>JAMXDD010000008.1:32687030-33887030 GCA_024733475.1 Syzygium grande | reverse complement strand
TGTCGACGGGCGGTGGTTTACAACTTCAGATTACGACGAAGTCTGGTCAGAGAGATTCAATCTGGAGATATTTTTTACTTGCCGGTGAAGTGAAAGAAACGAATAGTTTCACCGTCATTCTTCAAGCTGTGACTCAGAAAATAAGATAATGAATAATGTTTTAAATCCAGTCAGTAAGCCATGTGGATTTATTGCTGAGGTGGAATAGTCAAGTTGGATAATCAATGATTCTAAATCAGTGGTGACCAGATTTGGGATTTAAATGAAAGTTTGTGCTTTTTTACGAGACAAAAAAAAGTTGGGACCAGAATCATTACTCAACCTAAAGTTAGCGCTTTTTTACAAGACAAAAAGAAAGGTTCGAGCCAAAATTGTCACTCGATCTAAAGTTGGTGCTTTTTTTTTTTGGAATTAGGCCTCAAATCGTATGTTAAAACAATTCTATACTCAAGATAAAATCTCCATTTAGCAAAAAAAAAAAGAAAAAAAAAAAGAGAGAACACTATTGCATGAACCTCGCTCTACCAGTATGTGGATTCCAATCACCTGATGTGACGCTACGCATATTGTATTTGGTGTGGAATCTGGCGTTGTTAATTGGCCAAGCCTGTTCGAGCTGGAAGTAGACTTGCCAAACGAGTGGGTTGAATCGGGTCGAAAATGAGCTAATGCATTGAACCCGTATTGACTTATCTTTACGCAATATAATTCTAGCAATTCATACTCAATCCGACCCAAATCAAATACAGACACGACAAAATCAGACTCCAATTCTTAACAATTTTCTCCTTAACAATTCCACGGACCAGCTCCCCAAGTAGGTAAGGGAGCTCGGATCGAATCCTGGGTTAGGACTTGTGAGTGTCGCCCTAACGGACAAGAACACCTGCATGGACGAGATTTAGGGTGGGGCTGTGGACGGGAGCGTGAAGGTGGTGGTGAGGCGAAGAGTGGTGGATCTTGCTTGAGTGACGAGCAATGCCCTTCCTCTCATGAACCGACTCGCTTCCATGCATCAGTTAGCCATGGTGGTTGGAGTACAGCTGTTAGCTTTCCATTCGTGCAGGGATCAATGATTATGGCAGCAAACCGCGGAAGGTCCAGCGATAATTGATATATATTTTGGAACTAGCATTTACTTTGCATTTTGAAAATAAAAAGCTATATGGCGGATGAAAATGACTATGTACACGGTGGTAACTTTTATTCACATAAGAGAAATGTTAGATTGCTTTTTAAAGGTTGGGCCAAAATGGGAGGAAACCACTTGCTTTCAATGCACGATGATCTAACTAGACTTTCAATTTGATAACAAAAATTGGCATTTGCTTTTTATTTTGGAAATAAAAGTCTATTTAAAAAAAAACTAGAAGATCTTGTCCTATATGTCTCTACAATTTGAGATAGATATGCAATATAATTAATAAATCAAAAAGAATTTTCTAAAATAATTAACAAATTGAAAATTGATAAAAGAAAAGAAAATAAAAGGCATCGGGGTCTTCTTCCTTTGTTTTCGGTCAAAATCGTGTGGTGGCCTAGAATGATAACAAACGGACTCTAGTTTCACTCTTTTTACTTAAAGGGTTAATGCCGCGAAAAACTCCAAATTGATACACATGTGATAAATTTACTCCAAATTAATTTTTGGACAACCAAAATCTCTAAACTGATACACCTGTAACAAATTTATCCCAATTTAGTTTCCGTTAAATTTTACCGTTTAAATTATTAATTTAAATGACACATGGTAATTGATAAATGTACCGATTTGGAGTTTTACTCTCTGTTTGTCATAGGTATACCGTTTTCTAATTTTTCGTGGTATTGATATAACTTAACGAAAACTAACGGATGGTAAATTTCAGTTTGGGGTTTTTAGTGGTCATATTTCACGTAAAAGTTTGGGGCAGAATTGAAAATGGACCTATAGTTGGGGGTTTTTTTAGAGAATCGATCCTAGGAAAGAAAGAAAAATTCATACTAGAATGATGCCTGGAAACGGGCAATTCTTCCACGAGACCACGTGCAGTCGCAGCCATTGATTTTCACGAGACGCGCATGAGAAAACGACCGCGATCAGACCTGTCGGTAAGCCCAAACTAAGAATTTTCCCCTAGAAGATGGACCGTGCGCGTGGGACCGAGGAGGCAAAACTGAGGAAGCATGATTGGACTTGATTTGGCTCGAGGTCGAACCGGAAGAAAAAGCTTCCTTTCTGTGTTTCCCCGAAGGAGAACGACATTCACCAACTCCAGGTTTGAAAACCCAAGTCTATTTCCTCCAATTTTAAGGCCGCAGTCGCAGGTTTTCAAAAGCACGGGCGATATCAGTCAAGATTTTTGACTGATTGAAATTTTTCTACAAAAACAAAAGAGTTACGTAAAATTATGGGCGCCCATCATTCAAAGAGGGAGGAAGAAAAAGGGAAGAAAAAACAAGAAGAAGAAGGGATGAAATGCTGACCGACGGCTGAACGAGCGAAAAGCTAGATTAATTTAGGAAACATAAACGTGCGGGAAACTGGTCGGGGATATCTGCTGCGATCGCGTTGATCACTCGAAGTAAGAATGAAAAACGTTGGTAATAGCTTCTCACTATTATTGCACAATGCACGTACCGAAAGGAAGAAATTTCTACTTCGAGACCCGAAAACTGCAAGCCACGCGTTGACCCTCCTCCCGGTTTGGTGAAAACCAGCACCGCTTAATTTTGAGCATTTAGCATTTTATTTTTGCACTTTGAGGTACTTGTTGAACTAATTAATGCACATAGAAAGTTTGTGGTTTCACTTCAATTCTATTACTTTTGCCTGTGTTATTTATGTTAGGAAAATGGACAATATCATTATTAATCGCGCTCTATAAATGTTCGAGGGTCCGTTGCAATATCATTTTTAATGATGAGAAAGTCCATAAATGAGTCGTCCCCTAGGCTGACAAACCTGATTACCTTTATTTATAGAGTAAGACACTAGTCAAAATCAGGTGAGCGACTTAACAGGGAAGGCATAATGACCCCATCATAATAGTAAGCTATATGACCCAAACCTAATCAGATGAGTTTTAGTCCTAATTAGATCTTTATATCCCATCTTGTCCTCGAATTGGGGAGCTTTTTGTTCCAAATTTCTTTCCTTGTAAACCATTGTCTCTCTTGGTTTTTTCTTTTTCTTTTTCATTCGTCATGATTCCATGGTATTTGCTTAGTAGCTGAAAAATGGGCATAATAGTTTCATATAACATAACCAAGGGCTCCATTTGTTTCTCAGAAAATGAGTGATTTAAAAAAAGTTTTCCTGAAAAAGATCGCTTGTGTTGCTTATAAAAATGAAGGAAATTAAAATATTTTCATCGCCTACAAAAATGTTTAGGTGTAAATTTTTATCAATAATGAATTTTTTTCATTGACTGACTATTTCGTGCGTATAAACAATCATTTTTAGGAAAATATTTTTCAATTTGTTCATTTTCCGTGAAATAAACGGAGCTTAAGTAATAAGTGGAAACCATTTATGTTTGTGCCACCTAATGACGGTATTCTAAACTTGTCCATGAGATTAGCAAGGTACTTCATTTTCCAATAGTTCATCTACCTAGCTATCTAAGATGAACTTTTTCATTAAAAAAAAAATCGACTTAGCCCCACAAAAAAAGTGATTCCACTTCTACCGTTATTATGATATTATAAATGAATTCGGGATTCAATCTGAACGATGATATAAAGACGATAATGATCGGAGAGAGAATAACAAAAAATGACATTATAATCATGATATTATAAATCGGGGAGAGAGAATAAAACATTAAAATAACAGAATGAGAATCAAAATCTGAATGTCTTCTTGTTCGATTAAGTATCTCAACTTTCAAAAGGCTACTAGAATTGGAGAGAGAATAACAGAGAGTTCTTGACTATAATTAGAGTTGTGTGATGTGTATTCACAAGAGCAATTAATTACCGTTAGGGTACAGATAAAATTATAATTACAGAAAAACCCCATAATACATATTAATTACACATTGATAACTAGTTTATTTGCTCGCATGATTTTCATTGATTTCGATGGACAGACTACAGAACGACGATTACATCAACACGAAAAGAATATTTTCTCTTTCTTTTTTCTTCTTCCTCCTTCACCTATGACCACGGCTTCGTTGTCTTCGACATTACCAAGATGGACTGCCATACCCTAACCCACTTCCCATCACCATGGCGCAAACACCACTGCCATGGACTCCAAAACCACCACCGTCGACACACGGCTCGACCGCCCCACCACCATTAGCAACACATTCGGCTACCGCCATAACCATCGACCTCAATCGTCAGCAATGCAAACACAACCACTACCACAACCACAAACTTTGGATGTCAATGCGACAAACACTACCACATCACCCTCAATTACAACTTGACCTTCTTATATGAATCTCAAGAAATTGCGCCTTAATGTCGAGGCCATGTCTTCTATGTGTGAGGTGCGCGACCTAAAATTGTTGACATCCTCCGTTAAAGAGAATGACATAATTGTTCGCTCGTTACCTATATGTGGTCTGGTCTTGCATGTGGTCGAAAATCACGTGATGTAAGGTAATGAATCTGGGGGCAAGTACCAAAAAAGTCTTTAACTTATTGCATTGCTATTAACTTAGTTTCAAACCTTTCAATTGGACCAATTTAGTCCCGAACAATTTAGTCTCAACCTTTTTGCATTTGTACCAATTGTGTCCATTCGACTGATTTTGGCCGGAAATCACTGAGTGGACGTTGACCATCGTACGTGGCATGGCCGGCACTAATGTAGACATTTGTAATAATAGTTTGAATTGTTTATTATATCATTTATTCTTTTTATTGTTTTATTGTTTTTTCTTTCTTTTTTCATTTTGGCTGGCGAGGGTTGCTGTCTCGCCAATCGCAGGCAAAGTGGCCCTCGTCCCCAGACAAAATGAAAGAAAGAAAAGAAGAAAAATAATTAAAAATTTAATTTTTTAGAAAGAATTAAAAATTATCCACATTAGCACCAGCCATGTCACGTAAGACGGCCGATGTTTACGTTAGAGATTTCCGACCAAGATTGGTCTGATGGACTCAATTCGCACAAATTTCAAAAGGTTCAGGACTAAATTGATTCAATTGAAAGATTTAAAACTGAATTGATCCCAACGAATAGGTTTAAGACTTTTTTTGGTATTTTTCCCAATGAATCGACATGAAGCCGTATTTTGAAAATAGAGATATTCGATTGAGTAAAAAACAAAAATTCGAGTATCAAATTGCACAAATAAGAACAAATCAGGTCCATTTGAAGTTTTTATTTTTTAAGGAGTTCGATTCCCTACATTCTAAGAAGAGATTGGATTTGAAGACGCGTGAGCGAGGGATCCGGATTTGGAACCTCGTACACAGGTCATAATACACATGGTGGCTTGTAATATAGTAACAGGATAGGTCCGAACAAAAAGAAATTGTTTTAATTGCGTAATGACCGCGAGCGGCGAAGTTTCTGAAGACTGCGGGTGTCGTTTCAGAGATAACAACCGCGTCCCCGTCGGAGGTTAAGGGAGGGGCGGTGGCGGTGGGGCCGGGCGCTCTTTGCTCTCTCGATCCGACGTGCCAATACGAGGAGTCGCACGGGACGGGGGGGGGGAAACGTTCATGAATCGATTGCTGACGGTGATGATGACGCAACCCTCTCGAAAACGACGCAACGCTCGATGGGTCTTTTTTTTAACTCGAGAGAAGCATCCGTGGAGCTTCTCCCAGATAAGATGACCTGAAACGGGACGTGATCTATCCATGACGACTTTTTTTGATGATGTTCCTGGATCCAGGAGTTTTTGTACTTATCGGCGTCCACGGATCAATCGCAGTCAGCAAGCGTTGCTTCCATGTCGCTTGCTTTTGGTCGCCACCCTTGAGTTGATGTTGAGGGTGATAAAAACATATGACATATTTCGTTAACGTGCGGTCCGCTTGATACATATTTAACATGTTTAATTACGAATAAATTACTATAAGCGTACTTGCATTGAGAAAGTCTTAAACTTTATCACAAAAACGTGATTGGGTCATAAGACTTATAAAAAATGTAATCGAGACGTAAAACTTATTAAATTGATGCAATCGAGTCCTTTCGTTAATTTCGTCCAACTTAGTTAGTGAAAAATACTAACGTGACTTTTTTTAATAAATATTTTCTCTCTTTCGCGTGGCGTTGACGTGGCTAAAAAACGAAACATGATGCTAAAACGACGTCATTTCGATTCAAATCCAATTTTTAATACACATTTTATTTAAATTCAATTTAAGAAAATAAGCTAATTTTTTTCCTTAACAATAAAGGAGAGTTAGAACCAATCGGCGAGGGCCGCCCCACTATCGCAGGGTAGGGTCGATGATGGTGGGGACTGGTCGCTGGGGGTCGCCGAGTCCGGACCAAGGCCAGAAATCCCCGCTAGTGGCGACCTTTAGTTAGAACTGGGTGATGGCCTGCAAAGCCCTCGCCGCCTAGTTCTCTCCTTTCTAAATGTGTGATTGTTTGGTATTTGCTATATATGCGTGCGCGCACGCCGAATCGATCGGACTAGATCGAACCGGCAAAACCAACCCAGAGTGTGTGTGTCGGACTGAACTAGCAAAACTAGCTACGACCTGACCGGACGAGCAAGAACCAAGAAACCACTAGTTTTCGATTGGACCGGGACTTGCATGCAAACCACCCTTGCCCAAGTAGCCATCAAACATATTGTTTTTGACCTCACCAAGACCATATCGAAAAACCGGTTCGTGTAGAGCACCAACAGAATACGGGACAAGAGAAAAGCCCCATCCGTTGTCCGCCCCCCATGCCTCAAGGGTGAATTCCTTAAAAAACTCCCAACTTTAGGCTCTGTCCGCCCCCCATGCCCCAAGGGTGAATTCCTTTAAAAACTCCCATCTTTAGGTCAAGACCAAAATCTATTTCGAACTTTTTTTTATCTTGTAAAAAACCTTGAACTTTAGATTCGGTCTTAAATCTGCCCCAAACTTTTTATTGTCTTAGAAAATATCCCAAACTTTAAGTTTTGTCCCAAATCTATCATGAATTTTGTTTTGTGGAATAAAATTAGCAAAATTTCAATTTATTTTCAAAATATACCATCGTGATCTAGTCCCAATTTGACGTGGCACTTCCACGTCCGTCACAAATCCACATTCAACAAAGTAATGGGGCGTAGGTATAGACCAACGTCGCATTTCCACTTCGATAATAAATCCAACCCAATAAAAATTATTGAAATTCTCCAAAATAAAACCGTTCTAGGATATGAAAGTTAGTGATGATAACAAATTCACCCCAAAAAAAAATTTAATTTTAAAAAAACTCAATTTTTAGGTTCAGTCTAAATTTGCCCCAAACTTTTCTTTGTCTAAAAAAGAAACCCCATTACTTTGTTGATGTGAATTTGTGATCGACGTGGATAACGGTAGTGTATTTTTTAAAATAAATAGAATTTTGGTGATTTTTTTTTTTTTATACAAAACACAATTTGGGGCAGATTCGGTATTGGACTTAAAGTTTGAGATTTTTTTCCGAGACAAAACAAAAGTTCGGGCCAGATTTGGGATCAGACCTAAAGTTTAGGATTTTCTTCGAATAAAAAAAAATTCGGGACAAATTTAAAACTTGACCTAAAGAGCATTTTTTTTTTTTAAAGGGGATTAGGCCATTGCCCCGGCGTCCTTTGGCCCCCCGCAACCGGGAAGCACCCTGCTCTTTGTCCTCTTCCTACTCTCTCTCTCTCTCTCTCTAAATCTGCACGCACAAAATATAAAAAAATAAATAAAGGGCACTCCCGAATTTCAGCACGGGGAACACAAACCGCACGTGGTCCCTCACCCCTTCTTTTAAAAATTTCCGCACCTCAATTCATGTCCCACCTCCTCGCTTCCTACCCCCGCGTTAACCCCCTTATCGTGCCCCACTTCCGTCGTCACCAGCCACATCATCCCTCCTGTTTTGATCCCTTAAAAAAAAAGAGAAAAATACTCGAACAGCAATAAACAATACGCGCCTTTTGACCCACTTCATCTTCCCCCCAGCCCCAAATCCTCAGTGCCTCCCTCCACCATCACCTACATATATACCCCCACCAGCCGCAAAGTCCCCAAACTCATCATCCCCAAACTCATCCTCCCTCCCAAAAAACAACGCAACGCGCACACGCTCAGCTCAGCTCAGCTCAGCTCAGCTCGCCTCGCTTCACTCACTCCCTACTCCCACATCCAGAGCAACAACCCATAACACAGGAAACCGAATTTCGAACCTTCTCCGAGCTCTGTTTGCTTTCTGAGGTTTATGTCGGAGATGGCCAGGGAGGTGGCGAGGGCGGGGGCGGGGGCGGGGGCAGGGGCGGGCGAGAATCCGGGGGATTCGGGCGATTCCAAGTACAAGGGGGTGCGGAAGCGGAAGTGGGGCAAGTGGGTGTCCGAGATCCGCCTCCCCAACAGCCGCGAGCGCATCTGGCTCGGCTCCTACGACTCCGCCGAGAAGGCCGCCCGCGCCTTCGACGCCGCCCAGTTCTGCCTCCGCGGCCGCAACGCCCGCTTCAACTTCCCCGACGACCCCCCGGACATCGCCGGCGGCCGCTCCCTCGCCCCGCACGAGATCCAGGTCGCCGCCGCCCGGTTCGCCAACTCGGCCGCCCCGCTGGGGCGGCGGCGGCCTCGGCCTCGGCCTCGGAACCCCCGAGGAGAAATAGTGACCACAACCTCAGCTCGGAGTATCATCCGGCGGCGAGCGACGTGCAGGCCGAGTCGGCCTCCCCGTCGGTATCGGAAGGGACGGTCCAGATGGACTGCGATTGGGGCATGGACATGGACATGAACATGGGCGGCCGGTTTCAGGATCTCCTGACCGGCAACATGGGCTCGGGCAGTTATGCGACGGATTACGGGTTGTATTCGGGCTACGACGAGTTCACGACGAACGACTACTTCGGCGCGTCCACCATGCCCAACGTGGGGTTCGGTGACGAGAACTTCGATGGTCTTCCCGTCCAAGACTCCTTCCTATGGAATTTCTAGAGGCGCACCAAAGCGTTGAGAGAACCGGGTCGGATTCTGGACAAGCTTTGGTCGCCGGGGTTTTGACAAGATCTGTGCACCCGGCGGCGGCGGCGGAAATCGCTCGGGTCGACCATCGTCCTTTTGCTCCCGCCTTTCTGTCTCTGAGTTGACCAGTTTTTAGCACGGTCATCTTTCCAAGCTCGCTCTTATCCTTCGAGGAGAAAGTCCAATTCTTTCCACTTGTAGTTCTTGGACATTCTTTAATTAAATTTATTAGTTCAAATGGAAGCAAAACCAAAAAGGGTGAAACACGAACCTAATCTTTTCGATTTTGTTACTCATGAATAAAAATGATTTAAGTTCGGCGACGCTACGACCCCCCTCTTGGACCCTGCTTTGACTGACGCAGACCGCCTCTACGCTACACGTGCTCATTCCTTTCCTTCCGTGTCTTTTCGCCCGACGACTGTACACGCGTGTAACCGGTAGGCCGCGGAAGACGTCGCGTGGACAAATTTGACAGCACGACCACCTCGGCTTTGACCTTCCTCAAAATTAGCGAAACATGACAAGGGATCGCACGCGCCACTCTCTCTCTTGGAACCTTCCCATTGCCCCGCGTCCCAGGTGTCCCCTCACCAGCAGCCGGGCGTCGCGTCGGCCGCCACATGGCGACGCGGCGAGGGATTGCGTTGACGTCAAACGTCGAGCGGGTCCTGCGAGCCGCCCACCTGTCACCTGCCTGTCGCTCCAGTACAGACTCGCCAGCAAAGTTGGGGCTCCGCCCTCCGGAACCGCCACGCGTCGAGCACCCACTCCTACTTCCACTCCTACTCCTCCTCCTCTCCCCATCTCTGTATAAAGCGTCGCCGCGACCGCGCCGTACGTCGGCGGTCGTTGCTTGTGTCGACATGGTGCGAAGTGGCGGAGCGGAGGAGACGAGCGACGGCTCGGACTCGCGGGGGGCTGTCTCGCGAGCTCGTCGCCGCCGTTACAAGGGAGTGAGGATGCGGAAGTGGGGGAAGTGGGTGGCGGAGATACGGCGGCCCAGCAGCCGGGACCGCATCTGGCTCGGCTCCTACGTCACCGCAGAGGAGGCGGGGAGGGCCTACGATGCCGCCGTGTCCTGCCTCCGGGGGCCATCCGCCCTCCTCAATTTCCCCGACATGCCGCCCGATATCCCCTTCTCGGCCGACAGAGTAGTCTCGGCTTCCCAGGTCCAGATGGCTGCTGCGAGGCATGCTCGTGGCCATGGAGTGGCTCCGCCTACGGAGACTTCTACGCGCACCGGCGTGGAGCCTTGCGGCGGCTGCTCGCCAGATGTTCTGCAGATCGCTCCAGAAAGCAGCGGCTGCGGCGGAGAGGGCATTAGTGCATTCGCGACGGACGGGTGTTACTTTGGGATGGGGCATGGAGCTTTCGGGTCATATGCATTCTCTCTGAATCCCGCTCTGAGTTTTTCTTTTCCTCTCTTGTTTCGACATATTTAGCAACTGTGCAGTTTTGGCGTCTATGAAATCCACAGAGAACTCCTTTTTTCCTCTTCTGTCAAGTTAAAGATTCCAACACCGATCTTCAAATTAATCGTGTATCGAAAAGCCACGGAAAATATTTTCTTGTGGGTGACTTTTTATTTCTTCTATGATTCCTCATACCTTAATAACAGCTCCCTAAACGTAAAACAGCTCACTCAAATTAATGATTATGTTGCATAATTTACTAAAGTTGCTGTACAAGCACATGCACACGCGCGTTGTTGCCTTCAGAATCGACACACGACGGTGGAAACAACAAAACGAGGACATGGAAAGAGATATCAGAAAGAAAACTACCAAAATTATTCACGAAACCCTAACAACTGAGAGTCCTCCGACAAGTATGTAATTTTGAAATTTTGAGGAGAACCTAATATAGAAACTAAACCTGCTTTATCAAGAAGGAAGAAAGCAGGGAAGTTTAACAAGATTGACTAAACTAATGATGGCATTTATTCCTAAGAAAAAGAGTGAAACGAAGATGCTAGCAAGTGACCTCCACCGCCAGCCTCTTGGTAATGGATCCGCAAGTCGTCGACCCGAAGGTGTTTTCGGAGACATCGATGGAACAATTCTGCTTGCCAACACAAGCCTACAAGATCCCCAAAAAGTTACACAAGGGTTATGTTAGAAAAGTTGTAACATATTTGGAATCCAAGTAAAACTTTGCAAAACGAAGATAGGGTGAAAAAACAGGAAGGAAGAAAAGAATTTACATTTTGGAGGACGGCCATCGCGTCGTTGCTCCCTTCGCAGCTGCCCTTTGCAAAGGAACCGCATGCGCCTTGCGGGTCGCCGAAGCTGGCGAACTTGACAGCGGAGATGGGGCGGTCCTGGCACGCGAGCTCGAGGGTCTTCTTCTCGTAGGCGTGGGCGCAGATGGATCCGACGGTGACCGTCTGGAAGTTCACCAGGGACGGGTTGCCACCAAACTCCTCGAACAGCACCAGCGTGTTCACGTCCTCCTCCATGAACGATCTCGGGACATGGTACCTAATCACAAGAGAGGAAGAAACGCAAACCATAAAAACCACCGATTTCTCTTTGGAATTCTTTGAGGGGAATTTCCTGTTTGCTCACCATCTTTGAGTGGGGCGACCGCAGTTGGAGACACACTTGTTGTTGTCGTAAGGGCCACGGTAGTCACAAGGGTCGGTGCTGCAGCCATCTGAACCAGCATCGTAGCTGGGCCAGTAGCGGCCGATGCTCTTGCCGTTGACCCAAGCCTCGCCCTTGCCCAGCCCTTGCAAGTCCACCGCCACCGGGTCCGTCCCCAGTGGAACTTTGAAAGTGGTCTAGCGCCCAAGACAGACGATAGCGATTATCACTAACTAATCAAGGTTTAAGCGTGTGCAAAAGAGGATTATCATTGAGGGATCAGTAGAAAATCTATGAATGATGTGGGGGCATCTGATTGATGTTTTACCTTGTACCAAGTCATGGTCCGGTTGGTAGGAAGGTCCTTGCCTTGCCAGTTAGAGGCAGAGGCCGAGTCGTCGCTGAAGAGCTTGTTGTTGATGCCGTGTAGTCCGACCTTATAGGACCACACGTGACCCGATAGGTCCTTGATCACTCTCTCATCGCCTTTCCTTCCCACGATCTCCACCGGACCGGGGATCCCGTTTTGGACCAGATCAAACATCGGACCGTAATTCTGTTTCCGAAGGGATCGCGAATCATCAGTGATTAAAAACACGTAATAGAAGAATTTGAATATGTGGGTTTTTCTAAGATTGAATTGTTCGTGGACCATGTATGTACCTGGAGTCCAACGGTGACGCTAAGCAAGGAGATCAGATTGTTTCCCCGATTCAACTTAACATTCTGCTCAAAAACGTAGTGGAAATCTCCATAGAGGGCCCATTGAGAACCTAATGTTTCGTCAATGAGAAAAAAAGAGTATTACTCATATCCACATCAATCTGGAACGTATCACCGATGAAAAAAAAGGCTACCAATGGATTGTCCGTTGACGAAGGCATGAAGTATCTGGCCAGTGCAATTCACTCGGAGAGTCATATTGTCGCTCCAGATAGGGTCATCGTCTTTCAGGTTAACGCTGTTACAAGAAAGAACAACTTCACCATCGAGTCGAAACTATTGCCGATACAGAAAGAAAGTGGGCGACGCCATCGGGAGTGCAATAGCGAAAGACTAATTTAATCAAATTAGAACGATCAAATTACCTGGTCATGTACCACAAATAATCACTAGCACCATTGGCAGCATCTTTTTGGTCAACAAGCCGATGAGCAGCGACATGTCCCTTTCCGAGGACAACCTGATCATCCACGATCTCGGGCCTCCACGTCCAGCTCAATGACTCAGGTTGGCTCTCAGCCTTGTTTGGCTCCTTCACCATCACCGAAGTTTGTGCATTCACCTGAAATGTTGCGATGACTCATAAAAAAAAAATGTTGCATGGATACATATGCACAAACTAATTTCATCTGTGGAAAACGATTAATAAAACTACCTTCGCGGTGTTATACCCTTCGTTCTGGCAATCGGGGAGGATGCTGACGGACCATGCGGGGACCGTGAACTGCTTGCCCTGGAAGACGAAGGTGGCGTCGGAAGTGGCGTTCGTGTTCCCCAGGAAGCAGGTCGTTTGCTGCGGCGTCGCGTAAACAGTGGCCTGCATTACGGCGATAAAAAAAAAAAAAAAAAGTTCCGATGCTTCAATAAATATATACATTTATATATTTTCAACAATTAATTGCTATACAAAGTAGATGTTAATCTTTACATAGACTGAGTTGCCTAGATCAACGTCGGTGATGTTGCCATTGGTCAGAGTGTACTCGACCGAGTGCAGCATATCGTGAAGCTCCTTTAGATGACCCCACTTCGGCTGATTTAGATTACCTTAGTGCAAAATTTATTTTTATTTAAACACAAAAGATTAGTCTATGATTAATATATTTCTGATGCATGGATAATTATAATCACGCTATTAACATTGGTATGCGCTTACCGTATTCATCGAGAGGTGCGTCGTAGTCGTAAGAGGTGGTGATGTACGGACCCCCCGGCTGTTCTACCAAAATTGGTGCCGCCGTGATACTTAAAATCCAGAGAAAAATGAAAACAATTCATGTAAAAAATCGGATTATAAACACGAAAGGAATATGTAAATCATCATTTGTTAGGATTAACCATGTAGTAATTTTGGAATGTGCCTCCGGTCTGGTAAAACCTAGCGACGGCGAAAGCCACGTCCTCCGCCGTCCTGTGCGGGTCAAGCCCGCCCCAACTCTTGAACCTAAAATCACATTGCAAAAACATAAAATATCGAGCGCAAATATTTTCTTGAATTAAAGAAAGAAAACGCTAAAAAATTAATTAATTAATTTAATTAATTGAGACGAGCAGACTCACCAGCCGGTCCAATTTTCGGTCCACATTTTAGGGCTATCAGGATTGTTAGGAGTGAATTGGTCGCAGTACCAACCATTACACGTGTTAATCTGATTACATAACCATACATTGTTAGCCAAAAAATAATTAAAGAGTCTTATTCTACCAGATAAATCGCAGATTATTTGCGATACTAACTATAATTAAAACGACATTGAGATCTAGTATTCAAACACACAGAAGTACAAATACAAGAAGAATCTCAAATTAAATATCGCCCCCCTTAATGATGGAATAAAGCCTTATCCACATTTTAAGTTTGAGATTGAGGAATAAAAACAAAATCAAATGTCAAACTGTTATTATCATCAAAATTATGCACATTAAATGACAATAATCAATACATTAAACAAGCTAATAAGCTTACTGATAATAAGAATAGATAATGGCATCTAACTTTTTTTTTTTTGCAAATTAATCAAACATGTTTTTGCAAATTTTAGGAAATGCTTTAGGTTGCTTTTGTTTCATGGAAAACTCGAGATTTGGAAAATACTTTTCAACAAATGATTGGTTGTATGGTTTACAGAAAATGTTTTCAAAATTAATAATAATATATGCCTAACTATTTTCGTAGGTAACGAAAATATTTTCCATTTGTTTATTTTTGTAAGTGATATAAAAGATCATTTTTTGAAAATATTTTCAAAATCTTGAATTTTCCGTGAAAGAACCCAACCTTAGAGTAGATTAGGAATTTGCAAATTGATCGACTAAATGATTCTTACTAAACCGAGCCATGTCTTTATCATAGGGAAAATCAGTGCAAATATGGCAGCTATGTTATAATTCTAAAAGGAGATATTTTGATCAAAATCCAACCTAGAAAATAATAAATCCTCGGAAATGGCCAAATTCCAAATAAAAATGCGATTTTTTACCATGGGTTGCGGAGCATCGCTTTGTTGGCACATAATCCACGGGACACCGATGTCTTGCGACACGGCCATGTTCGCGCACCAATCAATATAAGCTTTCCCGGCATCTCCATAGGAAGACATCACGTTGCCATACTCGTTTTAAATCTAACAAAATTACATAAAAATATATATATACATTTCATCAGCTTAATGATTTACAGTTTACAAGCAATATTACTCATGTCCAATTCAGAAAATGGAAACAAAAAAATTGAAAAAAATTCATGCACCTGAGCAAGGATGATGGGACCTCCCTGCGATGCGAAAAGGTTCTCTTGCTTCGCCATGTTCACGATCAAAGACGTGAAGTTCTTCATCTCGTTCTGAAATTTATAAAACCAAAAATAATTTTTCATATTTTCGAATATAAGAATTAAAAAAAAAACAATAAAAATGTGAAAAAAAAAAAAAAAAAAAAAAACATAAACTGACCATGAAAACATCATTGGCAGTTCGCAACTTAATGCCCGGCATATTGTGCAACCATACGGGGAATCCTCTAAAACAAAGAGTTATGCTCGATAAGACAATTGATCTCAATACATGCATTTTATGCTACAAGATATGTGCAACATATGTACGTGTTTCAACTTATGGAAATCGAGATTTTACCCGTAATTCCATTCCGCGCAAACGTAAGGTCCGATCCGGAGGACTGCATAGAGACCCTCGTCCTGCACCGTCTTCAGGAACCTTATGAGGTCCAGGTTCCCGTCGAAATCGTACTGGCGGCAGGCTGGCTCGTGGACGTCCCAAAAGACGTACGTCTCGATTGCATCCAGCCCGCCTTCTTTCGCCTTCCTGATCAAATCGGGCCACATCTACGTACCAAAAAAACACAAAATAAGGAAAATTTTATCGATCGTCAATCAACGGAACTCAGGCGGGCGGAAAACAGCCATTACTTCAGCCGTGGACCGGGGGTAGTGGATCGAGCCGGACAGCAAGACCCTCCTCTTGCCATCGATGGTGATGGCCCGGCCGTCGTGGGAGACGTTGATGGCGCATGCAAACGAGCGGAAGAGGAAGAGGAAAGTAGCGAGAACGAGCAGGATCTTCAGAGGTGCCATTTTCGACGTAAAAAAGCACGAGTTTGTTGAGAAATTCGTGCTTATATAGTGAAGTTAGGTCTCATCTTTCGAAAAGAGAAGCTTATCCTGTAATTGAATGAAGATAGAAGAACCCTTATCCGGTTCTTCGATGACTGATTCTGGAAATCGTCTGATGGATTTCCACCGTTATCATTTTTTTACCGGAGGAGATAAACTTTCATTTGCATGGCATCTACTCTCGAAAAATAATGAAAAAAAGGAAAGAAATATTAAACTCTTTGGAATGAGTTGATTGTGAGTGGAGTGTGTGCTGACAGTTGCTTTTTGAGTTTTCGAGATTTTTACGCATTTTTATTATTTAAATTTATTGCTCAATTAGTATGAAATTAAACAAATTAACTAAGATTACTGATGTGAATTTATTGTCTTTTTTTTTCTCTTATTTGGGCATTTTTTTATTTAAATTTTTTGCTCGATTATTCAAGTTTTTTTCTCGGGAAAAGAATAAACATTTCCATGGAAACCGTGCTTTGATTTTTTACATGAAGGCTTTACCGGTAGCGATGTAAATTCCATCTTAACACCAAACCAAAAAGGCCAAGAAAACTAAAGTGTACACAAAAGATTTTGAGCTAAAACAACATTTAGGGTAATCGAACTAATTTTTGGAATTCAAAAGCGTGCGTGCAATATCGATCTCGATCTACTTGCTTTGTTCAAACTTAATGGAGAATAATTACACGATTCATTGATACGAACTCGATCTTCGAATTTGAACGTATCTTGTTTCAGGTAGCATTAATTTGCTTATCGATGATGTTAGACAGATTAGGCTGATCGATCTTCAATTTCATTTAGTAAATAAATGCACACGATGCACAAGGGAGTGCTCTCTTTTTTTTAACCCAGCGTCAGTTTGTCATTTAACCCCCAAAAAAAATGAAGCGATTTTTGCTTTCTAGTTTTGACCTCGAAATTCTATGCGTTATTCCTCGCAAAATATTCAATCTCTCTTAAAATAATTCCAAATGAAGGCCGCTTAACTATTAAAAAAATTGTAGTCTAAACAAATTTCTCCATTCAATTGTAGTCTAAACAAATTTCTCTTAAAATATCAGAAAGATATTTGATTTATCCTTAACCACCGAGATATGCAGTTAGAGTATCCGATTTCAATCCATTTTTAGATTTCGATTGGATATATTCCAAAATTATAATCAAGCAATTAAATGGATAGAGATATTAGGGTTTAATTATTATTAGGAAGCAGTCTTATTTAAATTGTTCATAACGACATATATAACTGAAAATTTAACATATATGTACGTCAATAAGAGCTAACGGATACATCATTAACTTTTTTAGAAGAATTTCTCTTTGCATTATTTTATTTAGGAGCTTTAGGGGTAGTCATAAAAACCGGGAAAATTTTGCAGCTAACGAATAATAACCATTCTATTTTTCTAATTTTTCTATCTTTTTGTTAAAATTTTTTACTTGAAATAACATTTATTCTAAGAGCTCGCCCTAGTTGCATGCCGTTGCCCGCCGATGTACGAATTCTAAATCAATATTATCAAACGAAAATCTATTCTGGAAACAAAAAAGTTCGTATCATTATCAAATGATACTTTGAGCTCGGAAACCTGTACGCGGAATAGAAAATAGAAAAATCTATTTCTTGCCAGAAATCATTCCAGAACAAAATGATTATCATTCTCACCCTCGTTAGACCATCACCCTCATTAAAGCTTCCTCATTTGCTTCAAAATATACCGACACACCCCCGCTGACATTATCCGCTACCCAGAAAAAGAGAAATCTCTCGATCTGTACACGTGAAATGAAATTATAGCAAGATATTTTATTCGATTATGAAAATTATTATTTTACTAGATGTGGTTTTGCAGCAATAAAAAATCATTAGTTGGGTGGATATATGTTTATTTTCTCGGAATAATTACACAGTTAGATTAGGCATTGATTACAACATGCGTTTCTCCAAAACTCCGCAACACGAAGTTGTGAACAAATTAAGATCACGAGCTCGATCGAAAAATTAAGTGAATTGCGAACTTCCAAAAGAAAGAAGAAAATGGGTCATGAAAAACATTCCATATTTAAAAAGAATAATAAAAGAGCAATAAATGATGACAATTCCATTAAAGAGGTTATTGTCACGGAGAAATCTCCTTTCAATGAATACAAAGAGCAATAAAAAAGGAAACTCTAATATGACTATAACTTCTGCCTCGTTGCCCATTTTACAGAAATGATTGGATTAGGGTATAAAATGATGACAGAACTTTTGTTGTTCTTTGGGCCAAGGGTACCATTCCAGCAAAAGCAAAATGCAAGGTCTTTGGGTGCGTTTGGAATCCCTTTGGCGGAAAGGGTGTGGTAAAATGCAAAGGAGAAAGAGTTTTTTCCAAAAACCAAATAGTGTTTGGTGAAATGTAATTTAAATATATGTTGGGAAGCAGTTTTGATTTAAATACTGTTTGGAAAAAATTACTCTTTATAAAGGACTTTGCTAGTTTTATTTTTAATTTGTCAAACCTTTGCTGGTGGAACTCAGCCACCAGCAACCAGATCTGGCTATGCCAGCCCCTCACTGGTGACGTTAGTGAGGTGGGGACATTTCCGGAATTATGAAAGATTAACGAGGGCAAAATTGAAAGAAAAAAATGTATTTGCATTGCGGAAATACTCAAAACATCTCCAAACATGCCTTGGGCCTAGCCTTTAGAAATGCAATTGCAAATGATTTGTGAAATTGTACTTGCATTTGCCCAAAGGTCTTTAGAGCCCAAGAGACTTTGGAAAGGTAGTTTCTAAACGCACCCTTAATTTCTGTACACTAGGTTAAAATCTATACGGACACTTGTAAGCAAAGAAAGACCGCTTCTAAAAAATTATGCTATAAATATTTGTGTATGCTTGGACTTATGGAAATTAATTAATGTATTTAGATGATAACATTTACCCGTAATATCATTCTGCAAACAATTCAATAGGCTGAAAAGCATAAAAACCCACATATTAAATTTACTTTTAGATTTATTGGTGGAAAGCATGCAATCTCCATCAAAATTTATAGTTTATAAACATCAATAAACTTGTTTGAAACTTCATTTATATCCACATGATCAATCAAAATCTACAGAAAAATGATATGACTTCTTGGTGGGAACTTTTACCGACGCTGAGGGTTTGTGTGTTGTATGCTCACCCAAGCTTCGATCCAATCTTTGTGAACTTTATGAGAGCATTCCTTATGAACAAGTTGTCTCCTTTGGCAACTTAAAGCACACAATCCAACTTATGATTACTATAAATCCTGCCGGACTCATTCGATAAAGGAGACATTGCCACTCCGGTATGGGCTGCTGCTGCCATCTCTCCTCCTCTTTGAGCATCCATGAATGCAAAGTGTGCAACTGGAGTCCCAGCCAATGGTGGCCTTGTGCACCATGATCACCACCATCTTTGTCCTCTTAGTTCGCCTTTGCGATCTCGGACACTAGCTCGTCCCAGTGTCAGGCACGTCTTTGTCACGCTCTCCACCTTAAACCATGGCCATTTCATGCATTGACCAAGAAATTCATTTTGGTCGTTGCCGACTATTTTATAAAATGGGGAAGGAAAAGCCCTGAAAATGAGAGGGAAAGTGAAACCAAAAATCGGTGTATGTATCTATCAACAAATAATATATTTTTAAAAAATCTAAAGTGAGAAATAAGAAGAATAAGTAAAATCTACATATTTAGGTTTAAGCATTATTGTTAGCTTTCAAAAGTTTCTCCACTTCATCAATTTTAATTCTCAAAAATGCTGCCAAGATTCAGGCGGGCTCTAAATTGATAAACCGCCTAACAAGTTAAGGTTCAATACGTGGAAAAGCGTAAAGACCTGCATCTCAAATTTTTATTTAGACTTTTACCGGTGAGAAGCATGCAATCTCCATCAAATATTGCCGAAAATGATAATCTACTTGCTCTGTTCAAACTTATTGGAGTTTAATTAGTTTGATTCACTAATCCGAACTCAATCTTCGATTTGGAGAATATCCAATTACTCTTTAAATGATTAAGGCTGTTTTAGAAATTCAAGAAGTAATTTTTTTGACCTAATTTTTTCCACTCGACTAGTCAAATCGCTTTCTCAATACATGGATAAGTCTTTGTTTCATCAAATGTTAATGGGATAGTGATATTTAGGTTAATTACTACTCGAAATAGTCTCATAGTTTTGTATTTAAATTGTTTATATTGACCAGTGTATTGGAATCAATTTAACTTATATGTATCAGAAGCTAATGGAAATATTAAGCCTCTTTGCATTAAGTAATTTTCTCGATCTATATGCATGAAATCAAATTATATTTTCAATGTCTTGAAGATGATTATTTACTGGGAGTGGTTTTGAAGCAAGAAAAATAATCCTGGAGGTGGTAATACTGTTTATTTTCCAAGGAAAATCTAACATCACGAGAATTACCCTTTTGGGCTTACTCTTTGGGCCGAAGACGATGGGCCAAGAGTACAATTCTAGCCTAGCAAAATTACCAGGCTCGAAATGATTTTGGAATTAGCTTTTTTTTTTTTCTTTTGCTAATCGTTTGTTGGACATTTGTGTATTATTTCGCAAAACAATAGAAAGGTTCAATATAAAGGTTCAATATATATATACACATGTCATTTTTTTTTATCACATTTGCTGTTAAGAATAAAATAAAGGATATCTTGAAAGATGAGAAACTATTCCTTCTGAATCAAAATCCATATAAAAAAGTCTTTCGAAATGTTTTTGTTTGCACAATTTAATCCACTATCGTACCAATGAACAGAGCAACCCTCCTCCTCATCTCAACCACCCAAAGCATTATGGACATCCATATGGAACTTAAAAACTCACTCTAAAGTGAAGATTTTGTTTATGGAGCACATGCCAAAATGCAATCTCTGCAAGAGAGAATCTGTGGAAGAGGAAAATCATACCGGACCCTATCTGTTTTCTCTATTGATGCGAAGTGGAAATGGTTGAACATATTCTCCTGCTATCCCTAGACCCATAAAGTATGATCAACCCCTAACCTTCAATTGCAAATTACGTCACAGGGGATAACCCATTTTGATGCCTAGATAGAGAGTATAATTGAGAATCATAACTTAGTACTTTCCCTTGAAGTGGTGGCACTGATAGTATGGTGCATTTGGGTAGCTCGAAACAATGCAATATTCAGAGATTAAGAATTGAATGCAAAGGTTACTGTCGAATCAACACATATCTCGCCATAAAAACTTCAAAAGATGGGATTTTTAGGCTTCGCAAGATGGAAAAAACAAGGAACCATTAGCTTATCTTACTTGGGTTGCGCCGGAGAAAAGCGAGCTGAAAATTAATGTTGATGACGCTCTCGAGGAGGAAACAAATGATAGTGCCATTGCTTGCATATGCAGGGACTTCACTGGGAGCTTCGTCACCAGTCAAGCCAGATCGGTCAAGGCCTCCACTCCAGTGCAAGTCAAAACCCTAGCTTTGCTTGAAGGTCTTCGGTTTGTACAGAGAAGGAGTTTGGGTAGAGTTTGTATTTAGTTAGACCGACTAGATCTAATACTGACGCAGCGTTCAGCGAATAATTCAAGCAAAACCTTTATTAGAAAAACAAATCTCGAAATTCGATATAGATGATAATATTCTATTCTTCAAAAAGACCCTAAAACAAGCTTATATATCCCTAAACCAAATCCTATTAGGATTAGGAAACATAAAAATCAAAATTACAAAACTACCCTTAAAATTAAAACCCATAAAAATTATTAAAAAAAATAAAAAACCCATATAAATGATCTCGAATCGCTAAAATCCATCGTTAGTCACGACTAAAGGCATGAGTTTTGTTCAGAACACCGTTTCGCTTAAAACGACCAAATTTGAGCCCAATCCGATATCGTCAATCGGGTCCGCTGGTTCTAGTCACCTTTCATTTGGACTTCTTCTGCCTATCCAACCGATCCAGAAATGCTTCACTTATAGATTCTGCATTATTCTCCTCCACTTGAAAAGAACTCGTCCTCGAGTTAAAATTAGGATCTGGATATAATGGCTCTGTGGATTCATGAAACGGTGATAAATTAACAACATTGAAAGTATTAGATATGCCCATACTATGTGGAAGGTTTATAACATAAGCACCATCGTTGATCTTTTTGCTTATAGTGTAAGGCCCATACTTCTTTTGCTGCAATAGACTATAAGATCCAACTGGTATTCGCTCTTTACAAAGAAAAATCATAACTTGATCATCTATTGCAAACACCTGCTTCGGCTTATACTTATTTGTTACACTTTTATACTTCGATTAGCTTCCTCTAGCTTCTGTTTGACTTTATGATGCACCTCCACAATCTGTTTAGCTATATGATCCATTGTTACACTTTTATCCGCTTATTTAGGTAACTGTACCAAACCCAAAGTATGCTGAGGCGCCTTTATATAAACAACGGAAAAAGGCGACTTGCCAATAGAACTATGAACTGCATTATTATAAGCAAACTCTGCTGGTGATAAAGCAACGTCCCATTGCTTCGATTTATCTCCACAAATGCTTCGAATCAAGTTTCCCAGAGTTCTATTAACCACCTCTGTTTGCCCATCAACTGCAGCAGTAAAGCTGTGCTAATGAAATTCAAAGATGAATCAAACATTTTCCACAAAGTCCGCCAAAAATGCCCTAGAAATTTGCTATCCCTATTTGAGGTAATAGACTTGGGCACACCATGCAAACGAACCACTTCCTTAAAGAATAATATGGCCACACTTATTACATCAGAAGTTTTCCTACAAGGAATGAAGTGCGCCATCTTGGAAAAATCCGTCAACCACAACCAAAATAGAATCCACGCCTCTTTGGGTCCATGGTAAACCAAGCACAAAATCCATGGACGGATCTTCCTATATATTGTTAGAAACAGGTAATGACATATATAAACTTGTATTATTAGATTTCCTTTTAGCAGTCTGGTAAACATAACACTTTTGTACGTACCTGCTGATATTTCTATGCAACTGGGGCCAGTAAAATCGCTTTCAAGCTGCAGTAATAGTTTTATCACGACCTAGGTGTGTAGCTAATCCTCCATCATGTATATCACGAATTACCTTCTCTCGTAATGATGTTTGAAGAAGGCAAAGCTGGTTACTACGCATCAAATAGCCATCTTACACATAAAATTCTTGCACAGGTTGACCAGAAGCACATGACTTTCAAATTTGCCCAAAGTCATCATCATCTGCATAACAGTCTTTCAGCTGCTCGAACCCCAAGATGTATTGGCTTAATATAATGAACAAGCCAGCTCTCCTACTCAATGTATTTGTTACGATATTATGCACACTTGACTTGTGCTGTAATCTGAAAGGAAATTTTTGCAAAAATTGACACCATTGTGCATGCATATCTTTACTAATCTTCTTCTGACTATTTAGATACTTCAAAGTTTCATGATCAGACTAAAGGAGGAATTCTTTCCCAATCAGATAATGCTCCCCGGTCTTCAAAGCACTTACGATAGAATAAAATTTTTTGTCATAAGTGCTCCATTTCTGTCTCGCCTCGCTAAGCTTCTCATTGAAATAGCAAATTGGTCTGTGCTCTTGACATAAAACAGCTCTTATATTAACTCCACTAGCATCACAGTCCACTTCAAAAAGTTTATCAAAATCTGGTAAAGCAAGAACAGGTGCAACACATAACTTTTCCTTCAAAATAACAAAACTATTCTCTGCTTCCTCTCCCCAAAGAAATTTGCCTTTCTTCATACATTCAGTAATCGGAGCAGCGATAGTACTGAAATTCTTAATAAATCGTCGATAGAAAGTAGCCAACTCATGAAAACTCCTAACGTTAGAAACTGTTTTAAATATCGGCCACTCTCTGATTGATGTTACTTTCGCCTCATCTACCTCTATTCCTTCAGTAGTAATAATAAATCCCAAGAATAACAGCTTATTGGTTAAAAAATTGCACTTCTTAAAATTAATATACAGCTTATTAATCTGCAAAGCTGTCAATACCTCCCTTAAGTGCATCAGATGATCCTCCTCAATCTTACTATAAATCAAGATATCATCAAAATAAACTACAACTAATTTGCCAATAAAAGATTTCACAGAACCCGATTCATAAGTCTCATGAAAGTGCTTAAAGTATTAAAAATTCCGAAAGGCATGACTAACCATTCGTACAACCCCTCTTTTGTTTTGAAAGCTGTCTTCCACTCATCTCTGGGCCGAATTTGAATCTAATGGTATTCATTCTTCAAATCCAACTTCGAAAACCACTTAGCACCGTGCAACCTATCCAACATGTCATCCAATCTCGAAATTGGAAATTTGTAACTCACGATTATCTTATTAATGGCCCTGTTATCTACACACATCCTCCAACTCTCATCTTTCTTAGGAGTCAACAAGGCTGGAATAGCACCTGGGCTTATGCTATTCTGAATGTGCCCCTTTCACAACAACTCCTCCACCTTCTCTTTTAGAATCTCGCTCTCTTTAGGACTCATCCTGTAGTGCGGTAAATTAGACAGACTAACACCAGGAATTAAGTCTATACGGTGCTGAATATCGCGCATAGGCGGCAACTCATCTGGAATCTCTTCAAGCATCAGTTCGCTAAATTCCTTCAATAAAGGCCTGACTGCTTCAGGCTGCTTCTCCACTTGTAATTCAGCCTCAGTCTCAATTGCTTGTTTCACGACCAGCACGTGAATATGTAGAGTCTCCTTAATCTGAGCTTCAAATTTCCTCGTAAGTGTAAGGAAATTATTTTCAGCAAATTGTTTTCCTTTATTTTTCAGTGGCAGCAACGTATACTTCACTTCATCCTTCACGAGGTTATACTGATTGCTCCTTCCCGAATTCTGAGCATCTACATCAAATTGCCACGGCCTCCCAAATAACACGTGACATACATCCATGTCTACTACATCATAATACAGCTCATCATGATATTTTTCAATGAAGAATGGAATTTTGCATCGTTCAATCACTTGAATATTTTCCGCTCTAGATTTAATCCTCCTAACGTATAGGGATTAGAATGCTTCTCCACGGGTATTTTCCAGCTTCTTCATTGCCTCCTTCCCAATGATATTCTCCATACTTCCACTATTAATAACCACAGCAAAGATCTTTCCCAGAATGGTGCATCTGGTTCAGAAAAACTAATGGTGCTACGAATCATTTTCTTATTTTGGGGCCAACATCATTCTGCGTACTACATAGTTTACTTGCTCCTCTTCTTCATCTTCAAAATCATCGTCCTCACCGTCTGGCGCACAGAATATCCATCTTCCTCCTCTTCTCTCGCTGCTATGTTTACGGTCTTTCTCTGAGGGTATTCATTAGATCAGTGCCCAAGCTGATTATTCCTGTAACACTTTATCGTAGCTGGTTTAGCATAAGGATTAGGGTTCGCAATTTTCTGTACTTGCGTTCCCTTATCCCTCGGCTCATTCATAAGGTGTTTTTCTACTGCCTTATCTTCCTGATTTCACCATGCGTTAAAGCGATTATTGAAACTACCCTTCTCTACCGAATTGCTCAAACTGCTACGTCGATAATTTTCAAAGCCTCTTCTTCCTCTGTCTTGCTACATCAATTATGCCTTCATTGCCATATTCTTGGCTTCAGTTAAATTTCGTAGGAAACTGCGCTCCAATTTTATCTCGAATGAAAGGGTTTCAAATCATTGAGATATCTAGCCACCTACTGTCCCTCCATATCTAATAAATTATTCCGCTCCACCAATCTCATAAATTCGGCCGTATATTCATGCACAGTTCGATTGCCCTGCTGGCAATGTTGGTACTGTTGGAACATAATCTGTTCATAGTCAAGTGGAAGGAATTCCTGCTTCAATAGCCTCCTTATTCTAGTCCAAATTCGAACTCTATCTTGCCCTTCTAGCTCCCTCTTATTCTGCAATCTCTTCCACCATGCAGATGCACCCCCCTTTAATCTATAGGCTACTAATCGCACCCTTTTCTCACCAGGGGTCTCCATATAATCGAAAAATCTATCTATATCAGCAATCCAATCTAGAAATTCTTTTATGCCTAGACTTCCATTAAAATAAGGAATATCGATTTTCAATTTAAATTTGTTACGTTCACAATCGTCATAACGTCGTCTTCCATCTCTCCGATCATATCCTCTTTGAAATCCTCCATGATGGTGTCTGCTGTCATAATCAGCACGTTCCGCATCAAAATAATCGTTTTCTTCTTCTTTCGAACTCTCTAAAAATAGAGGGTTATTCAACCTGCGGACAGGAACAGGTCTATAATAAGATCACCGCGAGCAAGATCTTACACTCGGCTTTCTGTCGTTCTGCTTATTCCGGTTCACATCAACGTCGAGACCTTCGAACCGATATATTAACTCGTCAAATTGTTCTTCAAAACGACGAAAACTTTGATCAAGTCGTTGATCCATGCGCTCTATTAAACGCTGTTCCAAACGTTGCGGCACGTCATCCCCAAGGGTTAGGGCTCCAGTCTCCTGAACATCGTCACGAAGACCACCGCCAGTTGCCATAGGCTCTTATACCACCTGACGCAGCGTTTAGCAAATAATTCAAGCAAAATCTTGCTTAGAGAAAGAAATATCAAAATTCAATATAGATGATAATGTTCTGTTCTTCAAAAAGAACCCTAAAACAAGCTTATATATCCCTAAACCAAACCCTACTAGGATTAGAAAACATAAAACATCAAAATTACAAAATTGCCCTTAAAATTAAAACCCATGAAAAATTATTAAAAAAATAGAAAAATCCATGTAAACGATCCTGAATCGTTAAAATCCATCGTTAGTCATAGCCAAAGGCATGAGTTTTGTTCAGAACGTCATTTCGTTTAAAACGACCGAATTTGAGCCCAATCTGATGTCATCAACCGGGTCCGCTGATTCTAGTCGCATCACTGTTTCGCCTTCCATTTGGACTTTTGCCTATCCAACTGGTCCAAAATTGCTTCACTAATAGATTCTACATTAGATACTTACCCTCACTTCCGTAGATCAGTTCCCTGGGATGCACGTTTGCTTATCGCGGAATGCACTTCTCTTCTCGCGGGCCTTCCTTCTGTTAGGCTTGAATTCGGCCCAAGAAGCTCTAACATGGTTGCAAATCGGGCTGCAAAAGCTCACAAGAATCGGTGTCTACCTCGTGACTGGACTTCTTCTATCCCAAAAGCCCTTTGGGCTTTATTATGTAAGGATGCCCCCCCTCTGCAGGCCCCGTTGGTTAGAATTTTATGGTATAAATAAAAGTCTCAAAAAAAAAAATTTCGTGCCGTTATGTTGTAAAAATTTTAAAACTCTATATATGGCAGAATAAAAATCGGGGGCCTATTTTGGATCCTTGACGGGCTTCCGTACACATACATTTGTATGTAGCACATAAGATGAGTTTGGCTATCAATGTCGCCTAAGTGGGTTAGAACCAAAAACACCCAAAAAAGGTTTTTTACTTGGAGCCTAGCGCAATTGTCAAATCACCAACCAGCTTGGCGATAAAGCTGATTTCCTTTTCACCGCAACATAATACCATTCAATTCAGAACAAAAAATATGAATACGCATCAGCATCATGACAGCTCAGAGTTTTGGATTTTTCCTTGGAAACTTATTTCTTTTTTTTTTTTTTTTTCCCTTAGAAGCCAAAAAAAAAAACGAAAAAGGAAGAAAATGAATGTCGCAATCGCTAGGTGGGACTTGCTCAACCGGTGCATTGGGTTGGCTTACCCAACAAATAAAGGATTGACACGCTTTGGATTTTTTTTTTCTGTTTGGTCACAGTTCCCAATTTCGGAGGCCATTTCCAAAAGCCTTTATATAAAAAAAAAAGTTATAAATCTTCTGGCCACCGATTTTTTTTTATTTTTTACATAGATTACCTGGAAATTATTGTTATTATTATTATAATATAGATTGATACTGTTCCCAAAATGGTCCTCACTCCTCAGTCGATGGATTACCACATATATTGCTCGATTGGACCCATTTGGGTCCAATTCAGTGACTATTTATTTCATGGAGCTTTTCTAAATATCCTATGCGATAAAGACAAAAATTTTCGGAAAATATGACCTTTGGGAGTACTGGATTTCCTGTCGTGATCCAATGACTAACAGCCCATCAAGAGATGATTGCTCGAGAATTGTAGAAGCAACATGGAGAAAACTCTAAAAGATTGTAGTCATGATCTAAGTAGAGCGTCGAAACCCTAACTATATGGAAAATTGAAATTAGTTCAAGATTTTCGGCTTTTGAATTGACATGCTCCCTTCCCTTATTCACCAAGGAAGAGATACATTTTCCCTTTCTAGCAAAATATTTAGAAATAAGGTTAATACAACAAAAAACTCCAATATCAAAAAAAATTCAAAACCGGTATACCTGTGATAAATTTATCCCCGAACTAATTTTTTGACTACCAAAATCCCAAAGTTGTACATTTATGATAAATTTACCCTCCGTTAAATTGGATTAATATCATGAAAAATCACAAACTGATACATCCATGACAAACGGAGGGTAAAATTTCAAGTTGGTACATTCGTCAATTGTCATATGTCATTCGACTGCGAAATTTGACTATTAAATTTCACGAAAATTAATGGAGGATAAAATTATCGACATACTCAGTTTAAAATTTTTCGTGATATTAAACTTTAGAAATATTCTTTTTCCTTCCCACGACCCAAAGGAAGAGAGAGAAATTGCAAAAGCAAGCATTGCTTTGAATTGACAATTTGGGAGGGGGCAGAAATTGGAGGAGGACCTTGCCTTCCTTCCCAAAAGCTAAAAGGGAAAAGACACAACAGAGAACAAGGCACAAAATCTGTCCCCTAAAAGTGGCCAAAAGAAAGGGGCACCTAGCAATTGCAAAAATTGCTATTCTTGCCCTCAAATCACTTTTTTCCTTTTGGCCACTTGGTGCGCACATCCACTTTTCGTCCTTTTTTTTTTTTGCTAAACCATGGGCTCCATTTGTAACACACACCCTTCAAATCGCTATAAAATCGCGACGTTTCGGATCGTGACCATTCGTTTTGGTTCGGTTCCCACTGGGCCACTAACGCATTCCAGATAATAGACAAAAGGGCAAGATCACTCTCCCCCATTCTCGCTTTTCTGGAGCATTCACGGTCACTTTCCCCCGACATCTATAATTGCCACGCATTTCTCACCAAAAAAAAAAAGGTACAAAAGCGTCGGTTTAGTGCCCTTTTCGTCCGCACGTATCGCTTCGTTCATTGAAACGAAAAAAGAAAAAGAAATTACTTTTAATTTTTCCAACAAATTTTGCAAAATATTTTCACAAATGAAATTTTGAGTTAACCTCTAATATACAACTTTTAAGGGCAAATACCACGAAAAACCCTAAACAGATACACCTGTGATAAATTTATCCAAAACCAATTTTTTGACCATAAAAAACTCTAAACTGGTACACCTCGTGACACATTTACCTCCAAACTAATTTTTTGATTACCAAAAAATTCCGAATCGATATACTTGGGATAAATTTACTCTCCGTTAAATTTGATTAAAATCATGAAAAATCACAAACGGATGGATCTACAGTAAAACTCTAAACCGATACATCCGATAACTGTCACGTGTCATCCTATTTAGCAATTTGACAGAAACTAACAGAGGGTGAATTCATCGTAGGTGTACCAATTCAAGATTTTTTGTCGTCAAAAAAATTAATGTGGGATAACTTGGTTTTTTTTTTATGATATTAACTTCTTCTTCTTCTTCTTCTTTTTTTTTTTTGAACCACCGCCCGCAATGGCCATTTCGTTGGCATTAAGGCCCGCCCCCCATGAAGGGATCAGAGTTCAAACCCCAGCCTAGTCGTTAGGGATTCTTAAGTGTGACGCCGTGGTGGTGGGTTTTGCGCTAGCGTCACTCGAGGACTAGTCGTGCATCACATCACGGTTTATACCGAAGTCATCGTCACGCCGGTCGCGCGGACACCTCGATTTAAAAAAAAAAAACTTCTTTTTTTGAAGTGCTTGAATAAAAGAAGGAATTTTTTTTTTTTTTTGGATTGGGATTGTGAAAAGTTAAAACCTTTGGGTGGTGGGCCCAGGATCCCACGCTCGGGTCCAAAGGAGAGCAAAACCGTCCGTCGAGAAAATTTTTAGGTGGGTTGAACACTCTACGCGTAGGCTATACAACGCACCATTCGGATGATGACACGTGGCTGATAGGGCCCACCGGTCAGATTTTGCAGCCCCCCGTTACTCCACTTTCAGATCTTCTCTCTCCTCTGTTACTCTCCTTCTTCTTTCACTGTTTTCTTCCGTTTCTTCTTGCGTCTCGAGACCATGGACGACGCTCGCGCCTGAATTGCAGTGTCACCAGCCAACCATCGACGACCGCTCACGAGCACGCCGACGCTCATCCATGGCCGCTGTCGGCGTCGTTCGGGCATGCCATTGACCCCCCCCCCCCTTGGGTATCCATCTTTCCCATCCGCCATGGGCGACGCTCATCCATGTCCATGGTCGTCGTTGGCATTGAGCAACGCCGGACGGGACGGCTCGATCTGGAAGTTTGGGCCAGATCTGGAGCCATGGCCGCTCGTCGCTCGCGGCCACAGCGCAGAGATTATGGCCCCCCGAAAATAAAAAGAAGGGAAAACAAAATCGAAAGCTCGGCTTCTGCATCGTGGGTCCATAACGGCGGTGGTGTGCTTCCGGTACGTGTACCGGAAGAGGAAGAAGATGGGCGAAAAGTGGGCGAGACGGGGAAGAGGGGTTAACGGCGGGGAGATAATAATGTGCAGGGAGAGAAGCGACGGAGAAGAGAGAGAGAGACAGACAGACAGACAGAGACGGGAGAGAGCAAAAGCTTATAGCGGGACCCACCTTGCCACGTGAAATTTGTTGGATGGAGCGTTATACCATCTGGCGTGACATATTCAACTCACCCAATATTTCCTCCCGGGCCCCCATGGCCCCCACGGCCCCCACCACCGAAGGGTGCAATCATCTCGGCCCTCCACCGGAACACGTGGCCACGCCGAGCCGACGTCCCCGATGAGCTCGGAATCTTTTCCCCCCCAACCCCACCCCCGCCCGCGCGGGGGCCCGCCGCACAAAGCCCGCGGGCCGAGCCGACGTGGCGCTATTATTTAATTAAATAAAATGAATAGAGAGAGAGAGAGAGAGAGAGAAAGAGAGCGAGAGCCCCGCGTCTGATGAAATCAAACCTTTTTCTTCTTTTTGGGTGGGTGGGGGCGGGGGGGACCCAACTGAGAAGTGACATTTTTTTTTGGGGGGGTACATTTAAAGCAAATCAATCAAATTTTGCTGGGGGCGGGGCCCTGCGGGGGGTTGGAATCTGAATTATGGAATAAGGAGGAAATTTGGCTCTCTCTCCTCACTTCTGTGCGAGTTTCGGCACTCACAGATTTCCCAAAACCCCCAAAAAACCATTGTTTTGGGGGGAGCGGGGGTGGTTTTGGTCCAACCGCTCCATTATTAAATAATGCCAAAAAAAAAAAAAAACCCTTTCTTTATCTGCCCGTCACTTCCCATCTTTCTTCCGTCTCTTTTATCTTTATATATATTTATCTTTATATCCATCGTATTTTGAAACGGCGAATAAAGAACAATACGGTGGGACGGGTTTATTCCGAGAACCCTTCGCGAAAATTATTGTCGGGTGTCCCTGGAATAGGTTAACGAGCGCACGAGTACTTTGGAGCAAGTACAATTCCCGAGAGCAGTCGATTTTCACGAGGAGGAACGGGGGGAGGGGTGGCCCTGGGAAGCTATAAAGGGCTCCCTTCAATTGAATGCCCGATGAATTGCCCCCTCCGAGATAGATCCGTGGCAAAAAATGAGCACCCTTTTGTGCCCGGGATTCGGCTCATTGCATCCGAACACCGTCTTTAATTACACGCGCGAGCTGAGAACATGAATATGCTTTGGTGATTATTCTTACACGGTCGAGGATTTACATCATTCAGTCGCGGGATAGGAGAGATCCGGCTGTTCTATTTTCTCATAAAAAAAAAAAAGAGAGTGCGAAAAACGAAATCGGACGGTACGAGAATATTCCGCTGTTTAAATTGAAAGGAAAGACGAAGACTTGCAACTTTAAGGAGTCTCGATCTCCCCCCTCCCCACCTTTGGTTTTTCCCACGGAAAAATCCAAAAAAAGTACTTAATTATTTTTCACTGACTTTTTCGCAACTTGGGTACTTTTTTAAAAAAGAAGAAGCAGAAGAAAAAGCAGGAAACAAAAAGGAAAACAAAAAAAAAAAAAAAGAAAGATAACTCGGCAATTATTATTATAAGATGACTCGCCCCGTCATAAATTGCAGAGAGAGCGAGAAGGAGAAGAGGAAGAGCTGCAGAGGAAGACGACGACGACGACGACGACGACCCACAACCACCACCACCGCCATTTCTTCGGACCTCGAGAACCCTTCGATCCGGAGCCATGCTGGGCAAGAGGCCGCGGTCGGTGATCGGGAGGCTGTCGGAGCTCCTCGTCTCCCGGAGCGCCGGCCCCCTTGAGTCCGCCGTCGCCGCCGCCGCGGCGCCGAGCCCGAGGAGCCCGCTGGACTTCAAGATTGAGTCGCCGCGGGGGCCCAGGAGCTACGATCTCGGCGGGGTCGGGCTGGGGATCGTGGCGGCGCTCGAGAAGGCCGGGGACGCCAAGATCGTGCTGCTCCCCAAGGGCTGCGCCGCCTGCGGCCCCGGCTCGAACGGGTCGGGTCCCTTCTCGGCCGGAGCCCGCGCGGCGGCGGACGACAACATGGAGGACTACACGTACGTGACCTTCCACGGGCCGAACCAGTCGTTCACGATGGTGTACTACGGGGAGGGCGCGTGCGGTGGGGCCGCCGCCGGCCGCGGCGGGTGCGACAAGAGCGGGGGGCTCGACGAGTCGATGAGACGAGCGGGGAGCGTCGGAGGTGGAGAAGGAGGAGGAGGAGGAGGAGGAGCGGAGGGTCCAGTTCTTCAGGCTTTGGACTTCCTCAATTCTTGCCATTTGTGTGGGAAGAAGCTCCACGGCGAAGACATATACATGTACAGGTACCGCAAGCTCTTTCCTTTCTTCTTTGATTCGCGCGAATCTTCATTGGAGCTTCTCTTCTTCTCCTCTTCTTTTCTGGCCATAGATTTCATCCGTTACAGAGGCCAGCCATGGTCAATCTTGGCTTGGAAAGTTGCTCCGGGCGTGAAATCTTGATTTCTGTTCTCTGAATTCTGAAAGAAAATTTCACTAGGAACAAAAGAAATGATCGGAGATTGAATCTTCAATACAGATCCGATGAGTAGACCGTATGAAGTACCCTTTGCTGCTGTTTGAATCAGTGTGGTATCGTTTGATCCGTGAGTCAAGTTCTGCCATTTTGATTGACCTTGTTTGACACGGAGTCTTTCAAAGTCCTCCTGGATTGCAGGAACCAATAACATTGGAGTCTCCCTCTTTTTGACTCCTTCCCACAAAAATCTGGCCTTTAGAAAGAAAGATCATCCGCTTGAATTTCAGCGAGCACCCTTTTGACTTTATGGAGGCGAGAAATCAAATCAGGCTTGACTGAATCATTTTCATGTGAATTACGCAGAGGCGAGAAAGCGTTCTGTAGCGCGGAGTGCCGGTCCACCCAAATCGTGAAGGACGAACGTAAAGAACAGTGCAGATCGGAAGCGCCGAGAGTCGCCGGCCGGTCGGGATCGCCGTACTCCGAGGGACGGATGTTGTCGACCAGCATTCTCGCGATCTAGGAAGAAGTACATAATCCGCCTGCGGCTACGGCTACGGCTACTCCTCTTACACATATGAGAACATAATTAGCTTACCCTTGTTAAATAAAACAAACGAAAAAGAAAAAAAAGAATCCAAACAAATTTTTGCTCGGATGAGAAATTTTTAGAGCCTGTATGAGAGAGGCACACGAGAGGGCATGTTATGCAAGAAGAAGAAGGATCGGATAAGCTGTATGACTTTACGTTCATAATGGCCAAAATGATGTCTCTCTTCATAATGCTTCTGCAAATCATCGTTTCGTCGAACGATCCAATGACGGTATCAGCTGCGGTGAAGCTGACACGCAGGAAATACCGCCATGGATGGCTCAGCTCTGCTAGCGATCCCAGTACACAGCACCTAAGTAGTGGCTGCGCTGTGTCTCGGAAACAAGCATGACAGTCCCTATTTTCCTCCGGTCCCTTGACTCCATTATGCAGATCGACTTCTTCTCAACTGGAATAACACTACCAAATTTCTTGTAATGAAGACGACGAGACATAATTTCGCTTGTACATTCGTATTCCGCCTGTGTTCGACCTGACTGATTCTCACCCGTAAATCCGTAAGACAACTCATTCTCTACGTAATGCCAAAAAGTTGAGGAACATGTCCGATCAAATAAGATCTGATCAACATCAAATTCTTGCTACTATGCTCTGGATCCCTCTCGAATTTCCTCGTCATGATTCAACAGCTATACGCCCATGTTCATTTTGGAGCAATTTGCCTTGCTCTCAGTTTCCACGGCAGAAAAGGATTACCAACTCAATATTCATTTTCTTGATTGTCAATACGGTATATCGATACCTTGAATGCCAGAAATGTGTTTATAACTCTATTCCCAAATTTCAACAAGGCTCTTCAGACCCCAAACTTTTATCAAGATTGAAGGTCCAGCAGCCGATTATTGTTGCTCCTCAATCTCTAGATTCTATAGCTTTCGACCAAAAACAAATTCTGTAGATTCTATAGCAGCAACTCTTTATGAATTGATGACATATAGATTCAAAATACCTTACTTTGTTTACAGTTAAAGACGTTCTACTGAATTCTGTCAATAAAAATCATACGCCACTATGCGTCCAATATAAGGGTAGCGTAAGTGTTAAAGGAGAAGATGTTGAGATTCACGTGTGAAGAGTATTAAAAAAGTCTCATATCGGGAAGTGGTGTGATGTGGTTAATATGTCATAATTGGTTCATAACTCATGGGTTCAAGTTTTTTAGTGAAGGTGGATCTAACTAAATATATTGACGAGCTCAAACTTAGACCCCCTCTTAGCAATCATCCTAGGTTAAGGCATCGGATTTCTATTGCGTGCTCTTAACAAATGGTTCAAAGCTAATAGTTGATCGATGATCCACACTCGATATGTATCAGTGTTTCAAGATGAAAGTGGACGCGGGCACACTCTCAACAAAAGGATACTTGAATTAAGGTTGTAGATTTAGGATTGACATTCAAAATGAGACATGTTAATACAAAATAATACTTGAATTAAGGTGGAACAGACTTACCATTGAACTCACACCTAAGGGGAGATTATTAAAATGTAAGTGTGAGTTACTTTTAAAATGTCCTACATTGAAAGAGTGGTAATGTGGAGTAGATAATATGTCATAACTAGCTCATAATAATTCATTGGCTTAAATTTTTCAATGAAGGTAAATCCAACTGGATATATCAAAGCACCCCCAAGTGAAAGTATAGGATTTCTTCGGGAAATTACTTAAACTCAACTATACAAGGCAAGGTGATGTTTGAACAACAGCCAGAGTCCAAAAAATTTAGGGGAAGAATTATAATTAGGCCGCGCTATTTTCACCCCCTATACGACTAATCCACTCCATTTTCCATTGAAAAGACAAAATTGTCCTCAATGATTCAATTGAAATTTAAAGTGTGACCCCAAATCAATTTACTTTCCTTATTTTTTTATTTTCATTTACTATTTAGGATCTAGTTACCGTAATTAAGCAATTCATGTTTTTTTTTTGTTTATTGTGGGTAATTCGTATACATATTAAAGGCACAATGTTTTCCTTCTAATTTTTGGATTTTACTTTCGTAGAAATAAGTTTCGTCGAGTAAAACAATGATGGTGATAGACATATAAGTAAAAGTTTATAAATAAGTTATCTTGTTAAAGAAGTGTCTATGTTAAAATTTTTCTAAATTTTAACTCGACAACGCAGAAAGAATTAAGTTTCTAAGAAAATTTTATTTTCAACAAAACTAAAGTTACGAAAGTGATTGAATGAACTAATCAATTTTGTGGTTGATCACCCATTTCTCATTAGAATTGAAAATCATGTTTTTATCATGTTATTATTTTTTTCTCTATACTGTTTTCCCCATTTTCTGGTAGAAAAAACCAATGCTCTTTTATAGTTGAAGTGTGGAGTATGATGAAATTGGCATCATAAATATAAAATAGAGAACGATGAGATGTATAGAAGAAGAAGACAATGAAAAAGGAGCAGGAGGCATAAACGATTTGCAAGAGCGGAGAACTAAGACATCAAAGGGATGGAAAAAAGTAGGGATGTGCAACTGGACCGGGTTTACCCCGAAACCGGACCAACTCACCCGAAAAACAGGTTCGAGAACCGGTTCTAACAAGAACCGATCCGGGTACCGGTTCCATTTTTTGGGAACCGGTTAGAACCGGTCCGATTTCAGGTTCCAAGTAAAAATCAACCCAAGCCTGTTTTAGAATCGGTTTTAGAACTGGTTTTGAAATAATGTACAAAAAAGTAAAAAGCCTATATCACATTACTCTACTTCACTGGTTTTAGAACCGATTTCCGGTTTAATATTGGAATATGTTTCACAACTATGAGCGAAATAGCACGGCCTTTAAAGTCATCTAAATATTGTGTGATTCAGATGAAATATATAAACATTTTTCTAGTGAAAGCAGATGCCTTACCGCTAAGTCTCTTGATTTTTCTTTCAAGTTATTTCATTCGGAAACAGAAATGAGAAGTTATCTCATCATGACGCAAAATAAAGAGCTAAACTTGTTGAATAAATTCCCTGAAAATGTGACTCCTAAAATTTATGTGATTGGACTATGTCTTGCCACATATTGCTTTTGGATTGTTCATTTTGATGGATTATAATTTCAATTGCTCATTTTGGAGATTATTACTTTTGGCGGATAATGATTTTTGTTATTCATCTTTTATTTTAAATCGTTTCATTGCTACCCATATTATTTTGCTAGAAAACAATGAAACCGAAAAAAAGGAACAAAACAAAAACAGGTTCTCAGGTAGACCCTGAAACCAGATCGGAAAAACAGAATTGATTCCAAAACAGGATCTAGGAAAAACAAGATTGATTCCAGGTTCCAAAAATTAAAAACCGATCATAACAGAATTGGTTTCAAGTTCTAGGTCTCGACCCAACCCATCCTGGAACCGATCATCCCTAGAAACAAGGAGGAGGACAGTGAGACCCGCAAAAAATAAAAGAAAAAAAAAACAGTTGATCAAATAAAATAAAATAAAAAAGAATTACTTTCGGAGAGTTGTATCAGAAGTGGTAGACCGCAAGAGGACAATACTGTCAAAATACAACAAAAAAAGTACCTCAACTAAAAGAGAAGTGAAAAACGCGTGAAAAAACGCGACCCTCATAATTTCTCTGAGAACCCTACGACGGAGACTCTACTGGTATTGGGAAATTAACAGGCATCTCTCATTCAAATGGCCGAGAGGATGGATCACAAGCCTCCTACCATCGTTACTCATCTCAAACCACCGCAGATACGCAGTGCCAGTAATTCACGCACACGCTTCAAGTAGCAAAACAATTGTCGAAGAAAACAGTAGCAAAACAATTCACCAGTGCTAATCACACAACAGTTACAGTCATCTCCATTTTCATAACACAAGCATTCAATCAATGTATTTTCGAAACAAAACCACCATAGGCTTTTCACGACTTGTTTGCATAATAAATAAATGGCACGAGGCACAGGCAACGAGCCACTGTAGATTTCATCGAAAGGGATCAGAATCACTCGATAATGACCGTATTTTGCTTCCCCCTTCTCCTCCAAGTGGCCAGAGCAGTATCAGCATCTTTCATCTCCCCACAGGATGGCCGAATTATTTTCCCTTTGCCTCGCCGGGAGACGCAAGAAATTCTATATAATATAAATACCGAAGCCCCATAACTATCAAATAGGCAAATCATGTTAAGAGTCTTACAATAGAGAATAGGAGAGCACACTGTTAACCATACAAACTGCATCCACGAACCAGTACAATAAGCCAGTCCAACATCAATCGCCGGCTCTTCAAGGTTTATTCCTCCTCCCTACATGATAACGCAAAGGAAAAGAAGAATGCCACCTCACCGTAATTACTGATAGTACATAAGCTGCTGAGTAGTTGCTACGTTCTGGTATCCACCGTCATAAATTGCTTGACTAGTTCCAGCAGCGCCCATTCCCATGGCTGCCTGCTTAAGCATGTGCTGTGCTTGAGGATGCATGAGGCCTTGCATGCCAGCCATTTTGCTCAGTGCTATCTGCCTTTCGTAGGCAGCAAGCTCCGCGGCCGAGAAACCAGGCATTTGTGGGACCATTGGCGGTGGAAGAGGAGTGGAACTCGTTCCCGGAGGCGTAGGTTTGCTACCCCACGAACACTGCAAAAATAAGCACGTCCATACTATACTATGATTTCATATTGACGTGAAGACGGTGCATGGCATCACATATTTACTATAACCACCAAAACTTTCCAGCAAGAATAGCCAAGCAACAAATCATCCAATGCACTAGCAACATGCAAATTCCTTTGACTTGTTTAAACATAAATGCAGTGGAAAAACTTAACAGGCACATAAAGAAAACTACTGAAGATGATTCCAGGACTGCAAAAACTTAGAACCAGGGAGGATGTGTATTGCAGAAAAAAACCCTAATTGCAGCCAAATAAGGGCACCAGCTTTGTTCAATCAGTCCCCTACACCTAAACAGAGCTTTCCAGAAAATGCATTTTAACTATCAATCCACGACCATCCACCAAAGCCCAGTCCTCTGTCCAAGTTATTTCACTCCAAAAACATTTTACCAAAAGCTTCATGAGTGCTACAGGGATGCCCACAGACATTTCACCAGGCTCCCAAGTCAGGTAAAATAATTCCACTTGGACAAATTTTGCCTATTATTAACACTCCATTTCCATCTAAATGCTTAAAATTCAGGACATGGTGAATAAATCAAGCCAATCATATGTAAACGATCGAACATCCAACCACATTATACCACCTATAGCTTGCCATAAAAAAGACTTTCCAAAACAATGTACCTTAATTGGTTTACCACAGAGAAGCCGAGCATTGCCCATTTGAATAGCCAGCGCTGCTTCACCGTGGGTACTGTATCTAACAAAACCAAAACCTTTATCGCGTTGCACCCGAACATCCTCTATGACTCCAGCACCGAGGGAATGAAAATGTCGATGCAAGTCAGCGGAAGTAACCTGCAAGATAACAGAAGCAGTTTAAGTATCTAAATAAAAGGAATTAATCGATACAAGCCAGTCATTAGTGAGAACAGATGAAGACTGGTGGGTGTGAAAGTCAACGAAATGCAGCCAGTGAAGATGTGAGCGTGCAAAGTCTAAATTTACAGCCGAGCTATTGTTCACTCGCTGATCAAAGAAAGAAAACATGGCAGTACGGATGCTATTTATTAAAAAGAAAATACATTTTCTGAAATGCTTAACATCAAGTACAGAAAAGGTAACTATAAACATGGTTACAAAAAAAAGGGAGAAGCAAATTCTTGCCTCTGGTGCAAGATTGCCAACATAGACGGTCGTGTATTGGGGATTGTTCTCCGGAGCATCATCACTAGTCCTCTCTTGACCATCATCTGCAATGAAGGCACCATGTCAATAGGTATAACAAGCATGTACCACCAATTACATCTATATTCATTAGACAGGTATTGCTTCAGATTTATGGGATGTTAAATAAACAAGTTTAATACCACAAGAAATTACGTAAGTTCAACATCCATACTAACTTCACCTGATGTTCCACTTGTTAGCTCCACTACACTTTTGGCATCTGAACTCTGCTTATCCTCACCAGAATTAGCACCTTTTGTTGCCCAGTTGCATCGGATCTGTCGACTTCCGAGCCACTTCCCTAGAGAATAAAGACAAGTTGCAGGTTCATGCAACATGAACTATTGATAATGTTACAGTATCATGAAAGTTTCAAAAGCTTGTTCAGTAGTAGACTTAAAACAAGGGAAAGATGATGAGGGAATCGACAATCTTCACAATCAAACACCAAGTAAAAGGAAGCTATTAACACTGAGCAGTACAAGCAAACCTCCAATAAATGTCACCGCAACAAGCTCTAAATTTATAAACTTCTGCTATCAGCAAGTAGATGGATTTCAAACATACATAGAAGCATCAACACACAGTGCATTCATACTATTATATCTGTCATGTTAATCTTTGTCGCTTTTGCTTGCATATGTTAGCTAGCTTAGGCCACAGGCAGGTGAATATGATCGCCCGAGTCATGAGGAATATATCTCGAACATAATTAAATACAACTATGCAATCTCAACAGCAGTACATATATTGAGAAAGACCGAGTGACGTAGAAGAAGACATACCATTCATATCGTTTATTGCACTCTGGGCATCCTGCTCAAACAAGAAATTCATCATCAGTGCAAAGAAAATGATTAATGCAACCAGAAACAAACAGAAAAGTACTTCAATCAAACTGCTCCAGCACCTGTTGATTTCGGAATGAAACAAAACCAAAACCCCTTGAACGTCCAGTCTTCTGATCCCACATGACCCTAGCATCTCTGTGTCAATAAATAGATCAAATTAGTTCAATCATGATCACAAGATCCTTGCGGCACAACTGTTCACAAGTTAACTAAGGAAAAGGAGAATGGGGCTTACGAGCAAGTAGAATAAACAGAGAAACACGCAAATAATGTGGCGTCTGTAACCTCTGGGCTTAGATCACCAACAAAAATATTAAAATGCCCTGCATCGAAAAGCGAAAAAGATCCAAAACCATTATCTAGAAGCCTGACTAAAAAGCAGCATAAGCCACGTCTGTGCAAAATGAGCAGCAATGAAAAGAGTATTTCACATTTATGTCAACAAACCTGATGTGTCCTCCCTCTGGCTACTAGCATATGCCCAGTTAACCTTGATAGGTTGACCAAACCTGCGAACATGGTGTTAGGATCCAGGACAATGTAAAGGTCAAGCAGTATAGTGCAACCTTTTCAACTTACAAGTGCCTTCCATTGAGAGTCACAATGGAAAGGGCAGCAGATCTCCGGTCATAGTAGTCCACAAATCCATAGGATGACTGTATACACCAGAAGTTTTATAAGCGAAAGAAATCAAAACAGGAACAACATCGATGCTTAACTGTACAGAAAGAATTTATAGAAATAATAATAAGTCATGTACTATGAAATGGACCGTACCCGAAGCTTTGGGTACGAAAGACGATTGAAGTTTTCTATAAAATTGAAAAGATCCTAAATCAAATTTCAGAAACACGAAAATTGACCTTCTCTTTCCGGATGAGTTTACACCCTTCAATGGAACCAGTACTAGAGAAAACCTCTTGAAGAAGAAGATCTGTAACCTGAGGGTGAATGTTTCCCACATACCTGAATTTCATCACAAACAGCAACAAGCGTTAAAATCAAGATCACAAGAAAAGTCGACTATAGTATGCTGGTGAGACACACTGGACTGACAAGATTACTGTCAATAAAGCCATAGTTTCTATCAGATATGACCCATTAGATTGTAGTGGGAACAATTTGCAGTATGCAAATAAGCTGAATGCTGATGCTGCTCTCCCTTGAATCGATTGTTCGCTCTTGGAAACAACAAATTTGGCTGATCATTTCCTCACCAAAGGCGTGAAAGGAAAAGGGATAGCTACAAATGTTAAAAGCAAGACCAAAAAGCAAAAAAGGAATAAAACAAACTAAAAAAAAAAATTGGAAAGAAAATTTCTATACAGCACTCACACACTGCGGCATGTACTTGAATCAAAGCCAGGAGGCAGATTCCCACTCAAGATAGGCTCTATCTGCAAAATAAAAAAGTAAAAAAACAAGAAGGGGAAAAAAAAAAGTACCCAAAAATTTCAAAAAGATCTAGACTCCCAGACTTTAAGTGCTAAGTCCCACCCCACCCCAGAAATCAAACGTATCTCTCAGTAAATTATCACTAAGTAAATAATGAATGTGCGCGCTCTTCACTTTCTCTACAATTTACGGCAATAAACTGCACTAAATTCCTGATATTCCTCAACCCAGATTGATTTCCCTCACTCCCCATGGACTTCACATATCGAAGAAACGGTATTAACTGCCCCAGTATTAAGAACATCAGCTTCAAATACAAACAGTTTCGCAGCTCTAGCCTCAAATGATCAACCCCCTCAGGAACAATCCACACGCCCTCGCTCTTCAACCACTATCGACGAATTAGAAACGGTACACATGCATCTTAACTCCGAGGACCTCACAATTACATGACCAACGAACGACGCCACCAAAAAAAAAAAAAAAGAGAAAAAAACAACAAAAGCATTCCGAATCAAAAATCTCTTCGGAACACGTAACGCGCTCGAATTCGCAAACGACCTCGATCGGCACACTAAATGCACGACCGTCCATAAAAACAGGGAGGATAATCGAGAGCGACGACATCATTTTCCGCGACTCTCGAGCAAAAGCATTTTCCACGACATCGACGAGACCGCACACGCGAGGACCCCGCACGAGAACCGCGCAATCGAGCGAGAAACCGAGGGGGGGCCGGGGCGGGGGGGGAAACCGGGAGGAAGAGGAACCTGGGGAGCAGCAAGGAGGCCCGGATGAGGGTAGAGCGACTGCTGCATCATCGCCTGCTGCCTCAGCCTCTGCTGCTGCTGCTGCTGCTGCTGCATCTTCGGAGCTCGGAGCTACGGAGATGGTGGCTCCTGCCGGATTTAGGGCTCGAGGAAGAAGAGGAGGAAGAAGAGGAGGAAGAAGAAGAGGAGAATCGCAATCGAAACAGAAAAGAGAAAAAAGGAAAAAAGAGCGAAGGAAGGAGGAGATGGAAACCCTCGGAGGAGAGGGCAGATGGGGATATTAGATTACAGAGACGAAGGGAAAAGCTGTGAAGTCTCCATCCCGCGGATCTCATCAGACCTTTCATTTCCATTAAGTCCTTTTAAAAAAATTCATTTTATCACAAAAAAAAAGAGAGAAAAAACTCCAAATAAGAGCTTGAAACAAGGGCCATCGGTTCCCGATCCAATCTAGTTTCAAAATAAAATCGAGTACCGGACCAACGATTTGGTACGGTCCAGTTCCGATCCGATCTAATGGAATCGCTCGCTTAGGGTTTAATTCGTATTTTATTAATTTTTGTCAGCCATTCATGCCATAGAAGTTCATTTAGGATTTAATTCACGTTTTACTAATTTTTATCAGTGAATTTATGTCGATAAAGTTTACTTACAATTTAGTTCACATTTTACCATTTTTATGAAGAAATAAAAAATAAATAAAAGGTTCGGTTGGTCCAGTTCACCCTTAGAATCAGGAACCGGACAGCCCGAAATCCTGTTCTACGGAATCGGGAACTAAACCCAACCAGCCGGTTCGGTCCAGTCCAAGTGGTTCCTGATTTAGACGGTTCATTTTGCACACCTCTAATATGAAGTGCTCTCATTTTCTCAAATAAAGGTATGAAGTAGACATTGTATCAAATAAAAGTTAAAAATGATAATTTTAGTCTCGAATAAGGGCCTAAAGCGGCCATGGCAATCTCAAAAAAAGGTTTGACCTCACCATCACTGGCCAACTAAATATTTCGACTAGTTAAGGACATTTTCATCCAAAGACAATCTCAATTTTTAATTATTTTTTCCTTTTTTCCTTTTTTTGTGGTTTTTTTCTTTCTTCTTCTTTGGTGGTCGGCGACAAACCACTAGCAATGCCTAAAGAGGGCTAAACGAGGATTGCCCCCAAAAGCAATAAGCAAGCCAATCTTGCCAAGGAGAGACCTACCTTGCCTAAGTGAGGCGAGGATCAACTTACCAAGGCGAGACCTGCCTCGCTTAAGTGAGGCCATCCCTCGCCAGGCACTAGTAAGATGACCCTCGCCTAGCACTCTTTGGCCATTGCCCGCGACCAACGAAGAAAAAAGAAAAAACTAGAAAATGATAAATAAATAAATAAAAGGAAATTTTTTTTAAAAAGGTAGAGAACGAAAATACCCTTACCACCTAGAAAAGTTATGCCCTCTTTTTGAAACCGACATAGCCACTTCAAGTTCTTATTTGAGAAAACGAGGGTACTTCATGATTTTATTTGAAACAAGATCTACTTCAAGCTTTTTATCAAAAAAATAAGGGTATTTCATGTCCTTATTTGAAATTTTTCCAAAAAAGAGAGAGAGAAAATAAAGAGAAAAAGCTCGAGCTACCATAGAAGTTTCTAATGGATTTTTATCGTAGTTTTTATTACGAATAGCTGCATGATGAACTTTCGGGTAAAATTTTCGAGATTTTTATCTATTTTTTATGATGGAATCGGAGATTATAGAGGAGGGCACCATTTATTTCGTAAATATCAATGGCTTACAAAAAAAAATCAAAATTACTTATATAATTTAAGATAATAAGTTAAAGCATTCACTATGTTACGGATAAATTCTTATTATTTTTCATTTGGCTAGCTTTTCAACGGTGAAAAAAAAAAATTCCCGAGCTGCTTATTTTCTGGGAAATGAAAATTGGAAAAATTTCAACAAAGAAATAAAACAAAATAATGATAGCATATTGGCCCAGGTTGCCGAAGGGTGAGCCAGCCCAAGCCCAAAAATGTTACCGAAGGCCCAACTTTGTGAGGTGCCGTAGCTTGAGCCCGAGATTGGGCCCGGTCCTAATTTTATGGGCCGTTGCAAGGCCTTAGCCCAATCCTTGCACGCGCGAGGTCGGCCCAGACACAAATCCTTTGCCAAGTAAATAATCCCTTTTCATTGAAAGGTGATCACCCGTTATCGGATTCGATGTCCGACGGGCCACGTCGGCTGGATTTGGCTAGATATGGTGTCGGAGGGACTCGATTGAAGAGTTTGTAAACTAATTTTCATTGGACGGATTAAAAGCGAAAGAGTTTGATCGGAAAAAGACGTTACGCGCAAACATCATTACTGGCACTATTACTACTAAGTTAGGTCCGATCGCAATGAATTTCTATTCAAAAAAGAACCCGAGTCAATCGGGGTGGAGTTTAATTATGTTTACGTCGTATCCAATTCAGGGTTTGTCGATAAATTGTTCTCATGTGATTTCGCGGTCTAAAGTCATTTACTCATGTTGTGTCAAATTACGGTACTATTTTACATTGAACCACGAGAATGTCTCGTGTTTGGGCTAAATAGTCCCAAAGGAAGGAAGGAAAATTTGCTTTCGTGTTGCTTTCGAGGCTTCTACATTTGGGTTACGTTTGATAGTCCAAATTTGAGTCTACCTATTCAGTGTTTGACGGCATCCTCCGAATTAAATAAATCCGGATAAAATGCCGGATAAGAAATCTAGGGGAAGGTTGGGGATAAACCCGGATTGGATAATAAAAATTAAAAATCGCTTAACCAAACCAAAACAAGAAAAACAAGTTTATCTTCTACTGACGGAGGGACGCATGCGGATATTACGTCACCGGCCACCGCACGAGGACCACCACCATGATAGCTGATTAGCATCACTTCTGACCACCGCAGCGATTGCCGTCGTTTCAGACCACCGTTAATCGCGTTCTGCCGACCGAGAGTAAAAAGTAGTCTAAGGTCAGTAGTAGTCTGAAGTTGACTTGGTCTCTGACAAAAAAAAAAAAAAGTTGACTTGGTCCGAGCTTCACTGCTCCTGCTGTTGTTGCTCCATGCTTGTCTGGGCTTCACTTCTTCTTCCATCTGAGAGGGAAGAAAATGCCTCCCAGGTAACAGTGACAACTCAAGCTTGCACAATCTCTCGGGTTTGTTCAACCAATTGGCAGCCCAGATCGAACCCGTCGAGCTCTACCTCTCCATCTCTGCGACGTAAACAAGGGGTTGCAGCTGTCGAGTGAGGGTTGCATATACAACAGCAACCACAAGGAAGCCGATCAAGAGGGTGATGGATAGACCTATTAAATAGATGGATCGGGTCAGGTTTGGGTCAGGTCATAAATGATCCGACCCAAACTGACCCATTAACCCGTTTATAATCTATTTATGCGCAATGTAATTTTCTTGACCCATACTCGATCGGATCCATACCCAACCCACATATTTAATTAAATATAGGAAAATTCATACCCAAGCTGAAACGAGAGTGCAGAATAAGTGAATGCAAGATTGAGTGAGAGCGAGAGAGATGCGTTGAGTTTAAATTGGTTGTAAACTTATTTATGATCCATTTACTAAATATAATTAACACATTTATGATTCATTTACTAATATATGAATTAAGAAATGGGTTTATGACCCATTTTGACAAATCTAGTAATGGACAAGATAGCAAACTTGAGGCACTATGAGGAGCATCAAGGCAAAGGCTCGAGCAACTGAACACGACACAGTACTTTCGAAATATTTTCGATCCCATCGTAGGTTGCACCAAATATACGATAGGACTTTCTACCATCCAGAAGAATTCTAATCCTACCTTATCATATCCTATCTTATCCAATCTCAATCCGAATTCGGACGAACAAACACAACTTTGGCAATTGATGCGGTATTAAATCAAGTAATTATGGAAATTTGAGAAATTATATGGCTTCTAACTGCTCCATGTAGATCGATGTCATGATCATATTATAATAATCGAGATATGAGTTCTATGTCGTCCCGCATGATGTTTCAAGAATAAGATCCGTGATATGACTTATAAGTTAAATTAAACCGAGATTTCGGGGTTTAACTTTAAAAAACCATTAAAAGTTTCTTTCATGTGGGCAAAAGAAACTTTTTAAGTTCCAAATATGCTGACTTTGGCCCGTCTTGTGTCGTGCAAGTCAAAAAAGGGTTAGGTTGGTTTACTTTACTTGGACATCTGAGCTTGCAATTTCCTTCCCGTTCCACGATCTTCGTCTGTGGACCGATCCGACATTCCACCTAATAAAGACAACAAGATGGCATTTATGTTTTTTCCAACAAGAAACCCATTTTTTTAATGCACGTCAAGGGTTGAGGTCGCAAAATTCAAGATCGAGTTTTGGAATATGAAGTTCTCCATTGATCTTCATTTTTGGGAGCTGGTGTTGGTTCCAAAGTCTCCCTCGACATCAGACGAAACCGATTCTTTCTGGAAGACCACATGCTCACAACTTAAGTTAAACTTACCCATCTCGTTTCCCGACACTCCGAAATTTTCAACCGATCGATCATCGCCTATCGGTCGGAATTTACAGGACACTGTGCATCACACGTGCAATTATTCTCCATGCTCATTGACTATTAGGATTAAGCGCACTGACACGTCGAAATAGACAGTAGAGACGAGAAAGAGAAATCGAGACACAAGGTTTATTCTAATTTACCCTTAAACTAGAGTTACATCTAACATATGATTTCACTATAATTAGCGCATCTTACCTCTCTGATTACGTCTCTCAATCACAAGTATTAAAGAGATTATATATATATAAGCGGTACGGTAACTATTCATGAGCCCGTACCAATAAAATACGAGCCCAAATTATAAAAGCTTTCTAGATGCTCAGGGGTTCTGCCCCTGTAACCCTTGCTGAGGGGGTCTCCTCGAACCCCGCCCGCTTGCAGGAGTGAGACTACTCTCGCCTTTTTATCGATAGGAAGTATGAACCACATCCCAATACTGACCATGCAGTATTACATTTTAAGTAAATCAGAGATGCACGGGCAACGCTACGATCGATCCCCGCCCACGCGACTAGCGGGTTTCTTTTTTTTTCTAACTTAATTTTACAACAGACAAGAATAGAGCTATAATCATTAGGGAAACCGCGATACCACCTTTGCTTTCCGACCCTTCTCTTTCGATGCAAACAACAAGAGAAGCCGGGACAAAACCGATCCGAACGCGCTCGGCGCAAAAGATCCTTTGCTCCCCTAATGAGCCCTGCCACGCCCCCCCCTTGACCCACTTCGCCCTTCGCCCCGCCAACGGGTCAAGATTGGGGGTGGAGGGGAAGGGAGAAGGGGGGACTCGCCGCTGGCGGCCACCGAAGGAGACCAGACGATGAAGAAACGACGCCCACCTAATTTCAAAGCTGAAAGGGAGGAGGAGGAAGGAGGAATTGGGAATCGGACGAAGTGGGTCCTCGAAGTTTTTTTCCTTCTTGACGCAGGAATTTTTTTCGTTCGTTGCTATTGATGGCGAGAGAGGAATCAACGAGCCTGTTCTTTGGGGAAAAAGTAGGATAATCGGGTGCGACCCCACCACGTTCAAACATTGGCATGTGAAGGGCCCGAACGACGCCGATGGAGTACAATTTGGACGTGCGTGACCATGAGGGAATGAGATTTGACCGGGGGCGGTGGGGGTTGGGTGCCTTTACAGAAAAAGTACGTGACGTGAACAATGTGATCGAAATTGGACTTAGTGCTTCCTTTTTATCATCAACTGTTTAAAGGAAAATACCATAAAAAAAATTTCAAATTATGCATGACGCAAATGCCCCGAATTTTTCTTTTTTATGTCGCCGAAAATCCTAAACTCAAATACTCACAACTTTTTGTGTCACGGAAAAATCCGAGATTATACATATGTTATATATATATATCTCCTATTTCAGTTTCATTCAAAGTATTTACGTCACAATAAGCGAAATTTGCGATTTTCATTTGTGGCACTATGGGCGTAATTTAGAGTTTTATGGGGTGTCAAATCATTGTTTAATTAGAAAGAGGGGGGGAATTATGATTGGCTTCCTATTATTGGATGAACGTGTTGGAAGACGCCCACGGGGCCACCTAACCTCTCTCGACTTTGTCGCGTAACGTGGACCGAAGCAATGGAGTGTCGGCCACTCACGAGTCTTTTTCGTGCCTATATCATTTAACGTTCCCACCCCCACCTAGGCCGTCGCATGGTAGAAGTCCCGTGTTCAAACTTCAAAGCCGCGTGCTCTTTCTTTATATAAAAAAAAAAAAAACACAAAACACCTTCGGATTATATTAATGGATATAAATTAAATTTTTTCGCTCGAAATTCTTTTTATCAAGACGAGACGGAAAAACAGGAGGCACGCCTAAATTTAATTTGGCCCTTTTTCCTAGGTAATCATATGAATTATGTCCTTTTCAAATCGGGGGCATTTCAGGCATCTTCTGCTTTCCTCCCCTTACCCCGACTTTGACGATACCACGCTGAAGCTGACATGGGAGGACAAGACAGGGAATCTTAAAATCTCTGCCAATCGAGAATGCCCGACGCTCGAGACAAATACGTATTCGTACTGAGCGAGAGAGAGGGAGAGGGAGAGGGAGAGGGACCAGACCAGGGGTTTCCCCAATAATTCCGATTCGTGAATAGGGAAAAAGATTACATCTGAAGGATCAAACGGGAGGAGGAGTCCTGATAGTGCAAAGAACAAAATAGTAGCAAGAGTTGGGTCTTTTAGTGACAGGCTCGCTACATACGGCCGAGCCCCGGAGCGTAAGATTGTAGTTTGCAGAAGAGATGAGGAGCGCGCCCCGCAGGACGGCGGCTTTGCTAATCTTTGGATCTATATCTAGATCTATAAAAGAAGAATCCCGAAAGAGAAACTACGTATATTAATCTATCTCTTCTGCCCGTGGCGACTACCGCGTGGGCTGAGCAGCTAAGCCGAGCCACGGCTTGGTTTCCGCCGGCTTGGGAGGAGGAGCTGCCGCTGACCCCGAGCTGGTCGTTATGTAAGGAGCTCTTGCTGTTAGCCTGTAGAAATTCACCAAGAAGATCAATTTGTCTGAACGAACAGAATCTCTCACTATAACAATCTACGGATGGACGCGTTTCGCTTAGCAGCAGGACACCAGAGAGCCCAGAATAACTCGAGTTCAACAGAAGTTTCTTTCCTCGATTCTTTCCTTAGCTACCGATACCCGCCATGAGTTCTCTTCAGAACATTAAGCAGCAGATTCCTAATCTAAAAGCTATGTACGACTCGCGTGAAGGAGAATAAGAACCCGTGACTGAATAATCGCCTTGGATTCTTACCTGTCTTTTCTTTTCTCCAAGAACCGGTGCAGAGAAGCCCTCCTAGCAATTGGTAAATCTGCAAACCAGAACAGAAATGGACTAGGTGAGAATAAGGGTAAAGGCGTAGTCATAACTATAAACATATAGATCTGCAGTTATCTAGAAACTAGTCAGAAAATTACTACAAGCAAGAGGCTCAGTGGGGCGACGGATGTGCTCTTGGATCGCATTTGCACCCAGAGCAGGAACAGGAATGGGACTCGAAGAAACTGCAACCCCAGATTCAGCTGGATTTTTGGCATAGTTTGGAGCAAAAGCAGGCTTCGACTTTGCCAAGTTAGGCGTCGCGGCCACATGTTGGCTCACGGAACTTGCCTTGCTAGCTGCGAGCATGACTTCCTTTGCCTTATCCGCCGGAAAATCATTTAGCACAATCACTTGCCCAGCATAAAAAATAGTCATCTGTGCAGTTTCAGGTTCCTTCTTGTTCGAACTGCAAATTTATCAAGAAACTCCAGTCAATTGACGAACGATATTTCGCAGCAGACCTCCTCGTCGAACTCTACCATGAGAATCTTACAAAAGCAAAGCTTCACCCGTAGCAATTAAGAAGCTTCAGACCGTAGAAGTTGATTAAGCATGTCATTAACAGCAGTTAAGTTTCTCTAACATCTATCATCCGAAAGAACCACAACCACCTAAACCTACCCTTCCAGTAAAATCACGCACGCTTCAAAAAAATTCCCTAACGTCAAAACAGGGAAGGGAAAAGTGAGCACACCTGGAATTGTTCATCTTAGACACGTCTTCCTTGGTGGAACCAAACCCAGCATGCTGAGGGAACAAATCCATGAACTTGACATTCCGAGATTCGGCGTCGCCGCCTTCACAAATCGGGAACAAATTCATGGTGGTCGCCGCGTGACGAGACATCCCAGGCGCACCTGCAACGTTCCGATGCATCAGCCGGGCGACCAATAAATCAATTCTCCGCCTTTTATCCATCCGGAAAAGACCAAGATTTCTAAGGCCTCAAGCAGCGCAACGTTCCTACCGCGGCCGTGTAGGTCCGATTAAGATAGTGCCCTTTTAGATAAGATCTACAAGCGGATCTATTTCTCCTAAAAGAAGAGAAATTCCAGCAAACAGGGTTTTGATAAGCACGCTCTCCACGATGCAGAAATTAAAGAGGAAAAAGTTCAACTTTCATCAGAATGCCTCGACGCGAAATTAAAATGCGCACGTTCCTCTGACCGCAGGGCACTCAAACGAACCGCGAACGTGTCCCCATAAAATCGCATGAGATTATCGCGGATCTAGCCCTGGCCCTCGCAAGCCAGCTGCATTGACAGTCTATCCCCAACAAGCAAATTCACATCCTCTTTCCAAGTATATCCTACCTCGACTACACCGAGAGAAATGCGATGAGCGCCGGACAATTCTCAAACGACGTCTCGGAAACATGCAGGGCGATGACTGAAAAGTTTCCCAAATTAACGAGGAACGAGCGAATGGTGAAGCGAGTCCGGCGCAGCGCCAGTTCCTAAAACTGGTCGATTACCCTAATCGATAGCCGCAACAGGTCGAGAGAGAGAGAGAGAGAGAGAGAGAGAGAGAGAGAGAGAGAGAGAGAGAGAAAACGAAAAAGAAAAATCAAAACCGCGCGGCGCGGCTCGGAGCGGCGGCCGCGGCGGCGAAGCGGGAGGGGGGGGAACCCTACCGGTTGCGTCGGCGGCGGGGGGCGGCGACATGCCGAGGCTGAGGTCGCCGAAGGAGCCCTTCTCCCTCAGGTACTGGCTCAGCAGGCTGCAGGTGTGGGAGAAGCTGGACTTCTCGAGCGGCCTCGCCGGGCTCCTGCCGGCGAAGGAGCAGCCGGAATCCGAGTGCTCCGACGAGATCGACATGCAGCGGCTAGCGGCGGCGGCGGCGATTCGGAAGCGGACGAAGACGACGGCGACGGCGACGGAGGAGGCGCGTTGGAGGGAGGGAGGGAAGCCGGGGGGGGGGAGAGATTCTGGAGAGGTCTCGTGGCGTGTTGAAGCGCATGTGACACAATTCTGAATGGCCACCGGCGTGGGAGCTCGGGGGTGCGGGGCGTATTTAACCACGAAAAGTCAATATACGAAATCATTTAAAAAAATAAAAAAAAAGGGGGGGGGGGAATATCTTCCCATTTTTATTTTTAAATCGAAATTACGGATCGACGGTCAGGATCGCGCCCGTGTGGGGCGGGGGGGGGGCGCGCGGGTGGGGGGGGATGAGATGAAGCACGAGGAATACGTGGGGGGCACCTCTCCCTCTTCTTCCCTTTTCCAGTTATTTTTTTTCGTATTTATATTTATCTTGATTTTTTTATTTTCATATTTTGATTTTCCTTGGCGAGCAGGAGGCGAGGGAGGTAGGTTCGTCGCAGCTTCCCAATGCCGTCAGTTTTTCTTTTTGCCAGGTTTGTTTATGTGCCCGGGCCTCCTATTTAAAGCACGTGCCGTTTTTTTTTTCCTGGATGCCTTCTCTCTCTCTCCTGGCTAAACGCCTTCCGTCTTGACGGAAGGGGCTCCCTCTCTCTCTCTCTCTCTCTCTCTATCTATATCCCCTTGTGCAATTCCAACTATGCCCCCCACTGAAATTTAGATGATCATGCCTTGAAGAAAAATGCGTTATAGACATGAATCGTTGCGGGCCATAAATTTGCCTTCATCGCCTCGTTATTCAAAGCTCCGTCTCTAAGGAAATTGTATATTCTGCGGAAATCAAGTACCGAGGGAGATGGAGAGAAAGGACGGGTGAATCCGTGAATATGGATGCGCCGGCAAAGCGTCGTTATAACTGCACGTCCGGCGAGATCCTTGGCGCGCTTTTCGCTCGCGCCGGTAAATAGCTATCGACGGGAAATTACGGCTTCCGAGACTATTGGGAAGTCGAAGTGTCGCCGCTCGGCGACGTCCTCGATCCGTGCGCTCTCTTTTTTTTCTCATGTCCGGCGCTCGGCGAATATTCACGGCAATTGATCATCCGCAGGGCTTAAATTGCTCGATCGCGATGTTCACCGATTGCTCTTTATCGCTGTTGACGACCCCTTCGACACGATCATCGATTTTTCTACTTCCCTTGAGTTCAAGGATCCACATGCACGCCAATCCCTAAGTAACCGATCAAGCCTCGTTAATTATCGATTACAAAAATTGGTCATTTTTTTTTAATATTCTAAACACAACCTAAGGGTGAAATTAACTCGAGCCATTCTCTAGTAGTTTGAACGTGGTTTGATGATTACTTGGAAATCAACTCTCTTGATTCCGAGTAGAGTTCGAGCCTGGACTGCTTGAGTGCAGAATATAGTCGAATTCGAGCTTTCCAATACTCGGCTCAATAAAGCTGAATCTGACTTCTGTTATTTTAGTAAAAAAAACATCTTATAGCCGCGGAAACATAAACAGCGCACGCATACGAAATGAGGGGGGAAGATATTTTCGCGCCTGCTGAGCTCGATACCGTCGGTCGCGGTGCCACGGCCGAGCCAAGCCAAGTTGAGGATCGGGCGTCGCGAACTTTTCGAGGCCGAACCGGAGCACGGGCGCCGAACTCTAATCCCGGATCCAGGACAAGCCAGATTTCGAACATCAAACGAGCGGATCGGTCCGAGCTCGAGCTCTTACTCCGTATCGGACCGACGCGGCTCGACGCCGGCGGTCCTTTCCGCCACGTCGCCTCCGCGAGTCCTCCTACGGCGGCGAGTTCTCCTAGCCGGAGGCGGGGAGCAAGTAACGGCGTCAAGTCAGTGGGGGCATGGCGGGACTAGTACGACAAGTCGTCGCCAGCCGCTTCTGAATTTTTTTTCTTCTTTCCCCATCAATCGAGAGAGCGAAAGGGGGGCACAAAAAAAAAAAAGGAAGGGAGAGGGGGGAGCAAGTTGCGGGTGGCACGTTTCCCTCGCCAACCGGATGTCGACACGTGTTCCGCGTTCGCGTCCCGGGGCTCGCCAATGATTTGCCCGGACCGGATCGGGTCGGCCCGAATCTCCGGGCTCGTTGTAAACGTGTCGATTTTTTCGTCCTTTTCCCTCTTTTTTTTTTCTACCTCCTCCTCTTCTTCTTCTTCTTTATATTTATATATATATATATATATATATATATATATTGATTGTTTTTTCCGATGCCCGTTTTGATAAAAGCGATTATAAAAAAAAAATGGTGGGGGGCGCTTTGGGGGGAACGATCTATGTAATAATTGGACTAAAAACCATGGGTTAGAATCGGTTTGCGCCCGTCGATTCGTCCATTTCCGGTAACTTTCTAGATAGCTATGAATTCTTGTGAATTGCAAATGTTAAATGATAAAAATGATGGAAAGTAAATGTCGTTTCAATGACGGGGCGCGCTTAATTATCCTATTTTCAGAGGCCAATCGGAACGGCGAAAAAAAAGAAAAACCGCTTTGAATTTATTTAAAGAACTTAAGCTACGAGTCTTATTTCGGAATACGAAGTACGTATTTTTTACTAAGGTTTCGTTTGTTTGGCGGAAAATATTTTCCTCATTTTCTGGAATTTGGTTCGTTTATGAAGATTAGTCAACGAAAAATGTTTTCCTAATCAACGAAAACCCATGCTTAAGCTTAGCAAAGTGATTTCCGCTTTAAAAATCAGAAATCATTTTTTTTTAAATCAGAACTCCATGCTTGGGCATCGAAACCTCAACATTGGTTCCCGGATTCTCGTTGTCTAGGACCAAGTCTCTAGTGCACGAGCCCGGGTCCATCCAGGCCGAGCTCGCGACCCCGGTGCCCTTGCTTGGGTCCATTGAGATAGAGCTCGGGATTTCAACGCCTACGCTTGGTTCCACAAAGGCCGAGCACAGGATCCCGATACCCGAGCTCAGATATCCAACACTCAAGCTCGAGTTCACAAAGGTTGACCTAAGGTGCCCACACTCGGGTCTATCGAGGCCAAGGCCAGGACCCAATGCCCATGCCCCCTTGGCCCTCGGGATGGGGTCCATCATCAACCAGTCGGACCGAGACTCTAGTGCACAGATCCGATTCTCTAATTGTCCATATCCAAGTGATCGGCGTTCGAATAGTGTGTGCTTATTTAGAAAAATCAAATATACCAAATGACGGAAAATACATTTCTATTGTTATTTTCTCCAAAAATGACTTCTCAAAAAATATTAAAAAAATATCACATTTTTCGAGAAACAAATGGAGCCCAAAAAAATCCCGATTTTCCAATGGAAAAAATCTGCTCTAGATTCGGCTCAAAAAATCAATTCAATGACCACCGCCAAGGACATGCGGACAATAATTGACAATACTAATAATATAATAAGTAGAAAATCATTTTATTTCTGCTCCCGCATGTAAAGGGGGAAAAAAAATCTGACCGGTGGGGCCCGCTGGGCTTCCGCGCTTTCCTTTTCTCTCTTTATTTTTTTTAAATATGCCTTTTCGGGTTTTCCTTTTATTCATTTATATATATATATGTTTTTTTTTCTGGGTGACTTGTTGACGGGGGCTCGTGAAGCGATATTATGGATACGCGCCACGTGATCTTTCCGGTTCCCTGTAGCCCCCGTGGGTTGCCCTACCGAAACAGCCTCGTATTTGCATCTATTTACGATTTCTGCCCCCCCTCCACTTCTTCCCCACCTGGCTTTCAGTCGATGACATTAATCTGATAAAGCGCAACTAATCTCCTTTTCTTTTTTTTTTTCTAAATATATTTTGGCCTTTCGCTTTATTAGTTTTTTTTTTTTTCTGGATGTAAAGCTCCGTTTATTTCGCGAACAATATGACATCTCTAAAAAAAATGTTTCCCGAGAGGAAAACGATAATATTTTTTCCGGTGCTTTGCTGATGCTTGAAAACGAATAGGAAAACATTTTCAACCATTTGGCATGGAAATCTAATTTGATTTTCCTAGGGGGAATTACCAAAAGATTTGAATTATTGATTAATTAATCAATTGATCATTCTTTAATTTTTTATTTTCATTTTTTTCCTTTACTTTCTTTTTCTTTTTTCTTCTTTCTCGACCAATGATCGGTCGCAGTCAAGGGACGAGCTCGCCTCAGGATAGATGGAAATTCAATTCCCCGAATGATTTCTTCTATCTGGGTCGATATCATTTTCCTTGTACAAGGGCAATCGTTCTACTTTTCACAGGGAATAGACAATTAATCGCCGTGATTAGCATCGAGTTCTTTCGCTTAGTGATGGTTTTTGTCCATCGCATAGCGATGAAAACGACGAATTCGTTTGGTATGTTAGTATTTATCACCAGGGTCCGTTGAAAATGACAAACTTCCCTTAATTAGGTACTTAACGAGTGCCCCGATACTACCTAAAGTCGAATAGGTTCTTTTTTTCTTTTCGGCCTCTTGATCCATTTTACCGCAATTTGTTTTCCTATGTCAAAAGCTCGAATAGGTCAATGGCATATTGCCAAAAATGGGGTCGGGTCAATGGTACGTGATATTTGGCCTTAATGATAAGAATAATTCTTGGCCTTCAACCAAAAGCCTCGAAGAAAAGAAAAAGAAAGATAAACGCAAACGCTGCAATCGAAATACTCCCATCTTAAAAAGTGCGTCTGTTTCGGGGACTCGAGAGATGCTAATCGAAGCTCAAATCTCGATCAAGGAGAATCGACGCGCACCGAATTTTCGAAGATTTGTTTTTTCTTTATCAGGACATTTTCTGCGAAACAAACGCACCCTTAAATTCGTAAAGGACCACGGCTCGAGCGCGCCGTCCTCGGTGTCGGGAAAGCGTCATCGGGCTCCTATTGCAAAGCAGTGGACAGAGAGAGACCCTTAACTGAGCCAAAGTTTGATCTTCCTATTCGCCAAAGGCGATCCTAAAGGTCAAAACGAAAGCGACGAACGCCCCACCCCATTCAGCTACCAATGAAAGTCGTTGAGGACAAGTCCGGTCCATAGCCTATGCTCTCGTTCCGTGCAATATGTCTCTAGGGTTTGGACTCTTTGAAGCAGACTCCCCCTCTCACATGGACCATGTGCAAGCACAATATCTTCCAGTAAGAGCTCGTCGGGACCGATTCAAGCGTAATATCAGCGGGGGGTGGTCCCAAGAACCGCGTTCGGGCTCGGGTCCAGCTCGTGACGTGGACCATCTATCTCAGGTATTTCTACTGTAGAGATACCCGAGTTTCTAATGCTTTTGGTCCTTTGTAATCCCTTGAGATGTTTGGAAGACCATAATAAAAACTTACGGCCAAAACTAGCATTGCTAATACCATGCTTTTATCATCATTGATATTGTTGTTGTTATCATTTATTAGGGTTAATATCACGAAAAATCCTAAACCGGTACACACGTGACAAATTTACCCCAAACTATTTTTTTGATCACAAAAACCCTAAACCCAGTACACACTGTGACAATTTTTTTTTAAACTATTTTTTGACCATCAAAAACCCTACATTTATATACTGTGACAATTTTACCCTTGAACTAATTTTTACTACCAAAAACCCAAACTGGTACACCCGTGACAAATTTACCTCCGTTAGTTTCTGTTAAATTTTATTGTCAAATTGCTAAGTTTAATGATAAGTGGTAATTGACATGTGTACCGGTTTTGGGTTTTACTCCTCTGTTTGTCACAATTTTATCAATTTATGATTTTTCGTGATATTAATATAATTTAACGGACACTAATAAAGGGTACATTTATCACAAATGTATGGGTTTGGGATTTTTAGTGATCAAAAATTAGTATGGGGTAAAATTATATCAGGTGTGTGTACGGTATGGGGTTTTTGTGGTCAAAAAATAGTTCAAAAGAAAAATTATCATAGGTGTCTGGGTTTGGGGTTTTGATGGTAAAAAATAGTTAAGGTAAATTTATCATAGGTGTATCGGTTTGGGATTTTTTGTGATAAAAAAAAAATAATTCGAATAAAATTGTCACAGATATACCAGTTTAGAATTTTTCATGATATTAACCCTATTTATTATGGGTTTAGGTGTTAAAGAAAACTCGGCATGCTATCTTGGGACAAGGCATAACAATCGGCAACAGTGATTCTACCACTCAAAAGTCCCAAAAGCAATGAAAAAGATGGCGATAGTGACGAGTGATTTGACCGTGTCCAAGAAAGGTGAAATCGAACGACTCGTTCAAACAAAGCGGGTCGATTTTCTTCTTTTTTAACTCGAAACGCCTAAAGTGTACATATCCTCGGTCGCGATGAAACGCTCGTCGATCTCGTGAATCGAATAAAGCGCGAGTTAAGCGGGCCCGTGCACGGTTGCGTCCAGCGGATGGCCGTGGATGCCCCGCGACGTAGACCGTTACTCAATCATCAAGGCCGGGCTCACGCGTCGAAGCGGGTCGATCAGAAGGTTTAGACATCGAGAGGTTCGACCGGAAACCAGCACGTGCAGATTGTGTACCTGCTTCGAATTATATACTTGGTCAGAATCCGAATCTATCCGACGTGCAATAACCGTGTTCAATAATCTCGTGAATATGTCTGGATGGTCTGCGGGGGATGTGCAGCGGATGAAACCAAGTAGGAAATGTCAGAGCAATAATTGATCATTTCGTGGCTATAAAAATCTTGCGGATATATCTATTCCGCACGAATATATATTTGATAAATCACGAATTCTATCACGATTTATCTCCTGAAAAAAAATTATTTCTTTTTGCAGCAAATGCAGCATAAGAAGCGAGTTCAGAGAGGCACAGTAGATCCCGAACGCAACGATTCGTTGATGTTCCGAAAGAAAAAAAGCAGTGGAAAACGTGCCAAGTTTGGAGGAACTCGCCCATTTGTCAACGAGGCAAATTGCCGTGGAGTCAACGAGTTTGGATCCTTCTCCAGGATTGCATGATTGACTTGTTCAGCTGAAAAGTCCGTCCGCGTCAACTGTTTTTAATTGCTTTTAAATTGTGGGGTGCTTTGTTTCGGGACTTTGCATTTGTCTAAAGGCAAGAAAGAAAGGTTTTGAAGAATCATAAGATGAAGGTAAAAAGTCTCGGAGCTGTGACGTATTAAGGTTTGGAGGATGTCTCCTCGAGCCTTGCTGGAGGAGATGGAAGAAGTGTGCAAGGACACACATGACTCGTAAGATAGAAATTAAGAGCGCGCGCGAGCTCCTCTCTCTCTCTCTCTCTTTGGCTTTTGAGTTCCAGCACAAGAATATTTGACCCAAGTAAATATAATTTCATTGGGTTCGCACCGAGTCGAGCTGAGTTCAGGTCTTCCAAAATGCCGATCTTGAGCTTGTTATAACCGAATCGAATCGATTCGAGCATGGATAGCAAACCGCGACTCTCGATCCGATTCCTTAGCTTCAATAGGAGTCGGAATATGTGTGTTGGAAAGCGACCAAATTCACGGAACTTCTCATAGGTAGAGAGGTTAACACTCTACATGCTGCCTGAAACTGAGAATGATTGAAATTTCGGGTTTCGACAAGGAATGGAGCAAATGGGAATGCACAATTTGATGGAACACAAAACGGGGGAACGAAATTCCGCCATTGCTCTAGGCACCCAAAAGGGCAAAACTGAGTTACATGTATACAGTTCCTCAGATGTGAGATAAAACATCGGATAAAGCTTCGGACAGGAATGAAAACTGGAGAATTAACAAAATCCATGGTTCGATTTCGACTTCCAGTGACCTAAAAGCTACTTTCCATATGTACAAGTACAACCCCGTCGAGCATAAAAGTTGGAAAAACGACGGGCCAAAGGGGCAAGAAATGAAGAAAAATGGAAGATGACAAGTATCATGACTCCCACCCTTCCCAACAAGATACTTGTATCTCTGGCCGAAAGAAACGAGACAATTGGATCGTGTAATGAAACTCACAGACCTCTGAGAGATGGAAAACCTGGTGCCGAGAAACAGAAATCACCTTAAATATCGTAATCGATGTCTGTGATGTTCTGCGAGGCTGAGTGCTTGACAAGCTTCTCTTGCTCATTGTAAAGGTCGAGATTTTCGCAAGGGGCAGGGAAGATGGTTCCAATTACACGACCTTGGACAAACGCACACTGAAATATGTGCTTCTTCTTATACGTCAGCCCGACAGACATGTCCCGGAAAGTCACGTTTCTGACCGGGATTTCTTCACTTCCCTGGATGCGAACTGGCACACGAACTCCTTGGCCATGGACCCCGATGAAGCTTATGTGCTGAAGAGTGGGGAAGGCCTTTCGGTCATAGCCTTCATCAGGGTGCTCATTGTAGTCTGTCTTTATAACGATTCCAACCCGCACATTGTCAAATGTAACATTTCTGTAAGTTATATGTCGAACATAACCGCCCCTTCCTGGTGCAGTCTTGATCCGGACCGCACGCCTGGAATCCCACACAAGGAGGTTTTCCACGGTGACATTCGATACTCCACCAGACATCTCACTGCCTATGGATATGCCCGCGCTGTTGCATAAAAAATATTGTTAGTCGTGCACTACATAATATGCTGACTCACGACCACTAACAAAGTGCCTAAGATAGCCTAAAAGGACAAATTCTGGCATTCTATCTGAAAACTGCTTCTTCAGATGCATACTACTTTGATATTACTGATAGACGCACAATCCAGCAAGATCCATTACAACTCTGCATTCTAAGTAGTGGTAAGCAAAGCAAGAGTGGATTTTGCATGTTGTAAACAATAGCATATCATAATCCATTCAACTAAGTGAAAAAAGCATAGTTTGAAGAACATAAGCATTCTTGAGATCCATCGTAGACATGAAGATTTGATGTTCTAAGAATAGACTAACTACCACTCAAGGTGATGAAATATGGGAATGTGGACAGCAAATCCAACTATGGAATTCCCAAGGATGTCAAGTCAAAATTTTTGGATGTCCTGTTCAGTGAAAATGAGCTACCTGACCATAGAGCGGACAACAAGGTTTCGGATGAGTATGTTTTTCGATGGTCGTCTGTAAGCAATTCCATACTGATCCCATCCACTCTTTATTGCAATCGCGTCGTCTCCAACACTTATATAACAATCCTCAATTACCATATCCTCGCATGAATCTACCATGTACAAAATAAATGTTAGCCTGTTATCCTGATGTACTTGATGAAAAGAACATGACAAAAACAACCCTACATTAAAAAACTAAGCTTTCCTTACTACCCGAATTTGGACATATATACAATTGTATGCACCGCACTTGCTTCAGAAGAATCAAATAGATGAAAATATTGATATAGAAAAGCTCCTCTACTAAGATTCATCTAAGTGTTTGCCAAGACAACCGACCAGGGGGTGCCAAGTTAAAATCCTAGGAAATTGCACCGAGGTGCAATAATTAAGGGCACAACACGTTAAGGTTTATATTGCCAAGCAAATTAGTTTACTTAAAATGAAAATGCAATTGTACAAGCATGATTCGACCGTCCGAAACTCCCGTGAAACTACCTCGCAGTGAAATGACTCCACCAGCAATTAATGTTATATCCCATAAAATGAAATTCTCTGCAATAATCAATCAACATCGGTAACTCAGCCCTGCCATCTTTAACCCAAAAAAAGTACAAAACAGAAATGCATCTCGAACAGGCACTGTCCACCAACTATTGAATAGCTCAGCAACGTCTCTTCAACTTGTGCCTTGGTACCTTCTGCCATGACTATGTTTGAAGAAGTCATTAAAAACTATAACTTCTCCAATTGCAGGAATATGACCTTTTACAAACCTCTTAACATCATTGCATTTGATACCATACCAAGTGTTCTGTAAGACCTATTTGCTCAATGCCTTCCTTATGTTCCATATCACATTCTTCATTTGATCTTTCACCACCCTTTTTAACATGAATTTCCACCCTAAAATCACGTCCTCTAATTGTCATACTATTGGCACACACCATCTCAAACGAACTTTCATCTTATCAACAATTGAGATACCCGATTTGCCTCTGACCTGTATTTTCTCGAGGGCCCACACTCGTCTATACTCATTTTGTGCATGTAATAGTGTTTGACCACCCACCATTCCACGCCATGCATCGGCCTCAATGCTTGTCCTATGAATTTTCCCCTTAAACTTTAATGGCAAGGGATATGGCCTTTTATCCTAGAAAAATAATCTAACAGAAAAGAACAAACTTAATTTGCATTAAGGGAATTTCACATCAGTTACATCTTAAGACCACTCTACAGAGTTACAAGTGGGAGCAGCCCTCCTCCAACTTTAGAGTTTTAGCTTTTGAGGAAATTACTTTTCACTGACTTTTACTAACTCCTTATCAGATGATTATATGCACATGAGGAAAAACTAACCCTCCCAAAATTTCTCCATTATCCCCAAAAGGAAAGAAAATGAATCACTCCTACCCGACTAGACAGTCCTGAATATTTTTGACATGGCATCTTCTGCTGCCAGGGTTAGCCTAAAAAAGGTAACACTACTGCACTACCATTGGGAATTTTACCAAAAGAATCAGAAGATATTCAGACCAAGAAGAAGTCAAGAAATGCTAGGAAAGGAAAACAGTAGACTCATAAGCCAATGGACAGATCAAAAGAGCTCAAAGAAAGAGACTAGTAAAAAACAGACTCACCAGGATCTATTCCATCCGTGTTTGGGGCCTCAAATATGGGAGCCAATATAGTGACATTCTTAATCGTCACATTTTTGCAATCATATGGATGAAGTGTCCAAAAAGGAGAATCCCGCAAAGTAATATTATAGATAACTATGTCACTTGACCACATGATCTGAACTAGTGGGCCCCTAGTGTAGTTAAGAAGCTTTTGGCGGTACTTCTTCCACCATGATTGGCCCTGTCCATTTATGGTGCCATTATGTCCTGTTTATCAGGAAAAAAAAATCAGAAAGGCAGTAAAACATGAGTTCTTAAATAAAGACAGCTAAAAACTCTTCAGATCTAATATTGCTCAAATAGATTCAAATTGAGAATTTATCAATCTAGTAACCAAGCCATGTTACCGATTCATTAGCTACTCATTAGCTTGAAGCACTTGAATTAATGACTCACATTGGTTGAAATTGTAGGCACATGATCGTGCTCTCAACCTTTCTATCTGAGAAGATTTGCTCTACTTTTACGAGTCATTGATTCATTTCAATGAAGATACAATGACGGGAACTGTTAAACAACTATCCATACAAGGAGAAACACCAACCTGTTATAACAATATCCTTGAGGTTTTGACCATGAATCAAACTTCCGTATCGAGGTCCAGGATGCTCTCTACCATAACCGTAAGAAGGCAGTGGAGGCATCAATGGCCAGTACTTCTGATCCTATAAGTAGCCAAAAAGGAAGATATACAAGAAAGTTTGATTAAATTTAGCAGATCTAGGAACAGTAGAGAAAAACTCAACCAGTAGTGATGATCTTCTTGCAACACATACTCTTTTGTCTTCTAGATTAAAAAGCATCCGATAAGGAACAAACCCCCCCCCTCCTAAAGCACCCCGAATATAGGCAAGTAATTTGATACTTCCGCCTGCCCTATATCCGGAATGCAGAGACACATGTGGATACCGAGGATACAGAGCCAAACTAGTGCTGGCCACGATAAGGCACACATGGACTGCACTCATTAGCCTATCAAGTATCTTTAAAAAACAAATGAGAACTAAGACCATCTATAGAACAATCACAATTGTTCCCTGCTTTTAATGAACATAAAGGTTGTGGCGACATGTTGATCAATGACACAAGGAGTAGATTGTACAGTACTGCCAAAACATTCAAGCATCACTAATCCAAGCTGATCTCCACATCATCATACCGTTTTAGAAACATGCTTCTGTACTTTTTTGGTAAACTCAGTTCATAAGAGGCTTGATCTGTCGATGGATCTCAAGATCAATACAAACTCCTACAGCATTCGCAGAGATCCAAAAATAAGTAGCCTTTGCTGTTTTGGACAAACAAATTCCACCTAAAGACAGTCGCACATGTCACCTACACTCTGAAACCATCCTGCTCGTTTCCCTATAGAACCTACAGTCCTCCTCCTGATAATCCCATTCTTTTCTCAACAACATCCTCGCGCTCTACTCTTGTTGAAATAGCCAATCCAAACCAAACAAAAAAGAAGTAACCTTAAACCTTAAACTAGTTTCATGCTCGCTAGAATTAGTCAACCGAAGCTACTTGGGAAACAGAGCATCAACTGTTCGCCAAATTTCAATAAAACAGGCGCCGAGCCAAAACAATCACCAACCTCAATGGCGAGTATAACCGCTCCTTCAGCGAGGAACAACGTCATGTGGCTCGTCAGATTAAACGGCGCCGTCAGCCACTGTCCAGCAGGCACATTGAGCTGGCCACCGCCTCTCTTCCCCAGCTTCGCGATCGCCGCGACCGCCCTCTCGAACGCCGCCGTGTTCACCGTCACCCCGTCCCCCACCCCACCGAAGTCCGTCAGGTTGAACGCCGCCGGCCGGAGCCTCGGCGGGGCCGCCCCCCGCCCCGCCCCCGCCGCCTCCGTCCCCACCACCACCCGGCGACCGCCACCGGAGTATCGAGAGCCCCCCGGGGCCGACGGCGCTGCTCTGCCAGAGGAGCACGGACGCGAGGGCGGCGATCCACACCACGGAGAGGAGCGTCTTGTGGGAGGACACGAAGGCCGGTATCCAGCGCCGGAGATCGAGCCTGTGGTGGCCGAATCTGGCGAGGCCCAGGGTTTCCACCATGGCTAGTGACGGAGGAGCGGGAATCCGGTCGATCGCCGCGCCGGCAACTCAATTCAAACGCCGCCCGATGCGAAGCGCGAGAGGGAGCTCCGGCATGGGGGGGGACGAGGATGGGCTTGGCGGAAATGGCTGATGGTGGGGGGAGATGTTGTTCAAGTGTTCGTGGTTTCGGTTGATCAATCACGGTCAGGCGGATTTGTTGCTGCCGTTTTGATTTCCAGAGGACGAAGAAGATGAAGATGGAGTGGATTCGAAGCGAAGACTTTGCGTTCTTCTAAATAAGTAGAAGAGGTGCTTTGATTCAACAATCTAAATGATCATTAAACATTTTAGCACTTTCGTAATATTTTTTCAGTTTAATACCACGACGAATGCATTTTAAATTAATTTTTTTCATCATTAAAAATTCCAAACTGTAAAGTTGGATGACACAGGTATACCGATTTATGGATTTTCGTGATATTAATCCAATTTAACAGAAACTAATGGATGGTAGATTTATTATAGATGTACCAGTTTTTAGGGTTATTAATGATAAAAAAAATTAGTTTAGGATAAATTTATCACATCTGTGATCAAAAATTTAGTTTGGGGTAAATTTTTCACGTGTGTAGCGGTTTGGGGTATTTCGTGGTGTTAATCCTTTTTATTTAATTAGACTTAAAATACGAATTCGAGAGGATTTAGTAAATTTCGACTTGACGAAATATTATAGTGATTTAGATCTAATTTATATTATAAACGAGATGTATTATTCATGTATACGGAGCGGAAATTGTCGAAAGTCGTCGAGTCGAAGCCGCGTGCTGACAAACCGAGAGCCATCGCGCGACGTTGCGGATGCTTCCCATTCGGTGGCCTTTACCTGTCGTTACCAATTTGGTGACATCAAGATCCCGGGTTTGGTCATATACTATGACCATAGTCTAATTAAAGAACTAAGACTTGTGGATTTGCTGGTTCGTTTTTTTGTGTCGACCCAGCATTTACTAGGGGCAGCTGAGAACCGGTGGAGAAGAGAACGGGTCAGATGCTTCGTGGTGTAATTAACAAACGTGGTCGAAAGTGGCACGAGGAGGTCATGTAACGGAATGGGAATCTTCGCATGTTAGGTAGGAGCAGATGCGCGCGGTCGAAAAACCGACCGGCCTCTTTACAAGTCCGGTGGTGGTCCGGCCGGTTTTTTTCCGGGAACATACGCGGCGAGGAGACGGAGTTTTCCTTTTCATGGGGTAGAAACGGGGCCGTCGAAACTGGACCGAACCGAATTTATTACCCGTAATGTGTGTGGCAAATTGGCTCTTTTGTTTTTTTTTAGTGCCTTTTCCTCCCTTCATTTTTGGTGCGATTTCGTTTGGGACGGTACCGATTGAGGAAGTCATTGTAAATTTGTGACTGTCGTCGTCAACGATGTCTCCCTCTCTCTCTCTCTCTCGTACCGATGCGAAGTGAGTGCAGGACAAGAGAGTTTGGTGAACAGGTGAGGGGTTACGATCATTGGGGGGTCATCGAAGAAGCTGGGGATCGGCCATATCTACCTAAACCAAAGACAGAGACGTGTTCTTCTGTTCGAATTGATGAATTCTGCAAGAGAGAGAGATGTCCTGTTGATTTCGGTTGAAGCTTTACCTTCGGATGTACCGTGCCAACTACTCTATGCACACCAGATCCTATTGGGCGTTCTGAGTAAAACAAATCATCAGGCGGGGTTCGGGGTCGGGCCCGGACTCGACGGGCTAGAAAGATGTCCAGGACCCTCCTGGATGATGGTCGGGCGGCGAGCCCCGGCGGCTAGGTCTATTTTCAAAGATCATGTCGGGGGCACAACATGGATCTGTACAGATAGTAGCTGCATGCACGGTTGCTCGAGCTATAGTGCGATCATTTCATAAAATTTTTGGATTACTGGATTTCATGAATATTCATTTCAAATGCAGAACCAAATTTACGATGCTACGGACGATGAAAGACATATACAAGTTGCCGTCGTCATCATCATCTTTGTTTTTTTTGTAATCGGCGATGGAGCGCATCGGTATATACCGAGGCATCGATTTTGTGGTTAGATGTTCATAGCGACCGGGAAAACAAAAGGTCTTCCCTCCGCAAGAAATGGATCAAAAGAGACAATGAGAATCACCTACAATTACGGATCTTTTGCCCCTTCGATCTGGTTTGCCGTCCGTTGACTTTTTATAGGCACTGAAACTAGGAAAGTCAAGAGGGGCGATCCTTCAACCCAGGGAAGAACACGCGACGACGGGCGACCGGAGATCGTCAAACGATGCCGAGGATTGACATACACATGGGGAATTCTACGATACCGTAGATTTTAAGTATAATGTTTGATGCGTCGTAATTGAATACGAGGACTTCATAACACGTAGTAAAATTTATATATGGTACTACAGTAAATCGTTATAACCAAGTGCAAGATAGTCGCAAAAAAAGCAGGGTTACGATATGTTAGTGTACCCTTAGATATTCCGATCCATACATATTACACGACCCTATAAGATACAACAAAATGAATGGTACGATAATCGCAACATTTGGTTAGATATGTATGTTTATGTTTCTCCACCAGTAGTTTTAACTGGAATAAGATCGCAACCGAGGACGATAACAAAATCTCGAGGCTGTTGAAGTTAAGCTTGCAGTGCCAAAATCCCTAGAATTTTTCAAATGCGCTACCATACGAGATACAAAACATACGTGGAAACCCAAGATTGGAAAAACTACGGGGAGAGAGGAGTTTCACTATCTTCAACAACCGGTACACGAGTGCAATCTAAAAGGTCAAAAACTACTTGGCGAGCCACAAAATCTAAATATCAAACAAGAAGATGGGAAGAACGAAAAAGGAGAGGAAGTGGAGCTTAGGGTCAGAGATGTATTATGCAACACATCTCTTTTGTAGTTCAATTTCAAAATCCTAAGAAAAGATACGCATAATCTAAAAGGCCTTATCACCAGTTCGAAAGTCAAAACTCCACGGAAGGAAGCAGTGAAAAGAAACCTTCAAATCAATCTTCAGATGGACCCTCCCAATAAAAGTTGCGAGAGAGGAGTACAATTGTCGGATCAAAGTTTGAGCTTGAAAAGTGCAGCCCATGGGGTAGAATTCGGCATGGAGGCTTTGAGGAGTACAAATCCGTGTGTGCAGCTGAAAGAATCGCTAAATCCGATCTCGATGTAGTCCATGAACTTAGGAGGGTGGTCTGTATTGTGCACGTATGTACAGCTTTGTGTATCATCAACAAAGAAATATGACTTAAATGGTCCCTGAATTTTGGCCCAATTTTAATGTAGTTCACGAACTTTTAATTCATTCAATATGATCCTTAAACTTTGGTCCAATGTGCAATACGATTCCTAAATTTTTAATTTGTTCAATGTGATCCCTAGACTTTCGGTACGTATTCAATTTAGTCCCTGCACTTTATGAAAATGTTCAATATTGCCCCTGAACAATGAACATTAAACATTTTTACATAGTTCAGGGACTAAATTGAACATGAATTTAGTAAAATTTTATGGTCCACGTTAAAACATTGGGGTAGAATCCATAAATTATGTAGAAAAAATTAAAACTTTAAAGATAATATTACATAGTAAATTAAAATTTAAGGACTACTCATGTCGTTATCCTTTTGGGAACCAACCTGGCTGTGGGTTATACTGCGGACTCCCTCCTTTGTTTCGAGTCCTGAAACCTAGTGAACTCTGCCACGTTAATGGAGGCTCTTGTCCTGGTTGACCTGGTCAAAGCCAAAAACCTGTGATCTCTCGCTTCTCGCCTTCAATTCCTTTTCCCTCCATTTTACCGCACAGAGCTCGCTCTCTCTCTCTCTCTCTCTATACTTAGAATGTCTCATGAAAATTTGCCAGCTCCATCGCCAGCCCTCCAAGCCACACCAACATGACAGGCTCTTCCAATGCCAAATTAGAGAAAACTCCCCCGAGCAGCAGCCCCGCCGAAGCCTCCCGCACCCGGCCCGCAGCGGCTCGTTTCTACCGGGCGGAGGACGACGACCGCCGCCGCCACCCACCCCCAGCCCCGCTCGGCGATGGCCGCCGCCGCTGTCCGCCGCCGCGTCCTGCTGTCCTCCCTCCTCGTCCTCGCCACGGCCTCCCTGTCCGGTTGCGTCACCGAGGATGAGGCCCTCCTCAAGCTCAAGAGGTCGATGACCGACAATGGGGCGTTGGACTCTTGGGTCCCCAGCACGCCTCCTTGTAAAGGGTGGGTCGGCGTGATCTGTTTCAACGGAATCATCACGGGCCTCCACCTCTCCGACAGGGGGCTCACGGGAAAGGTCGACGTCGAGTCCCTAGAGACGATCAATGGCCTCAGGACCATCAGCCTCGTGAACAACTCCTTCTCGGGCCCGATCCCCGAGTTCAGCCGCCTTGGCGCCCTCAAGTCGCTCCTGCTGGTGGGCAACGAGTTCTCGGGGGAGATACCGAAGGATTTCTTCGTGCACATGTTGTCGTTGAAGAAGGTCTGGCTCTCGAACAACAACTTCTCGGGCGAGATCCCCGAGTCCCTGGCACAGCTTCCCAACCTCAAGGAGCTCCACCTGGAAGGGAATCAGTTCTCAGGACACGTCCCGGCGATCAAAAATGAGAAGCTCACTTCGCTGGACCTGTCGCATAACAAGTTGGAAGGCCCAATCCCAGCTAGTTTGGTGAGATTCGGGGTGAGTTCTTTCAGGGGGAATGAGGGCCTTTGCGGGAAGCCTCTGGACAGGATATGCTCGAACCCGCAGAAACCTACTGCCGTGGCTGTGGACGAATCGACGCAGTCGAGCCCCACCGTGCATAAGAGCATAGACTCCTGGGTGATCTTTGGGACGGTGGGCGCATTGCTGGTTGTCGGAATGTTATTCTCCTACATATATTCTACCCGGCACAGAGACAATGACTTCAGCGTCCTGGGAAAAGAGGTCGTCCACGAGGCGGTTGAAGTGCACGTGTCGAGCTCGAAACATAGCCGGGCGGCATCGAGCAAGAAAGGCAGTGTCTCGAAGAGAGGGTCGCAGAAGGGCAAGGACATGGGGGACCTTGTGCTGGTCAACGAGGACAAGGGCCCGTTTGGGCTGTCAGATTTGATGAAGGCGGCTGCGGAGGTACTAGGAAATGGCGGCTTGGGTTCGGCCTATAAGGCTGTCATGTCCAATGGCTTGTCGGTCGTGGTGAAGAGGATGAGAGAGATGAATAGGTTAGGGAAGGAGGGATTTGATGCTGAGATGAGGCGGTTCGGGAGGATACGACACAAGAACATCTTGACGCCGTTGGCTTATCATTACCGGAGAGAGGAGAAGCTTTTGGTTTCAGAATATGTCCCCAAAGGCAGCTTGTTGTACGTCTTACACGGTAGGAGGTCGTTGCTGATTGTCAGTAGCTCATCTCATTAATTCGATGTCTTCAGCATGTTAAATTTTTCAGAAAGAAGCGAAAAAGACTGCGTGGCGTTCGCCTTGATTTGATACCAAACATGACAATCCTTGAAGGCGTTCGTAATCTTAGCCTATGCCAACAATAATGACACAGAGGCTAACAATTGATGTATTCTGATATGTTTCTTCGATATTGCCTATGCTGCTCTTATATGCGTACATATCTCTGATCAGTAACAGCATTCTTTTCAGGTGATCGCGGTATTTGTCATGCCGAGCTCAATTGGCCTACCCGTTTGAAAATCATACACGGAATTGCTTGTGGGTTAGGCTTCCTTCAATCAGAGTTTGCATCGTGTGATCTGCCCCACGGGAATCTCAAGTCGAGCAATGTTCTTTTAGGTGCGGATTACGAGCCATTGCTAAGTGACTATGCGTTCCATCCTCTAATAAACTCTCCTCAAGCTGCGCAGGCGATGTTCGCCTACAAAGCCCCAGAGTCCCTACAAAACCAGCAAGTCTCCCTGAAATGCGATGTCTACTGTCTTGGGATCGTCATTCTCGAAATATTGACAGGAAAGTTCCCTTCTCAATACCTCAGCAACGGAAAGGGCGGGACGGACGTTGTGCAATGGGTGCATTCTGCAATTTCCCAGAAAAGAGAAGAGGAAGTGATTGATCCGGAGATACTGAGCTCCACGAATGCCAAGCCTCAGATGTTGCAGCTACTGCATATTGGAGCTTCATGCACTGAGAGCAATCCCGAGCACCGAATCGACCTGAGGGAAGCGATTAGGAATATAGAAGAGGTAAAAGGTTGAGGCGTACGCTTATGTCCCAGCCCGAAAGGAGGTATCTCTAGGCGACAACATAGGATATAGTTCGTATTAGCATCGCAACCTTTTATCATCATTTTTGGTGATCGCAAAAAATGAAACGGTGAGCTCTCTTATCAACGGTTTGATCAGCATTTTGAAATCTCTCGGCACTTGAGGTTGATGAATTCGAGCACTTCGGCGTGTATTTCTTAGGTACCATTCGCATTGACTTACCAATAGCACAATGAAAAAAGAAATGCAGGCACTAAGGCTGAGGACCTCAGGCACGGTTTTGGCTTTTGAAAAGAGGTCAATGTCCTCCTCATTCAAGTTGTCTAATGTCTATCTTGTCCATCAAGATCAAGTTGTTTGGTGTCCGTTTTGGTCTGGGTTCGGGGACGGAACTTTGTTAACAGTTTCAATCTAATTTTCCCGGCTAATTCTTATGGCTGGTGGATTGATGTTGAGCATTTAATCTGGAGATTGAAGTTATGTACAGGCCCTTAATTCCAAGTATATGAACAGCAGTTCGGAGACGATTGCTGCTACTGTTTTCATTTGTACAGTTCATTGATCTTTTTTCTTTTGTTGCTTTGGCCGAGTCGGAGAGTTTCGTGTTTATGGTAAGAAGAATGATGTTCGCATCACCGTAATACTCCATTCAAACATCTTCAGTTTTTAACTGTTGGCCATGAAAATGGCACGCCCGGGATCACCATAGTTAGAAATCGAAACACGATATGGGAGTAATTGTCGATTCGCTGTGCCTGGTTTGGAATCCATCATACTTGAATTTCAGACGGTTTCGAACACGAACTCAAGATCTTCTCCCCATCCCCCCTTTTCCACGAGAAGAAAGTTCTCTCTTGATCCGTATGTGAGTCAAAATGTGCATATGGTTAGGGGAGGGACTTGTATATTTATAGAGTCTTGTGCCCACATAAAATGACCCATATTAGACTTATTAAGAACCCATATATCTTACCTTTATTAGACCAAATTAATTGAGTTAATTTCAATTAATGAAGCCCACATTAGGAAATTCTTACATTCTCCCACTTGGGCGATATTAATTGAAACACAATGAACTAGAGATTATTCTTAATAGTCAATCCGATCCCATAAAGTCTCGAACACCGAATCATTCGCATGTACTCACGCAGAGCCTTCCATGGTCACGAATGCTTTCAACTTTATCGATATGGATTCAATATGGTAGTGTGTCAAATGGACAATACCTCATAATGAGTGATACTTCATGTGTTGTCCACTTTGTTAGTCCAAAATTCTCTCTCCTTAAGTGTCACAAAACCTAGTGTGTCACCAGAGAATATCCTTCATGGTTCCAACGAACCTGCATATGTCTTAGCTTGATAGTTAACTGTACTTTATGTGTAACAAGACATATTGTTAAGGCTAATACCAAGAATGCCCCATAGCCTGTACTCAAGGTTTACACAATGCCTCGAGATTTTCATATATGTACTCAACTTGATAAATCTACATTCACAAATATCTCATTGAATGCAAAAGAGTTGATACATATTCAAATATTACAAAAATGTAACAAAATCATATACAAACTTCACAAGAGCAACATAAAACTAAACAGCTCCCACTAATTGACAGTATCCCATGATACTCCTAAGCCCATGTTAATGACATGTCGATCAAATACACAAGGGCGAAGGCCTTTAGTTAGCGGATCTGCAATCATATCATCTGTTGAAATGTGCTCTCTACCGCAATGTCACCATCCCGAACTTTTTCTTTTATAGTCAAGTACTTGACCTCCATATGCTTAGACCCTTGAGACCTCTGTTGTTGTTAACAAACAACACTGCAGAAGAGTTATTGTCACAATACAACTGTATGGGCCTATCCACAAAATCAAATACGGTCAACTCCTTAATGAGGTTTGAGCCAAATTGCACGAGTAGCGGCGAAAAGCATGCTACAAACTCCGCTTGCATGGTAGAGGATGTCATTGATTTGCATTTCTCACTTTTCCATGATCGCACCTCCCGCTAATTTAAAAATGTAACCCGTTTGTCGACTTCTTTTCATCCCGACAGCAAAGAAAGTACGAATCCGAATACCCAACTAGCTGTAGATCCCGAACATGTTTGTAAATCAGCATATAGTCTTTTGTCCTCTTTAAGTACCTCAAAACCTTCTTGCAAAACAACCCAATGATTGTGTCTGGATTTGGTGATATCCGCCTAGAAGTCCCGTTGCAAAAGCAATATCTGGTCTAGTACATACTTGAGCATACATAATACTCCCAAGTGCACTAGCATAAGGTACATTCTTCATTTGGGCTTTCTCAAAATCTGAATGAGGACATTGTGACAGACTCAACTTATCACCTTCTTGACGGGGAACAATTCCTGGCTTACATTGTTGCATGTTGAATCTTTCTAAAATACGATCAACATATGCCCTCTGAGATAAACCCAATAGTCGGCGAGAACGATTCCTATGAATCTCAATGCCAAGGACAAAAGACGCCTCACCAAGGTCCTTCATATCAAAGTTCTTTGACAACATCCGCTTTGTCTCATGCAAGAAAAGGTCCCGCTTGCAAGCAAGATATCATCCACATAGAGTATAAGGAAAATGAATTTCCTCCCACTGACCTTGCAGTATATACACTGATCTACTTTGTTCTCAACAAAACCAAATGAAGCGACAACACTATGAAACTTCAAGTACCATTGTCTAGAAGCTTGCTTGAGACCATAAATAGACTTTTCAGGTCTACATACAAAGCGTGCACAGAATCATTTGCCATAAAGCCTTCGGGTTGCATCATATAGACTTCTTCATTAAGGTCTCCATTGAGAAAGGCAGTCTTAACATCCATCTGGTGTAACTCCATATCGAAATGAGCTACTAATGCCATGATCACTCTAAAAGAATCTTTAGAAGAGACCTGGAGAAAAAGTTGCTTCATAGTCTACTCCTTCTCTCTGAGTGAAACCCTTAGCTACCAGTCTGGCTTTAAACTTCTCAATCTTTCCTTTGGAGTCCCTTTTAGTCTTATACACCCATTTGCAGCCAATGGGTCTATGACCTTCAGGTAATTCAACAAGTTCCCAAACTCCATTATGCTTCATAGACTGCATTTCATCTCTCATTGCATCTAACCACAGTTCGAGGACAAGAAACAGCTTCCGCATAAGTCACTGGATCAGCCACAGAACCGATATCGTAGTCTTGCTCTCCTATATAGACTAAATAGTCCGGTGGTATAGCTGATCGTCTCTCCCTAATGGATCTCCTTACTGGAACAACAACAGCCTCATCCCGCTACTTGAGAGCCTTGAGGAACTTCATTAGGAGCTGTCTCGACAACAGGATCCCGAGCCTCAACAGGTTCAATCTGTGGTGTGGGAGTTTCCACAATTATCTGTATGGGAGGAGATAAAGATACAATATTACCTACCGTACTATTATCCTCAATAGTCTGTGAGCAGCTACTTTCTTCGACCACATCAAACTCCAGAAACTTGGCTATGCGTGATTCCACAATTCTTGTGCCTCCATTGGGATTATAGAACCGATATCCTTGAATGATCCGGGTAAGATACAAAATAACACCGAGTGGTTCGGAGTCCAACTTACTTAATGTTGGATTATACAACCTCACTTCCGCAGGACATCCCCAAACCTTAAGATGGTTTAAGCTAGGCTTACGTCCAAATCCATAACTCAAAGGAGTCGATGGAAAGCTTTTGTAGGTACACGATTCAAAATGTACAAAGCTGTTTTCAAAGCTTCACCCCACGTAAAAACCAGGTAAATTTGTCCTACTAATCATACTCCTCACCATTTCCATAAGGGTGCGATTACGCCTTTCGGCCACACCATTTTGCTCAGGACTCCCAGGCATAGTAAATTGAGCCACTATCCCAGAATCCTCTAAGTATTTGGCAAATGGCCCCTTAAGCTGTCCAGCATCGCCATGCTTGCCATAATACTCTCCACCTCGGTCAGATCTAACAACCTTTATGACTTTTCCCAACTGTTTCTCGACTTCAGTCCGAAAAATCTTGAACTTGTCAAGAGACTCAGACTTTTCTTTAATCAAGTATAGATAACCATATCGAGAATAGTCATCAATAAATGTGATGAAATAAAAATTTCTACACAAGGTTGCCGTATAGGGTCCACTTATATCGATGTGAATGACCTCCAACAGTCGAACTTCGGATTGCAGTTTTTCTTCCTTATCTTGGTCATTTTACCTCTACAACGGTCTATACATGTCTCTAAGTCATCTTTAAGAGCGGCGAGAATGTTAGTCTTTACCACCTTTCTACTCTATCCTTAGAGATATGGCCAAGCCGTTTATGCCACAATGCATAAACTGTTCCTTAGGTAATGGTCTCTTAGAAACAACCTTTTCACCCGTATAAGCGGCGTATATGTCATTGGGAGATAAACACAATCTGTACAATCCATTGGACAAATAACAGCACCCAACCTTATTTGAATTAAGAAACAAAGAAATAACATTGTTCTTGATTTCAAAAGAGTAGCCATACATGTCCAAACACGACCACGGAAACTAAGTTCCGTCTAAATGAAGGTACATAGAAAGTGTCTTTCAACATTAATCTAAAACCGTAGTCTAGAATCAAGATTACATCTCCTACAAACACAACATCAGCTTTTTCGTTGTTTCCCACGGTGAGTCTTGATTCATCCCTGATTTGGCTTCCTCCGGTTTATGAATCCTGTATGGTAAACGCAACATGATTAGTTGCACCGCTATCGAGCCACCAAGAACCGGATGGTGCTTCCGATAGGTTGGATTCACAAACAAATGCCAAAGAATCATTACTGTTGGCTCACGTTTAGACAACCAAGCTTTAAACTTTGCACAGTCCTTCTTTATGTGACCTTTCTTCTTACAAAAAAGCAAAGTGGCCACCATCCCTTTTGAAAGATGTTTTCTTTGGACCCATATTGTCGGATTGACCCGGTAGTGTCATGAGTACCTTTATGAGTACGATTTCTGAACTTTTTATCCTTCTTTTGTGGGAACTAGAAACATATAAGGCTAGATGCCCTTTTTCCTTCTTAAGTTTCTCTTCCTCTGCCACCACCCTTGCTATCAAGTCATTAATTGACCAAGTCTCATCTTGGGAATTATAATTTGTCTTTATAATCCCAAAATCAGGTGGAAGGGTGTTTAGGGCTTGATGCACAATACAAGCATCAGGAATGGAAACATTAAGAGCTTGAAGCTTTGTCTTTAGGTCTACCATCCTAAGGACATAATCTAACCCCAAAGAAGCATACCATCATACTTCATATTGAAGAGCTTTTGAAGAAGTGTACCAACCTCAAAGATTAGATGAAATACGGTTTCTAGCCTCTAAGGCTGCCATCATTTCCTTAGCGATGCGGTCGGTTTGGCAAACCACTTTTCAAGTGTTCTTGAATGGATTTCTTCATTGTCAATAAGCAAATCCGATTGCTCTTTTCCCAGGCAGCAAACTCCGTTTTCTCAGCTTCAGTACTAGAGGCCGTGATATCTACGGCTTATCTTTTTTGTAAGAGCAATGTGAACATCGCCACTCCATTCCAAACAGAAAATCCTCTTTCCATTTCTTAAAGTTCAAACCAAGAAGGACCTCAATTGAAATAGAATTGCTTTTATGAGAAAAGGTGACTGCAAAATAAACAAACAATACAATCAGCATCATGTGAATACTTATATAGAGAATTACATACATCATCATATAATCACCTTTGGGCAGAAAATATGACATGCAGTTGTACACTCTCCACATGACAGCGGCCATGAGAACATATTCTAATCTTTTTGCGAAATCACCACCTTTGGGTGTATGAACCACTAAGATTAGTCATTTCTCAAGCACATGCTATACATGTACCCCTCCATGAACTAATACAAGATCACCTTCTTTGGGAGTATAATCACGTAATAGACCGGGAGACATCCCATCACAATATGAGACCGATATTTCTCAAACCCAATCAAGTGTGCCACTTTGGCGGTCACAACCCAACTAAATTCTTGAAAATCTCTCATACAAGGGATATGAGCATTATGTATCACATTTACTAAATGCATGTAATGCTAGATGTAAAGAAAGGGCGATGTCTCTTAAATTACATGCCATGCTAATTGTACCGTTCCATTCATTGATAGACAATGAACTACACTCTACATAGTCCTTATGTGGTGATATACATGTGAGCCACCTTATGTATTTCGAAACCATAGAGTACAAGTTTACATAGGGTCTATTTTCCATTACGAATTTATGTCTTATCCTCAAATTTTTTAGATTTTTGGATGTTGAGTCCGTCGTCCCGCCATGGTTAAGAACCGATATATGAAGCCCACATTAGGAAATTCTTTGCTATTTACCATATTGTGCAGACTTGCACAAACCACGTCTCCAATATATAATTTCTTCTTGTCCCGGATAATGGAGGATATACTTTATCATGTAACTGGCCGGTCTTGATATGACGAATCGTTTCATTCATGTAGGATCTCGGCATTATGTTACGAGGTGAACTCCCGCGCGCGCTCTCGTGAAAATGCTCGATTTTCATTCTCTTGATTCTCAACATTCATTGAGCAAGCTCTTACGTTGTTGTGGAAATGAATGTCCGCAAGCACCTAGAATAGGCCATGCACAGAACGAGTTCGTACAGGACATGCAAGCTGCTGGGGACCAACAGAGTCCAAGAAATGAAGAGAATCTCCGATCTCTTCCTAAGATCAGGAACCCTGTTCAATCACTCTGTAAACGGATACTGTTCATACCTCTTGACTTTACAATCTTTAATCTGGACCTGAGCGCTGATTCCCAGGTGCTAACTAATAGACGGCATGGGGAAACAACGACAGCAAGCTTCGAACATGTAGCTTCTAATTAGAATCATACATGTAACAAAAATAGCAAAAACTGAAAAACACAAGATAAATGCATGTGTCCTTACCAAAAAAAAAAAGATAAATGCATGTGTACCTCATTGGAAACGATGAAAGTTAATTTTGAGGGGAACAAAAAAGAGCAAACAAAAGAACTAATACCTGGTTGTCACGAGGTTTGTTTGCAATTTCCGCCACCCTCTCCTCTAGAACTTAGAAGGGCGGTACTGTGTACTCAACAATGAGCGATTCATGGAGGAATCCCTCTTGTCCGCGAGCCAAATGAAAGGAGAGGCTAACCACGGAGCGGGGGACTGAGAAGCTCGTTGGCAGTGGCTTCGTGGCGTAGAGAACGAACCTAATATGAAGATAGCGACCGGGCGTTCAAGCATTCTCTCTCTTTGAACGCGAATTAATGAAGAAGAATCAAGCCCTAACCTCCCTCAGTATTTAGAGCAAGGAACGTCGGCTTTTTTGTTGAGTTTTTCCACTTCAGCTTCTGCGTGGATTTTGTGCTAACGTGTACTTGCCACGTCAAAAGACTTAATGATGATTTTTGACGTAGAGTTAACGGAGCATATTCAAGATCAGAGTGAAATTTAGACTAAAAAAAGTTTGGAATAAATTTGAGACTAAACTTAAAATTTGAGATTTTTTAGAGAATTAGGTCCATTCTAGGATTTATGTCTTATCCTCAATTTTTTTTTTTTCATTATTGGATGAAAAGTGAGGTTTATTTATGTTATTTTCGTAAGCAATTTACACGTGTAAACAATCTTGCCGAGTCTGTCGCGGAAACTACCGGTGGCCGTTGCTCCCGACACGTGGCACCCGGTTAAGCCATCCACGTGTCATAGAAAATCGGGGTTCGATCGTTTCGATAATAGGATCGAGAGGGGGGTGGGGCGGAAAAATGAAAAACAGAGAGCACTCGTTGAAGTGATGTACCGAGTGGCGGCGGCGAAGGCGGCGGCGCTCCTCCGCGGGGCGGGGGACGCCGCCATCATCCACCGCAACGCGCGCGTCCTATCGCCTCTCCCTCAGGCCGGCGTCGGCGGCCCTCGCTTCTCCACCTCCGTGGACCGCCGCCAATCGCCGCCGGGTCCGAGCCCTAACGAACACCAGAGCCATCCGCACGCGAGTCCGGAAACTCCGTATTACGTGGACTCCACCGGATCATCGTCGGCAGCGGCATCCGCATCCGCACCGTCGTCTTCGAGTGGGCCCGCATTGTCGGCGGCCGAGGAAGCTCGGCGCCGCCAGAGGAGTAGTCCCTTGGCGGATTATCAGGAGGAGCAACGTCGCGTGCTTCGGGCCTCTCTCCGACACGTGGTCAGCTGATTCACCGCTCTTTTCGTTTCCTCCATCGGTAGTTTATTGTTGAATCGCATGCTCGCGCCTGTGCATAGAGCAATTTTTGCTTTGGTCCCACTGATTAGCAACGTCAAAGGATGGTTCTTGCTTTCTGAACGTGGGTAATGTTCGATTCGATTGTGTGCCGCACATGAAACTTGAAGGTGCGGTATGACTACAGGTTCTCCAGTGTCACTGATGGTAGTGTAGCAGCACCAAGCTGACAGAGGCGCCTTTTGCATCTTTTGTCTTGAATTAGCGTGAAACTTATAGCTTATACTTTTTCGTATTGGATTTTCTATTATCATTCAGGCATCCATTGGGGTGCCAATGCTCCGAATTTTGTGTAGTTTGTCAAATTTTTTGTAATTGTTTCTGGTTTATGTTCCTGCAGAAAACCTTGGGATGGTCTGAAGCAGCCATGATTGCTGGGGCGAGGGATGTTGGTCTGTCGCCTTCAATAGTTGGATCTTTCCCAAGAAAAGGAGCTGCATTGGTCGAGGTATTGTGATTTCATCAATTTCATGAGTGGTTCTTTGCTATTCATTTGACCTTGAATATAGATTAACCCTGTTGGGTCATATTGTTAGCAAAGTGCAGGCCTAGCACTAGTAGTGAACTTGCTATGCCAATATATGTGATGCCGTATTGTTTTTGGTAACACCTCCCTGCTGTTCTTTTTTGGAAAGTGGTTGATCACATAATTTGTGTCAATTATGGGGGCAATCAGAAGTCAAAATGCACTTTTGTTCGCATATGCCAGGACAAGAAGAAAATGTAGGGAAATGAAAGTTCTACATGGGTTGTAGGTGTTCGATATTATTCATTTTTAGCCTTCTATTAGTTCTTTTTTGCTAAACATTTGCTTATGGTGGACTACCGGGTTTGTGTACTAGTTACTCATGAGATTTTTCCTTTTGTGAGTATCCTCTTTGTGAATAAACCAGTCTTTTTCACGAATGATCACAAAGGACCTATTATCATATGCACGTTCAAATATAGTGTGCTTAGTAGTAGTAGGATGTGTAGGTTTTCTGTCTGTAACAAAGCAGTTAATGCTAATTTGCCTGGTTTTGCCTTGCTAGTATTTCATGGATGATTGCTTGCAAAGGCTCATCGACACGATCGACTCTGGAGATGAATTAAATGGGTTGATACCTAGTGAGAGGATTTTGAGAGTCATTAGGATTCGCCTAGAAATGCAAGTTCCTTATATATCAAAATGGGCTGAAGCTCTTGCCATTCAGGTAATATTATATTGTCTTTCTTTTTACCTATGGTGATAAAGTTGCATTTTTTAACCACAATCTCGAGCACTTTCTAACAGGCACAACCGTTAAATGTCCCAACAAGTCTTAAGCAGCGGGCAATGTTGGTAGATGAGATATGCCATGCTGCTGGGGATGAATCCTCTGACATTGATTGGTATGTAAAGCGCACTGTTGTTGGAGGAATATATTCAACTTCCGAGGTGTATATGCTGACTGACAGCTCCCCAGGTCAGTATAGAATTCCCCTACTTAAATAGCCGCTCTTGTTATCTTAATTTATTTGTGGAACATACATCTGTGGTCCTTATTTCATATCTAACAAGTTAGTCAATGCATGAATATAGGAAACTTATGAATATTGGTATCTGCGATAATTAGTGTGAGCAACTGGTCTGATTTAGCTCTAGTTATGCAAAACCTGGAAGATCGCTGTGGATAGTCCATAATCACTGGGCCCTAATTTTGCTCATGACTTCATTGAAGAAATGCACTGACTTTCTGATTCATGCCTTTGTTCATAACAGATGATGTTTAACACACAGAGTGATTATTCTGTTCCATGTGGAAATCCTAATTAACAGTTTCTTTTTTGGGGCAGAGTTTCGTGATACATGGGCATTTGTGGACAATCGAGTGAAAGATGCTTTTGACTTGAAAAAATCCTTCCAAGAGGTAATACTCCGGGACTCTAAAAAATGTCCACCATTTTCGACCTCTTGTCCCAATTATTGCCCTATGGTATATTCTTCTAGTCTTTCAATTCGCGGACAATAAAAGACTCTGACGGAGACGGTGACATTGTCAGGTGACGCATTTGGCAGAAGTTGTCGGCGCGGGAGTGGGAAGCTCCTTGCAAGGATTTGTTAGGGGAGTTATGCAGAGATGAGATTCTGTGCATCACGGCTTGAACAAATTCCTTCTGATGCTGAAAGCCCCAAGAACTAGTGGTTGGCCTGGTCTGTATCGTCCACGCATCGATCTCCTTGCGGTCATGTTCACCACACTTCAGCATGGAAGTCATTTTAGGAGAACATATATATATATATATATATATGGAGTCTTTTGACTGCTCAATTTAGTTCTTTTTGTGCTTTGCTGGTCCACCCTTTTCCTTCTCTTTGCTAATAGTCGCAATGACAGCTTTCTTGTTTCGTCGAGTATAGGGGAAATTACAGCCTTGTTGGACATTGATGCATAAATAAGGGCACTTGTGGGCAATGATTTAGATTCATTGGTAAGAGGAGACGGAACAATGCCTTTTGATATACATTGTTACCCCCGATTCCTACAAGTTTAACTATCCTATCTTTTGGGTTAAAACCAAAGTGCAGTAGCTTGTTGGTAATGCCTTTTGCCTTATAGAAAATATAACTCAAAAGAAACTATCGTGTAGTTGTTGCTTCTGCACGATGTTGAATTATGTATTCTAAGGTTTGGCAATCACTCAATCTTAAAATATGATATCAACGCGCGTAAATTTCCCACATAACAACTATCGTGACAAACTTATTTTAAATAAAAGTTCAAGACAAGATTGCACCAATTGGAAAAAAAGGGAATATATATAGTAAATTTTAAATGAATACTTATACTTCGGTAACACCAATTGACAAGGAGCTCTAATTAATTTTTGATGTTCATTAAGGAAGATGATGTCAATTTTCAATGTAGGATAGTAAATATCATTTCAATCATCCAAAATAAATAGAAGAGCATTATATGAAGTCCTTGATTTTCATATTTCGTGATAGAAAATTCCCCTCAAACAGTAAAGTTCAATTTTGTTTTTCTCAAGCATAATTAAATTTAGAGAGATCATATTTTTTGCATGTCTTAACCTCTATTAGCCTCTCCAATATATTACTTAATATATATATATATATAGATATTTTTCATAATTCAATAATCAACTTTACTCTCTTTCGTCATTCCTCTGATTATCAAAGTTAAAAATGACAAAGGTAACATTAGAAAAGATCAAATGCACATACCCTTTTTAGAAAATTCAAGATTAATTGAAGCTGGAGTCTTTTTTTCCTTTAGCAACCTGATTTATTTTTATATTTTGAGTAATAAAAGTGGACCGCTTACATAATAGATAAAGAAAGAATTAGAAAAAGCAATTAGATTAGCGTAAAATTCAACTACAATAAGTTCACGCAAATTACAGGTGCACGCACTGTGCTCGTTCAGTAGATGTCTCACGAGTTTTTTCCCTCTCTCCATGACATTCGTTATACATGGGGAGCGTTAGCGATATTAGAATTCTAAATTTTTTTTTTGAGTGTGCATATATTGATTTTATTACTTTAAATAATCATCCCATAAACCTATAAAGAGAGGATGAGAAGAACCTTAACTCATAAGTTCTTTCTTTCCGTTGTTATACGGGGATGGGGTCTCCGACCTGCTCTCAGATCGTTTCAAGATTGAATCTTCAAGGCAACCCAGATGGCGGGTACTATGCGCAGACCTTGAGAGACTCCTCCATCGTCCTCTCGAAATCTCTCCTTCCCTCTCGATGTAAACTTCTTGAAACCTTAACTCTTCTTCACCTTTTTCTCCCCCTTATTTCTCTCAAATTGTTCAAGTTTCAGTGGCATTTTTACTGCGGTTTTGTGGGGAGTGGCGACTCTTTTGTGCTTGAATTTTTCTGTTTCCAGTCATGGTGATGGCGACCCTCTTTGACTCTGCTTGGACTGCGTTATTTCTCGGCCATTTTCTGCTGCTGTTGATTCGAAGTTTTGGGTTTTTTTTGTTTTTTTTTGGAAATCTTTAATGTTATTATCCGGCAATCCGTTCATGGGGTTCATCACAAGAGAGGCTGCTTGGAGATTAGATTTAGATGCTGAAGTTTAGTAGGGAAGAAAGCATAAACTTATATAGTTCAGAGTAAATCAAAGAAACAAACAAAGTTCATGAATGTAATTGTGCATTTGCGTTATGTAACTGGACTACTCCATCTGAAAGGTTTCAGAGTTAGTTATTATTAAGATAGATTTGTGCTGATGAAATGTTGAAGTGCTTTCTTGGCATTCTCAAATTGTGAGTTAGATTTTATATCTGATTCCGCAAACACTAGTTAGCCTTCAACTTCTACATGATGGATCTTTCTGAAGGGCTAAGGCTCAATTCCATCGAGGTTGCTCCTGCAATGCCGATGGCAGAGTTGTGAGGAAAAGGCCCAACCATTGGCATTGCTTTCCCACCATTTGGGGGCTCCTACTGGCCCGGAATTGTGGAAAGATCACCCAATGTGGGTTGCTCCTCCTACCCTTTTCTCAGATAGAAAATAATGAAAAGAGATTTATGCTGGGAAGCAAAATAACTCAGCATCTGTAACTCTATGTCATCTGAGTCTGCTTAGATTGTCATCGAATTAGTTATTGATAAGTGAATTTTCGATCACTTGTTATATGTTGTTTGCGCATGTATCCAGATCAATCTTTTATTTGAGTGACTCATGAATACCTGCAGACAGAGTTGATCGTCCTGTGAGCACATCCGTTTACTCCTTGCTGCCTTCAGGGAGTGTGACGCACCTCCATCGGCTACCATGTGCAGAAACCTTACACTTTTACCTTGGAGAGCCTTTGACGGTAGGATCCTTCCACAGGTTACGTTCAACAAAATTACAATCTTCTCGTCACTTAGATTGTAGATGGATAAAATAAACCTTTCATTTTACAACTCCATTTTTAGACATGTGTGTACTCTTTGAGCATTCTGTTCCCCGAGTTTAGGGAGAAACTGGCCTAGACCATGTTCCATGGACCGTGTGTAATCTCATCCGTTAATATTGTGTCCAACCAAGTCTCACCCGCTAGTGGTACAGAGAACTACGTAGTGTTTTTAGAGCTTACAATTTCTAGCAGAAGCTTAATCTTTGGTAAATTTGATGTGGCGCCTAATTAGCTGCTCGGTAGTTGTCAAAAGTTTCTTCCAGTATTATTCTGGAGCAAGTGTGCAGTAGGATGGTAGACTTATATTGGAGACGTGAAATAACAATGAGCATGTTTGAATTCCAAAATATCCAAGAAAGTTCGCATATCTTCTTTTGCACTTCGTGAGGGCTGTATTTGTTGACGCCTTACATTTTCTTCCAGGGATGATGAAATGAGACCTAATTTCAGTAGGATAATACATGAAACACAATGGGTTTCCAAAGTGTTTTGGCTTACTCTTGTTGAGCGCTTGAATGTTGCCCCGCTTGTTTGATATCCAATAAAAGTTTTGTAACAGGGTTTTCCTTTTTGTTCTTTTTAAGTATCACTCGCATTACTCTTCTTGAGAATAGCAGGGATGACAGCTGATTCATGTATGAAGTCTGTGTTGTTGTGGCAAAGCAGTACTTTTGCTTGTGTGGATTGTACAGTCCTGATGATGATACTCAGGCTGATAGGATGGTCATACTATCGGAGGCGATTTAGCTCATCCTTTTCCTGAAGGACATACCTTTTTCCTTCCCCTGTTTTTGCAGGTATTCGAGCTGTACGAAGATGGAAATTTCAAGCTTACCTGCGTTGGATCTGATCTGCTGGGTGGAGACCAGCAGCCGCAGTACACAGTGCCTCCAAATGTTTGGTTTTCTTTATTTCCAACAAATGACTATGCCATTTCCACAGATGGGGCCGTGAAAGTTCACAGAGCCGAACCAAGGGACATGGAGAACCACTACTCTCTTCTGGGGGCTACCTGCGCCCCTGCCTTTCAGATCGAGGATGCCGAGGTGGCAAAACGGGCTGAGTTCATTTCGCGATTCCCGCACCTCGAGCCTCTCATCTCCTTACTCACCTTGCCCGACTAAACGTTTGACTGCTCCATAGTGCATCTAGCACTTGAAAAACTGTAAGGTGGGTAAGTCATTGCTTGTTATTGCCTTATGAGAATGCATCATGAAAGGTGCAGCATTGGCTGTGAGCTTTGATTTTAGGGAGGTTGATCGACTCTTCAGCTAGCATGTATGGTGAACTGTTTTTACCCTAATAGTACTAGTGGCTTCTGCACGATGTCGTGAAGCTCTTTTATCCTGCTCAACTTTCGTTATCATCCAGATGTGGAAGTGTTATTACACAGCGCGATGGAGTTGATAAAAAATGGATAGTATTTGCAGGAGACGGTTTTATTGATAGGTGTTGTTAGGAAAGTCTATGTGAAAGGTCTGAAAGCGTTCTAGATTGCTTCTTGCTTCGATTAAGAAAGTCTCGTGTTTTAATTGTTTGCGTTCTAAGGTTCGGCAATCACTCAATCGAAGTGCTAGCAAAACAGCCATCCGAAAGTATCTTTACGCATGCGTTCCTCAGAAAAAGTTGCGTGGAATACAAACGATGGATAGATTTTCAGTGTCAAATCTTAAAATATGATATTGAATGGCGAAAATTGCCCCCAGCGACAACCACGACAGGCTTATTTTTTATTAAAAGTTCAAGAGAAGATTGCACCAATTGAAGAAAAAGAAAGAAAAGGATTTATACTGTAATTTTCAAATATAAATGCATACTTTAGGTAACAACAATTGACAATGTTACGGCTCGATTATATTCGACATTTATGGACTAGGAGTTCACAGTTCATTATTTCATGTTCATCGAGGAAGACGATGTTAATTTCAATGTATATCTTTTCCATCTGCCAAGAAAGTTCAGTTTGGTTTTTCTCAAGCGAGATTAAATTTAGGGAGAGATTAAAGTTTTGCATGTCTTATTAACCTTAGTTACCCTCTCCTATTTTTTTTTTTTTTTTTACAGGTTACCCTCTCCTATTAACATTGCTTTATACGTATAAGTAGATATTTCTCATAATTCGATAATCTAACTTTACGCTCTTTCATCACTCCTCATATTATCAAAGTAAAAATGACAAGGGTAACCTTACAAAATATATGAAGAAATATTGAAAGTAATTAGATTAATGTAAATTTTGTTTGGTCAACTACAATAAGTTTAAGCTTCACCGGTTTAAGCTTCACCAGTCTTGGCCGGGTATTATCGGTAGGCGGTAGGTGTGGATTTTTTTCCCTCCTTGCACTACATCACGTTCGTTCTACATCTCTGACCTTGGCGAGTCCAGTTCATTTCCACTGGCGAGGCGGAACCGAAAAGCCTTCAACTCATAAGATTCTTGATTCTTCCTGTTGTTATACGGGGATGGGGTCCCCGACTTGCTCTCAGATCATCTCAAGATTGGGTCTTCAAGGCCACCCAGATGGCGGGTACTATTTGCAGACCTTGAGAGACTCCTCCATCGTCCTCTCGAAATCCCACCTTCCCTCTCGATGTAAACTTCTTGAAACCTTAACTCTTCTTCTGTCAAACTGTTCGAGTCTCAGTGGCATTTTACTGCGGTTTTGTGGGGGTACGGAGACTCTTTTGGGCTTGAATTTTTCTGTTTCCAGTCATGGAGATGGCGATTCTTCGACTCTGCTCGGACTGCGCGTTATTTTTTGCCGTTTTCTGCTACTGTTGATTCGAAGTTTTGGGTTTCGTTTTTTTTTGGAAAATCTTTAACGTTATTATCTCGCAATCCGTTCATGGGGTTCATCACAAGAGAGGCTGCTTTTGGCTGCTTAAGAGATTAGATTTAGATGCTGAAGTTTTAATTTGGCTGAAGTCAGGACCCTCCATAGTTAGGATGGAAGAAATCATAAAGAAACAAAGGAAATAAAAAAAACACAAGCAAAGTTCAGGAATGTAATTGTCCATCTAAGAGGTTTCAGAGTTAGTTATTATTAAGATAGATTTGTGCTAATGAAATTTTGAGGTGCTTTCTTGGCGTTCTTAAATTGTGAGTTAGATTTTTATATCTGATTTTGCAAACACTGGTTAGCCTTCAACTTGTACATGATGGATCTTTCTGAAAAAGGCTCAATTCCATTGAGGTTGCTCCCTGCAATTCCTATGGCAGAGACGTGAGGAAAAGGCCCAACCATTGGCATTGCTTTCCTGCCATTTGGGGGCTCCTATTGGCCGGAATTGTGGAAAGATCACTAAATGTGGGTTGCTCCTCCTACTTTTTTCTCAGATAAAAATAATGAAAAAAGAATTTATGCTGGGAAAAAAAATAACTCAGCATCTGTAACTTTAATGTCATCTGAGTCTGTTTAGATTGTCATTGGATTAGTTATTGATAAGTGAATGTTCGATCTATTGTTATATGTTGTTTGTCCATGTATCCAGATCAATCTTTTATTTGAGTGACTCATGAATTCCTGCAGACAGAGTTGATCGTCCTGTGAGCACATCCATTTACTCCTTGCTGCCTTCAGGGAGTGTGACGACCTCCATCGGATACCATGTGCAGAAACCTTTACACTTTTACCTTGAGAGCCTTTGACGGTAGGATCCTTCCACAGGTTATGTTCAACAAAATTACAATCTTCTCGTCACTTAGATTGTAGATGGATAAAATAAACCTTTCATTTTACAACTCCATTTTTAGACATGTGTGGACTCTTTGAGCATTCTGTTCCCGAGTTTAGGGAGAAACTGGCCTAGACCATGTTCCATGGACCATATGTGTAATCTCATCCGTTAATATTGTGTCCAACCAAGTCTCACTGGACCATGTGGAGTGGTACAGAGAACAAGTGGTACTGAGTACTTTTTTAGAGTTTACAATTTCTAGCAGAAGCTTAATCTTTGGTAAATTTGATGTGGCAGCTAATTAGCTGCTCGGAAGTTGTCAAAAGTTTCTTCCAGTATTATTCTGGAGCAGGTGTGTGGTAGGATGGTAGACTTATATTGAGATGTGAAATAACAATGAGCATGTTTGAATTCCAAAATATCCAAGAAAGAGATATCTTCTTTTGTCTGAGGGCTGTATTTGTTGATGCTTTACATTTTCTTCCAAGGATGATGAAATGAGACCTAATTTCAGTAGGATAATACATGAAACACAATGGGTTTCCAAAGTGTTTTAGCTTACTTTTGTTGAGTGGTTGAATGTTGCCCGCTTGTTTGATATCCAATAAAAGTTTTGTAACAGGGTTTTGTTTTTTGTTCTTTTTAAGTATCACTGGCATTACTCTTCTTGAGAATAGCAGGGATGACAGCTGATTCATGTATGAAGTCTGTGTTGTTTGTGGCAAAGCAGTAGAGCTTCCATTTTGCTTTGTGTGGATTGTACAGTCCTGATGATGATACTGTCAGGCTGATAGGATGGTCATACTATTGGAGGCGATTTAGCTCATCCTTTTTTGAAGGACATACCTTTTTCCTTCCCCTGTTTTTGCAGGTATTCGAGCTGTACGAAGATGGAAATTTCAAGCTTACCTGCGTTGGATCTGATCTGCTGGGTGGAGACCAGCAGCCTCAGTACACAGTGCCTCCAAATGTTTGGTTTTCTTTATTTCCAACAAATGACTATGCCATTTCCACAGATGGGGCTGTGAAAGTTCACAGAGCCGAACCAAGGGACATGGAGAACCACTACTCTCTTCTGGGGGCTACCTGCGCCCCTGCCTTTCAGATCGAGGATGCCGAGGTGGCAAAACGGGCTGAGTTCATTTCGCGATTCCCGCACCTCGAGCCTCTCATCTCCTTACTCACCTTGCCCGACTAGACGTTTGACTGCTCCATAGTGCATCTAGCACTTGAAAAACTGTAAGGTGGGTAAGTCATTGCTTGTTATTGCCTTATGAGAATGCATCATGAAAGGTGCAGCATTGGCTGTGAGCTTTGATTTTAGGGAGGTTGATTGACTCTTCAGCTAGCATGTATGGTGAACTGTTTTTACCCTAATAGTACTAGTGGCTTCTGCACGATGTCGACGAAGCTCTTTTATCCTGCTCAACTTTCGTTATCATCCAGATGTGGAAGTGTTATTACACAGCGCGATGGAGTTGATAAAAAATGGATAGTATTTGCAGGAGACGGTTTTATTGATAGGTGTTGTTAGGAAAGTCTATGTGAAAGGTCTGAAAGCGTTCTAGATTGCTTCTTGCTTCGATTAAGAAAGTCTCGTGTTTTAATTGTTTGCGTTCTAAGGTTCGGCAATCACTCAATCGAAGTGCTAGCAAAACAGCCATCCGAAAGTATCTTTACGCATGCGTTCCTCAGAAAAAGTTGCGTGGAATACAAACGATGGATAGATTTTCAGTGTCAAATCTTAAAATATGATATTGAATGGCGAAAATTGCCCCAGCGACAACCACGACAGGCTTATTTTTTATCAAAAGTTCAAGAGAAGATTGCACCAATTGAAGAAAAAGAAAGAAAAGGATTTATACTGTAATTTTCAAATATAAATGCATACTTAGGTAACAACAATTGACAATGTTACGGCTCGATTATATTCGACATTTATGGACTAGGAGTTCACAGTTCATTATTTCATGTTCATCGAGGAAGACGATGTTAATTTTAATGAATATCTTTTCCATCTGCCAAGAAAGTTCAGTTTGGTTTTTCTCAAGCGAGATTAAATTTAGGGAGAGATTAAAGTTTTGCATGTCTTATTAACCTTAGTTACCCTCTCCTATTAACATTGCTTTATACGTATAAGTAGATATTTCTCATAATTCGATAATCTAACTTTACGCTCTTTCATCACTCCTCATATTATCAAAGTAAAAAATGACAAGGGTAACCTTACAAAATATATGAAGAAATATTGAAAGTAATTAGATTAATGTAAATTTTGTTTGGTCAACTACAATAAGTTTAAGCTTCACCGGTTTAAGCTTCACCAGTCTTGGCCGGGTATTATCGGTAGGCGGTAGGTGTGGATTTTTTCCCCTCCTCGCACTCCATCACGTTCGTTCTACATCTCTGACCTTGGCGAGTCTAGTTCATTTCCACTGGCGAGGCGGAACCGAAAAGCTTTCAACTCATAAGATTCTTGATTCTTCCTGTTGTTATACGGGGATGGGGTCCCCGACTTGCTCTCAGACCATTTCAAGATTGGGTCTTCAAGGCCACCCAGATGGCGGGTACCATTTGCAGACCTTGAGAGACTCCTCCATCGTCCTCTCGAAATCCCACCTTCCCTCTCGATGTAAACTTCTTGAAACCTTTACTTTTCTTCTGTAACTGTTCGAGTCTCAGTGGCATTTTACTGCGGTTTTGTGGGGGTATGGAGACTCTTTTGGGCTTGAATTTTTCTGTTTCCAGTCATGGAGATGGCGATTCTTCAACTCTGCTCGGACTGCGTTATTTTTTTGCCGTTTTCTGCTACTGTTGACCCGAAGTTTTGGGTTTCGTTTTTCTTGGAAAATCTTTAACGTTATTATCTCGCAATCCGTTCACGGGGTTCATCACAAGAGAGGCTGCTTTTGGCTGCTTAGAGATTAGATTTAGATGCTGAAGTTTATAATTTGGCTGAGTCAGGACCCTTCATATAGGAGGGAAGAAAGCATAAACTTCTATGCTTCAGAGGAAATAAAAAACACAAACAAAGTTCAGGAATGTAATTGTCCATCTAAGAGGTTACAGAGTTAGTTATTATTATGATATGGGTGTGCTAATGAAATTTTGAGGGGCTTTCTCGGCGTTCTTAAATTGTGAGTTAGATTTTTATATCTGCTTTTGCAAACACTGGTTAGCCTTCAACTTGTACATGATGGATCTTTCTGAAAAAGGCTCAATTCCATTGAGGTTGCTCCCGCAGTTCCTATGGCAGAGACGTTAGGAACGGGCCAACCACTGGCATTGCTTTCCCGCCATTTGGGGGGCTCCTATTGGCCCATGAATGTGGAAAGATTGCTAAATGTGGGTTGCTCCTCCTGCTTTTTCCTCAGATAAATGATAATGAAAAGAAACGTATGCGGAGAAGAAAAATAACTCAGCATCTGTAACTTTAAACCGTCTGAGTCTGTTTAGATTGTCATTGGATAAGTGACTGATAAGTGAATGTTCGATCTATTGTTATATGTTGTTTGTCCATGTATCCAGATCAATCTTTATATGTGTGACTCGTGAATTCCTGCAGACAAAGTCGATCGTCCTGTGAGCACATCCATTTACTTCTTGCTGCCTTCAGGGAGTGTGACGCTCCTCCATCGGATACCATGTGCAGAAACCTTTCACTTCTACCTTGGAGAGCCTCTGACGGTAGGATCCTTGCGCAGTTTATGTCCAACGAAATTACAATCTTCCTATCACTTAAATTGTTGATGGATATAAAACATAAACCTTTCATTTTACAACTTCATTAATAGACATGTGTGGACTCTTTGAGCATTCTGTTGCCCGAGTTTAGGGAGAAACTCGTGTAGACCATATTCCAAGGACCATATGTAACCTCATCGGTTAATCATGTGGCCCACACATGAGGCCCATTGATCAACGGCTCAGCTGGACTTGGTTCATGTGGAGCTGTGTCCAACCAAGTCTCACCCACAAGTGGTACTGAGAATTACTTACTGCTTAGAGTTTTCAATTTCTTGCAGAAGCTTAGTCTGCATTAAATTCGATGTGGCAGCTAATTAACTGCTCAGAAGTTGTCAGAAGTTTCTTCCAGTATTTTTCTGGAGCAGGTGTGTGGTAGGATTGGAGACTCATATTGGAGATGTGAAATAATAATGAGCATGTTTGAATTCCAAAATATCTAAAAGAGGTCTGAGGGCTGTGCTTGTTGATGCTTTACATTTTCTTCGAAGGATGATGAAATGAGACCTAGTTCAGTAAAGTAATACATGAAACACAGCTGGTTTCCAAAGTAATTTAGCTTACTTTTGTTGGGTGGTTGAATGTTGCCCACTCGTTAGATATCCAACTAAAGTTCTTCACACGGTGTCTGTTTTTTTGTTCTTTTTTAAGTATAACTGGTATCACTCTTCTTGAGAATAGCAGGGATGACACCTCATTCATGTGCTAAGTCTCTGTTGTTGCTCAGAGAACACTTTCAGATACACACACACACACGCACAGCTTCCATGATACTTTATGTGGCAAAGTAGTACTTATGCTTGTGTGGATTGTACTGTCCTGGTGACGGTGCTCAGGCCAATAAGATGGTCATACTATTGGAGGCGTTTTAGCTCATCCTTTTCTTGAAGGACATCCTTTTTCCTTCCCCTGTTTTTACAGGTATTCGAGCTATACGAAGATGGAAATTTCAAGCTAACCCACGTTGGATCTGATCTACTGGTGGAAGACCAGCAACCTCAGTACACAGTGCCTCCATATGTTTGGTTTTGTTCATTTCCAACAAATGACTATACCATTTCCACAGATGGGGCTGTGAAAGTTCACAAAGCCAAACCAAGGGATGCGGAGAGCCACTACTCTCTTCTTGGGGTTACTTGTGCTCCTGCCTTTCAGTTTGAGGATTCTGAGGTGGCAAAACGGGCCGAGTTTGTTTTGCAATTCCCACACCTCGAGCCTCTCATCTCCTTACTCACCTTGCCCGACTAACGGTTGACTGCTCCAGCATCTAGCACTTGAAAAGCTGTCATGTGGGAACATCATTGCTTGTTATTGCCTAGTGAGAGTGCATCATGAAAGGTGCAGCATTGGCTGTGAGCTTTGTGTTAGGAAGGTTAATCAACTCTTCGGCTAGCATCTATAGTGAACTGACATTATGTAATCAAAGTTCTGAGAAGTTTTGATGCTATAAATTCGTGTTTCTGCCTTCTCGACACCTGTGAATATACAGAGGCAGAAATTTATGTTTTAGGTCTTGTTTTATTTAGACTGATTCGGTCTTGAACATGCTTACAAAAAGGACTAGGATATGAGCATAGACAGATCAACTCATGAAAATTCCATCCTTATTATGCTTCCCAAAGCACATCACAGGCCAATATTGACTTGCATAAATTTTCAGATTCTGTAATTAGGTTGACTCTGGATATAACGACAACCATATCCTCTTTTTCGCTTTAAATTTTTTTTTTATATTGCTTTATGTATGCTTATGGTGCAAAGGAATCACATGTTTAAGCATGAAGACTTTGCTGCTTTAGTTCAAAAATCAGCTGAATGTGCTGGAACTTCACTATCGTGGCTGTTTATGATGGTGACAAAAGATTTCAAGGAATGCTATTAGGGCATTAACTCGCTCTTTTCTCCACCTTGATTATTGTAATTCGTCGGTTTCTTCCTTTGAGAAATCCATGTGCAGTTCAAACTTGGCAAGACTCTGTGATGTTGATGATGTCGTTTGAATGAGGGAGTGATCTAATGTTTGATCCTGCCATTCACATTCATACACAGTTCTTTAATTCCTGTGATATGGCCTAAATCTTCACATCTTTCCTTAACTTTCATGGCATTATTCTCTGTAGTCTCCAAAGGAAGTGGCATCTTGCTCCTCACTACCACAAGCGCAAGTAAGAAAAATTAACCCTGTGAATCACAGTACCTCAGGCATCAGCAAACGCTACTAGAGGGAAACGAATTCAGAAATTTACAGTGATGATTTCTACACTATATATTTATAGTGGAATTCCCAACCGGGAAATTTTTGCTAGGATTATGTATAGCGAGCACTGACAAGAAAATTAATTTTTTCCTGTGAGGTGCTAATAATCCATTTCTAGGCGTGCAAAACTTAAATTTATGTCAATGCTTATTATCTTAAAATAACAACCGGTGATTGTTTTTCCCTCCCACATTGAAAGATACACATTTCTCACCTTGAACTGTATTGATATCGTGCCTGCCAAATTTCCGGTTGTTATATCTCCAGAACAATATCTGCACGATGATACAGGATAATGAAATGAATTGCCGTCTCCTCGTACTTATTTTGTACATCTACAATCACAAATTTTACTGTATGAAAATGTAGACATTGCACTGGAACTTACATTCGGAATCGGTTCTGTCCCATTTACTTTTCGCCATCTCCTCGCTAACTTGTTCTTGATCAGGTGATGATTTGGGCATTGGCCTTGGTTCCAAACTTCTCTTTGCAGATAATGCTTGGCTTGAGCTTTTGGGGTATATTTTCTTGTGAAGTATTGCCTTCAAAATCTGAACATTAACATTCAAATGGAAGTTATAATTGACCGCATCACTTCAAAAGCTACAAGAAACACTATAACTAATATATGCACATGACCTAGATTCACACAATGCGATACAATGGCTCTTGATCTCACGCCAGCATGTCATCGCATTATAAGCGTGACCGTAAGTATGTGGGAGATTAGAAGCTCAACGTACGTACCTTCTCCGTTCTAGTCTCGGGGAGAGGGTCTTTTAAGCTGCGAACCGGCGAGAGCTCATAGTCAAACCCGCTTTTGCAAGCAAACACCTTCTTCATAAGCAAAGACAATGACCTCTTTCCAATCCCATGCCTCTTAGCACCATCCAAAACCACACTATCTTTCCCTGACCTGCGAGAAACAACCGCCCCGTTTGTCTCCTGGAAATTGTCGTCTCTTGTGTTTGGCTCATGAGTAATTAGTTCGGCTATTTCTCTTACGGCAGTGATGATCTCCGAGCTCAAAGGGCTACTGGCGTATCGGTGCAGGCTGGAGCTACTGCTATTGCCTGTTGCTTCGGACGAGGGATTGCGCTGTTGGGGTTGCACGTTCAAGAATGAATTTAATTCTTGCTGAAGTTTCCACACTTCTTCAATGGTGAGGTCTTGTGGTGATTGGTCTTGGGATGAAGATGGACTGCGATCTTGTTGATTTTGGCTCGCTTGATCTTTGTTCAGATCACTGTTTCCGAACGTCCCGATCTTGAGCAATCCGTTCGGCCAGTCGCTGAATTCCTCTTTGCAAGGTTCTCGCGGGTAATGAAGATCTAAATGTTGATATAGATTTTCTTATTATAAGATCTTGTCTAAAGTTCACGTATCTTGTTATTAGCATGTTTTTCACATACGTAAAGTGCTTATAACCATATGCAAAGTAGATAAGTAGTCCTACTTCTAATAAAGAGTACGTAGAGACGCACTCATATTGGAAGTAGGATTAGCACCAGGTAAAGATACAAAAGAACGAGGTGGGAAATTGCTAATTACTCGTTGGAAAAGCAATGAGGTACTTACGGTCGGGGGAGATGGCATTGGACACTGGTTTTTTGCCCCCACTGAGCTTTCTTTGCACCCAAATGAACAACTGCAAATCACATCACACCAAGAGATATACACATCCTCCTTAGTAAACGCACCCTTCTCAAATCTTGCTATCACATTACAAAGATGAAACCGAGAATCAAGAAAATTTAACTAAAAGTTTATTTGATTATTACCTTCATTTGGCCTAGCAATAGCAGAGAGAGAGAGAGAGAGAGAGAGAGAGAGAAGATGAACAGATCTTATGAGGCAGTGGAAGCTGAGAATTCTAAGCTTAAATAGAAGCAAGATTTGAGAAGTTCCAAAGCCTAGCTGGTATAGCTGCTAGTGGAACAAGTTCCCAAACACAGGCTTTCCAACACCCCCCCCCCCCCCCACCCCCCCCCCCCTCTCTCTCTCTCTCTAGATGTATTTTTATTGATTTATTTAGTCTTGATATCATTCCTTGTATTAATGAAGTTCGTATATTGCACCACACTTTGTGTCTACCACAAGTGCCCTAAGATCAAATATATTCAAACCGGTTGATCTTGATCTTGTCTAGGGTCGAACTACAAAGGCACAATTGCTAAAACTATAACAATGTTAATTTGACAGCAGAAGAGTGTGGCGATTGTTGCAAAATAAAGTGGAAGTTAATGGATCTTAAAATGTAAACTTAATGCGTGAAGAAGAAATTACCAAAGAAATTAACGAGGAATGATAAGAATACCGAAGAGTTATGTGATTAACTGAAGCTATCAAGTAAAACATTGATGATCACACCCTGTCACCAAGAATGATCTTCAAGCCATTCTTTAACTCTACATGATTATATATATAACGGTGTGCTCATGATTCAAGGTCGGTTGTGATATCTACAAGAGTCCATAATCTTTTTTTAAGTTCAACGTAATTGGGCATCTCACAGTTGAAATTTGTGCCAATTTAATTATACGGACTCAAACTTGAAACGAAACTAACAACCATAGACTCGACAATAAACATATGGTAAACGGCTATATCATGATATATTGAGATGAGCAATTTCGGAATGGATAGGATATTATTCTGAAAATCTTCACAGATTTTGATACCCAATCTCTTGAATTTTATGGAGCATCTTTAACAATTTATGGATTCTTTTCCTATTTCCATTTTAGCTAAATTATATCCGGAAAACCATCATATAACATAGGCAAAAACTGGGAAAATTATTAAAAAAGTTATAAATCTACCAATTCCATCCTAAACTTTTCAATTGTGCAAATTAAATTTTTTCAATCAATTTTGGCCAGAAATCACTGACGTGACGGTCTAGTCAATGCCGGTTGACCTACGTGGCATGACCTGCACTGACGTGGACAATTTTACAATTTCCAACCAAAATTGACTGAAAGGACTAAATTGACAAATCGTCAAAAGTTTTGGGATTAAATTAGCAAATGGTCAAAATGTTTAGAATTAAATTGGCACAATTGAAAGTTTAAGACTGATTTGGTCTCTATACAATATGTTTATGACTAAATTGGCACAATGGAAAGGTTTAAGACTGAATTGGCCGCCATATAATATGCTTATAACTTTTTGGACAATTTTCCCCGTAAAAAACCAATGGGCAGCTCTATCTTAATTGATTGCACTACACCAATCCCATGTAACATATACAATAATAAATTTTCGATTGTCTTGCATTGCAACTGAATTCCTACTCTTTAGCTGTCCATCGTCCACCGTCCCGTTTCACCTCATTATAGGAGTTCCCCTTTTAAGGTAGCTCTTCTAATTATATGCCGCAATCGTTGATATGAGAAAGGCAAAGCCTCAACCCTAGCTATCAATCCTGTCATAAACCACGACCAATTGAAAAACATACCCGCCGTGAAATTGCTTGAATCGAACTCCACCATATGATGCATGAAAACAACCACAGGTTGAAATACGAAGTAGATGAGTCCAAATCGTGAAGGGTTACAACCCTCTCTCTCTCTTTTCTCCAAAAACGTGAAACAAATCAGTCGCAATTAAGAGGATTCAGAAACGACGACGCTTTGAAGAATCAATGTGGCCTAGTTTAATTTGCCCGCGTCGTCTTTTTGCTCTCAACAGCGTGTCTTTGGTACACGTCAGCGCCTTTAGCCACGTCACATGCCACACCAGCTTGCATGGACGAAAAATTGGACCCCGGATGTTTTTACCCCTCGAATAAAATTTTGTGAGTTCTTTCTGGGTCGTTTGAAAATTGAAAGTTTGCAGGTCTTTGTTTTTTAACCCCAGGATTCGGCAAACGAATGACATGATAAATATACCCGAGTAACTGCAATGTAATGCACATAAAAAAGTCAATATCTTCTTGGGCGAGTCTAATTTCTCAATAAGCGATCGACATCCGCCGAAGACGATCCATGTAGCTATAAGTCTCAACAATTCTTACTATTAAGAGAGCAATAGTCGCGTTTGAAATGGAAACTCTCGAGAGGATCATTAAGGTCAAGATCACATGGACAAGTTCCCGCGTATTCGAATATGGTTATCAAACGATCAAGAAAGATTCGCCCATCGGGTTATGCGTGCGCACCCAACACGCCCAACTGGGCTTTTTCCTTTTCTATTGATTCGATGGCCAGACAAAGTACAGACACAATGAGATGCGCGACGACAGTGTTCAAATTTACTCGCAAGATCTTGGCAAATTCCTGATCTGTTAATTCATAGCTTAGTGGTGAGGTGCAAAAGCCTTGGAAACACGAGCAAGTATTAATTATTCTTGCAATTCCCCTGGTTTTCGGATTATATTCACGGGTTCCGTCAGATTGTTATTGGATCTCTTAGGGACTACCTGGATCAATGTGATATATTGTCCTCAATTTGTCGAGAGATCTTCCCAGATACTTGAGAATCTCTAGGAGTCCACACTTAGACTATGGTCAACGAGATGTAGACTACATAATTCTTTTCTTGATGCACGAAGCAAACACATGTTAGGACCATAATATATGTGATTCGTTCATGATCTACTTAAGGGTTGTCGCTAAGGTAAGACAAAACTTCAGATACATTGCCTTTGGTTTGGGGATTGAAGAGTAAACTTGGTCTAATCTCCCCAAATAAAAGCCGAACATTAATCAACTACAACATATATCTAAAAACTCGTCGAGTAAATTGTAATTTTAGTTCCGTTATGCTTAATTCAATCTAATTGTCATGTATATCATTTAGGGTCTAATCATATCAGATAGTAGGATCCTCCCGGTTCAAGATATAAAAATACGCTCAAATTTAATTTCTTCCTAAATGGGTTATGCCTACTTTATCGACAAATGCATCTCGATCGTTGATGTACTATATTATTGTCGTTTATTCTTTTTGTGCATAATCCTTTTAAATAATACCAAGCATAAAATTTTCTCAATTAAAAAAATGAGAGGATAATTATGGACATGTGATGATTATCACCCTCGGCCTATTTCACAAACTAATTTAAATTATCCCATATGTCTTCCATCCAATCAAAGAGATGGCATGCTTCTCTCTTTCTTCGTGGGACGCCACCATGGCACGTGAAGCTGTCCGTTCACCTACGCTTCATGCCCATGCACGAGTGCGGTCCGCCCATGCCCCATAAAAAAAAAAACATTATAAACATACACCAAAATCGGAAATTTGAAAATGAATAAATAATAAATAAATAATAAGCTTGAGAAAAGAAAATAAGAAAAAAAGAGAATTAGGGCTCTTGTGGGTTAGGACAGGTGTCAACAGACAGAGCTTCGTAATGGCTGATCGAATGTTGTCCGACCAACACGTGTCTCAAAATGCTCGGTCGGATATTTAATTTTTCCATTGATCTAGGTGTCATAATATTCTCTAAATTCACCTCGTTTTTTGTGCACCAGCTTATTTCCACTGTTCGAGTGGACTCAAATAGCTTTAACTGCTCGCAGCAAAAGAAGAAGAAAAAGAAAAAACCCGTGGTGATAATAATGACATCAGAAAAATGAAACTGATTAAAAGAGAAAAAATGAAATTGATTTACTAAATTAACACACTAAATGATGTATTAATAGTCTAGTGTTTGAATTTTCAGTATATGACATCACCTAATGTACTAGCATAGACCAAATTTAATATATCTAGCATTACTATAATAAACTAAAATTATCTTCCTAATTCTCGTAACGTAATTTGTCTTTGGAACTAAAGTGAAAGAAGGCGAGATTATTTCATTTCCTCGTTCACGCAAGCCTAATCCTTGGTAGGAGTGTTTCATATAAAGTTGTGCTGCATTTGTGTAATCACATCATTACCTTCTCCTCCTTTCTATGAGATTTTATATTTTCGCGAACCAACTATGTCAACAGTGTCGTCCTTAGAGCAAGGACATTGTGACTCACACGTGTGACATGGGTGATTGAGTAACAACTTGGTGTGTGCAAAACACCGTAGATGCCCCGCGACTTTCACACCACAAACGTCAAGATTATTTGTAAGTTCGAGCTCTTAAAAGAATGATTCGAGCGATGAACCTTCTCTGGGTGCGTTTTTTTTTTTTAACGAATCACTTCATAATCTCTATTTCTAGCTCTTTCGCATTCGATGAGGGACTCGAGATGTAAATGAATTGCTCGACAAATGCCGGGAGAGATATCTCCCCTTTTGGAAATGAATCCGTATTGTTAGACGGGATTTCAAAGTTTAAAGTAACTGAACAAGTCCTCAGTACAGTGCCTTGAAAATTGGGAAATGAGCTTCCAATCACATCGCGAGCATGAGAAATCTCTTGAAAGTGTACCTTTAGGTTCAGTTAGGCACAGAAGGTTCACGTTGCCAGATTATTTCATGAACTTCAAGGTGCACCTAGGACTGGTCCGTGTTGTTTCGGTTCTGCCAAAGCAGTGAGTACTGCACTAAGGACTGCGCAGTAAAAGTGGTGGTCCAAAGTCAAATTTCTTTCTCTATTGTTTGGTGCATATTAACTCAAAGGGTGGTCCAAGATTTCTTGAGCATAGCACGGCTCAAGGATCCAGGGTTTCGTACCTAGTAAGAAATAGTAACCTATAGTCTATTTTCGTTTTTGCAATAGCTATTTCTGGAAGATGCGCATCCATGGTTTCCATAAATACTGCGAGGAGACTCGATATCCCTTCCATGAATAACAATAGTCTGAGATCGGTGTGCGTAGGATCTTGTTTTGAAAATGAGTAGTTTGACTATAGAGTTGAGGTAGGATCTCCTTTGTTTGGCCAGGTGAATATGTCAAGAGACTAGGGCTAGCTACGATGGTAGAGAAGGGTATGATGCATGTATAGAGTATAGAGTTGGAAGATAGATACAGAAAGGTGTTTACGATTGCCCCGTAATAGCTATAGAGCTTGAATACGACCCTACGGTTGTTGCAATGTGCTCGATAATCACATCACAACTAAACTGCCTTCTTATAGCTTTTAAGAATTTACTTTACTTCACTTCAGTTCACTTATGCAACGATGTGCTATCAAATGTACGAGTTAGTATTACTACGGAGTGTGTCATGCAATTTGCGGTGATGCTTTAATCCCACTTGCAAAAGTGCCAAATTCGAATCCTTGCAACATTGTAGACTCACCAGATGAGGGGTGGGGCCCCCCGTTGCCCTATAACGTTTATCTCTGGCAATTTATGCAAGTTAGGATGACGCAAATTCTCCGTGATTATTAAATAAATGTGAATGCATTACAACAATAATATACCTACAACTATATGAAGCACAATCTCAAAATGGTGTCCAAGTGGGTGCTTCCTACAATTGTTGCCCGACAATTACAATTTCAAATGGATGTCTTAGTATTTTCAAGGTGACTGGTAAATATCCCATAATTGTAGCACTAGAGCATCACTTCAAAAAGTACTCTTTTCCACTGTTTACTTTCGTTCTAAAAATCGAAAAAGGAAATGAAGGTGAGAAAAATGATAAGTAAATTTTAAATATCAAAATCTGTATAGTTCTAAAGGTTTGAGCTGTCAGATTTAAAAATCTAAAATATCAAATAGAAAAGCATCTCTAAATAGATCCAAAAGTGCACAATGATATTTGGTGTGAATCCATATCTCCTAACAGATGCAATGTTGAGGACTAACACTTCATAAAACTTTACCAAAACCCCAAAAAAAAAAAATCGAAAGAAAGATTGTCATTGTAACAGAAACTAAAATTGATGCAAACCACAATAGTCTTACCCTAAATTTATAACTAAAAATTCAGCTTGACTTCAGATAAATAAAGATTTACGAGTAATAAGAATGACCGGCCTCAAATTTAGATATCACGCGTGCAGTATCAGTAGCTAAAACTAAAATCACATGGCCTACCCGTGTTGACAACGAGAAGCCGCGAACACCATGAAATGTCAAAAATACTATCAGCAACTTGAGTTGTAAAAAAGTGTGCTTCTCATCATAAAAAATTTCCAGCATTCTTGTCAATAACCTCAAAGGGTTGTTGGGAAACTATGCCAAAAAGGAAAAAAATAAAAAAAAAAAAAAAAAAAGAGACTCTACTTCACGCATTTCGATGGACAGAATTTTCATTATTATTCCTGGAAATTCTCGAGCTGGATTTCATTGAGAGGATGCGAGTGGGATGGAGTGCAAAGGGGAAGAGGGTCTCCCCACTCAAGAAAAGCAAAGAGCAGAATCCAATACGAGGAAAATTCCGAGTCATTTATCAACATATAACACCAGACAAAGGAACGCGTACAACTGACGAACCCTCCAATGAAAAAGTCTTTTGTTTTTGTCCTAGTTGCAGGACAGAACCACATGCGTCTGCCTTCGATTGTCAAGGTATAGTCTGCACGAAAAATGTGAACCCTCCACGCGACCTTCCCCAAAGTGGAAAACCTCCCATGTTCCTCTTGAAATGAAAAATGAAAAAGGAACTAATTAACAAAGAAAAAAGAAGAAGAGATCGACATATACTTTTCCCCAATTCCAAGTCTTAGCTAAGTCAGGCTTTGGTTAGAGCATTCAACTTTATTATTGTTATTATTATTATAATTATTTGGCATTATTATAATTTAGTTTAATTCTACTTGTCTCAAGCCCTTCTCCATCATTGGTACCTTTGACAATATTGTTATTACCAAAGTGTTATCTCCCATATTGGTTTGTTTTTAGGTAGTACTCATCCCTGATTTTTTAAAAATTGGCACCACTAGCCATCGAGTCATAGGGTGGGAACATTTGGTACCGGGATTCCACAGCTATAATCCCGAGACGTGTAGTAATATAAAAGGAGAAAAAGTGGTATCGTATTGAGATGGTTCGTAATCGCATGAAAGTTAAGGCGGGACATGACGTGACGTGAGGTTCATTACTGATGACGTCTGGATAGTGACTGACCGACTGACAAAGATCCCGAAACAATAGATCCGGTCCGCGACAAGACGGCCCTATGTAAAGCGAAGATCTTTTTTGCGTGCAAGGACCACTTAATCTGATGGATAATAGCGATGGAAAAAAATTCGATCGACGAAGATCCGTATGGACCACCTGGTATGATACAGAAAAGATATCATCCGACAAGGGTCGTTACGTTTCCGACCAAAAAAAAATAAAGGTCGTTATGTTAGACCCGAAAAAAGAAAAACGAGGGTCGTTACGACAAAAATAGAAGGGAATCTATAAACAAACAAGATTATTTGTTGATTAGATGAAGCCTGTATCTAAATCTCCTAAGAGTATGTTTCGATTATATTACCATTGATTTAATGAAACTGTTCAGTATAATAAATTTTTCTAATGTCCAGTGTCGTTTTAAAATCCATCATTGTACCGCTGGTAATTTTTCAAAAAATGTAATAAATTGACTAGGATTGCACAAGGGGTTACAAACAGATCTCTTGTTACCATTTAATAGAACTGTTATGTTTTTATTTATTTATTTATTTCTGTGTATCATCAGGGACAAAATTATCTGAAAAAATATGCACTGGGTATTATCTAGCAAAACGAAGTATTGAGCAGATTCAAAACTCTCCCAATGATCTCTACCTTTGCTTAAAATACTTGACAGATGATTACATAAAGAGAAACAAAGCAGGGCAAACAAGAAGATCTCTTCCTCTATACATTGCTAAATGGTACACAAAATAAGTCAAAAAGTGTCACCTGTTAGCCTCGGTACCAAATGTATCCTCCATATGGTACATACACTAGGTGTAAACCTAAAAATAAACAAATAACATTTCACAATCGACACTCTATGAGGTACAGAAGATGGGGTATCGAGATTTTCCTTCATCAATCGTTTCCCGAACAGCATATCGAGCAGCACTCGAGGCAGCCAAAACAACCTAAAGCGGTACATAGCTGAACCATCACTTCCACAAAATGGTCGTTTAGCCGCGAGCAGCACTGGATGCAGCACATGCAACAGCAGTGTTTGCACATTGTCCCGCAACAGTTTGACGCTGCCTTCACTAGGATTTCTGCAGCTTCAGGCAATTTCGCTTGTTCAGCTCCCGGAGGGACGTTCTCGACGGTTGCAGTCAAGTTGCCGAAGCCGATGCAAAGGTTTCTGAGCATTATTTGCTTATGGACTTTGGGGTCGGGCATCTTCCTCGGTGCCTGTTTTCAGCAGTCTTGTAGTTAATTTCATTGATTCTAAATGCAGTCGCTAACAAAAGAAGCAGTGATGAAAGACCGCCGACTTCAGCCAATTTCTTTTGTAACCAAAATGGGATTAAAATAGTGACGATGTCCATGTAAATTAGGATGAGATATATAAAACCAAAAAGTTTTTATATGCACTTGAAGCTGCTGGAATCACTACAGGAAAAGTATAGATTGCCAGAGATTCACTTTGTTCTTTCCTCATGAGATTTCCTTACCATGTGTCATATTTTGAAATCTTGGTTTTGTTTTTGTAGCAACTGGTTACCACAATAATAGAGACATCAACTCCATAAATAAGAGTTTCAAGTCTCCACACTCTCCACATCCATAATATCATGTCAGTCAAATCCAAATAGTCTCAGTTGCCCAGTTGAACCGGTCATCAGCCCAACTGAGGTCAACACAGGTCCAACTGAGATTAAATTACTAAAAGTTGAACGAATAGATGGCTAGAACTAAGCCTTGTTCTCGTTAGGACCGGCTGGTCAGGTTACTTTTTGGAAACTGTGCCTTCCTAGGTATGGATATTTTTGCTTGATATTTACCATTAAAGTGGCCAAATGTCCCAGGTACAGGCATATCTGAAATGCTTTAATGTGCTTCAGTCAGAAGACAAGCACGATTAACTTTACTGATAAATGCAAAAAATTGTGCAATTAGACAGGAAAGTCTGAAGGGCTGTACAAGAGCCACATGGTAGCCTGCATAAATAAGCCCAAGCAACGTCCAACTCCCTTGAGATTAAATTAAGACAGCAACAGCTTTGCAATGACAAGAGGCAGATGGGTACCTTATCTGAACCAGCTGGTTCCGTAGCTTTTGTTACCTCATCAGCCTCTGTTAAGATCATACGAGTGAATTCTGAAGCAATACCACTCTGTATGCTCAGTTTTGCAACCTGTAAAAGTAAGCAGCAATTACTAAAAATGGAAGAAAGAAATGGTGGAAGCTGAGGCATTGAGGGCGTCGCCATGCTCCAAATGGAAAAGGCAAATTTCCTCTTCACTGGGGTAAATGGTAAATATCATCAAATCTGGGAAATCTAAAGTCAAATACTATTCTCCAGTCCAGTTACAAACCAACACGTAGCTTAAATGATTAATAGGTGGAGATAAAGCCGTACCTTCTCCTCAAGCTGTTTGTCTTCCGAGAACCATGCCTGAGCTGTGAAATGATCGATCTGTTGCTTTGCAAATACCTGATGCAGAGAAAAGGGTCAATAAGGATTTGAATTGACATACAAAAATCCAGCCAGATTTGCCCCTACAATATTCCAGGCACAGAATTAACTTAATTTACAAAACTGAAACAGAGAGAGAAGTGCGATACGTACCCTGTCAAGTAATATGTCCTTTGCCTTACGAATCTTTAAGTCTATCACATGAGTGCTCCAATCTGCTGAGATACCCTTTACTTGAAGATGGTCAGGAAAGTTTCCATAATATCTCCCGAAAACAGTCAATGGGGATGCATGTGATAAGTCTGGCAGTCGGGAAGGACACATCTACAAAAACATATAGTAAATAGGAAAGAGGTCACTATTTCGGTGATGTGGTCTTAAAACAGGCAAAGGTATCTATGATTCTTGCAGAAAAGAAAATGACCAACTACGATCATCATTAAACGGAGAAAGGAGAAAGGACAAAGATACTACAACTCCCTTTTATCCAGAAACCTATATCCTGTTTTCATTTTACTTTTCATGTTGATTGAGGAAAGTCATGCTATGAAATAATCAATTTTAGAAATACGTTCAATGCAACCGAAAAAAAAAAACAGAGAGAACGTACAAAACTTAGTGGTCAGCTCATTGTACATCTGTTTCGCGTGAATTGATAAAAAAAAGATCTCACTGTATCATCTGCAGAGAGCAGAGTAAAGGGCATGCTCATTGTTCCTAAGGTTTCTGAGCATGTTCCTAAGGTTTCTGAGCAATTCAATGATTCATCAATGTTCATGCAAATGTACCTCAACTTCAAGATCATCTAGCGGATCAATTACTATATCCACAAGGACAATTGATGCCACTCTGGAAAACAAGCTCTCCATCCGAAGCTCAACTGAACCTGGAAGCACAAATTAATAATTTGGAAACCATCAGATCAATTAAATCAGCAAATATCTTTTCTACTCTTAGATCTATGATCCTACTTTTCAAAGAAAAAGAAAAAAAGCAGCAGTTCTGTGGTCCTCATCACTAGCCATTAGGTAGAAATTCTCTACCAAGTATCATTTGAATGCACTGCTGAAACAACTAAAGTATGCTCGTGAGCAGCCAGATAGTTTTATTTGCCTGACCTACATCATACGCAGCATCGTACTGTCCTCTGCCAATGATTGCAAGCATCCGTAGGAAATGGTGATTACAGAATGCACCTGAAATTACCACAGAAATTTAAGTCCATAGTGAGAGACAGACACAAAATAGATTATCCACAACAGAACAAAGTCCATAGAAAACACATTCAACACACTGACTTGTCGCAATATAAAATTCAATGAAGCTGAAATTTAACTATTCTCAGTGACATATCAGGAGTTGAGAATGTCATTGCCCAGAAAGTAGTGCACAAGATTGTACTGCCAGACACATAGAATATAACGAACCATTACCTATACCAAAAGTAAAGATGCGTGGACATAATGATCCTCCTTTCTTTATTCGACTTTTCATTACATCACAAATGTGTTTCTCATCTTCAACAGTTCCATCTGTAACAAGGAAGATGGTAGGAATCGAACCTTGACAGTCTGATAGGATGTCCAGAGCCTGAAAGAAGTAGAGATTAGCAAGACTAACAAGCATCTATAGGTAAGCAATTACAAATTACACGGAGGACCAACCGTACTATCTGTGAGAATCAGGTATGATGTAAACATTTGCCGTTCATTCCCTTATCACGGGAAGAGTGTGCAACGATGTGAAAATAAAAGAGACAAATTTAATCTCATTGATTCAGATGATAGCAAATAAAGTGCACACCATAAATGGTAAAAAGAGATAGCACATCAATTATTGACAAAACTACACATGCATGTCATCAATGATGTGATTATTTACCTTAAAACTAAAAGTTGGGACTCTGAGAGTATCTATTTTCCCTGAGATATCGTTGAAGAAAAAAATACAAATTCATGAGATGAAATCATGACTCTCTGGGAGTATCTATTATCTCCATGAAATGGTTGAAGGAAAAAACAAATACAAATTCATGAGATGAAATCATGACCGGATTAATACAGATCGTACTTGGTCTTCTAAAACATAAACGGCATGCACCCCATCAAAAAGAGAGAAAAGGAATACAAAATAAAAGCAGAACACAATTCACGCCAATAACAGTTGTCAATAAACCAAGGGCAGCACTCTGCATGTTGGCAGCTTATCTCATATTTATTATGATGCAGCACTAGAATTCAATGTGGCACTTTCCTTCACTTTGATAAAATGCCAAAAGCCTCATCTAGCTTAATTGGGCCACTACATATCAAAGCAACCGCAGGAAAGGTCATCATATTTTGTTTCTTACAGGGCATTGCGTACTGCATAACTTTACAATATGAAAAGATATTCACTTTGTAGTCTCAGAATATGGAAGATGGAAGTACTTTATTCAAAGGCTGCAAGATGTCGGTACCACCGCCAGCAATAAAGTTATTGTTGATCCATTCAATGGCCCCTTTAATTGCTTCACTGGTAGCTAACACCATGGATGTGGAGTATTGGAAAACCTCACTATTAAAAGCTAGGATACTAAATGAATCCTTGGGGTCAAGCTTGTGCAGCGCTGTTGATAAGGCATTTTTAGCATCCTCGAGTAGTTTGCCCCTCACGCTTCCACTAATGTCAATAACAAATACTACATCCTTTCTGAACACCTGTCAAACTGAATAGGATGAGGCAACTATAGCAGGAAACACAATATTAAATGAATGGCGCCAGAAGTGAATTAGCACTAGACTAACCTTCCTATTCTGTTGGTTTCCCGGAAGAAGGTATAAACAGAACATTTCTCTTTGATCAAAATCATGCATAGATGGAGACTGCAAGAGCACACTCCCAAGCATAGTAGCTGGGGAGACCTATAAGACAGAAAGAAAATCAGAAAAATAAGTTTTGTCGATGAAACATAATTTCCACAAGGAAGACTACAAGTCTGCAGTGTGCCTGAACACTTTCTTCTGTACAATCTAAAGGAAGAGAATGAAGGAGGGAAGAAGGATCTTGCGACTTACTGTGTATGAGAAGTTCAGGTCAGCCTTTGACCACGTGAGAACTTCTGACTCATACAGGAAAGCCAACTTCCCCACATGACGTCTCACTTCCTGAAAATTAAAAAAAAAAAATAAAGTAAAAAGGATCATATACTCTTTTCTCCTGTTAAATGAGACAAAATCATACAATACTCGATCATGGTACCTTCAATGGATGGCTGGTCGTTTTACACAAAACTTCACTTCCAGTGCCAGAGTCCACATTCACCTGTATCTTTTCTTTCTTCGAGATTTTCTTCCCAGCAGGAGTAACATACTCGGGGAAAGTAAATGGCACGCTCAAGGAGAACTGACCATTACAATATGATAATTTCTGGGACCAACAAACCTTGATTGATATGTTGGAACCCCCATCAACCTGAAAGCAAACAATTTATAGATACCTAGGATAAATAATATACACAGAGTATGTAACTCCACAGAAGAAGTAAGAGGTGTATAGTTTTTTTACCTTTGGTATTCTCAAGGTAAATATATGGGGTTTAAGGTAGCCACCATCTTCGGCTCTGGCTGCTTTGTCTATATCTTTCTTGTCTTCCACAGCAACAAGTTGTGTGACATATGATCTTTTAGAAACTTTTACCTCAAGACCTAAAACCGATCCCTGTTAGCCAAATAGTATTTGCCTGAGAAGAGATAATGTGCAAGTGGGATGTGATAGACACAATGCACTCAATCTGATTACTGAATAAAATTACACTGAATTAATTCTCCAATCATACGTTGTTTATTACATATTGAAGAGAAACAAAAATTCAGGAATAATTAGGTTCTATATCAATCATTCCTATGCTTTGGGTTAAAAAGGTTAAATTACTATAAGAAAGTCAAAAAATCATGACAAAGATGTGGTCCTCCAAGCATTTTCTCCCATTTTCCCATTGTATGGCCATTGGTAATCATGTTGACGTTTTAGGTATCCTGACATCAACTGAACTTTGGCAAACAGCAATCTTTCACTGAAAAAGGTCTGATAAAGTTTCATATTGCACTGTAAATATGTTAACATAGCATAGCACAATCTACAGCTGCAAAAGAAAATCACACTCCTGCACTTCTTATTCTCTACCACTTCAAAAATATGTTTCATCATTGAAGTGAAGACAACCATTCTCAGAAGCACATAAATATGGTATGACTCACAGTAAAAGCAATAATTATCTATTTCCAGATTTCAAACTCATTAGCCAACAGCATCTACACACCTAAATGCTCATATTTGTCCAACCGAAGACAAACATCATCATTAGCATCACCACAATGTTTCTTCTATTTGAGTGTCGTCACCAAGTGATTTATTTATTTTTTGGTTGAAGTATCGTGATCAAGTTGTACCATAGTCAGATTTTCATTCACGGGACTATGTCCACTTCCCTGATGTTTGACAATTTCTCCTGCTGTGATCCTAAAAGATTGCACCAACCAAGACCAACCATTAAATGTAAGTCACACTTGCTGAGTCCAACAAAAAGTTTAAATTTATAGGTGGAGGGAGAGCACTTTAACACCCTTTTCACATGCAAGCTGGATTAGGAATGACACATGACCCTAAAAGATTGCACCAAGCAACACCAACCATTGAATGTAAGTCTCGCTCGGTAAGTCCAACAAAAAAGTTTAAATTAATAGATGGAGGGAGAGCACTTTAACACCCTTCTCATGTGCAAGCCGGATTAGGAATGACATGTGGAATTTGACATGCAGAGGCCGCACATGCAAAATTAAATGAGGTAGAACCCGACTCTCATAGTCCCACTAAAAGTTTACAGATGAAAGGAGACCGCGTGCATATAAAGAAGAACAAGCGGTTTAGGTAACTACTGTCTTACAAACTCGACCAATCAGAACTAGCAAGCCGCCATCTACGCCCCTAGTCAAGTCAACGAGGCAAACTATACAAGAACAAGAACTAAGAGTGGCGCTATACTGTTCTCTCGTGGCCCGATCCATATACTGTTTTCCTCACAGCCTAATCCTGGACATTAGGCTTTGGAGGAACTCAGACTCAGGACCCAACTCACGGTCTACAGGTGCAAAAAGCTTCGATAAGCCTACCAACAACTCGTCTCGGTTCTAAACCGAAGTTCATCGGACAAGAATCCGAAGGCGAGCACAAACTCGAATGAAACACGTCAAACTTAAGCCATCAACGGACCTGCTCGCCCATGGGGATCGCAACCCGGCAGTCGCAGCACTTGCTGCCCATGACGCAATGCACCCTCCACGACCCGCTGACCCGGACGAAGGCGGTGTCCAGCTCGCAGTCCGCCTCCACCTCGATCCCGTTCATCTGGAGGGGTATCAGCGCGGGCGGATCGCACCTGCCGTGCACGTGCGGCTGGTAGCTCGGGATGTCCGGGTTGTCCACGACCGACGGGTCGGGGATCACGGCGTAGGCCATCGGCGACGCCGGGAGGAACGCCAAGGCCGCCGCCGCCGCCGCCGCCGGCTTCTCCATCGTCGCCGGCGACCGGGGCGGCGTCACCGCCCGGTCCTTCCCGAAGTAGAGGCGCTTGGAGAGCCGGAGGCCGTCGTCCACCGCCTTCGCGAAATCGTCGGCCATTCGGGAGGGGAGGAAAGCGGATCGGAGAGAACGCGAATCGACGATCGGCAAACGGCAAAGGAGAGAGAGCGAGGGAGGGATGGAGAGAGATTTGATCGTCGATGGGCGCGACCTGATGGAGATGATCGGAGTGAAAGGGACCGGCGACAGGAAAGCGAGGTGCGCGGGTTTCGGTGGCGTCGGGAAATGGAGAGAAAGGGACGCGGTGATGTTACCGTTATGCACGGGGGAGGCGGATGAGGCGCACGTCGTTAGCGTTCGGACAAGGGAGAGGCTCACCCCCCCCGCCAGCCAATGAGAGCTCGACAGCTAGGCCTTTGCCCCGCTCCGCTCTAGGCTCCGCTCTAAAGGGTGATCAGTTTTCGGAAGGCCAGTTTTTACCCAAAAAAATTGAAAATCGGATCAAAGGGACCGGTTTCTAAATTGGACATTGAACCGGGCCAAATTGACCGATCCGATTTTCGGGTGAGCTAGTGGAATCGATGGCGTGCTTTTGGTTTTTTTTTTTTTGAAGCATGTAATTCATAATCTATCGAAGGATTATGTGTTACTAATCCACAAATTTTTAGTTCGTTCAATTATAGAGTTCATTTAACTTTTTCGCTTTGGGCTTTTTGAATGATGATGCACTGTTTTCAAACTTCTTGCTGGAAGATAGCCCATGACTTTGCATTTAGTTTGCAAACATGGCCTTCGGGGTGAGGGGCTCGGCACGGATCAATTCGAAGATGAGATCTAGCCTCAACATCGAAAACGATGTAAGAAGAATGGCAAAAAAAAAAAAGATAGAGGATGGATAATCACCTCGATGAGATGCGATTGCAATCACAATTGACCAAAAATAAAGAGAGAGAGAGAGAGAGAGAGAGAGAGAGAGAGAGAGAGAGAGAGAGAGGTGAGAGTCGAGATGAGATCGCGAGAAGGAGGCGTCGAGCTTGAGCGAGAGGGACGCGCTTCAAGCAAGAGGGTGGTGTCTGAGAGTCGAACGAGAGAGTAATTGAGAGAGCCTTAACTCAGAGTTAAGCGAGCCTAAGAAGGAGAGCGATTATGGTTTGTGAAAAAGGCGCGAAAGTGTGAAAGATTGGGGGTCTACGTGCATGAGTGAGATGGGACCGTGCGACTCATGTGTGTCTGCGTGCGCGAGTGAAGTCTGAAATTGGAGACAAATTAGAGTGTTTTTTTATAATAAAAAAAATCAATCTCATCTTTGTGATCGGAATGGGCGGTTTCCCACCTGGAACTGGGAACCGGATTATAATTCACTAATTCCATTTTATGGAACAGGAAACCAAACCGATGCCTTTCGGGAACTTTCCTAGAACCGATTGGTCCGAGCAGTTCTTTTTGCTCGCCCCTACTTTGCTCCACACGGTCATTTTCTATGAGCAAAGTCCCATCGTTAATTTACCTTGGAGATTTCTTGAACACGGCTTCTAAGTCGCAACGACTCAATCCGTACATTCTGTAACGGGCGGCATGTCATTACGGCAACCTCCGGAACGGGCCGTCACTCCTTCTCGTCCTTTCCCGCCCTTTTTATCCATTAGAAAAGCCTTGGGAGTTACGAATGATCATCCTTCGAACTTTCAGATGCGTTTGCTTTTTCGATGGGTTATTTGGAAATTTATCCACGGGGCGCGTGATAGATACAACCACGAGAACGACTTTCTCCGGACAACGACGGTCCCTATCCAACTCTGCCGTGTTCGTGGCTCGTTAAGGACCGTCAGCTCGTCCCGCCCATTTGACGAGGCGTACCACGGGAAGGGATGAGATCGACGTTGCGAGTCGCATCCAAACTACCGAGTAGGACCGAACTGTTCGCCACGTTCTTCGTTACACGACCCCACGATGTCCCTTTGACTTGACACCTCACCAAACCGATAGATCATTGACTTCCAACTGTAGCAATTCGAATTCTGCTGCCTTCGGTTTATGAAATTAGTCTACCGAATGGGAAGTTCCGTAGGTCGACACATATCGTTTGTTCAAAATTGACATTTGAAAGATTAAAGAGAATCTGTAAGAAAATATTTAAAGGAAAGAAATCGTCCATAAAATGCACACTACGAATAATTGTGTAAATATACGTAGAAAGAGAAAGATAATTGAAGACTTGAAAGTTCTTTTTTTTTTTAGATTATTAAAGATATATTAGTTTAGGGTAAATTTATCACAAATACATCAGTTTGAAATTTTTTTGTGGTAAAAAAAATTAGTTTAGGATAAATTTGTCACAGGTTTACCGGTTTAAGATTTTTTGTGATAAAAAAATTAATTCGGGGTAAATTTGTCACGAGTTTACCAGTTCGGGATCTTTATGGTCAAAAAATTAGTTTGGGATAAATTTGACACAAATGTACCAGATTGAGCTTTTTCGTAGCATTAACCCCAAAAATTCTCAAATATCTTTATGTAATTTATTCAATTTATAAAGGAATTTCCCTAGATTATTGTTCCACACGCATATAGCCAGCCCAAAAATTCTACTACTTCCCCCCAAAAGTTTAGTCCATTACCAAAAGTGGGAAATACCCTTTGGGATCATGTCCACGCACTTACGAAATTACAATACAATGCTTTAAGGCTTTAGCATACGTAGCGTCGGCCCCAAGCTGGCTTACCTCTTCGGGGGCTCTCCATCTTTGGAAGAAATCTAATACCATATGATGATGTTTTGCAGGCATCGTTGCAAAGACACCCCCTTCTTCTATATAACACTTCACCAGCGAGAGGGATCGGATAACCACGCCAAAGCGATTCGATCTCCATAAGCCAAAGAAGGACGGATGGCTAGCCGAGTCTCGGTCTCGCCCCTGCTGTTGCTCGCCTTCTTTCTCGTCGCGCCACGGGCTCGTTCCGACCTCGTTCGGGACACCTGCAAGAAGTGCGCGGAGGTGGACTTCAATTACTGCGTGAGGTCCCTGGAGTCGGACCCGAGGAGCCGCGGGGCCGACCTCCGGGGCTTGGGTTGGTCTCGTTCGACCTGCTGCGAGGCCAGCTGGCGAGCACCGGCGAGTACATCCGACGGATTATGTCGCGGAGGTGGGACCCGTACACGAGGCGGTGCTTGTCGGACTGCACGGAGATGTACGGGGACTCATCCTCGAGAATGGAGGATGTGATCCCGGCGTACCGGGCGGGGCGTTATGCCGACGTGCAGACTTGGCTGAGTGGGGTGCTCACTTGCGAGGACACGTGCGAGTCCCAATTTTCTGAAAGGGGCAAGGTCTCGCCCCTGACGAAGCAAAACCGTGATACTCGTCAATTGGGTACGATAGCGCTTTGTATCGTCGATTTCGTCAAGACGGGATCGTAACGATGGATCGTAACAAGGTTGTGGTCGAATAATTTGGGGGAGCCTCAATTTCTTAATGCTACTCGTCATCAATCGGGTTTCGATGCCAAACATTCATACTTTTACTTCTTCCTTTGGTTTAATTAATGATTTTACTAATCTCGTGGAATCGGGTAATTTACGAAGTAATCCTATTATGATATGCGAAAGCGACGGTAAGTAAAATGCGACATTTAAGTAATCGAATCGCGTGAAAATCATTTTCTTTTATGCTTTTATTTCACGACAAGCAAAGATGTCATGCGGAGCGAGCACGAATTTAAACATTACAATGCATTCTAAATTAAAGTGATTAAAGCGTGAAGGAAGAATTTTATATCCAAGGATAATCATTATTGATATGTGAAGCTAATGCAATGCGTAGACATACATCTAACGTGAACATAATTTTTTTCTATATAACTAAATAAGGTGCAAAGTGCAGTGCCAAAAAAAAAGGTTAATGAAATAAAAGGTCCTGAATTTTAGTTTAACGTGCAATGTGATCTATGAATTTTTAATCTATTTAAAGTGATCCCCGAACTTTACTCTGATGTGCAATAATTTTTTTTTTGTATATATTCAATTTAATTCATGAACTACATGAAAATGTTCAATGATATTTAATTTAGTCCATAAATAGTTCATAGATTAAATTGAATTTATACCTAATTTAAAAGTTCTAGAATAAAATTCAAAGATCACATTGAATTAAATTAAAATTCAGGGACTATATTATATATTAGATCAAATTTCAAGAATTATCTGTCTCATATAAAAAAAATGCCAATATGAAAGGAATCTAGGGAAGACCGACATGGATCATGCATTGAGTAACCTCGCACATGGCACTCCAACCTCAATTGAATAAACAAATACGAAACGACACCCACTAAAACTCGGTAAAATTCAATTAAGGACCCCAAGTGGGGTCAAATTCTCAAAAAAGGACCCAAAGTGAATATTATTGTCAAGAAAAGTGCAGAAGTGCTCAATCAATCTCAAATAAGGACTCGAGGTGCCAAAAAAATCTCAAATAAGGACACAGGTCCACTGGTAAAAAATAATTTGTCCCGTGAGAAAGCCAACAAAAATACTTGATAACTTTTTAATTTTTTGTTTTCCTTTTTAATTTTTAATTTTCCTTTAATTTTTCTTTTCTTTTCTTCCTCAAGTCGGCCATAGCGAGGCCAGCCCTCATGGCCCGTCGGGCGGGGGCTCTCCACCTAGGGGCGGGGGTCGAGCCATCGCTCGATCCGCAAAGCTCGACCTCACTGGCAAGGCAGGCCGGCCTCGCCCATCCGAACCAAGGCCGGTGAGGGCGACCTGCTCGAGAGACCAGGCGGCCTCCGTCGGCCCCGGCTATGGTAGGCGGAGGAAGAAAAGAAAAAAAAAAGGAAAAGGAAAAAAAAAAAAAAAAAAAAAAAATAAAAGGTCGAATAAGACTTTTTACGGTACGGTATTTTGATCGATCGAGAACCTGGGTCCTTATTTGAAATTTTTAAGGCACTTCAAATCCTTATTTGAGATTAATTAAGACTTTAAGCCCTTATTTAATATAATACTCACTTTAAGCTTTTTTTGAAAATTTGACCCCACTTAGGTCCCTAATTGGAATTTTCTCCTAAAACTCCGAAAGGGACGTAAAACGACAAAAAGGGAGCCGTCCCCCTCCTTCATGCATCTAGCCAAAGAAAAAACACCCCTTCATGTATCTAGCTCGAAGGCTCCACGCTTCGAGGATTCAACGCAAAGCTCCGATTTTTACAATCCGCGATCGCTCTCCGAGTTTCCCGGCGCCGGCTCCGACGCCGCCGTGCGGAGGGTCTTCCCGTTGATTACTGAGGGGGCGATCAGATGACGCTCGGTTCCAGCTGCTCCAAGGGCGGCGGCGGGGGCGCTCCTCTGCAATCCATCTGCTACGAGCGCGGTTCCCTCCGGTTGCTCGACCAGGTGGTTAATTTCCTTCTGGGTCTATATGGGTCGACGTTGATCTATCGAGTCGTGCCCTGTGCGGGGCCTTTGCTTCTTCTGGTACTCCCAGTTGCCCGGGAAAGCCTAGTCTCACTGTTTCTTCCGCTTTTGGCAGAGAAAGCTTCCTCTGGAAACAGTCTACCTGGACATAAAAGATGCTGCCGACGGATGGTATCTTTCTTTAGCCAATCTTGAACATGGATTGATTGCGAGATGCTTGCTTCTCGCCTTTTGAGATGCTCTGTATTTCATGTTCACTCCAGTGTCCTTTAAGATGCTGCTGCTTAAAGTTGTCAGTGACCTCGGGTCAAGTGTATACCATTGGGTGGCGATTAATTAGACGTTGGGGGATAAGAACTTCATGATGGTGTTTCAATGAATTTTCATTTCATAAGGATGTAAAAAAAAATTCTAATGGATTAGCTCTGTTATATTTCCTGTGAGTTGTGTGGGATAACGGCAATGAAGGGATTTGTGAGAAGAGTTTGTCGCTCTTTTGTACTCAGGCATGCGATAAAGGAGATGGTGGTACGCGGAGCGCCGGCTATTGCTATTGCAGCTGCACTTTCTTTGGCAGTGGAAGTGTCTCGTTTCGATGCTTTTAGTGGGACAACTGCCGATGCGGCCTCTTTCCTCATTGGGAAGTTGGATTATCTTGTTTCAAGGTATTGTGGTGGTGGATGATGAGGTCCTGTCACTGTTTATAGAAGAGTACGTTTGCGAGTCTTGATTGAAACTTTTGAGATGTTAATATGTTCTGGTAATTGTGCATATGCGTGACCATATTTGAATCGAAAAAGCCATGGTTAAGCTGTTTTATTGTCATTAAACATAACAGCCACTGTTGAACTTTGGCTGATGATGAACTGATCGTTTGTGCTTCTTCAGTCGGCCAACTGCCGTGAATCTATCCGATGCTGCAACAAAACTGAAGGAAGTCATCTCTGATGCTGCTGCAACAGCTTCGGAAGCCAAAAATATTTTTCAGGTAATAATTGCCACTCTGCTTTATTTCATGAATCAAGGAAACACTAATTCAGCATATCTTTCAGCCAAGTTTCTATTGTGATGCATATCAAGGATAAAAGATATCTATGAAACAAATCATATGCTGCTCAGTGCAAAAAGAGAATATTCCATTTTTCTTTTCTCGACCTCATTAACCAGTGAGAAATTTTTTCTTCTTTTTTTTTTCCGCTAATTTCTAGAGAAATTTCCTTTCGATGTTACGTAGGCTTATACAGAAGCTGCTGAAGTCATGCTAGAAGAGGATGTTGCTTCAAACAAAGCAATTGGTAGCTATGGAGCCACATTCCTTAAGCTAAATCAGAAAAACTCCAAAGGACTCTCTGTGTTGACCCATTGCAATACTGGCAGGTACTTTAAGTTGGTTGTAGGTGTCCCACTCTTTCCCCCAGTCATAGTAACACGGCATCATCCTTCTCTCTCTCTCTTTCTCTCTCTCAGTCTTGCTACGGCTGGATATGGTACAGCCCTAGGCGTAATCCGTGCACTTCATACTGAAGGGGCGTTGGAAAGGGCTTATTGCACAGAAACACGCCCATTCAACCAAGTAAACATTTATCTCTTGATTGTTTGTATCAGCATTCTTTACGTATTCTGCATGCCATCTGTGATCATCGATTGGTGGATAGTTGGATGTGGTTGTAGGTTGTTCAAATACTTTAGCGATGCAATAAAGCAAATTATTCCGTGCTTAGTGTTTGTTTAGGGCTTGTGCTTCTTAGTGTGTAGGGTCATATGCCATTGCAGTTTCAATGACATGTATGGTGGCAGAAATAGACCGTCAATACTGTTTCTTACTGTACAGAGGATTCGTGCAGTCCTGACAATAACTAATTATCCAAATTGTGACTTGGAAAACTTACAATTACTTTATTATGGGCTTGAATTGCTCATCAAGACTCTGTTCTCATGCACACAAGCAGGTATTTTACATTGCAATTGATGCTGCGAATAAGAATGACATTCGAATTCTAGATTATATTTCAGAATTAGTACTTATCAATTTTGTTATTTTCACTTATTAGATAGAAAAATCCACACTCCTTTCTTCCCCCCTGTTTTGTCTGTTGTTTAGTACCTTTTTTTGCTTTAGGAAAGTAGAGGAAAGGACTCGTAGGACAATGACGATCAGAAAAGTGAAAATATCAATGCTGGAGTTATCTTCGAGTATGCTGTATGAAAGGGACACTATATTTTGAAAGTGGTAAACTGGAGTTCGGGCATGCCAGGGTGGGGGGAGAAGGTAGTATCTTGGTTGAGTAGTGATGAAGAATGCATTGTTGTTCCAAACAATCGCAAAGCTGGGTCTGGCTTACATACTGCCCTTAGGAACTTTGATATTCTGTCAGTAGATTGTGATGATGAAAATTGGGCTATAATTTTTGGTTTAGGTGTGATTAATTTTGTTTGTGTAAGCAACTGTCTTTGAAAACTGTTCCAGGGTTCTCGGCTTACAGCTTTTGAATTGGTACATGAGAGAATACCAGCTACCCTTATTGCAGACTCTGCGGCGGCAGCACTAATGAAGGAAGGAAGGGTGGATGCGGTCATCGTTGGAGCAGATCGTGTGGCTGCAAATGGTAGCTTGAAGCAGCGAATTGATATTAATTATCTCTCCTATCATTTATTGCTATTCGAGCTGCTCCTAGGAAGCATGTTAATGAACTTAATTTCTCTTTCCAGGCGATACTGCGAACAAGATAGGAACTTACAGTCTTGCCTTGTGTGCAAGGCATCATAATATTCCCTTTTATGTGGCTGCACCTCTGACTTCTGTCGATCTATCTCTTTCTTCGGGTCAAGATATTGTTATTGAAGTACGATCCGCAGAGGAATTGCTGAACTCACGTGGAGGCCTCGGGGAGCAAGTTGCTGCATCTGGAATATCTGTCTGGAATCCTGCCTTCGATGTTACACCTGCAAATCTTATAGCTGGTATCATAACCGAGAAGGTACCCTCGCTCAAGTACAAGCTAATTGATGGTATAATTAGGTATTGGCATAGGATATTTTGCTAACTTCCTGTTTATGCATGTATTTAACCAGGGTGTCGTCACCAAGAACGGCAGTGATGCTTTTGACATGAAAGCATTCGCACTTCAGCTAAATGGTAAGTGCTGAGAGTTTGGGTGTGACAAGATAGTCGTGTGCTTTGTCTTAGCTGAAACTCAAAGGTCACTTAGAAATTGAATAAATTGTCGAGGAGGCTTTGTTATGCGTGATCTGATCTGACTTTCTGAAATGAAAGTGATAAGCAGGAGCTGCCATTATTAGGACAGAAAGAGGTAATGGTTGAAGCACCCGAATGTGAGGAAGGGGTTGTTGAATTGATCGTATCAAGTGTGTGCGTTGCTTTATTTGATGGGCATTTCCAACAAATGGTATGTCTTGGATGTCATCGCCGGTTTGTTGTCTCTATCTCGGGACTCCCAGGTCACATTTGTCGTTAAATCACGTGGGGGTCACCGATCTAACAGCTTGTGTGAAGTGGGTTAACGCGGGTCGGGCTACCGAATAATATTCTGTGCTTGGGAATGACTGGGCTGGCACGGCTCCTTTATTATGACTCGGCCTTTTTGACCGATTCTGCCGTGAGATAGGAAAGCGTCGATTGTTGAAAATCTTGCGAACTTTGACGTTGTTGCACAGTAGCCCTCAAGACTTTGGAAAACTACATATTAACTCCCTCCTTGGGAACTTTGAGATCCTCCGAATTTAAAAAATTTAGGGATTACTCCTTTCCAACCTTGATTTTATTTGCTATCACTTAGAGTGCGCATGATAACGATTCTGTGCCGGAAACTGATTGTGCTTAGAAATGATTCTTTTTTATTCTGTATTCGGGAATTAATTTTGAGCATTCGAAAGCGTTTGGTAACGGCTCAAAATTACCATTCCTAGAATAGAAAAAGAATAGAAATGCGTTTGGTAATTACATAATTTTTCTTTTTATTAATAATATTTTTAAATACTTTAATAATTCTTTCTTTTCTTTTTTTTTCTCCTCCTTCTCAGCCATGGCTTGGTTGCCAGCGAGGGCCACCCTCGAGGCTCGCGGCCTGGGCGAGGGCCGCCTTCATCGGATTTGGCGAGGGCTGGATTTTTGCCGTTGCCCTTGCCCAGGCTGCGAGCCTTGAGGTCGGTCCTCACCAGCTCGGGCGAGGGCTGGAAAAGGCCAGCTAGGGTCGCCTTCACTGCTGGTGGCTTGGGCGAGGATCGTGACGCCCTCGCCAGCCCTTGCTTGTGTCACCGGTGGTCGAAAAATGAAGAAGAAGACGAACAGAAAGAACGAGAAAGAAGAAGAACAAAAAATAATTTCTTTTTCAATTCTGATTCTTATTCCCAGAATTAAAAAGTTACTTTTTTTTGCTTTTTTATTTTGTTTCAAAACTGATTTTTGGAATCATTTTTTGCAAATTTGCGCCCGAGAACAAAAAGTTTACCAAATGGATTTTTGTTCCTCCAAAACTGATTATGGGAATAAAAGAATATAAATTTTAACTGTTTGGTAAGTTGTCAAATAGGTCTTTAGTTTCTCTATTTTAATGGCTGTCAAATGCTATTTCAATACGGACTAGGTCAATCTTGTTGACCAAAATAACCTCCATTACACGTTGAGAAAGGTGAGAAGATAGAGAAGATGCACGGTTGATGGAAATTGAGAAATTTTAATAGTGATGACAATAAGAAACATTTAATGACATCGAAAAACAGCAATTGCAATAAGAATCGAAGTTCCATGGAGATAATCTTTAACTTGTCAAAATGCAGGCCGATTGCACAACATAACAGTTATTCAATCACGTATTGAACAAATTTAGAGTTTAAGAGCAGCATTATACATTGAATCAAAATTTATCAACAATTTATGTTATTTTCCTTTTATATTTAGTCAAAATCATCAATTGTCTCAATTTTCTTTTTCCAATTTAGCCCTCGTAAAGAGAAAAAAACGGAGAATTTTCAAAGAAAAAGGACAAGAAAAATAAAAGAAGAAGTTACTACCTACTTTCTAGTAAGCAGTCACTATGGCAAAGTTTCTTATCGTGCAATTACCAACTTTATTCTTCTATTATACGTGAGAAAATTTATAACGCTTCTCTTATTCTCTTCTTTCTGAATTTAAGTAATTGTTCATTTAGCAAAATATATATTTGACTTTTGCTTTCTAGAGAAAAGAAACCAGCGTCAGATATTTTATTCTCCATCTAATTACAATTCGTTATCTTTCGCAAAGAAAAGGGCATTAATTGTGAATGCGCTGAGCTTGTTCACGAAAATCAGCAGTTATTGAACTTGAAAAGAGCCTTGGCGTTTCACGCTCTCGTATCTCGTTCTAAGAGAAGTGTCCTAATTCCACGAGAAAAGAATTTTCCAAAGCAAAAAAACTATAAAGGAAAGGTAAAAGGAAAATGAATTGGATTTTTTTCCTTTAATTAAATCCCAAACTGGTACACCTATAACAAATTTACTCCCAAGCTAATTTTTTTATCAATAAAATCTCAAACTGGTACACTTTTAATAAATTTGCCATTTATTAATTCATATTAAATTGAATTAATATTACGAAAAAATTACAAACTGGGATATCTATAATTTAGCTATAAAGTATTATCTAATTTAATGATTTAAAGGCAAAATTTAATGAAAGTTGTCGTAAGGTTTTGTGGTATTAGCAGTTAGATTTATTGCACCTTGGTCCGTACGGACCACGGCTGTTTCGTTCGCGTCTTTCTTCACCTACCGGCCCTCAAAGCCTCGGAGTAAGCCTCAAAATACACGAATCCAAGGTTGCGCGACTCCGTGGATGCAGCTCGGAATCGAACCTAAAGCCATCTCGCAACGGCAATTCAATCTTGGGTTCTACGTTAGCCATTCGACCGCCTTGTCGTCGCGGGCTTCGCCCCGCCTCGTCCGCTCTCGTGTCCGATCAGTCCCTTCGCCGCGGCGCGCAACTTTACCAGGGACGACGACGACGCGCTCAAGAATCAGCCCAAATCCTCGGGAAACTACCCAGAAGCTGCTCTCCCTCTCGCTATCTCGTCAGGTGCCTCTCGCTCTTCAGGCTCCGACACGATCTTGGGAAGTTTCTCCCGCTGTCCCTGTTCGTCGCCCTTGTTCGGTTCTTTTTCCACCTGAAATCGATTCTTGTCGCGCCGTGTGTTCTGGGGTTTCGATTGCGGGTTGAGACCCTAGATTGATCTTCGTCCTCGGGAACTTTTGGGTGTTTGCAAAATCGCAGCTTGGGCTGTTCCGTTTGGTTGATTTTTCTCGTCTTTTGGTGGGTGGGGCTGAAAGGCGAAGGAGTATGGTGGAGCCAGGGCGATATAGCTTTGCCAGGAACCCTAAATTCCGCGGGGTGTTCAATGGGATTTGCGCCGCGGTCTTGTTATTCCTCTTCTATACGCAAGATGATTTCTTTAGAGGTCCCTATGTGGGGAATTCGCCTTCGGTCCTGCCTCCTAGTTGGCGCTCGAGAGGTTTTGCTGATCGGGTCGATCAGTTCACGGTAATACACAGGAGGATTGCTGAAGTTGATGCTGCCGGGTCAAATGGTACTGTGAGTGTCGACGAGTCCGATGGTGACGGTTTGACCGCGAAGGATCCTAAGCTGTGTGCCGGCTTGTATGAGCACAAGGGTTATAAGAGCAAGTGTGAGTATCTGATCGCCAATCCTGAGTGCAACTCTGGTGGGTTCTTCCATTACATTTCATTCTTCTACTGTGATTGCGAGAAATTAACCGGTGTGGCGTATGCTGTGCTGGCATTGTGGCTGGCTGCTCTGTTTTATCTGTTGGGCAACACTGCAGCGGATTACTTCTGTTGTAGTTTGGAGAAGCTTTCTAGTCTTATGAAGTTGCCACCGACGGTTGCAGGGGTTACTCTGCTTCCGCTTGGTAACGGAGCTCCTGATGTGTTTGCTAGCATTGCCGCATTTGTGGGGAAAGATGCAGGGGCGGTGGGTCTCAATAGCGTGTTGGGTGGTGCTGTTTTTGTTACTTGTATTGTCGTGGGGGCTGTTTCTTTCTCTGTAGCAGAAATGAGGGTTCAGATTGATAGGAGGTGTTTCATCAGAGATATATCCTTCTTCCTCTTCACTTTGATTTGCCTTGGTATAATTTTGATTGTTGGTGAGGTCGGTGTTGGGGGTGCTATTGCATTTGTTTCCATATATGGACTTTATGCGTTCACGGTTGCTGCCAATGAGATGCTGAGGAACCAAGCCAGGAAATTAAGGCTAGATTCTGTTACGCCTTTACTTCCTGTCAGAGGAAGTATCTTTTGTCAAGGAAGTGAGGAAGATGAATCTATTTATGCCTCACTGCTCGAGTCGGACCCTGATGGTGATGTACCTCATCTGCAAAGCAAGTTGCCGCACTGGATGTGGGCTTCAAATGTTGCAATTTATTCAAATGAGGCTATCAAAGTCAATCCAGATAGCCCAAAGCAGTTGTGGGGTTGGAATGATGATGAAACAGCCAATGGTAAATCTTCCTTCAAGTGCTTGAAAGTATTTTCTCTACTGGAGATGCCACTAACACTACCAAGGCGGCTGACAATCCCTATAGTCGAGGAAGAAAGATGGTCAAAGACATATGCCGTTGCTAGTGCCTCATTAGCGCCTATTCTTTTGGCATTTTTATGGAACACCCAAGAAGATGTTGGACATCTGAGCAGAGAAATTGCATATGCTATTGGTATTTGTGTTGGGGGCGTACTTGGTGTTTTTGCATATGTGTACACCAGAGCGGATCAACCGCCGAGCAAGTTCTTATTTCCTTGGGTCTTTGGAGGATTCTTCATGAGTATAATCTGGTTCTACATTGTTGCAAACGAGCTTGTTGCTTTGTTGGTAGCTCTGGGTGTTATTTTTGGCATAAATCCTTCTATCCTCGGTTTGACAGTTTTGGCCTGGGGAAACTCGATGGGTGATCTGATGTCAAATGTAGCATTGGCAATGAATGGCGGAGATAGTGTGCAGATTGCTATGTCAGGTTGTTATGCTGGGCCTATGTTCAACACTCTTGCTGGTTTGGGAGTTTCAATGTTACATGGAGCCTGGTCTAGTAGACCCGCATCATATGTAGTCCCCCGGGATAGCAGTCTATTTTACACGATGGGGTTTCTGATTAGCGGACTTCTTTGGTCACTCTTCGTCTTGCCCCGACATGACATGCGACCGAACAAGATGTTGGGGATTGGCCTTATGTCAATTTATCTGGTCTTTCTAGTTTTGAGGTTGAGCACATCTATGGGTGTGGTTTATTGAATGGTCTCAGTTGACTAACGGTCAAGGCATGTGGCATGGGAACTCCGGTCAGGGTAGCGTGTACTCAAATATGGATGCGTCTTTCTCTCCACAAACACTGCTTTGCGCCTGGTGCCTGGATGATGTAGCTCATAGTCCTGTTGCATACTGAAAAAGTTATATCGGAATGGTTGAGCTGCAAGCTGGGCCTTGCGAATGTATCTATTTGATGTACAGTACCGAATTATCTTTGTGAGAGTTCATCTCCAAATGCTAATGCCTTTTTTGTATTGATGGTTGACGTAGTGTACTTGTGAGATTGGCTTGTGACCTGCTATCTGTGCTTCTGACCCCAGCGTTGTTATTTTTCATTTTCAGAAAAATAAAGAAACTGTCAATTGCAAATAAATGAATGAATAAATGACGACGCAGAGAAAATATTAGATCATAGATATGTTTCATGTTTGGATCCGAATGGTTGCTTTTCGTGATTGGAGAAACTAATTTGCACATTGCTGGACCTAGATGAAGCTACATGCAGGATAAGAGTGAGAAATGTGGCTCAGTTAAATGAAATTCATTCTTTTGCATTCTGGTAATGCATATTTCCTCTCTCTTTGTACTGGTCGGTACCGCGCATCTTGGACAGAAGACTCTCACAGTCAATAACGAGAGGAGATTATATTTGGGCATTACACTTTTCACTTTGATATCTTAAAGTTGAGGTCGCTAATTCAAAGCGTGCATCTTGCACCATACCGCTATGTAATCAGCGATTCGAGTAAAAATTAAAGCAGCATTTGATGGTATTCATATAACTGTATGATTTTAAGTTTTTTTCTTTTGCTTCTGTCGAATTGATGAATGAAGGCATGATCATGCTATATTAAGTCATCATGTTCTTTTGTGTGATGCAGACACTGATTGAGAAGACAAGAATTGCATTTTGCTTCCTCAGGCAGAGTGAAAGAGAGAAGCAATGCATGCTTGGTGTAGTTCGAACTCCAGAGCAATAACAGATGACACTACTTCACTATATTGAATCACCATCACAATTATACACGTTCTTCTTTGACCAATCTACAGCATCTACACTGCTTTTCTTCCCAAACATTAACCTTCCACAGATTCACTATTCTACCCACAAGAATGCGACTGGACTCCTGACGCGATGCTGCCGGTTCCTCCACGTGATGGACCAGCCATGAGCCGCATCCATCTTGTTCCTCGCCACGAACATCACACTGTACCTCTGCTTCTCCCCCACCTTCCGGAATGCCAGCCTCGTCGGCCTCACCCTCACCGCGACTGTGCTTGGCGCCTCCACTGCGACCCTGTACACCGACCTGGCATCCCCCACGTTTGTCACCTCGCGTGTGTACTGCACCACCGTCTTGTTGGGCCCAAACATGACCGAGAATGACGGATAGTTGAGCTGTACCGGGTTGGACAATTTTGTCGAGCAGGTCACATTTGCTGCCTCACGGCTCTCTGGACTTGCTGGACTGTGTAGTCGAGGGAGCAGACGAAGGCGATGTAGTCGTCGGTAGTAAGACCGTAGACAAGGCCTGGTGAGAGGGCCTTCCTCGGGTTGACGTGGCCCGCTCTGAGGGCAAACGGGGAGGATGTTGCTCCGTTGGCTGAGTTGGTGATGGGGTTCTAGGCATTGTCGTAGACGTAGGCAGTGGTCATGAGTGCCGATTTGATTGTGCTTGTGCTCCAATCTGGGTGGGCGGCTTTGAGCAGCGCGGCGACACCACTGATGTGTGGGCAAGACGTGGACGTACCTGAAAATGGAGCCGTTAGAAAAAATTTTGACTTCTGGAGAGTGCACGCGATGTGCTTGATTGTTTGCTAGTAACAGAGGGAGGACAAAAGAAGTATGTAATATCAATGAACCTGAGATGATATTGAAGTCGACACTCCTTTTGTCGATCTCCAATTCCGTGGGGCTCACATTATGAGGCCAAGCGGCCAGGATGTTGACACCTGGGCCAATCACGTCAGGTTTCAAGATCTGCATGGACTGGTAGTATGGCCATCTTGAGCTGAACGAAGCCACCACCGGCGTCGGCCTGACATTGAACTCTTGTGTGCCGGTAATGACCAGGGCCGTTGGGTTCCGATCGGTCTTGGCATATTCCCTGATCACATTACCTGCCTTTGCACAGATGTGAACGGCCGGTATCAGGTGGCAGTCTTCCAGCAACTCCTCGCCGTTCTCCGCCGTGTTCACCAGTATCATTCCCACTCCGCCGGCATTGCGCACGACTACACCCTTCTCGACCTGGGAATTTTCCCCTCTGTCGCAGAGCACCACCTTCCCGCGTACCACTCTGGGGTTGAGTGAGCTCGGCATGCACAAGTGGCTTGCGTTTCCCTGATTATAAACCAGGCCAACCAGCTTGTTCCCCATTCCCGGACCACCAGACAACGATACTCCAGTGGACCGCATCTTGTTGCCAAGCAATGCATAGGCTGAAAATTTGCGGTCCAGTGTAGACGCTCCTACGGCCATGATCCATGGGGCTCCATTTGAGAGCGTGCCTAGTTGAGGACCTTCGTTTCCGGCGGAGGCAGAGACAAAAATACCCTTCTCCATCGCTGAGAATGGTCCAATAGCAATGGTGGTCTCGTAGTACGACCCGTCACCTCCACCGAGGGAGAGAGAGATCACATTGACCCCATCCCTTATGACCTGGTCCATGGCAGCGAGTATGTCGGAGCGTGTGCAGCCCTGTTCCCAGCATACTTCATAGCTGGCCACACGGGCATGGGGAGCCATGCCCCGAGCTATGCCTCTTGCATTGCCAAGCCAGCTGGCATTAGCCACCGGGGAGCCTGCAGCGGTGCTTGACGTGTGAGTCCCGTGTCCGTCGTGGTCCCGAGGGGTTTGGACCTCTGTCATTTTACCATCTGCACAATGAATGCTTCCACCTTAATATCCATATATATTCGTCAAGTGCTAGATGAATTTTTGCCTACGATTTCTTTTAAGGTTCTTTGGTTCTCAAAGTTACCTAAAGCCTCGATATAGCCTTTGGAAAAAAAATAAGCGCCAATAAGCTTCTTGTTGCACAGAGAAGGATCGAAATCCGGTCCGCGCAAACACTCTCCCTTCCACCGGGCCGGAACCTCCAGGAACCCCAAGTCGTCAAAGCTCTTTGACTCGGGCCAAATCCCAGTGTCAAGAAGACCAATGATTACTTCATGAAATGGTTGAGCAGCCTTTTTTGAATGGTTCCCTGTGCGGGGCCACAGCCCGAATTTGTCTTCCACATTCAAGAAGTGTGGCGTCCGCATTGTGTGGAGCTGCTACATGACGTCTCCATAGACCCCGAGCACTGCATCCGATGACTGGAAGGCCTCTGCTTGATGAGGCTCAAGGGATGCGGCGTAACCGCTGAAGGCATCTCTGTAGACGTAAAGGAGATTGGTGGCGCTGGAGGCGAGAGATTGGGGGTTCGTTCTGTACCAATCCCAGCTGTTGTTGAATGTCCCGGGGATGCCTTCTTCTCTCATTTGAACAATGGAGGTCTTCTTGGCCATCGCGCAAGGGAAGGCGAGAAGAAAAAGAGCTAAGAACGTTAACCGGGCCGCGGAAGAAGCCATGGCCGGACAATCTCCCACTGCTCGGAAACCTGAAAGAGGAGAAATTCTTGACAACGTTGTGAGGTCCAATCTTTATAGTCAAAGATTCTTCTTGCGTTGCTATTGTTAGTGTGTACCGGTTGGTTCTCCGACCTCCGTGTTTTGCAAATTTATAGTTTCTATTTTTGGTGACGATTAAGTTTCTAAATCAAGTCTAGATCCAGGCAGAAATGAATAAGGTATATTTAGAGTGAGTGAATCTAAATTCCAAATATGGATTAACTTCTGTTTAACTTCTTGGTGCAATGAAGATGGGCCATACAGGCTGTTCAGTTTCCCAATCTCAGGTCAAAGAAGGACGAATTAATTGAACTTTCCTGTTCCGTGGATGTAGCATATAACATATTATTATCTTTTGGCCTTTCTATGTGACCTTATCAGGTTAATACTAGATTCGGAGTGCTACTACTACTACTGTGTGGTGCATGTATCAGTAGGTTCTTTCCAAGAGGGACTTCTATTCACTTTCTGTAATCACGACGACCACTTAACTTGTCTTCCACGCATGCAAAATGTGCTGGCATTCTGACATCGGGGTGGTCGATGGACGTGGCTTTCGCCGGGCCTAGAGACTGGGGTCTTTCCGTATTTCAAGGCCCGATTTTCGGTGCGAATAAGCTGTGCTGAAGTCGGGTGCGTCAGATGAGAATTATGAAGAGAGCGGGAATCTTAGGTATAAACATCCAGACCTTTGAGGCAGATCACTTGCCCAAGCCTGTCATATCTAACATTGGAATTAGTTTCTTAGAAGTGTAATTAATTAACACTGTTGTCTCTTCATACTCTCTTCTTGATGAGAGAATGGTCCCAGAAGCTTCACATCCAGAGTTCATTTCCACCGGATGTTTTACAAAACATTACTTTTACAGTCACAAATACAAATCTCACACACTGTCCCTCACCCTTCAACTCACCGAAGTCGCTGCCAATCCCTAGTCCATCAACCACGGATTATTCACCACCACGTCCTCTTCCGATCAGCCTTTCACATTGCCCGTCCACAATGCACTAGCTGATTCAAGGCCGAAGCAGAGCATGAAGCAACCTCGAACATCTGCCAACCCCTCATTCGATTTGGGTCCATGCGTATGCAACCGGGCTCCGAACTTCATTTTGAGCATTGCTCCAGACAATGCTACCGAAATCCGACCTAGCAGTCTGATTCGTGCCTTTCTGGGACACGAAGGTCACCGTGTAACTCCTCTTGTCCCCAACATTAGCGAACACCAACTTTGTGGGCTTCACCCTCACTGCCACAGCTGATGGCCCCATCACTGTCACGGCGTAAACTGACCCTGCAGCCCCGACATTGGTCAGTTGGCGCGTGTACCTCATGACCCTCTTGCTCCCGAACAAGACCGAGAAGGATGGATAGTTCAGCTGCCCGGGGTCTGCAAATTTACGTGAGCATGTGACATTGGGGCGCTTGGCCACCGCTCTTACTTGGTCAATGGTGTAGTCCAATGAGCAGAGGAAGGCAACATAGTCATCGGTCGAGATATCGTACACCAGGCCGGGGGAGAGGGCCTTCTGGGGGTCAACATGTCCCGAACCGTGCGCCCAAGGGGTGGAATAAGTGCCTCCAGCGGCATCCCGGAGAGAAGAATTGGTGTTGTCATGCGTGTAGGCAGTGGTCATGAGCGCAGACTTTATCGTACTCGGGCTCCAATTTGGGTGTGCAGCCTTGAGGAGCGCCGCGAGGCCGCTAATGTGTGGGCATGACATGGACGTGCCTGCAGTGACAGATCCACATGAGAAGCTTGGATCAGATTCAGAGCAAGCAAATCATCAACCATGAACAATTAAGCGGATGAAAAGGACTGGTTCATCTGCATAATTCACTTCCCCGGTTTAATTGGCTCAAATGGTAAATCTTGTCATCTTGTTTACACACGATGATGATTTGTGTCACACTCTGCCACAGCCTAATTCAGCATTAAAGGCTATCAACAATCCGCTGACAGACACACACCACATTATGGTAACACAGGCTAATAATCTCTAAGGAAAAGCAAAAAAGGCGTCTCTGCATTTCTCAGTAGGACCTCCATTAAAGGTGAGGCTATATAACCAGAGACCAGTGATGGCTACACCAGTCCCACTTTCTTTTTCTTCTTGTTTTGCTTTTAATCACGTGCAGAGAAAAGGCAAAAGCCACAGTTTCTTGCTAATGCTCTCCAGCTAACCCAGTCGAAAGTGGAAAAGTTTCATATCCATGCTTGTAAGAAGATATAATTGGACTTTCCACTGAAGTTGTCATTGCAGATGCCATGAAAGCCAACATTAGTGCACATGAAGGGCTCCACAAGCAGCACTAATGCATTGGATACTAGACCTTGCTAACTTTTTTGCGCGCTAACAATATATATTAATGCCCACTTTGCATGCACTAGCTACAAGGTCTACAACCTAACTAGACCAATTGATTATTGGACTTGATGGTTATTGAATCTACCCATTGCACAGATTAACAATGTAAAATTAGAATGAGAATTGTCACCACTTCACCCATGAAAAAAGACCTCTTTGACAGAAGTGTTAATCAAGTTACACGCGTTTGCGCATTTGAATTTAGAAAACTACACGTTGTCTCAAAATTGTGTGCGTCGTTTGAGTTTCTATTCCTGCTAAGCATAGATTACCAGTCCTAAACATAATCGCTAGGAGTTCATGGGCAATAGATACTACACCTGACATGATGTTGAACTGGGTCTTCCTCGTATCTTTCTCCAGCCCGGTAGGCCCGATCGCCCCCGACCATGCCGCCAGTATGTTGACCCCCGGGCCGATTACATCGGGCTTCAGTATCTGCGGCGTCACCAGATTGGGTCCTCTCGAGCTGAACGCCGCCACCACCGGCGACGGCTGCACGCCCAACACGGTCCCTCCGAAGCCAATCGTGGCCGTCGGATTCGGGTCGCTGCTTGCGTACTCCCTGATCAGATCCCCCACCTTCCTCCCTACGGTCACAGCAGGCAACAGGTGACTGTCAGCCACCAATTCCTCACCACTCGCCGCCGTATTCGCAAGTATCATCCCAACCCCGCCGGCGGCACGTACGACTGCGCCCTTCTCAACGCGTGCGTTGGCTCCCCTGTCGCACAACACCACCTTCCCGCGCACCAAGTCCGGTTGAAGTGAACCAGGCAGGCACAAGTTGCCCGAGCCATTGGACCCCTTGTCATAGACCAGACCGGCCGGTTCATTCCCCATTCCCGGTCCGCTGTAAAGCGACACTCCGGTGAACCGGTTCTTGTTGCCAAGAACAGCGTAAGCAGGGAAGTCCCGGTCCAGAGTGCTGGCGCCAACGGTCATGATCCACGGCGCCACATTGGCGAGCGAAGCCCGTGCCGGCCCACCGTTCCCGGCAGAGCAGGAGACGAAGATGCCTCTCTCCACGGCGGCAAACGAACCGATGGCGATGGTGTCACGATAGTACGGTCCGGACCCGCCACCGAGGGACAGCGAGAGGACGTCGACCCCGTCCAGTATGGCCCGGTCGATGCCGGCGAGGACGTCTGACCCAAAACAGCCATTGCTCCAGCAGACCTTGTAGGAGGCCACCCTGGCCCGCGTGGCCATCCCACGCGCCGTCCCGCTGGCGTAGCCGAGGAGGCTGGCGTTCGCCGCGCGCGACCCCGCCGCCGTGGTTGCGGTGTGGGTCCCGTGCCCGTCTTGGTCTCGGGGCGAGTCCGTTTCTTTCGGGTTCTTCGAGAAACCGCCACCTGCACACACAAAAAGTTGCAAAAGTGAAAACAAGATTCGATTTTGACACCGACCCATCATTTGGAATCGCATTTTGACTAAAATGTAAGGTAGTGAATTAACGAGATTTTGTAAGTACCTAAGGCCATGTGATAGCCTCTGGAGAAGGAGCGAGCCCCGATAAGCTTCTTGTTGCAGAGGCTCGGGTCGAAGTCGGGGCCCGACTCGCACCCGCCGCGCCACCGGGCGGGGACCTCGGGCATGCCCGAGTCGTCGAAGCTCCTCGACTCAGGCCACACGCCCGTGTCGAGGACTCCGACGATGACGTCGCCGGAATTGGGGCCCGGGTTCGGATCGCGGGCGCTGAGCTCGGCAGGAAGGCCGAGGAACTCGGGGGAGCGGGTGGTGTGGAGGGAGTAGCGGGTGTCCTCGTAGACGCCGAGGACGGAGGCGGAGAGGCGGAGGGAGGCGGCCTGGGTGGGGTCGAGGGCGGCTGCGAACCCCGCGTAGGCGGCGGAGTAGGAGTAGAGGAGGGCGGGGGGGGAGGAGGCGGAGGAGGAGGAGGAGGAGGACAGAGATCGGAGGTGGGAGAGGTACCAGTCTTGGTGGGTGGGGAAGAGAGATGGCTTCTCATGGCGGCTCATGTGGACGATGTAGGTCCTCCCGCCGCCGCCGCCGCCGCCGCCGCCGCCGCCGGAGGAGGAGAGTGTGAGGAGGCATTGGAGAGAGAGGAGGGAGACGAGGAGGGAGAGGAGGAGGGACCGGGCCACCGTGGCCATGGCAGTTTTTTCAGAGAGCGTAACTTCCACGAGTTCGTGAATGGTTCAGAGCGTGGCTTTTATAAGACGCCCGTGACCACTGTCGGATGGAAGCGAGTGTGGTGCGAGAGAGGAAAAAGATGTTAGACGCACCCGATGAATGTGAGCTCAAATTACATGCATCGTTAGATGAGATGAGCACGTACGGATTTACATGATTGACGGTGGATGTGAGCTGGACTCGTGCGATCAAACATGCACCAGATGCCCCGCTCACGTTAGAGCTAGAGATGTAGACATATCTCAAACCAAATTCGAAGTAGGAGAAGTTCTTTCGGTTTCACCTTTTGAGTTGATTGAAAAAGTGCGCAGTGGGCCTTTGGTGTATCGTGCGTTGGCCATTTTGATCCTTATTAGAGCTAGAGATTGGATTGAACTTGTAAACATGGCTCAAACCAAATTCAAAGTTCGAGACATTCTTTCGGTTTCGCTTCGAATTGATTGAAAAAGGGCACTGTGAGCCTTTGGTGTATCGTGCATTGGTCATTTTGATCCTTAATTTTTCGTATCGATCAATGAAGTATTTTTAACTCTTTAAAAAAGGTATTTGATCGAATCCTAAGTTCGCTGTAAACGAGTTTCCAATTCCACGTGTCTCCCGTGTTGCCTTTCCTTAATACAAAGTAGCCATGGACATGAGAGCAACATGGGATTTCCTGCGTACAGCATACATTGGCAGTGAGTTCTAAGAATAGTTATGGACATCTAACACACTAATGAGTTTTGGAGATCTTCTAGTAGTTGCAGCTCAAATCAAACCTTTCGTAGCTAACATGTAGCTAACCTTTTAATTATGCTCTTCGATGTCTTAGTTTCCTCATAGTTAAAATGTTGAAAAGACCAATTCGAAGTTGAAATTTTTAATTTTAATATGTACGCTATCCTCATAAGAATAGGACAATCCTTCGTCATCTGATGAGTCATAACATGTGCGTTGCAGCATTCCCTCGTACAAAATAACCTCTTCATTCTATCATGTTGTTAGGCCAGGAATGTCGTGACCATTTTCAATAAAAATTTCAATTGGACCGGAAGAAAGAACGATCAATAATTGGACTTCACGCATTTAAGATCTCGCTTTAAATAATTGGATTATATTTCAAATCACGAGTTTAGGGACGACAAAATATCGCAAAAACTTGTCATCGAGTGCACTTGTCGTACGGAAAATCTAGACACAGTCAGTACTTTTACTAATATATAACAGGCTTCATGCATTGCGATGTGGATTGCTGTCGACCGTGAAGAATGAAGATGCATAATGGCATTTATCAACATCTGCAAAAATTCTCAATTCAAACCTCCAACGGAAACAATTCTCGGCAAGAATAATGTATGGAGTATGGACATAACGAGAGATGAACCTACACACACATATATATAGGGAACATTACCTAATCGGTCATAAACTTACCGTACGAATGCTAATTCAGTTATAGACTTTTTAATTATGCCAATTTACCCCTAAACCTCTGCACGAAATTCCAATATAATCATTTCAATAAGTTTTCACTAGGAAATATTGACGTGGAGGTCTAATCATCGTTGATCGCCCTACGTAACACACCGCCACGTCAGTGATTTTCGCCAAATATTGGCTGAAAGGACTAAATTGAAACTTCGCACAAAGGCTTATAATTGAATTAGCAAAATTGAAAAATTGAAGACTAAATTGGCATCCATATAATAGGTTTAGAACTGATCAGACAATTTTCCTCGTGTGCACAATACCTCCAATGAAAAGTCATGGTAGTGTGTTGTTATTGCAACTTGTGAAGTTGGGATAAGGTAGGGTTTTGTAAGCTACTGCTATGTATGTGAGCTCCGTCTTTGTCCTTCTTCTTGCGCACGCACAAGATGACACAGAGGCACAGCTGTGACACCAAATAATGTCCTGTACAATGGAGGGTCCTCCATAGAAGAGAACCCAACCCTCTTTATCCTCACAGAAGAATCCCTTCTTCTTTGTTCTTCCTGACCAAATTAGGGTTCCATCTCATTAGATATATCATCAACTTCCTCACATTGATTCCAGTGCTGATGCACAATGAGCTTATTCGCAAGGACCGAGTCCGCAATGTACATCATTCATTAGTTGCGTCCGATCAGACATATGATTGGGGAATCTAAGTCTAAGTGAAACTTAGGAAATGTGAAATGTCATATGCTTGTGGTTGAATGCAATGCATGCCTCAAATACATGTAATAAGCGCTGATCATGGTCTTTCTGATGTACACCTTTCCTCCTCCTTCTTCTTCATTTTCTTCATTGTTTCTTTCCCACTGTTCAGGAAATTCTATATTTCCCATTGTGCTCTCAGTGCCACTCAACCAAACCAATAATTATCTCTGGCGTTTCAATTCCACCCACGTCGCATCACACCACTTTTGCTGGTTTTAATTAATCAGACATTATTTAAATCATTTGCTCAAAGGCTGTGGGGATTGAAGTTGAGGCTTGCCTAGCCATTGAAGTTTGGTAGGCATATTGTGTGGCTCTTTTTTTTCCTCTCAAGATTACATTGAAAATGATCGTAGAAGGTAAGAAATTTATCAACACTTCAATAAAATTTAGGAGGTCTACTTTGAATGAATTAAGCACACAAGTATCTCTTCGAATTTCAATGGACGGACGTGCTAATTGTTTACATCTTTTGATTAGTTCGTAAGGGTATCATGCGAGATGATCGAGAAAATCGTACGATAAATGTATACCTAAGAAAGCTCTTGAATGATTGTCTAGAGATTTAGACTTCCACTTTAGTGCCTGCTGGTCCTTTACTAAGAAACTTTACACTTTCATTGGAAGGTGCAGTACTAGTACCCACCTTTGTTGCCCAATTATGTTAGGCAAAGATTCGCTAAAGTGTAATACCGTGTGGGGTTCCTTCTCCTCTTTTTGTCAACCTAAATCATGATGGTCATATTGATTGAGCTAATAAAAAGCCATGCCCAAGGAGGCATATGCAACCCATAGGAAATAATATTTGGACTCCTGTTCGAAATGAGTACTCTTCTCCTTAGTTATATGTTCTTTCTTCAATGTATCATAGCAATCAGATGATATCAAAATTGAGTAAATTTCACCTACCTAGTTATGTCAAAATACACCCATCGAAATCTGAAAGTTCCTTAAGAATCACTTTTGGCTAACCCCAAAGAAATAAACATAAAAAAACCAACACGCGCCGCTCTAAGATTTTGATGTGTGATCTCCATTAACATCTCCATAATAACGCATACTACTTGACGTGAAAAGGAGAGTGAAGAGAGGATCATTGAACCAAGATCTCCCGGTTGTCGCGCCCTTAAGATCTTGACATTTACCGTGGTAAATGATGACCAATTGACAAAGATCTTCAAAGTGACGCTGGTCATAATCTCACGGGACACTCGATGTGTACATTATCGATTAGACATAAAGAAATGCAAGAAAAAGCAACGGGTGTCAAGTAATCTCTTACTAGTAAGTCTCTAATCAGCATGCAGTTGCCGATTAGACATAAAGATCAATCAAAAATAGGGTACTCTCAATCCTTAAACTTTTCATTAACCTTGCAACTTTATTTGAGAGAGGAAGGTACCTTAATCACAATCGTCCTCGGGAAAATCCCAAATGTGCTTTCTTCTGATTTCTTCCGTCTTTGTAAGTTATCCGCTGGCTAACAATTCACAGCGCTCGCGTGCACTTAACATAACCTTATGTAAAACTTAGATTATGCGCAAGTGAAAGAAGAGATGGAAAAATCTACCTCACCCTCTTTCTTGTTCTCGCTGTCAGGCTGCTCATTGATGAACATTGCTCGATCGGTCACAGTCTAGGAGGAAAAACTATGCGGACAAAATAATTTAGTGGTTACAAAAAAAGGACGAAAATTGTTATTTGGCGGGTTGCATAAGAGCACATGCAAGCTTTGTCCGGCCCCATATGTGCTTTGGAAACGATTCTTTCCATCAACAAGGTAAAAGAGAAATGCACAAAGATCCGTGAAGAACTCATTATCTTTATCAAACAGATAGTGTTAAGCCATATTTGCAGTTTAGACATCTTTATGGACATGCTCATTGGGTTTGACGGATTAACAATGGGAATCAATTCTGGTTCACTGGAAGGGAACAGCAATCTCTGTTGTCCGGATGCAACTTCACACGATAGTATTCGATGCACATGCGTGAGTTGGTGGGCTGTAACTGCAATATTCTCTCTGATCCCACGTTAGGCAATCTGAACTCGTTTAACTTTGATTATTGATCGTGTCTTGCATAGGAAGATGTCAGCAAAGGAGGTGGTGTGTGTGATGATCAAGTTAGCTGCGAGCATGTGTAAATGTGAACATGTGTGTAATGTACGAGCGTCATATATCACGTCATCGGTTGACATGATACATTGTTATAGATGTCATTGGCGCTATGGCTGGATAACATCATATGAGTTTGTTGATCACCGGTCCTACACATCGAATCGGGTTACATGTAACTGAAAATGATGTCCAATATAATGTATGGTCCTCCGGAGAAGAGAACCCACCATATTTATCCTAACGGAAAACTCTATATTCTTCATTTATTTTGAGTAAATTAGAATTTCAATTGGGATATGTATCGATGGATGGATCATCAAATTTCTCAAATTGATTCTTGTAATTATGCATACGAGCTTATTTTGATTGAAGTTTCAGCGCTCACCGGTCTCACCTCATTTGTTAAAATGCCATGTTTGTTTGGCTTTTGCACCACTACTTGTTTGATATTATGAATTTGATTCTAAGTCTCACGAGAGGAGATTTTAATGTTATCATATAAAATTTGGAATTGAATTAGGACTTGATTCCAAGATTCATCCAACCGAGATTACTTTTGTGTTTAAAAAATTATCTTGTAAAGATGGGAGTACGATATTATTGACTTCCTTTTCATACAGATAATTTGTCCAAAAAATTCGAAACTTATTGTACGGTGGTTAATTAAGTCATAAACTTTAGCAAATTCAGGCATAAACTTTTTGACGATTTTTTAATGTAGTCTTCTCGGTTAATTTTAGTCAAAAATTGCTAACGTGGACGATTTTTGCAATTTTTTTTGAAGTTTTTATAATTTTTTTGTAATTTTTTGAATCTTCTCTTTTTTTTTTTTTCGACTATTCATCTTCGGAAGGGCCGGCTACCCTGATCAGCCATTAGCCATCTCCGAGGCCTTGACGACCCCCGTTGGCCCTTTTAGGAAGATTAACAATGAGAAAAAATTTATAAAAAATTACAAAAACCGTGCATGTCAGTGTCAGCTATGCCAAGTAGGACAGTAGTGTCGGCTGTGCCAAGTGGGACGGCCGGCAGCTATATTAGCAATTTTCTATCAAAATTTGTAAAATGACTACATTGAAAATTGGCAAAAGGTTTAGAATTAAATTAGCAAAATTGAAAAGTTTAAAACCGAATTGGGTGATGTGCAATAGATTTATGACTTTTTGGATAATTTTTTCTCTGTTCATGTACTTGGATTAGTATCGATTACTCCTTTAGGAACCCTTTTTTCTTTTCAAAATGATTAAACTTTCAAGAAACGAGTTCACGATGTATATCAATCATCAATTACATCTAAATGTTGTTCTCATCTATTAGTCGAGCCTGACACGTGATGTACAAGAGTTGTGAGTATAATCTCATCAAACAAGCAACGAAGGAAAGCAACATAGGGTTCAAACTCTACAAGCAATGAAGTACATTGCCCATTGTGCTCTCAGTGCCTTCCAACCTAATCAATGGAGTCATCCCTTTTAATTTATTTATCATTTCTTGCATTTCGATTCCACCAACGTCGCATCACTCCACGTTGCAATATTTAATTGGACATAAATATTTGTCATTTAAAAAAAAAGAAGAGAAATTAGGGACTTTATGTGACATTTTCAGGTTAATACCAGATTCTATTAATGCCAATTACTATCTGTGTGGTGCACGTTACTGTGGCATTTAGTGAGTTCTTTCCATGTGGGACTTGTGTTTGCATTCTATAATCAGGACGACGACGACGACATAGCTTTTCTTCCATGCATGCAATATGCACTGGTATTCCGACGTCAAGGTGGTCGATGGAAGGACATTCGCCAGGCTTTTCCGGCCCAAAAGCCATGCCCTTGAGGATGCACGTATAAACATCCGGACAAGTGAGGGAGATGACTTTCCCAAGCCTGTCATATTTCACACATTTGTAATTAGCTTCTTAGTATTGTGATTGATTGACACTGTTGTTCTTGATACTCTCTTCTTGATGAGAGTATGGTCCCGGAAGCTTTACATCCAGAGTTGATTTCTTCCTGATGTTTTACAAATTCAATCTACCACGTTGCTTTTACAGTCAGCACATACAAGCTGTCCCTCACCCTTCCACTCAGCAACGTCGCTGCCAATCCCGAGTCCATCATCAGCCACGGATTATTGACCACCATGTTCGCTTCTAATCGACCCTTCACTTTGCCCATTGACAATGCTGTTGCCGATGCAAGGCCGAAGCAAAGCCCGAAGCAGCTTTGAACATCGATTTGGGTCCATACATGCATAACCGGGCTCCGAACTTCATGTTGAGCATTGCTCCAGACAATGCTACTGAAATCCGAACTAGACGTAAGCCTTTCTTGGACACGAAGGTCACCGTGTACCTCCTCTTGTCCCTGACATTAGTGAACGTTATCTTTGCGAGCCTCACCGTCACCTCCACAGCTGATGGCCTCATCACCATCACCGCATAAACTTACCGTGCAGCCCCGAAGTTGGTCAGTTCGCACCTGTTATCACAACCCTCTTGCTCCCGAACAAGACCGAGAAGGACAGATAGTTGAGCTGGCCGGGGTCCGCGACTTTATGGGAGCACGTGACGTTGGGGTGCTTGGCCACATCTCTAACTTGATCGATGGTGTAGTCTGATGAGCTGTGGAAGGTGACATAGTCATTGGTTGAGATATCATACATCAGGTCGTGGGAGGGGGCTTTCTGGGGTCACGTTTCCCCCACCGGGCTCCCATGGGGTGGAATACGTGCCTCTGGCGGCATTGAGGAGGGGGGAATTGGTGTTGTCGTGCCTGTAGGATGTCGTCATGATTGCGGATTCCAATTCGGGTGTGCGGCTTTGAGGAGAGCCGCGAGGCCGCTAATGTGTGGGCATGAAATAGATGTGCCTGTAGTGATAGACCAACATGAGAAAATTGGATCAGAGCAATCACATTATCAACCGTGAACACTTCTAGGTGGATAAGGAGGACCAGTTCATCTGCATAATTCACTTCCCCCGGTTTAATTAGCTCAAATGGAAATCTTCTAATCCTGTTTTACATGTAATTATGATTAGTGTCATTCTCTGCCACTCAACGAAGGACTCAAACTGATTCAGCATCAAAGACAACATGTAATCGACTAACAGACACATGTCACATTATGGTAATACAGGGTAGTAATCTCCAAGGAAAAGCAAGGAAGGCATCTCTATGTTTCTCAGTAGGACCTCCATTAATGGTGAAGCTATTGAACTCCACTCATACAAGCGAAAAAAAAAAGACATTTCAGCTACAGATCGTTGCAAGTGAATGCAGTCACCCAATGCTATGTGGAGAGTTCTTTGAATAGAACTTAGAGTCCGTTTGTTTGAAGGAAAACTGTTTCTAGCAAATTATGCTCTGACTTTCTGATATTTGGATAACGGAAAACTAATCGATGTACGAAAAATGTTTTCCATGTATTGAAAACAAGCTTGAACAGGGAAAACGACTTCCCCTTCTGGTAAAAAGAAAATCACTTTCTTTAAATCACCAAACAAATGAAAACTATAATGTGAGCAGATAAATTGCATATGCTATCAGTGTTTGTGTTGGGGGCGTACTTGGTGTTTTTGCCTATGTATACACCAGAGCGGATCAACCACTGAGCAAGATCTTATTTCCTTGGGTCTTTGGAGGATTCTTTCATGAATATAATCTGGTTTTACATCATCGCAAACGAGCTTGTTGCTTTGCTGGTAGCTCTGGGCATTATTTTTGGCATAAATCCTTCTATCCTCGGTTTGACAGTTTTGGCCTGGGGAAACTTGATGGGTGATCTGATGTCATATGTGGCACTGGCGATGAATGGTGGTGATAGCGGGCAGATGGCTATGTCAGGTTGCTATGCTGGGCCTATGTTTAACACTCTTGCTGTTTTGGGAGTTTCAGTGTTTCTTGGAGCCTGGCTTAGTAAACCTGCTTCATAAGTAGTACCCCTGGATACTGGTCGCCCTGGATAGCAGTCTATTTTACACGATGGGGTTTCTGATGAGTCACTCATCGTCTTGCCCCGACATGACACGCGACTGAACAAGATGTTGGGGATCGGCCTTATGTCAATTTATCCGGTCTTCCTAGTTTTGAGGTTAAGCACATCTATGGGTACGGTTTCATTGAGTGGTCTTAGTTGACTAACGGTCCAGGCATCAGGCATGGGAACTCTGGCAGGGTAGTGGTGTACTAAAAAATATGGATGCGTCCTTCTCTCCACAAATACAGCTTTGTGCCTGGTGCCATGATGATGTAGTTCGTGTGCTTGCTGCATACTGAAAAAGTTATACCGGAATGGTTGAGCTGCAAGCTGGGCCTTGCGAACGTATCTCATTGATGTACAGTGCCAAATTATATTTGTGAGAGTTCATCTCCAAATGCCAATGCTTTTTGTGTGTTCTCAATTGTACTCCTGTTTCTCGTTTTGACGGTTGACGTGGGATATTTGTGAGATTGGCTTGTGACATGCTATCCGTGCTTCTGACACCATCGTCGTTATTTCTCCTGTCAATTGCGAATTATTGAATGAATGAATGACGACACAGAGAAAGTATCAGGTTATCAAAATGCTTCGTGTTTTGGATCGGAATGGTTGCTTTTTGGCTTGTGATTGGAGAAACTAACCAGCACATTGCTGGACCTAGATGAAGCTACATGCAGGATAAGAGTGAGAAATGTGGCTCAGCTAAATGAAATTCTCTCCTTTTCATTCTGCTATGCATATTTCCTCTCTCTCGGTTCTGGTCGGTATCCTGGGCAGAAGAATGTCGCAGTCAATAACGAAAGCAGATTATTCGGGCATTGCACTCTTCAACTTTAATATCTCAAAGTTGCACTACACTCTTAACCTCGATATCTTAAAGACGAGGTCGCCGAGTCGAAGCAAGCATCCTGCACCATAGCCTTTATCGCTATGTAATCGTCGATTCGAGTAAAATGGATCCGCATCGAGATAAGTCTGCAATCAAAGCAGAGCATGAGATGGTATTTATATCACTGTATGATTTCAAGGTTCGTTTTCGTTTTGCTTCTGTCAATTTGAACAATGATGGCATGATCATGCAAATCTTGTAAGCTATCATCATGTTCTTGCGTTCGAACTCTAGAGCAGTAACACACTTCACTGTACTTTATTGAATCACCATCACAATTGTACACATTCTTCTTCAACCATTTACAGCATCTACCCTGCTTTTCTCCCCACACATAAACCTTCGACAGATTTCACTCTTGTGCCCACAAGAACGCGACCGGACTCCTGACGCGATGCTGCCGGTTCCTCCACGTGATGGAGCCGCCGAGAGCCGCGTCGGTCTTGTTCCTTGCCACGAACGTCACGCTGTACCTCTGCTTCTCCCCCACCTTCCCGAACACTAGCCTAGTCGGCCTCACCCTCACCGCAACCGTGCTGGGCGCCTGCACCGCCACCCTGTACACCGACCCGGCGTCCCCCACGTTCGTCACCTCGCGCGCGTACCGCACCACCGTCTTGTTGGGCCCGAACACGACCGAGAATGACGGGTAGTTGAGCTGTCCCGGGTTGGACAGTTTCGTCGAGCAGGTCACGTTCGTCCGCCTCACGGCTCTCTGGACTTGCTGGACCGTGTAGTTGAGGGAGCAGACGAAGGCGATGTAGTCGTCGGCGGTGAGATCGTACACGAGGCCGGGCGAGAGGGCCTTCCTCGGGTCAATGTGGCCTGCTCCATGGGCGAACGGGGACGACAGGCCTCCGGTGGCTGAGTCGGTGATGGGTTTGCGGGTGTTGTCGTGGACGTAGGCGGTGGTCATGAGCGCCGATTTGATTGCGCTTGTGCTCCAATCTGGGTGGGCGGCTTTGAGCAGCGCGGCGACGCCACTGATGTGTGGGCAAGACATGGACGTACCTGAAAATGGAGCCCGTTAGCAAAGATTTTGACTTCTGGAGAGTTGCACACGATGTGCTTGGTTGTTTGCTCAAAACGGAGGAAGGACGAGAGAAGTGTGTAACGTCAATGAACCTGAGATGATATTGAAGGTGGCAGTCCTTTTGACAATATTCGACTCCGTGGTGGTCAAATTATCGGGCCAAGCGGCCAGGATGTTGACGCCTGGGCCAATCACGTCAGGTTTCAAGATCTGCATGGACTGGAAGTATGGCCCTCTTGAGCTGAACGCAGCCACCACCGGTGTCGGCCTGACATTGAATGCTTGTGTGCCGGTAATGACCAGGGCCGTAGGGTTCCGATCGGTCTTGGCATATTGCCTGATCACATTACCTGCCTTTGCACCGATGTGAGCAGTCGGTATCCGGTGGGGGTCTGCCAGCAACTCCTCGCCACCGTTCTCTGCAGTGTTCACCAGTATCATTCCCACTCCGCCGGCATCACGTACCACTTCGCCCTTCTCGACCCGGGCATTTTCCCCTCTGTCGCAGAGCACCACCTTCCCGCGCACCACCCTGGGGTCGAGTGTGCCCGGCATGCACAAGTTGCTTGGTCTGCTTGCGTTTCCCGCGTTGTAAACCAGGCCAACCAGCTTGTTCCCCATTCCGTGGCCACCATACAACGATTCTCCAGTGAACCGCATCTTGTTGCCAAGCAATGCATAGGCCGGGAATCTGCGGTCCAAGGTAGACGCACCTACGGTCATGATCCATGGGGCTCCATTCGAGAGCGTGCCTAGTTGAGGACCTTCGTTTCCGGCGGAGGCAGAGACAAAAATACCCTTCTCCATTGCTGAGAACGCTCCAATAGCAATGCTGGTCTCGTAGTACGACCCGTCACCTCCACCGAGGGAGAGAGAGATCACGTCGACGCCATCCCTTATGGCCTGGTCCATGGCGGCGAGTATGTCGGAGTCCATGCAGCCCTGTTCCCAGCATACTTTATAGCTGGCCACACGGGCATGGGGAGCCATGCCCTGAGCGACGCCTCTTGCATGGCCGAGCAAGTTGGCATTGGCCACCGGCGAGCCAGCGGCTGTGCTTGAGGTGTGAGTCCCATGTCCCTCATGGTCCCGAGGGGTTTGAACCTCTGTCATGTTACCATCTGCACAATGAATGTTATCACATTAATATCCATAAATACTCGTCAGGTACTCGATGCAATTTTGCCTACGATTTCTTTTAGGGTCCTTTGGTTCAAAAAGTTACCTAAAGCCTTGATATATCCCTTGGCGAAATAATAAGCGCCGATGAGCTTCTTGTTGCACAGAGAAGGACTGAAATCCGGTCCGCTCACGCAGTGTCCCTTCCACCGGGCCGGAACCTCCGGCAACCCCAAGTCGTCAAAGCTCTTTGCCTCGGGCCAAACCCCAGTGTCAAGAAGACCAATGATTACTTCACGAAATGGTTGATCGGCCTTCTTCGAATGGTTCCCCGTGCCGGGCCACAGCCCGAATTCATCTTCCACTTTCAAGAAGCTTGGCGTCCGCGTCGTGTGCAGATGGTACATGACGTCTTCATAGACCCCGAGCACTGCGTCCGACGACCGGAGGGCCTCCGCTTGATCCGGCTCGAGGGACGCGGCGTAGCCATGGAAGGCGTCGCTGTAGACGTAAAGGAGATCGTTGGCACCAGAGGCGAGAGCTTGGAGGTTCGCGCTGTACCAATCCCGGCTGCTGCTGAACGACTTGGGGATGCTTTGTTCCTTCATTTGAACAATGTAGGTCTTCTTGGCCATCGCACAAGGGAAGGCGAGAAGAAAAAGAGCTAAGGACGTTAACCAAGCAGCGGAAGAAGCCATGGTCGGACAATCTCCCGTTGCTCAGAAAACCTGGAAGCGGAGTAATTCTTGACAACCTTGTAAGTTCCAATTTTATAGTGAAAGATTCTTCTCGGGTTGCTATTGTTAGCGTGTATTGGTTGGTTCTCCGGCCTCCGTGTTTTGCAATTTTTAGTCTTCTATCTTTGGTGATGATTAAGTTTCTAAATCAAGTCCAGATCCAGGCAGGAATGAATCTGGTATATTCAGAGTCAGTGAATCTAAATTCTAAATATGGATTAACTTCTGTTTTAACTTTTAGGTGCAATGCAATGAAGAAGGGCCGTACATCTGTTCAGTTTCCCAATCTCAGTTTGAATTGATTGGACTTTGCTATTCCAGGGAAGTGTAACGTACTATTATCTCGTGGCCTTTCTTTGTGACATTATCAGGTAATGACCCTGTGTGGTGCATGTACCTGTGGCATTTATTAGGTTCTTCCCATGAGGGACTTCTGTTCACATTCCTTAATCACGACGACCCCTTGACTTCTCTTCCATGCATGCATTATGCGCTGGTATTCCGACGTCGAGGCGGTCGATGGAAGGGCATTTGCCGGTCTTGTGCGGCAGAAAAACCATGCCTTAGTCGGTCCATTAGATGAGAACTATTGAGAGAACGAGAATGCACGGATTAACCTCTCCGGTCCATTAAGGGAGATCACTTGCCCAAGCCTGTCATATTTCACTTTGTAATTAGTTCCTTAGTATTGTAATTAATCGACACTGTTTGTCTCTTGATAGTCTCTTCTTGATGAGAGTATGGTCCCAGAAGCTTCACTTCCAGAGTTCATTTCTTCCGGATGTTTTACAAATTCAATACCGCTTTTACAGTCACACAAATACAAATCTCACATCGCCCATCGACAATGTAAAGCTATAATTGTAGTGTAGACATCTTTATGGACATGGTCATTGAGATTGATGGATTAACAATCAGAATCTATTCGGGGGTTCGATAGTTAGAAATAGCAATCTCTGCTGTCTGTGGCTATAACTTCATACAATGCTGATTCGATTAACACCCGTGTACGTTGGTGGGCTGCCAAAAGGGAGGACGCTCTTGATCCCGAGTTAGGCAATCTGAACTCGACCGCATCTTGTAAGGGAAGACGCCAGCATATGAGGGGTGTGACAGTCAAGTTGACTGTGAACGTACATATAATTTATGAGCGACGAATGGCACGTTATCAGTTGACACGATATATTGCTATAAATGTTGGCTTTATTAGCATGCAGTACATCCATATAACAATATATGAGTTGTTAAGTACTGGTCGTGTGTATCAAATTGAATTACAATGTAGTGAATATTATTAATTAAAATATCAGAACCTTTTCGAGGTGATTGGCTTCATGAACAAAATACGGTATCTGTGCAACATTAATTACATGCAAAAGAGGCATCGTTTCCTGGTTCTCACAGGGGGCAATATCGGAAGCACAATATGCGTTTCCCTTTTCGGGGTCAACAAAACGCTAGGTAGGCAGATATATTTATTAAGAATTATATATTAAAGGGGGTACAACGAAGGTCGCTTTGGCCGAGTGGTTAAGGCGTGTGCCTGCTAAGTACATGGGGTTTCCCCGCGAGAGTTCGAATCTCTCAGGCGACGGCGCTTTTTAACCTCCTTTGGTCTTTGTTTTCCCCCTCGTTTTTGTGAAGTAATACTTAGCCTGAAAAATGGAATTCCTTTTGCTAAGCAAAGACTGAAACTTCAGTTCTCGTGGTCCAGTTTACTTCGCAATAGACATAGCTCGGTCCACCAATTCGTCCATTTGTCGCCATTTATTGAGTTACGAATAACCTAAAAAACAACTTTAGACTTCATCCGAGGCAACCCGATATTGACTTAACGTTCCCAAGAGTTCACATAAGAATGACCCGATCGTAGAGTAAAAACTAGAGTGACTTCGCTTCAAATCCAAAAGTTTGACTTGTTTGGACCATGAACGCACATTTCAAATTTAACTCCTCTGTGATGGTATCGACGGATCAAAGCACTCACAATAGTCGAATTTAGGCAACGAATGGAGAGCGAGACGCAAGGGTATAGAGGGCAAACCTTCAAGGAGAAGTCGAGTCAATCATGACAATACTTGAATTCAAGCTTCACTCGCGAAACGCTCGCCTAAGGTGGTCATTTGCCTAGCCAGATCAACTCCCCGTTCGACAAAGTTTAAAAGTTTCCTAGATCTTATTGATGAGTAACGCTGAGCGGCTGAATAGCACAAAAGCTCAGCATCCTAATGGACGAAATATCTGAATGGGGTGAATTCGTTATCTGGCCGTAAGTGCAAATGCATAAAGACTGATATGTACTTTATCTCCGGGGCTCATCACCTATGATCACAGTGCTAGGACTGAATCTCAGCGCAAAAATAAGAGCAACGAACTAAAAGAAAGCGATGAATCTGAGCTAAATAGAAAGAAAGCAGAAATATGATAAAATCTCCTTGAATGTAGTAGCTCATCCATATCTAGCATCGCAAGAATTACTTTGAAATGAACACACTAGATTATGTTACAGCAGGTATAACCAGTTTGCGACACCAAATACTCAATTAACTCCATTCAAAGATAATACAGTAAATGAAAACGAGAAATACTTTCTCGGAACTTCAACTGCACACTACTGTGGCTGTAAGACTAGTCAAAAGGCACTAAAATAAATTTTAGTGGCCATACTTCTGAAATTCCCACTCGCTGTTATCTGTGGAAATGAAGCACAAACAAGGACAGTTAATTTTACTAAAAGGAGTAGATAAATGAAAGAGAAAAAGAGATGCTTGGGCTTAGAGTCTGACCTAGTGGACAAACTTGACGAGTCTTCAGCCAACGACTGATGCAGTGAAAGTGAAATGCATGGTTGCACACTCCTATAAAATCAAAAAAACAGTATTTTGTACCTTTAAGCCAAGCATACAAGGTGTAGGAGACACAAAATGTGACAAAATAGAGCCATGCTTCATCATGGCACAACCAAAGATAACATGTGAACATAAACTAAGAAACGGAGCCATAAACCTGAAAAATCTAAGAGCATGTCAAAAACCAACAGCACTTCTGGCTAAACTTCAGATGCCATTCAACAACTTTGCAAATTTTTGTCTTGCAAAAAGATGGCCTCTTTTCTTTACAAAGCAAGAGCTCAACCAACTACATCTATTACACAAAAGAAACAGGATGAAGCACAAAACCATATACTAAGCCGTGAAATTGCGAAAATGATTTCACCCATCAAAAAGCCTAGCAATATTGATACAAATCTTAGCAATTGACATCAAACAAGAACAGCTTAGAGATATTATCATAAATTAACTAGAAACATAATTCCAGGATCCACTTCAAAACTACAAATCACCCATAGAGTTTCTCAGCGACAAGTCAAATAAGTAGGAGATTGCTCTAAACTCCCCAAGCAACATTCTCACTTATAAGTGGAAAATAGGTTTGACTATCATCACTAAAATCTACAAACTAATGAGCCAAGTATTCAGAACGCACTAAGAACTACTAATGTCAGAGAACTAAAGACGAAAAGTCACATGATCATAGACCAGAGCGCACCACAATCGCCCTAACTTGGATTTCTACTACAAAATCCCTCGAAGACTCTCGTTATTCTGGTCTCAGATAGAAAAGGCTTCTCTGCACATGCTATGAAACTATGTAAAGACAAGACACTTCATAGGTTTTCAGCAATCAGCTGATCCATCACTACCCTTTTGTTCTTCGCGAAGATTACAAAGTATGTCAAGGAGCCTCCTCCATATAAAGTGAAAGGGAGATTTGTATAATACGAAAGGGAGATTTGTACACTCAGATTGCTCATTATGCAAAGAAACAAACAGTCTACTTCAATCAATTGAAAGGAAAGCAATAATTTGTGAAGAAGCCATGAAAACTCCATAATCTAGAAGCCTCCTACAGCAGAAAGATAGACGGAGACGCGGACACCAGAAAAGAAGAGAGAGGGTGATAGTGTGGGATAGGGATCACAAGAGGATAGGAAGTAAACATTTGACAGACTGACCCTTTATAATGATTGAAGTCTTACGGAGATGATTCCAAGTGCAATCTCGATGCACTTTATAAATTTATTCCCAGAAGCGTGTCCTAAAAGTTTACTAGCTTTTACCATCTAAATGGAATCCTTAATTTTGCACACTACTTTCAGCACAATTGATAAGAATCCACCTTCCTCCTATGGGTACTCTATTTTACTCCTATCTTCTACTAGAAAGGACCTCTCTAACCCCCTCGATTCAAATCGATAAACTCTTTTCGAGTCAAGATTTTCAGAATGAAAATGTGTCTCTCGTATAAATTGCTCACTAAAAATTGATAAAAAGTCAGTATTACAAGTCAACGGAATCAATGGACACCATATCAAGCCCAATTAGAACCTCCTTCCACCATCAGCACACGCGACCGGGCTATTATAGGTGAAAAGCAGCAAGGCAAAACGAAACACATAGAACTCCGACAAGTCGATCCACTCGACGCAATTGCGCCTTCTACGCAATCCATGTACAGGAATCCTAGGACCAGGAACAAAACAACGTGCCACGGACCACGCTACCGGTGCTCAAGTATAAACAGCAGTTTCATCGGATGTTGCTTACCCCAAGCAACCGTGCACTCCTCGCTGGTGGCGCTGGCTTGGTTCGCCTGGCACTCAATGCCTGCTCAAAAGACTCAGGAATCATTAGCCATCCAAAACCCCAAATCGCCACCAAACAAAATCAAAGACACCAAAAGGCAGGTCAGCTAGCTAACTCACAGAGATCCATGATGTGGTTCCGGCAAATCGCGCAGTTGTCCACCACGATATCTGCAAATAGCAAACCGCCATCACAACACCGTCCAAAACCACAGGGACGATTTTCAGAGAAAAATCGGCGAAGAAGCCTCAGCGATCATCGGCTAGGATTAGGGTTTCCTCACCCCAGGCCCAGAGGGCGACGGCGTTCCACTTCTTGATCTCGAATCGCTTCGGCTTCTTCGACGAGGAGGAGGAGGAGGCGCCGCCGCCGCTGCTCGATCCCTCGCCGGCGGGGACCATCGGGACGTCGGAATCGAGGGTCGCCATTGCCGATCGGAAACCGCCGAAGCGTAGCCTTCAAGAGAGAGAGAGAGAGAGAGAGAGAAGCGTCGAAAAACGAGAGAGGCCCTTCGCGTTGTTACTGTGCGTGTGTTTTAGAAGCCGATTTTTATAAGGGTTTTCTTCCCCTTTCCTATTTCGTTTTTCTCCGTTTTTGGGTCGGTCTTACGAGAAGAAAAAGCTTTAAAATTTATCACGGAAGTGCAATCAAGCTCTAAAACTTTCAAAATAAGTAATCAGGTCTTAGAATTTATTACGAAAGTGCAATCGAGTCTTGAAACTTTCAAAAATTGTAATCAATAGAAGGACTTAATTTGATCAATTTAACGAATTTTAAAATTTGACTGTACTTTTTTTAATAACTTCTAATGTACTTATCCCTACTCATGATATACGATTAATTGTGAAAATTAGTGGTGATGATATTATTGACACGGCAAAAATATTTTTTTGGGCCATAATAATTATAGGACATATTAATATGAAAAAGCAAATTGGACTCGGCTTTCAAAATTCGGCTTATGGTAAAAAGCAGGGAAAGCTGTACAAATTAATTCTCAAACTTTGGCTCTATGTGTTGTGTCATTTAGAGCTATATCGATTTGACGTTCTTTTTATTTTAAAAATAAGTGTCTTCGTGAGAATATTTGATAACGATGTTAATTTATCTATAGATTTCTCGTGCTTATATTAATCTGAATATTGTTCCTAATCTTTTAAATAGATAAAATTTTCAAGTTTTTGTGTCCCGCATTTTATTTATTCAATTTAGTTGAATCTGTAAATTAAACAATTAAAATAGCAGAAATATCAACTCGATACAATTGTAAAAGAGGTTCTACTTATGCTATTATTGAGTTTATGAGCTAATATATACTTAATTGAAACTATAGTAACATTTATGAAGACCAAAAAGGTAAAAAAAAATTAACAAAAAGATAGCTACATTTTTGTTGAATTAGGAAATATATTGAAATGAGAAGATATTCTAAAATCCGGACGGTAGTGCAATTATGAAAACTTATGAATTTTTCATAAAAAGTTGTGAAATTAGATTGAACAAATTGAAAGTTTGGTGATTAGACTGAATATTTGAAGTAGTTTGAGGACCATATTAGACGAAACTCAAAGATGATAGGGTACTTCATGCCAAAGTTTAGGAATTATTAGCATCGTTTTCCCTAAAAAGTAACAAAAGGATAAAAAAAAAAAGAATGAATATTGTTTTACTTATAAGATGGTACAAAATCTAATTTATAGATTTTGTTAGATAATAATAGGGTTAATATCACGAAAAACCCCAAACTGGTACACCTATGACAAATTTATCCCAAATTAATTTTTTGATCACGAAAAACTCCAAACTGATAAACCTATAACAAATTTACCTCAAACTAATTTTTTGACCACCAAAGACCCCAAATTGATACACTTGTGACAAATTTACCCTCCATTAAATTAGATTAATATCATGAAAAATCACAAAATGATAAATCCGTGACAAACTAAGGGATAAAACTATAAACTGGTATACCTATCAATTGTCATGTGTCATTTAACTCAGCAATTAAAATTTAATGGAGACTAATTTAGGGTAAATTTGTTATAGGTGTACCAATTTGGGGTTTTTGATGGTCAAAAAATTAATTTTGGGTAAATTTGTTATAGATGTACCAGTTTGGAGTTTTTCGTGGTATTAACCCTAAAAAATATTATCATTGTCAACAATAACTTATATCTAAACATTTTAATAGACATTAAAAAAAATTTCATTCATTCATTTTTATAAACGATACACGCGATTATTTTTAAAAAGATATTTTTCAAATTAGTCATTTTCTGCTAAACAAAGAAAACCTTGAAAGAAAATGATAACTCGTCTAAATTAGTCCTTTCACTCACTTGACTCTATATATTACACTTGTATTAAAGAATCAACCAATCAACATTTTAGCCTCTTCATCAAAAAAAAATTTGGAAAAAATAAGCCTTGCTACCTGAAAATAGGGCAAGCTTCCAAAAAAAAAACCTTACAATTCAAGCCTATAATGACTTGTAATTTAATAACATCTTGAATGTAACCTTGGTGATTATTTACACTGTCCCTTCACTCAGTCAATCATCTTCTGCTCATCCTTTCTGGTGCAATGGCGAACCCAATCCATGTCTATGGCTTCTGTCTCCCAAAGCAGTGTCTGAGTGAATCACGGACTTGGGAGATAATCTTCTGCGATGCCTTTGGTTGTGATGTTGATGATGATGGCCACGGTCCCTCTTCTCTTCCTTGGGCTTGTCTCTCTTTCTCGCCTCCCTCTTCTGGCTCGGATCATCTTCAGGAGGGAATGTGAACACAAACGTGCCAACTGGGAGGTCACTGAAGTCCTGGAGCGGCTCGAGTGTCTCCACCACGGTCCGCATCGCGGGCCTCTGCTTTGGCCGGTGGCGGAGGCACTGGTACGCCAGTTCGGCTGCCTTCCTCGCCCCGGCCTCTGAGTACTGCCCCTCGAGCCTCGGGTCCAGTATCCGGCCCACCTTCCTGGGGTCTCTCAGCATCGGTCTGGCCCACTCGACCAGCTTCTGCTCCCGGGCAGGCCGGGATTTGTCCACGGATTTCCTCCCTGTCAGGAGCTCCAGCAGGACTACTCCAAAGCTATACACGTCGCTCATCGCTGTCAGATGACCTGAAGTCAAATTGAGCAGAGTTGATCTTAGGAAACTCGAGAATGTAACCGACGTGTTAACCTTAACGGACTTATTAGAGTTTGCTTTTCAATCTTGTGCTTGTTCTTACCGGTCATGATGTATTCGGGAGCTGCATAGCCCTGGGTGCCCATGACCCTGGTCGAAACGTGAGTGTCGTCTCCTTCTGGGCCATCTTTCGCTAGTCCAAAGTCCGAGAGCTTCGCAGTAAAATCCTGTAAACAGAACGAAGATCGAGCATACATTATTAGCCCAAGACATTACAGATCCTAATCATCGAAGCTTTTGTTTTCAGGATAAGTAAAGTCATTGATTGTGCTACTACACAAAAGAAATGCTTACCGAGTCTAGTAAGATGTTTGAGGCTTTGAAGTCTCGGTATATGACCGGTTTCTCTGCTTCGTGCAGGAAGGCCAGGCCCTTTGCTGCTCCCAGAGCGATTTTCATTCTTGCCGACCACGGTAATGAAACCGAATATCCTGCAATCAAAAACAAATTTAACGGGGTTATAATCGGACGTTGCTTGTGGGAGAAGCTAACTAATAGACAATACGGTCATTAGAAGCATCTCTGTTCAGATAATTGAAAGCTAGAACAGAGTGCATACTTCTGAATAGTTGATTCTCTAAACTGCCACGAGGCATGTATTCATATACTAGGAGCCGGTGTTCGTCTTCGCAGCAATAACCAATCAGCTTCACCAGATGAGGATGCCTCAATTGTCCGAGAAATATCACTTCTGTCTGCCAAAGAGAAAATTCAGAAAATCAGTTCTGATCCAAACACATGATGAGAAGGAAGAGTTCTAACTGCATTGAGTCATGAGATTGTGAATTCGAGAGAATTAGCTTAGCTTACCAGCCACTCTCTATGACCCTGCAAGCCATCCAAATCCAGGAGCTTGACAGCCACAGGCTGGGCCTTCAGGCCAGGCCTAAGCTTGTCGTCGATGAAGCCCTTGTGCACAGGCCCAAACCCGCCCTCACCAATAAAGTTGCTCGACGAGAAGCTCTGGGTGATCAGCTTGAGCTCCTGGAGGGTGAATACATGGAGGTTCGACCGTGCAAGAGATATGGAAAGGTCTTCCGACAACGTCACGCTTGAGTTGCTCAAATCCGACACAGAAAGCCTTTGGAAGGAACTCTGCTTGGACACCACTTTCTTGGGCTTGCGGACCTTGGTTCCTTTCCCGCAACAGCTCGGCACAACGTAGCTCCACAAATTCTTCTTGACCGCCATCGACAATGCAGAAAATTTCACTCCGCTTCCGAGATTCTAAAATTGCAGGACCATTTCTTTTGCCGTCGACTTGGAAATAAGGGAAAAGTTTTGGATGTAACCAAGCAAGAAAGTTGCAGAGGGAACAATGGCTAGTAATGACCTTTAAAGGGAGATGATTCAATGACGATATATTCAAATCCCCAACTACCCTCGAATTCAGACAGGCTTGCAACTTCCTTACACAACCCATTTGAATTTTCTATTTCCATCTTCTTTCTTTCTAGTATTTTATTATATTTTCTTTTCACATATATGATTCCCTGTATCTTCCTAAAACAGCGGGCAATTCCTCCACCGCAATACCAGAACGGTTTTGTTCGGAAACAGCACTCTATTGACCATTTCGTGTATTGTAAAGTGATGGGTCACGAGTCTCTTGATGAATGTTTCACACGAGGGACAACGACATGGTTGCCCCTCTTGACTTTTGCACAATTATTAACAACCCCGATTGAAAACAGAATTTGACCAAAAAAAGAATTGAAAAAGGAAGTTTAGCTTTCAAATTGATTAGGCTCATGCGAATTTGGTTTCACATTGATGTAAGCTCTTGGTGATGGGAAGCGAGGATAAGGAGAAGAATTCATGACTGCTGAGTGGATTGGTAAACCTGTTTTCTCGATGCAATTAAGCAGTCTTCTTTCTCCTTTGACCAATAATCATAAATCAGCTTTACTCGATTCGGTAAACAAAAGGAAGCTCTCAAAACTGAAGAAAAGTCAATTTCTTGGTTTCTTCTTCGACTGGTGCACTTATATGAATAGATCCAAGAAGTCCCAGCCACAAGGTTAGGCCAAGAAAGCATGATTTATTCAGCCATGTCACACTCAAACAGCAAGGTGAAAAGGAAAAGGTTATATTGCATCTAATTTACACATGTACAATCATAGGGGTGCAATAAAGCACTAGGCTTATCTTGTGTAAACATGAGGTATAGTCAGAAGAACCCACTTGTCAAAACACATTGTTTTTCTCTGTATTGTCTGTAGTATCCCTGTCTGAGTTAGGTTGCTTCGCTTTTCTCTCTCTCTCTTCTCTCTCTCTCTCTCTCTCTCTCTCTCTCTCTCTCTCTCTCTCTCCTGTTCCTGAATTCTAGAAGCTTATCCACAAGATGGATAGATGATAGTTGCGTTCTGGTTCTGAACTAGTCGAAGACAACCAAGACTTTTTGTAATATCCTAGTCTCTGAAATGTAATACAACCAAAAGTTGGGTGCTTAGTCTTTGCCCTCTGCAGATCTGGTGGTGATGACAGTTGCAAAAGGTTGAAGCTGACCTCAGATGAATAAAGAACACACCACTTGGTAGTGGTTCAGGTATCATCCTCTCATTTCCCTGGTAGGCTGGTTCATTCCTGTTCATTCCTCAGGAAACCAACAAGCTATGGTAACACAAGAAAACATTGTTAAATAATAAATTTGAGCAGATTATCAGCTGCAGAGACTTGGATTTGTCTCTTTTGTTCGTTAATTAATAGTTTCTTTGGGTGCTGGCCTCGAAGAAGAAGTGCTGTGCACTCAAATGTGGATTGATCAATAATAGCTGGGAAAGAAAAACAAGAACTGAAAAGATTTTAAAATGCTTTTGATGGGGAGTGATTTGGTCAAGGGGGGAGTAGGTGGTGGACCATTTTCCATCGCCTCAGCATTCAAAAAAGTCAAAGGGCAGTTTTGTAATTTCGCAACTTTGTTCAAAGGGATGGAAGCTTGGGTTCTTCTCGAGGAGGAAAACATTCAAGTCAAAGATGGCAAAATTGGTGCGCAAGATTGGTGCACAAGATTGGTTTTTTTTTTTTCGAGATAATGTGATGCAGAATTGTCAACTTTTCTTAACCCTCTTATTTTGCAATACTTGGAATGCGAAAATCAATCAATTTCAATCTATCGAGAGATGGAATTCGCCATTTATCGTGATTTCTGTCCAAATGCATTTCTATTGATTCTTCTTTATCCGTGCAGTACTCCTTCTATACTTGATCTTGTACCGATTATTCATTCATACTATGACGTCTCGAATTGTGAATATATGGTGTATGCTCCCCTTGAAAGGATTATTAAGTAGTTGTCAAGTAGTTCAAGTTAAGGATCATATAAAACAAACTAGTTGATGATCATGATAGACAGGGATCTTATGCTTCCGAATGTTGCTTTCACCAAATAAATCTTTGGCTCTTTCCTTGATAACACCTGCTAATGTTTAAAATAAAATAACAAATAAAAATGGGACAAAGTCCACCTTTTAGAAAACATTCTAGAAGCTCTTCATCCAATACAATAGGGTCCTTATGTGCTCCAGTCTGTTCCAATCACAAACTAATATATATATTGGGATGAAAAAGCTCCTTACTAGTTGTTCATGAGCACATAAAATTAAAATAAAACAGGGTTTATGTATTTAATGTATTGATTTATGGAGCCACGACCAAAGACAATATTGTGGGACAAGGCCAGCTAAGGCCTAAGGCTAAGAAGAGACATTTGTCTGCCTCTTTCAGGGCAGGCCCTCGATTTGGAACTTTAATTTCACTGGACAGCTCAATTGGCTAAAAATTTCCTAGCAATTTTTTATTGGTGAATCGAAGCATTATTAAGTCAGCTGTTCCCTTGAAAAAAAAGAAAGGAGATTAACAATATATGGGCATCATTCTCTTGTGTAGTCATTACCCTCTTAATCCTAGTCATCTTTATCTCCCTCTCCTCAAATTATCGAAACAACTTCTAAATTGCATAGTATTTATCTTCTCTCAGAATGTAATCTGCCACGAATAATTAAAATTGAAGCAATTTTGCACACATTATAAAGCGAAGTTTTCGAGTTTGAAATTCAAAATATGTCTACAAGAATTTGAAGTGCTTTTTGGAATAAATCAAAAGGTGTTGATTAGAGATTATTATATTATATCAATAACTAAACCTTTTTTTGTAACTCCGAGTCTAACATTGTTTTCATTATTTAGTGAATTCCCTCTTAAAAATAAACCGTGACTTGGTCGGAAGATCACAGCGAAACTCCAATTTGAAAAGTGGAAAAAGAAAGTATATATTATCTTAAAGAAAACTAATTCTTGGCACATATATAGTTTTCTTTCCTGATTTGAAAGACGGAGACACAAAACAAAAAGTAACTTTTTTAACAAAAAAACTAAGATTACATAGCTTAGTCTAAGTGATAGAAGCTAAAATAGAATACGTTGGTTTTATTTTATGTTTGTCGTTCAATTGTTGCAATACGAATCGGGCTATTTATTTCTTTTAAAATGAAACGCGTGACACATGAAGAGTCATCTTCGCAAACAAATATGCTCGCCATATTTATCATGTCTTGTATTTGTGTTTTTCTAACTTTTAATATGGGCTAGTCCACTGAACATATAAGCAAACAATTTCTCTACTAAGCAAAAAAGAAAAGAAAGAAAGCAAAAATTAGGTTTTGTTTCTGATGCATTACAAAATACCAACGTAATTGGACAATGACATGATATTTTTCATTTTATTCAATCTTAAAACTCGACACATAAAATAAATCTGATAAGACTGCTTCAAATAAATGTTGATAATTAAATTTTTAAGAAATTTGCGCATGATCATCTAGGTCTAATTTTCAAAAGAGGGTGACCAAATGCTACGAAACTTCTGCACAACCACCTCACCTGCACTTATGGAATATCACCGAACCAACTAATAGTCAAAGCTTCTTTTTATTCAAAAGGATGCCAAAACATGTCTCCCATTGACCACGTTGTTTCGTTTTCTTTAAGGATTGCTATCACGCTACTGTGGCTTTCATTTTTATTCCTAAAGGGATTTAGATCATTGGCGGTCGTGGTAGAAACTAGAAGAATTGCATTAGGGGATGTCATCATCAATGACCTATGGAACGCGGGGTGGACGAAGGCGGAGAAAATTAGTAGTAGCAAACCCTAATGTTCAAATTGAGTCGACGGTCAACCTCGACCGCGTGAGTCCAAAAAAAAAAAAAGAAGGAAAAAGAAAACCCACATAAAATTTTTTTAAAATATATATGAAAAAATTACCAAAATAGTCTTAAACCTATTATGCCAATTCAATTATAAAACCATTTTTTTAGGTCAATTCAGTTATAAACCTTTTGCATTTATGCCAATTAAGTCCATCTAGCTAATTTTAACCGGTTAACGCCGACGTAGCAATTTATAATAATATTTAATTTTTCTTGAATATTTTTTTTCCTTTCTCTTTCCTTTTTTTCTTTCCTTCTTCCCCTAGCAGGGAAATAAAAATAAAAATTCGAAAAACTATTTAAAAATTACCGCGTCAGCGTTGGCCGAACAAACTTGGCCAGATGGACTGAAATGGCACAAGTACAAAATGTAAAGGACTAAATTGATTTAAAAAAAGTTTAAAATTGAATTGGTACAATTACAATAGATTTAAGACTGTTTTGATAATTCTCCTCTATATAAGGAAAGGGAAAGAAGGACGAGCAGAAGAGCAAGCTTCATGCGGGCATGGGAGGCTTAGTTTTGTAATCGTCTTGCTGAAAAGTATAGTCTTTCTTTACTGAGCAAACCAAATGCAATAATCTGCTGTCGTTAGAAATACGGCAATTAAGTTTAATTGTAGAAATTATTCATTCGAAACAAGTTCCTCTAGGTGCAATCGATTCAAACGTGTGAAGAAATTTTACTAAGACAGCCATTATAATGACATAATGGCACCTTATTTTATGCGCAAATTGAAAACAACGGTACCAGAATATGGCAACTTTGATCCGCAAAACATGTTCGAGAATCAAAACATAGATCCGAATGTATAAGCTCATGCGGATAACAAGATTAGCGGTCCCTATTCGTGTAACATCTCCTGTCCCTCTCGCGAGATCGTGTCACCTCTCTAGCTTATTTTAAACCTTACCGGACCATATTATTTTTTCTCAAATCCAACTCATCCCCTGCCCCTCTCTCCCTCTCTTAGCACAAGTCGACAGACAGTTGCGTCCCTCGCCATGCTCGACCACCACACCGCCAATGACCACCATGAGCACCGCCACCATGCCGGCGCCAATGATGAAGGCGTGCGTATCTCGCTCTCCACTCTCTGGTCGTGTATTTACCCTCTCTCTGCTCTCATGTCACCCTTTTCATCCCTCTTTGTCATAGGCCAAACTCGACGTTAACATGAACATCAAGCTCGCAACATGATGACAGGGTGAGCAGAGATGGCTATTGGATATCTGGACAATGGCGATGGACACGATGACGAACCAGTGGTGGCGCTTGAGCGGCTTACTGGGTGACGTCCCGAGACGGTCAGCGGCTACTAGTTAAGGTGTTTAAGGTGTATCGGGGATGGAGAGAGGGGGGGATGTTATGTGCACTCAAATGAGATGCGCATGTGACGCGATCTCGTGATGGGGACAAGAGATAGATACGTAAATGGGGACAGCCGATCTACATCCAACACATAGACTTGCAAACTAGCGAAGAAAGCTCAAGTCATGTTGGTTTCATTAGAGCTAAGAAAATTATGTCACTATGATCTATGAATCAGATAAATGTTACGTGTAGGAAGAAATCTTACTAAAACTCAGATATCTTACCATATAAACCCACTTTAGATAAGCCTAAAAACTGAGAGCTTCACGGAATTGGCTTTTCCAAGTCTCGTGTTGATCGAGCAACATAAAGCTTCTTTTCTCTTCTTTCTTGTTATTTTCCCTCAGCAAATGTGTCCTTGGATGAACATTGCACATTTTACAAATGGTTGTTCGATTGTACGGCCCGTTATCAACCGGAGCGGGCTAGGTTTATAATGGGCTCATAGTCTCTAGCGTACGTTGATTTTATCATCTTTGGCCCCATTTGAGTCATGGACATAGTCGATCATGATATTGGTCTTGCTCTTCATAGTTTGGGAGGAATTACTAAACCTATTGCATTGAATTGGGAAAAAGTGTTGGAAAAGTCATAAACCTATTACATTTATGTTAATTTAGTCATAAACCTTTTTATTGTGCCAATTTGATCATAAACATTTTGATAGTGTCAATTCAGTCTTTCCGACTAATTTTGGCGGATATTACTGACGTGACTCCTGGTTGGCCTACGTGGCACCGCCAACGCTAACGTGAATAATTTTTAATAATATTTTGTTGATTTTTTCCTTTTTCTTCTTTTCTTTTTTCCTTTCTTCTCATTTTACTAGTGATGGCGAGGCAAGCTAGCCTTGCCTAGGCGAGGGCGAGCCCTAGCTAGGCGAGGGCCAACCTTGTCCAAGGCTCCCCTTGCTAGATCTAGGGAGGGGAGCCCTCACCTTGGCAAGGCCCGAGGGTCGGCCTTGCCAGATCTAGTGAGGGGAGCCCCGCCTTAACGGGGTTCGCCCTCGCCTATGCCGGGTGACAGTGACCCTCGCCCCGGCGAGGCTAGCCTGCGCGGCCATTGCTTGTGACCAATGGCCGATCACCAGCAAAAGAAAGACAAAAAAAAAAAAAAGAAAAAAAATCAATAAAATATTAAAATATTATTTTAAATTATTCACATCAACGCTGGCGGTGCCACGTAAGCCAACTAACGTCCATGTCTGTAATATCCGGCCAAAATTAGCAGAGATGATTGAATTGGCACTTGGTCAAAAGATTTATGACTAAATTAGCATCAATGTAATAGATTTAAGATTTTTCTAACACTTTTTCCTATCTAATTGAGCCTAACTTTCGATGTTTCTAGGAAATCCCATTTCGCGTCGGGGTTCTTCCTCTCCTTCAACTCCATGCCCGTGAATTGCCGTGTTAAGTTATCTCCCATCAAATTTTTCTGGGTTTATCTTAGCCCGCACGTGTCATTATCTTGCGCCTAGTAGATTAAACTTTTCATTCTTTGTATGACGGAGTAGCCTATTGATATATTGTCTACAAGTCCATCAAACACTCAATTTACCCTGTGAACAACGTAAGAAGTGGGCCAAATCCCAATGAATGGCCCAAGCGCGACATCATTTGCATTTCATGACATGAATAATCGAATCTGGACCGAGCTCTTAGAAAAACGCAAGAGCAGCATCCTCACCGTCAGCTCTCTTTGATCCGACATTTATCAAATCACACATCAGTGGTTCACAAAGTTATAAGGTCCATGTTTTATTCGAAGATTTTTCCTATAGGTTAGGAATAATGTCACCATCAAATCAAAGGATAATGACATAAATAGTTCCTGAACTTTGATCCAATGTGCAATTAAATCTCTAAACTTTTAATTTGTTCAATATAATCCCTGAACTTTAGCTTAATGCTTAATTTGATCCTTGAACTTTAGTTTAATGTTTAATTTGATTCATGAACTTTAGCTTAATGTTCAATTTGATCCTTTAACTTTTAATCTGTTCAATGTGATCCCTGGACTTTTAGTATATGTTTAATTTAGTCACTGAACTATTTGAAAATGTTCAATGTAGTCAAGATTACATTGAACATTTTCAAATAGTTCAGGGACTAATCTACATTGAATATTTTCAAATAGTTCAAGGACTAAATTGAACATGTACTAAAATTCCAGGGATTACATTGAACAGATTAAAAAGTTCATGGATCAAATTGAACATTATGCTAAAGTTTGGGGATTAAATTGAATAAAGTAAAAGTTCATAGATCAAATTGCATATTGAACTAAAGTTCAAGGACTCTTTGTGTCATTTTCCTTCGAATCAATAAAGACAAGGTGTCTCCCTCTTAGTGGGCCTAATATGTTAATTTCCTTGGACCAATCGCAATGTTAAGCTCCCAATAATTTAACCACAAGGGCCCGAATTTGTCAACTTCTTGGGCCGAAAAATATCTCCCTCTTTCGATTCGTCGCGAGGGCCCCACAGCATCTCTATCGTTGATCTTATACTTGTTGTTTTGTAAATAATAATTCGAGTGGTCGAATAATACAACGCGTACGAAGCAGAATAGGACAATCTGGCCATGTGGACTAGCATATGACCAAAAAAAAAAAAAAAAAAGCAAAGAAATCGAATGAAGACAGAATGGTGATGATTAGGGGTGAGCACCGGTCCAGCCATTTTGAGGCAATTCTCGGAGGAATCGGTTTAGTCTTCGGTTCTAGATTATTGGAACCCGTAACAATCGATCTGATTCTTAATTCCTTGTGTAGAACTAGACCAGACTGAAATATCATTTTGTTCATACCATGGGTCTATGGATAGAGAGAAGAAGGAGAGCGAGATCCTCCATACAGCCTTGTCTGCGTTGGGTTTCGTTTCTCCTTGGCTATGGAGATGGAGAAGATGAGCGTGATCCTCATCGATGAATCTAGTGATCAAGAAGCAATGGGTCACCGTCTTTTGAGATGAGCGTGATTGAGGGATGAAAAGTGATTGGGAATCGAAATTAAAACTCTCTGTGCACACTTACTTAGGGAAATGTTGTTTGTTATTAATAATAGAAGGTAAATAGAGGGAAAATGGAGTAATAGATAGTGCAAAATTGACACTTGCCTAAGGTAATGATTCAAGGCTTATAGTATGTGCTCATAATCTTTTTGAATAAATTAATAAATCATTTCGAGAACAAAAGGAAAAAGGTGTGGGCAGCCGTGCATTATTGACCCAGTTTCGAATAGAACCAAGAACTAGACCGAAATTGATTGGTCTGGTTCTCGGTTTCAATATTTTGGAACCAAGAGTTATAGGGTCGATTCCTGATTCCAGACCGAAAATCGACCTACCTGAAAATTAATCACCCCTAGTCATATTCGATGACTCAGCCACTTCACTCACATGCTCAAATACACTCTTGAGTGATCCTTTAAATGACCAGGGATGGTAATTTAAAAAAAATTAAAATCTAATTCAATCAGGGATAGAGTGGGATTAAGATGTACTTTTTAATTAGATTATCCATGTAAAACACTTCAATTTTGTTCCAATCTTATTAACCGGGTGTACTTGCAATTGTTTCGTTTAAAGGGAGAAGCATTCTGCCACAAATTATTTGCAGGAAACAGACACCCATTAGTACCACCACTTTCGTATGATACTCATTTTTGGTTCAAAACTTTTCGACCAATCGCCCGAGTGCTATGACTTGTAAAAACGTTTACTTTGGTGTCATGAATTTTCAATCACTCATTTATTAAATACCATGGAATTCGACGCGGCATTAAAATCCGTGGCACTCACGATACATGCTAAAAAATTATGATATTCAAGTGATCGATTGAAAAAATATGGCACAAAAAAAATTTCAAAAATCAAGATTTGCCTATTGTAAAGTTATGATGTCAAAGTAAAAGACATGCATAAACCATAACACTTGTGATGCCATTTTCCTGAATTAGTCGGCACATTTCTCGATACTGACGGCACTACGTATTGGCTGAGATTTTGAGTTGTGCTAAATGATTGGTTTTCAGGATTCCTCCTATTCACTTCGCATCTCCTTGGCGAATATATCCCAAGAAAATGACAAAAAGGAAAGTTTTCCATCTCCATGACTTTTCGCGCAGGACATCAATTCCATATCGAACCCTAGATTTTTGCCGAAAAAATCTCCAATTCTAAATTCTCTGGACCCCCAAAAAAAAAAAGAAAAAACAGAATCTCCCTTAAGCGAGGTGTATGGACTCCACGACGTGAGTTGACCATTGTCTTGGTGTAATTAAGTTCAATACAATCGAGCTGAACAGAATCGGAAGAGTTAAATTAGGTTGAAGGACTGAATTGGCAAAAAAATAAAATGTTTAGGACTGAATTGACATAAAAAAAAGGTATAGGACTAAATTATCACCAATACAATAAGTTTAGAACTTTTTCAATATTTTTCCCCAAGTTCATGAAACCGAAATAAACATCAATTATGTGTTTCTTAGTCTCGTGAATGTATGAATAGAGCTAAGATTTACAAAAAATGCAATTAGTTTTATTAGATTTGCCAACCCATTTAAATCACGCATTTCCAAGCTCGACTTCGATGTAAACATGCTTAATGAGGAAGTATGCAATTTTTGAAGTATTTATTGCGCATATTGTGACTCATGAGTACAATCGGTATGCTGAAATTGCATTATTTCCTCATTTAGTTGTTTGATATTTGGCCTCGAGAACACTCTCCAAAAAAATTTTTGGTAAAAAAAAAAAGAACCTCGATCTATCCGTGTCGACGCACTCAAATTGGAAAAGATTGAGCTCGAGATTGAATAGTTACCCATTTGTGTTCGAATAGCAAACGAGCAGCTCAAGTGTTCGCTCGTTAGCCTTTGAGAACTTGTTTAACTGGCGCCTTCAACTCATCCATTTGAGAGCACCATTTCAAGAATGAAATATCTTACATTCCGCGAAAAATAAATGACTGTCTAAAAATAATCACTTATATCACTTATAAAAATGAATAAACGAAAAAATATTTTTATTATTGAAAAAATTTAGATATAAATTGTTAACAATAATGAAAATATTTTCAATTGCTAATTATTTCAATTGATGCAAACGGTCCTTTTAAAAAAATCAATTATTTCATTTTCTCTATATTTCGTGATCCGCAAGGCAACACAATATAATATTGAAAAAAAAAGGGTTAATATCACGAAAAACTTTAAATTGGTACATCTGTGATAATTTTACCTCGAACTATTTGTTTGACAACAAAAAACCCCAAACTGGTACACCCGTGACAAATTTACCTCGAACTATTTTTTTGACCACCAAAAACCCCAAACTGGTACACTTGTGATAATTTTATCCCAAACTATTTATTTGATCACCAAAAAACCTCACACTGATACACTTGTGATAATTTTACCCATGAACTAATTTTTTAACCGCTAAAAATCCCAAACCAGTACATTTGTGACAAATTTACCGTCCGTTAGTGTCCGTTAAATTATATTAATATCACAAAAAATCACAAATTGGTAAACTTGTAACAAACAGATGGGTAAAACCCAAGACCAGTACACATGTCAATTATCATGTGTCATTAAACTTAGCAATTTGACATTAAAATTTAACGAAAATTAATGGAGGGTAAATTTGTTACAAGTGTGCAAATTTGGAGTTTTTAGTTGTAAAAAAATTAGTTCGGAGGTAAAATTGTCACAGATATACTAGTGTGGGGTTTTTGATGGTCAAAAAAATAATTCGGGGTAAAATTGTCACAGGTGTACCAGTTTAGGATTTTTTATCGTCAAAAAAATAATTTGGGATAAATTTGTCACAAATATATTAGTTTAGAATTTTTCGCAGTATTAATAATAAAAAAAAAAAAGAAAGACAAACCAAACAGAAAGTCCTTCCACGTCATGGCATGCGTCAGGCGCATGGAAAATAAAAAGAGGAAACAAAAATCCAAAATACGAAGGAATAATCGCCCGCCCCACGTTCTCCGTTCAGCTCGGGTACGCAAGGCAGGGACCCAATCGTGGCCTCCCACGTGGCGATACCTGGTTGGACATCGCCCCGCTGGTATCTTCTGGGACTTTTCCCCCCTCCGCTCGCTTCGTGGTTAGAAAGAGATCCCCGTCCTCCCCCGTTTCTCTGGGTCTCCGCCGCCCTCTCCTCCTTCGCTCGTGTCCGATCTCCTGCGACCCGCAATCCTTGGGAATGGCTCGCGCGAGGCTCCTCTGCTCCTTCCTCCTCCTCCTCCTCGCCGCCGCCTGCTCCGCCGCCGCCGCGTCGAGCTTCGAGGACTCCAACCCCATCCGCCTCGTCTCCGACGGCGGCCTCCTCCTCCGCGACCTCGAGTCCTCCTCGATCCTCCGGGCCGTCGGCCGCACCCGCCACGCCTTCGCCTTCGCCCGCTTCGCCAGCAGGTTAGGTATCCGACGCCCGCCCGCCCGCTCGGCGATTCCCTCATCTGGGGCCGTGTTCTTGGTCGGTCGATTCGCCTGTTCCTCCGTTAAAGGTCCGACCTTTGTGGTTTGTAGGTATGGGAAGAGGTACGAGACGGTGGAGGAGATCAAGCTGAGGTTCGAGATCTTCAGGGAGAATCTCAAGCTGATTCGATCCACCAACAAGAAGGGCTTGCCTTACACCCTTGGTGTCAATCGTACGTGACCGGTTCTTGGATGTTTCTCTGTTTCGATTCTCTCGCTTTAGAACTGGGGATCGATTTGATCACGGTCGTTCGGTTTGTTTCGTAACCTGAAGCCGGAAGAGACGGTGTTTTAGCTGTTGCTGCTGTTGTCGTCGAGCTTGATTTGTGATTTGCGCTTGATGGGTTGACAGAGTTTGCTGATTTGAGCTGGGAGGAGTTCAGGAGGCACAGACTGGGAGCTGCTCAAAACTGCTCTGCCACCACCAAGGGCAACCACAAGCTCACCGACGAAGCTCTTCCCGAAATGGTACTTTTCACAACGTTGACTCGAAGAAGCTCGCTTTCCGCTTAAAATTAGGCTTCATTTTGCTCTGTGGTGTCTTCTGTATCGACTGGCATTTTCTCTGCTAAGTTATGGTAGAATAGTTATTCAGCTGCGACTCGCAGCCTTGCCTTGGCATCATATCTTCGTTTCCTTCGAATGATTTATATACAATTCAGTTATAGCGCCAAAAATCCATTAGGTCCATCCATGATGGCCACTGAACTTTTTTTTCTCAGTGTTTACCAATTGAAAATACTTGCTGAAACCATCATTCCCCAGCTCAAGGTCTCAACACTTCCCATGAGACCTAGGACTGGATTGCTGATTACTGTAGAATATATTAGCTGATCGTTGAAGAGCGAGACCTATGTCAGTATTAGATCTTCATTTTCTTCCAATCCTTCATATGTGCAGAAAGACTGGAGAGAAAAGGGCATCGTCAGCCCAATTAAAGATCAGGGCCACTGTGGATCTTGCTGGACTTTCAGGTTTTTCTTTTTTTCCTTTTTAGATTCATATTTGTCTCTCTCCGTAGTGTATAACACACTTGTAGCTTCGGAACTCATTGAAATGTCATTATGCTAGACTGCTAGTGACCTCTAATTTGAACTTTTGCAGCACCACTGGAGCTCTCGAGGCTGCTTATCACCAAGCATTCGGGAAACAAATCTCTCTGTCTGAGCAGCAGCTCGTGGACTGTGCTGGGGCTTTCAACAACTTTGGATGCAATGGCGGGTTGCCATCCCAAGCCTTCGAGTACATCAAGTACAACGGTGGCCTTGATACCGAGGAAGCATATCCTTATACCGCACAGGACGGTGACTGCAAATTCTCGGCTGATAATGTCGGTGTCCAAGTCCTCGACTCTGTTAACATCACCTTGGTAAGTTTTGTGGGCTATCAGTAGAGTTAGCCAAAAGAAAAGAAAAGGAAAAGGGTCTGGAAATTGCATAAAGATAGATTCAAATCGCCTATCTGTTTATATTCGCAATACATGGTGGACTCAGGGTGCTGAGGATGAACTAAAGCATGCAGTCGCCATGGTCCGGCCAGTGAGTGTGGCATTCCAGGTCGTGAGAGACTTCAGGCTCTACAAGTCAGGTGTCTACACCAGCGATACATGCGGTAGCACTTCCATGGTGAGCATTTGCTTATATAATAAAAGGAACACTATCTACATCTTGAATATGTTTGAAGGATGCCAGTGCGCAGGAATCATAAAGCCTTCTATATGTTGATAAATCTCAACCATGACATTTACTTTGAGGATCTATCTTGACGAGATGCATATAATCTGATTCCATACTGTTAATTAGGTTTTGCATGTGAGGCGATATTCATGCTCTTGTCTAATGTAAACCGAATGTTCTATATCAGGATGTGAACCATGCTGTACTCGCTGTTGGTTATGGAGTTGAAAATGGCGTTCCGTATTGGCTCATCAAGAATTCTTGGGGAGCAGACTGGGGCGACCACGGATACTTCAAGATGGAGATGGGGAAGAACATGTGTGGTAAGTTTCCTCCATAAGATTTTTTATTTTAGTAGAAGAACCGGAATATACAGCGCCAGAACAACTATGCTTTTGAAATTCTCACAGTCGTTCAGTTCATGTCCATTCATGCTGTGATTGATTTCCTACTAAGTTACTCTGTCCTCGTCTAACGGTCTTGAATTGCAGGTGTTGCCACTTGCGCATCATACCCTGTCGTGGCCTAGATTGTTTCCGGAGGATCAATGGGCTCTCGTGCCAGGTGATTCGAGATACATATTTCGCATGAAGAATTGCTCCGCCGCCTCGAGATGGAGTGCTATAATGTAGCATAAAACGGTTTAGCTTAGTGCATAAAATAATCTTCAGGACAGTTGCAACTCCATATGGTTTTACTGTTGTATGAACAAAGACCTTGTATATACCTGTTTATGTTTGTGTGGCATAAAACACTCTCTTTGCAAGAACGATGCATCAAATTCCCACCTATGCTATGTTTCTTGGAAAGGAAGAAACATATTGTTTACATTCATTATGAACCCGTCTTTCAGAAAATCAAATCCCCACCAAAGCTAGACCTTCCCAAATGAATGAACAAGTTCTACAATATTGTCAAAAGGATATTGAAGATCTGTCCTAGATAAATAAACTTGTTAGCAAAAGTCAATCTCCAATCTACCCGGAGTTTTTGGCTTTTAATGTAAACAAGAAGGATCTGCTTAATAGATTTCACAATATCAAAATTTTCTCTAAACTCGATATGAAACGACAATTTTGGCAAATCCAAATCAATGAAAAAGATGGATAGAAAACAGCTTTTATGGTTCCATTTTGCCATGGAATGTCACGCAATTTGGTCTTAAAAATGCTCTTTCAGAATTTCATAGTATTATAAATGGTATTTTCAATCCATGTTCAGAATTCATATTGGTCTTTATTGATGATGTTCTCATTTATTCTTCAAATATTGACGAACATTTCAAACACATTTATTTTTATAAAAATAATTAAAAATTAATGGATCGGTGGTTTCCCCTACCAAAATATCCCTGTTTCAAACAAAAATCAAATTTCTTGGTCATTACATTCCCCAAAGAATAATCATTTCAATAGATAGATCTATAATATATGTGGATAAATTTCCAATAAAATTAGAGACAAAACCTAATTAATTTTTTTTTTTTGGGAAGTCTCAATTATGTCCTGGATTTCCTCCCAAAAATTACTATCATATGTAAACCTTTATATCAAAGATTACAAAAGATCCATCTCAAATGGTCTTCTATTCATACAAATATTGTTAAACAGACTAAAGAACACATCAAAGAGATTCCGTGTCTTCATCTGGAAGACCCATCTGCATTTAAAATTATAGAAACTAATGCTTCAAAGATAAGATACGGAGGTATTCTCAAACGAATTAAAAACAATAAAGACAGACGAAAAAAAAAATAAAGAGCATATTATATAATTCGCCTCTAAACATTGGAATGGTACTCAACTATATACACGCTATTTTTGACTTGTCACTGGTGTGTTACTTAGGTTTTAACATGATATGTCCTTATTACACAATAGTTACTAATGTAATAAGTAGAAGGGAAATTAAGGATATTACACGAGTGTTGATCATGCAACATCAAAGCTCCATTTGTTTGACGAAAAATGTGATATATTTAGAAAATATTTTTCAGAAAGTCATTTTTTCAAGAAAATGAACTAGAAAATATTTTCCTCCGTTTGGTATGAAAAATCTAACTTGATTTTCTTGAGAAAATTACCAAAAATTTTGAATTTTGAATTATCTTTTCCTTTTCTTTTTTCGTTTTCCTTAGCCGGTTGCGGCCACAAGTGAGAGATGAGCTTGCCCAAGGCCAATGAGGTCAAGCTTGTCCCTCGCTTTGGTGGTGACCGCCATGGAAAAAAAAAAGAAAAGAAAAGAAAACATAAATTAAAAACGAAAAATAATTAAAAATATAATTTTTCAAAATATTTTTTATAAGAATAAACATTTCATTAACGAGGACCTGAGCTCCGAGGACCTGCACATGGCCTTTGTGGACTCGGGTTTGAGTACTGGGGACCAGAGTTCGAGCGTCGAGGAGCTGAGAATTGCCTTTATAGACACGGGCTTGAGTGTCGAGGCATTAGGCATGGGCATCAGGGCTTCAAGCTCGACCCCAATGGACACGGCGTGGGCGTTGGGGGCCCGAGCCTAGGCTCAGCATTGGAGACCGGGTCCTAATGCCGATGACTCGCGAACCAGCGTTAGGGATCCCATGTCCAGGTCTAGAATTTCAAGTCCAAACGCTAATACCCAGTCATATTTTGGAAAATATTTCCCAATTTTTCAAAAAGGAAATCATTTTCATAAATTTAAGCATAGATTTTTGTTAATTAGAAAAATAATTTTCATTTACTCATTTTTCTAAGTGAACCAAGTGCCAAAAAAATGAGAAAAATGTTTTTTTGCGAAAACGGAGCCTTAGCTTCTTTTCTTTTTCCCATCTTCCCTCCCCATCAAATATATCCTTCTTGGACGAAAATTTCACAATTTTGTTTCCTCTTGTGCGATTGTACGGCCCGTTATCAACCGGAACGGGTTAGGTTTCTAATGGGCTCACTGTCTCTAACGTACGTTGATTTTATCATCTCAGGCCCCATTTATATCCTGGACAAAGTCGATGATGATATTCATCTTGCTATTTATAATTTGGGAGGATTTACTTTCTCGTGAATTTGATAGCAAAGGTTCGCGAGTAGGAATCATCATCCATCACTTTACCAACTCGTGTAAGCCCTCGAAGTTTTTAACTTTCTATATTTCGAAATTATCCGATATTGCGTTTTGTGGAACTTAACGGACCTTACTTGTTAAGTAGATTATTAGATCTATCAAATATGTGGGTCGGGTCGAAAATGCTCCGACCCAAACATATTAATTTAATCTGTTTTGATCAATTTCCATGCAAAACAAATATAGTATCCGACCCATATTGCTAAAACAATTATATATTTAACCAAATCTCGAAAAACTCATATAGGATGCGCGACTACGGGGCCACGTAGATCTGGCCCTTCGACGGTCGAGGCGAGGCAGGCAAGGGCCGCGGATGATGCGCAACGCCAAGCGAGGCAACGCCAAGGTTGTGTGACTGCCGAGCGACTTAGATCTGGCCCTTCGACGATCGAGGCGATCCAGGCGGGGTCCGCGGAGGATGCGTGACACCAGGCGAGGCAACCACTAGGCGACTCAGATCTGGCCCTCGGACGTTCGACGCGACCCAGGCAAGGGCCGCGGAGGATGCGTGACTTCGACGTTGACCCTCGACCTCAGTGACCGTCGACCTTGACCAGCGAGTTTGACCTCAGCCACTGAGCACGGAGATGAAGGGTTGAAGAAGACGAAAGGCAATGGTCGAAGGAGACGAACAATAACTTTTGAGTGGCAAAAGTGAAACACACGATTATCAACGGAGGCAATAATGAAAATAAAAAAGTCATTAAACCCCTGACAATAGCATTTCTAATGGGCCTCGTTCTAAAAAAAAGCACCAATTTTAGGTCAGGAGACAATTTTGGCCCGAACTTTTTTTTGTTCCATAAAAAAACACCAATTTTAGGTCGAGAGACAATTCTCGACTGAACTTTTTTTTATCCCGTAAAAAAATACTAATTTTAGGTTGAGTGATAATTCTGATCCCAATTTTTTTTGTCTCATTAAAAATCACCAACTTTCATCATGGTCCCAAATCTGGCCCCATGTTGACTTTCACCATTATTTGAGAAAGAAAGTTATAGTGGTGAACTTGGCGAATCTCGTCCATGGCGTCTGTCGACGGACGATGGTCAGCTTCAAATTACGTTTGGCTAGAGAGATTCAATCTGTAGATATTTTTGACTTGTCAGTGAAGTGAAGGAGATGAACAGTTTTACCGTTATTCTTTAAATTGTGGCTTAGAGAATAAGACAATGAATATTGCTTTAAATCCAATCAACAAGCCACGTGGATTTATTGCTAATGTGGAATAGTCAAGTTAGATAATTAATGGTTCTAAATCAATGGGGGCTAGATTTGTTATTTAAGTTAAAGTTAGTGCTTTTTTACGAGACAAAAAAAGTTGAGGTCAGAATTGTCTCTTGACCTAAAGTTGGTGCTTTTTTTACATGACAAAAAAAAGTTCGTGCCAAAATTATCCCTTGAGCTAAAGTTGGTACTTTTTTACGGGACAAAAAAAGGTTCTGGCCAGAATTATCCCTAGACCTAAAGTTAGTGTTTTTTTTTTTGGAATTAACCCATTTCTAATGCTGGCACTTGACCAATTGGGTCTAAAAAATGCTTGTCGAATACCTCATATTTTTCCCAAAAAGTTTTAGGATCTCAAAGTCTCTTAGGAAAGCTGAATCAAATGGGGCATAAATAAGCTTTTCCTCTTCAACTCCATGCACATGAACTGCGGTGTTAGGTTTTCTCCTACCGAATTTTTATGGGATTTATCTTAGCTTCTACATGTCATTTTCCTTCGCCTAATATATCAAACCTTCGTTTTCTTCTATCATGGAGAAGCCTATTTGATATTGATAAATCTTGAGTCCATTAAACATTCCATTAACCTCATGAATAAGGTCGGATGCCGGCCAAATCCCAAAAGAATGAGCACAACGCGACGAGACGCATCGGAATATCGAACGTACACCAAGCATCTTCTTCATCTTCGGCTCTCTTCATATGGTACTCAGCGGCCCACGAAGTGATAAGGCTTGTGTTTAAGTGGAAGATTCGTCCCAATAAATATGTCGTTACCCATTAATAAAGACAAGAAGTCCCGCTCCTAGCCAGCCAAATGTAGGTTTCCGTCGATCAATCACAACTTTAAACTTCCAGAAATCTCACCACGACGACGACGACATCTCCATCATCGAATACTATACTTAGCTGTCGTGTTTCGAAGTAATAATGCAAGTGGTCAAATACTGCCACGCGCACGGAGCGAAATGATTCGGCCATGGGCGTTAAGCATGTGCCACGACAAGAGTCAAGAGGCGCATTAGTCGTCGTTGATGGTGACTCGGCCACTTCACTTTCGCTCGCACCACATGCGCTCACTCTTTACTGATCGACTTAAGTTGACCATGACACTTTATTAAGAAAAAAAATCTGATACGGTCTGAAATAAAGTGGTGTTCAGATTGATTTTCTTTTTTTTGGGTTCCACTTATTCATTTCGCGTGCGTCGAATGAATGTATTCCAGGCTGTTCGTTGTCAAAATTGGGAAGATATGAAGATTCCCCATCTCTATCACCGTTTCGCGTAGGACCATCTGGAGAGAGCTCAATTCCATCTCCAGCTCTTGATTTTTGACCAACTCCAGAATCTCTGGGCAAAAAACAAAAAAAAACAACAACAAAAAATGATCCTTCGCGTGAAGTTCATGGACTAACACCACGTGAGATGCCCTTCTCTTGGTGTAATTGAGTTCGATACAATGGAGTCGAATAGAATGGGGGGCGAGGTCGATAGGTTGAACTTGATTTCTCACATAATATTCCCGACTCGATTGCTTAACTTGAGCTGGATTTGATATGACATTTCTGTTCCTGCACGTAGCTCGACTTAATGACATAAGAGTGATTCTAAGCTAATGCGACATTAGATTTTGGATTAGTTTCCTGTCACATTCGTAGAAACCAAAATAAACATCGGTTAATAATCCTGTGAAGACGTAGGGGTGTGCAACCGGACCGGCCCATCCAGAAAACAGGTCGGGGAACCGGTTCTATATTTTTGGAACCGGTTGAAACCGGTCCGGTTTCCGGGTCTAGGTGAAACCCACACGAACCGGTTTTTAGAACCGATTTGAAGTTACTGTAAAAACAGTAAAAACCCTAAATCAGACTCTCAATTCTCAGCCTCACTTCTCAGTCTCGAGTCTTGGCTCTCTTCTTGCCCTTCTAAGTAAAAACCCACCCGCAAGAGCTCGTCGCCGGAGCTGCTCACAGCTCGTCGCCCAAGGGGTGCTCACCGCTCGTCGCCCGCGGGGTGCTCGCCGCTCATTGCCGCGGCTTGGCTCGTCGCTGCGGCTACTCGCCGCTCGTCGCCACGGGGTGCTCGCCACTCGTCGTCGCGAGGTGCTTGCCGCTTGTCGCCCGCGGTGGGCTCGCCGCTTGTCGCCCGCGGTGGGCTCGCCGCTTGTCGCCCGCAGTTTATAGTCTTATGCTTGCAAACGGGTTTATAGTCTTATGCTTGCAATTTTGCAATGCTGTTGCTCAATACACTCGGCGAGAGCTGAGTTCAAGAAAAGTTCTAATTTTTTGAGCAAAGCAAGTCCCTTTTTCATTTTAATGAAAAGCAGGAAGGATCTGTGATGTGGTCGAGTTCAAACCTCAGGTACCCGCATTCTCCTTTCCTCATGATGAAGACTTGAAATCTTTTACCTTCAAACTGAAAGATGACATCTTTTAGCGTTTGCCCGTGGCATAAAGTCGACGTTTGTAGATAGGCAACATCTGCGTTTTACATTTTCCTCACAGTAGACATGTATGCTTTAGGGGAGTAGCTGTTGGAGGATGCAGTCTGAAAGTTGAAGTCAACTTTTTAGATTTCCTGCTTATTGTTTGAGCCATTGTTCCTTCATCCTGATTATCTATTTTTTTTTACTCTTGCTATGATGTGAGAGAAGTTAAGATAGATAAGAAAAGATTATTGAAGCTGGAGTTTTGATTATGGGTATTTGCTTAGCTTGATTGCCTGTTTAGAGCGATATCAAACATAACTTCTGCAAACAGTACAAGTTGTGTTGTGAGCAAATTACCAGGTCAAGTTGCAAATGGTTGACTTAATTTTTGAAAATCTTTGGAATAACTGATTCTTCTCATGCAATCATCTTAGTGGTCAGCTAAATAAGATGTAATTAGGTCGCTCTGTGCCACTTGGTTTTGGACAACCGCATGATTTTGAAAATAAAATAGAGTTAATCATTTTTCTTGTGCCCATTTACTGTTTTTTATTTGCTGCTATGATTAAACAAGGGTAATAATGAAGTCATTCAAACTTGATACTGGTCATCATTAATAAATTCAGACTTTAAGCTTGGATGGAATTGTAATATGAAGCAGATTATGTTATGGTTAATGTGGATGTCCATATAGCTGTAGAGTTCTTAGCACATGTCAATCTCAGCGAGCGGATCTTCTCTTTTTTTACTTTGTCAGGATGCTGATGAAAGTGAGGAGCCCATGCAGTCCACTAGTGCAATTGCTCATGGTGAGGACTTTGCTGTTCTGATGACATCATTATTATATCTTTTGATAGTTTTTCGAAATTTTGAGCTTGCTTATACCATGCCCATGGTGGTTGATTGGTGTATATAATTTTTCTGAATAATTATTTTTGTTGAGAGGGTGGAATAATTATTGGCACTAATGCTTATATTGCATCACTGAAGTGGCTTACTGCCAAATTTTGTGCGCTTGTGAACCTTAAAGCGTCTTATGCTTTTACCTGATCTTTAACACTATTGATTTGATGCTGGAGGACAAATGTGATCTACTTTGAGACCTCTTTGTGGATTGTTTATTTTGCTTCAAATTTCTGTAACCAGGAAAAGAAAAAAAAAACAGGTTACTGGGTAGATCCTGAAACCGGACCAGAAAAATAGGGTAGGTTCCAAAAGAAGGTCTAGGGAAAACAGAGTAGGTTTTAGGTTCCAAAAAATGATAACCGATTACAACAGAGTAGGTTCCAGGTTTCAGGTCGGGACCCTACCCATCCTAAAACTGATCACCCCTATGAAGACGTGTACCTTGTCGTAGTCCTTATGTAAAGTATCTTGCATACATGCGTAGGAAATGGTTAAACAATCGCCCCCGTCAAACTACTACAAACACAGAGGAAATTTCAAGCCACAAAAGAAACAATCTTCGCGTGTTCCTTCCTTTCGTTCGGATAGGTAGGACATGGTTACACGCGTGGCGAGCCCCAGTTGGGCCATTGCGTGCTTGGCACGTTCTTCTTCTTGACTTTCTCACTTCTACGTGAGTATAAAGATTCCATTCCCGTCCTCGCACTCTGCCCATCACTGCTCACATCGCTCGTTCAATCTCCGACCCACAGTTCGTGGAAACCACTGAGAGAGAGAGAGAGAGAGAGAGATAGAATGGCTTGTGTGAGATTTCTGTGTTCCTTCCTCCTTGTCGCGGTGGCTTGCTCTGCCGCGGCAGCTAGCTTCGAGGGCTCCGACCTCGAGTCCTCCATCCTCCGGACCGTCGGCAACACCCGCCCCGCCCTCTCCTTCGTACAGTTCGCCCAAGGGTTAGACATCGACACCCCTTAGAGAAGAATAATGCGGGATATAGAATTGTGGATATCAAACATTGAAGAGTGCATGAGCCTATAAATTTTATTAGATGATTTTCCAAGTTAAAATATCTGATATGTACGCTCAACGATGTCAACTTGAGTTTGGGTAAAAGATCTGTAAAACGCCCGAGTGGATAAAGAGACAATTAGCTGACGTTGACGTGACCGTGCTGTGTGGTGTCGTCACTGCCGGGCAAAGCTCCACGACAGGAGGCTGTTGTCATGATAGGAGAGTGTGCGACCTGGTTTGTCATTACTCGGGCGCACCGGCGCACTCCTCAGGATGAGAATATTGCGGAAAATAGAATCGTCCGATTTTTTGTATATTTTTATGTTAAATATTGAGGAGTACATGGGCCTAATTATATGCGCACTCCTGACGGATACATAAAATCAAGAAATATTCTCATTATCTCTAACAATCATTTGGGTGGGTACTTAGTTTGTCGATTCCGCCTTTGTAATCTGCTGAAGTTTGTTGACCTTTCCATTTCAAATTGTTGTCCTTTGTTGGCTGCGTTGCTGTTTGGTTTTAGGTATGGGAAGAGGTACGAGACAGCGGAGGAGATCAAGCTGAGGTTCGAGAATTTCAGGGCGAATCTCAGGCTTATTCGATCCACCAACAACAAGGGCTTGCCTTACACTCTTGCTGTGAATCGTACGTGACAGTTCTTGAAATTTCTCCTTTCCTATCTCTTGTTTTAGAACTGAAGATCAATTTGGTCATAGTCGTTTCGACTTGCTTCATAACCTGAAGCCGAAGAGACGGTATTTTTGCTGTTGCTGCTGTTGTCGTTGAGTCTAATTTTGTGCTTGATGGGGTTGACAGAGTATGCTGATTGGAGCTGGGAGGAGTTCACCATGCACCGGCTGGGAGCTACTCAAAACTGCTCTGCCACCACCAAGGGCAACCACATGCTCACCGACGATGTTCTTCCCAAAACGGTATTTCTCACGACCATGGCTCAATCGGGAGCTTTCCGCTTGTATCATCCTTCGTTCAATGAGATAAAACAGCTTAAGCTAGACTAGCAGCTGTACTACTTTTAGCCGTATGGTGTCTTCTGTATCGACCGGCAATTTTCTCTGTTAAACTACAGCCAAATAGTTACTCAGCTGCCACTAGCAGCCTTGTGTCCATATCATATTTTCGTTTTCTTTGAAAGATTCATATAAAATTCAGTTACAGTGACAAAAATCCATTAGCTTTATCCATGACGACCGAACTTTTTGTCCTCGCTTTTACTGATTGAAAGTCCTCGCTGAAAGCCTGAAACAACTTAGTTCTTTTTTTTTTTTTGGTACAGAAACAACTTAGTTCTTTTCTCTCTCCCAAGCTCAAGGTTTCGGCACTTTCCATGGGATCTAGGACTAGATTGCTGATTACTGTAGAACCTATTGGCAGATCATCGAAGAGTGAGACCTATGTCAATATTAGATCTTTATTTGCTTCCAATCCTTCATATTTGCAGAAAGACTGGAGAGAAGAGGGCATTGTAAGCCCAATTAAAGATCAAGGCGGCTGTGGATCTTGCTGGAGTTTCAGGTTTTTCTTTCTTCTTCTTTTTTTCACTCGTGAGCTCTATAAATCATTGAGATATCATTATGCTAGACTGCTAGTGACCTCTAATTTGAACTTTTGCAGCGCCACTGGAGCTCTCGAGGCTGCTTATCACCAAGCATTCGGGAAAGGAATCTCTCTGTCTGAGCAGCAGCTCGTGGACTGTGCTGGGGCTTTCAACAACTTTGGATGCGGAGGCGGGTTGCCGTCCCAAGCCTTCGAGTACATCAAGTACAACGGTGGCCTTGATACCGAGGAAGCATATCCTTATACCGCAAAGGAAGAACCCTGTAAATTCTCGGCTGGCAGTGTCGGTGTCCAAGTCCTCGACTCTGTTAACATCACCTTGGTAAGTTTTGTGGGCTATCAGTAGAGTTAGCCAAAAGAAAAGAAAAAGAAAAGGGTCTGGAAATTGCATAAAGATAGATTCAAATCGCCTATCTGTTTATATTTGCAATACATGGTGGACTCAGGGTGCTGAGGATGAACTAAAGCATGCAGTCGCCATGGTCCGGCCAGTGAGTGTGGCATTCCAGGTCGTGAGAGACTTCTCGGCCTACAAGTCAGGTGTCTACACCAGCGATACATGTGGTAGCACTTCCATGGTGAGCATTTTCTTATATAAAAGGGAGCACTATCTACATCTTGAATATGTTTGAAGGATGCCAGTGCGCAGGAATCATAAAGCCTTCTATATGTTGATAAATCTGAACCATGACATTTACTTTGAGGATCTATCTTGACGAGATGCATATAATCTGATTCCATACTGTTAATTACGTTTTGCATGTGGGGCGATATTCATGCTCTTGTCTAATGCAAACCGAATGTTCTATATCAGGATGTGAACCATGCTGTACTCGCTGTTGGTTATGGAGTTGAAAATGGCGTTCCGTATTGGCTCATCAAGAATTCTTGGGGAGCAGACTGGGGCGACCACGGATACTTCAAGATGGAGATGGGGAAGAACATGTGTGGTAAGTTCCCTGCATAAGATTTTTTATTTTAGTAGAAGAACCGGAATAGACAGCGCCAGAACAACTATGCTTTTGAAATTCTTGCAGTTGTTCAGTTCATGTCCATTCATGCTGTGATTAATTTCCTACTAAGTTAATCTGTCCTCGTCTACCGGTCTTGAATTGCAGGTGTTGCCACTTGCGCATCATACCCTGTTGTGGCCTAGATTGTTTCTGGAGGATCAATGGGCTCTCGTGCCAGGTGATTCGAGATATATATTTCGCATGAAGAAATGCTCCGCCGCCTCGAGATGGAGTGCTAAAATGTAGCATAAAACGGTTTAGCTTAGTGCATAAAATAATCTTCACGGCAGTTGCAACTCCACATGGTTTTACTGTTGCATGAACAAAGACCTTGTATATACCTGTTTATGTTTGTGTGGCATAAAACACTCTCTTTGCAAGAACGGTGCATCAAATTCCCACCTATGCTATGTTTCTTGGAAAGGAAGAAACATATTGTTTACATTCATTATGAACCATTCTTTCAGAAAATCAAATCCCCACCAAAGCTAGACTTTCCCAAAAATGAATGAACAAGTTCTACAATATTGTCAGAAGGATATTGAAGATCTGTCCTAGATAAATAAACTTGTTAGCAAAAGTCAATCTCCAATCTACCCGGAGTTTTTTGGCTTTTAATGTAAACAAGAAGGATTTGCTTAATAGATTTCACAATATCAAAATTTTCTCTAAACTCGATATGAAAAGACAATTTTGGCAAATCCAAATCAACAAAAAAGATGGATAGAAAACAGCTTTTATGGTTCCATTTTGCCATGGAATGTCACGCAATTTGGTCTTAAAGATGCTCTTTTAGAATTTCATAGGATTATAAATGGTATTTTAAATCCATGTTCAGAATTCATATTGGTCTATATTGATGATGTTCTCATTTATTCTTCAAATATTGACGAACATTTCAAACACATTTATTTTTATAAAAATAATTAAAAATTAATGGATCGGTGGTTTCCCCTACCAAAATATCCCTGTTTCAAACAAAAATCAAATTTCTTGGTCATTACATTCCCCAAAGAATAATCATTTCAATAGATGGATCTATAATATATGTGGATAAATTTCCAAATAAAATTAGAGACAAATCCTAATTAATTTTTTTTGTTGGGAAGTCTTAATTATGTCCTGGATTTCCTCCCAAAAATTACTATCATATGTAAACCTTTATATCAAAGATTACAAAAGATCCATCTCAAATGGTCATCTATTCATACAAATATTGTTAAACAGACTAAAGAACACATCAAAGAGATTCCGTGTCTTCATCTGGCAGACCCATCTGCATTTAAAATTATAGAAACTAATGCTTCAAAGATAAGATACGGAGGCATTCTCAAACGAATTAAAAACAATAAAGACAGACGAAAAAAAATAAAGAGCATATTATATAATTCGCCTCTAAACATTGGAATGGTACTCAACTATATACACGCTATTTTTGACTTGTCACTGGTGTTTTGCTTAAGTTTTAACATGATATTTCCTTATTGCACTATAGTTACTAATGTAATAAGTAGAAGGGAAATTTAGGATATCACACTAGCGTTGATCGTACAACATCAAAGCTCCATTTGTTTGACGAAAAATGTGATATATTTAGAAAATATTTTTCAGGAAGTCATTTTTCAAGAAAATGAACTAGAAAATATTTTCCTCCGTTTGGTATGAAAAATCCAACTTGATTTTCTTGAGAAAATTACCAAAAATTTTGAATTTTGAATTATCTTTTCCTTGTCTTTTTGTTTTCCTTAGCCGGTTGCCGGCCACAAGTGAGGGACGAGCTTGCCCAAGGCCAATGAGGTCAAGCTCGTCCCTCGCTTGTGGCCGGCGACCAGCCATGGAAAAAGGAAAAGAAAGAAAAAGAAAAGAAAACATAAATTATAAACGAAAAATAACTAAAAATATAATTTTTCAAAATATTTTTTATAAGAATAAACATTTCATTAACGAGGACCTGAGCTCCGAGGACCTGCACATGGCCTTTGTGGACTCGGGTTTGAGTACTGGGGACCAGAGTTCGAGCGTCGAGGAGCTGAGAATTGCCTTTATAGACACGGGCTTGAGTGTCGGGGCATTAGGCATGGGCATCGGGGCTTCAAGCTCGACCCCAACGGACACGAGCGTGGGCGTTGGGGGCTTGAGCCTAGGCTTAGCATTGGAGACCAGGTCCTAATGCCGATGACTCGCGAACCAGCGTTAGGGATCCCATGTCCAGGTCTAGAATTTCAAGTCCAAACGCTAATACCCAGTCATATTTTGGAAAATATTTCCCAATTTTTCAAAAAGGAAATCGTTTTCATAAATTTAAGCATAGATTTTTTGTTAATTAGAAAAACATTTTTCATTTACTCATTTTTCTAAGTGAACCAAGTGCCAAAAAAATGAGAAAAATGTTTTTTTTGCGAAAACGGAGCCTTAGCTTCTTTTCTTTTTCCCATCTTCCCTCCCCATCAAATATATCCTTCTTGGACGAAAATTTCACAATTTTGTTTCCTCTTGCGCGATTGTACGGCCCGTTATCAACCGGAACGGGTTAGGTTTCTAATGGGCCCACTGTCTCTAACGTACGTTGATTTTATCATCTCAGGCCCCATTTATATCCTGGACAAAGTCGATGTTGATATTCATCTTGCTATTTATAATTTGGGAGGATTTACTTTCTCGTGAATTTGATAGCAAAGGTTCGCGAGTAGGAATCATCGTCCATCACTTTGCCAACTCGTGTAAGCCCTCGAAGTTTTCAACTTTCTATATTTCGAAATTATCCGATATTGCGTTTTGTGGAACTTAACTGACCTTACTTGTTAAGTAGATTATGTCCCATAACTAGATCTATCAAACATGTGGATGGGGTCGAAAATGCTCCGACCCAAACATATTAATTTAATCTGTTTTGACCAATTTCCATGCAAAACAAATATAGTGACTCGTATCCGACTCACATTGCTAAAATAATTATATATTTAATCAAATCTCGAAAAATTCATATAGGAGTGAGCGAGTAAGAGTAAGAGAGAGTAAAAGAGTTATAGAAATGGATTGACTTTAAATAAATTGTAAATTCATTTAACATCTATATTATCTCAGGCATTATTATTTCAAACTCATATATGACCTATTTAATGAATATAATTAATCCATATAAAAACTTAATTCGTCAAATATGAGTTACCCATTTCGACATATCTACTCGTGACATGGCACCAAGGCCTTGCTTGGTTCAACTTTGAGAAAATGCAAAGTCATCTTCCCAGGGCTCTTTGGTTCAAAGGTATTTTGCTCAATGCAAATGCGTTTGGTTGCTTTCCTTTTAAGCGTAGCTTTCTGCAAATTATTTTAAAATTAAATAAAAAGCAGAAAAGAAAAATAATGGCACTGTTCATCTTCTTCGTTGAAGAAGAGAGGGCTTGAGCTTGCAGCATCTCTCCCATTCCCCCATCTCTCTGCAAATCCTCAATCCGAAAGCCTCGACCCATCAAAACACTAACTCTCTCATGTTGGCTACTACGTGGTACTTGAGATTGATCGCGCCACCCCAGACAATACGCTGTCGAGGTCGCGCGACCACCTAGGCCAGGGCCATGGAGGATGCGCGACGCCAGGACGAGGCAACGCCGAGGTCGAGCGACTGCGGGGCAACGTAGATCTGGCCCTTCGACGGTCGAAGCGAGCCAGGCAAGGGCCGCGGATGATGCGCGACGCCAAGCGAGTCAACGCTGAGGTTGTGTGACCGCCGGGCGACTCAGATCTGGCCCTTCGACGGTCGAGGCGACCCAGGCGAGGTCCCGCGGAGGATGCGTGACGCCAGGCGAGGCAACGCCGAGGTTGCGCAACCACTGGGCGACTCAGATCTGGCCCTTCGACGTTCGACGCCACCCAGGCAAGGGCCGCGGAGGACGCGTGACTTCGACGTTGACCCTCGACCGCAGTGACCGTCGACCTTGACCAGCGACTTGACGTCAGCTACTGAGCACAGAGATTATGGGTTGAAGAAGACGAGAGACATGGTCGAAGGAGATGAACAATAACTTTTGAGGGGGGCAAAAGTGAAACACACAATTATCGATGAAGGCAATAATGAAAAAATAAAAAAAGTCATTAAACCCTCCCTCACGATAGCATTTCTAATGCTAGCACTTGCCCAATTGGGTCCTAAAAATGCTTGTCGAATATCTCATATTTTTCTCGAGAAGTTTTAGGAGCTCAAAGTCTTTTTAGGAAAGTTGAATCAAACGGGGCACAAATAAGCTTTTCCTCTTCTTCAACTCCGTGCACATGAACTGCAGTGTTAGGTTATCTCCTACCGAATTTTTATGAGGTTTATCTTATCCCCTACATGTCATTTTCCTTCGCCTAATATATCAAACATTTCGTTTTCTTCTATCATGGAGAAGCCTATTTGATATTGATAAATCTCGAGCCGATTAAACATTCCATTAACCTCATGAATAAGGTCGGATGCCGGCCAAATCCCAAAAGAATGAGCACAACGCGACAAGATGCATCGGAATATCGAACGTACACCGAGCATCTTCTTCATCTTCGGCTCTCTTCATATGGTACTTAGCGGTCCACGAAGTGATAAGGCTTGTGTTTAAGTGGAAGATTCGTCCCAATAAATATGTCGTTACCCATTAATAAAGACAAGATGTCTCGCTCCTAGCCAGCCAAATGTAGGTTTCCGTCGATCAATCACAACGTTAAACTTTTAGAAATCTCACCATGAGGACGACAACATCTCTATCATCGAGTACTATGCTTAGCTGTCGTGTTTCGAAGTAATAATGCAAGTGGTCAAATACGACCACGCACACGGAGCGAAATGATTCGGCCATGGGCATTAAACATGTGCGACGACAAGAGTCAAGAGACGCATTAGTCGTCGTTGATGGTGACTCGGCCACTTCACTTTCGCCCGCACCACATGCGCTCACTCTTTACTGATCGACTTAAGTTGACCATGACACTTTATCAAGAAAAAAAATCTGATACGGTCTGAGATAAAGTGGTGTTCAGATTGATTTTCATTTTTTTGGGTTCCACTTATCCATTTCGCGTGCGTTGAATGAATGTATTCCAGGCTGTTCGTTGTCAAAATTGGGAAGATATGAAGATTCCCCATCTCTGTCACCTTTTCGCGTAGGACCATCTCGAGAGAGCTCAATTCCATCTCCAACTCTTGATTTTTTGACCAATTCCAGAATCTCTGGGCAAAAAAAAAAAAAAAACAACAAAAAAAAATGATCCTTCGCGTGAAGTTCATGGACTAACACCACGTGAGATGCCCTTCTCTTGGTGTAATTGAGTTCGATACAATGGAGTCGAATAGAATGGGGGGCGAGGTCGATAGGTCGAACTTGATTTCTCACATAATATTCCCGACTCGATGCTTAACTTGAGCTGGATTTGATATGACATTTCTGTTCCTGCGCGTAGCTCGACTTAATGACATAAGAGTGATTCTAAGCTAATGCGACATTAGGTTTTGGATTAGTTTCCTGTCAAATTCGTAGAAACCAAAATAAACATCGGTTAATAATCCTGTGAAGACGTGTACCTTGTCGTAGTCCTTATGTAAAGTATCTTGCATACATGCGTAGGAAATGGTTAAACAATCGCCCCCGTCAAACTACTACAAACACGGAGGAAAGTTCAAGCCACAAAAGAAACAATCTTCGCGTGTTCCTTCCTTTCGTTCGGATACGTAGGACATGGTTACACGCGTGGCGAGCCCCGGTTGGGCCATTGCGTGCTTGGCACGTTCTTCTTTTGACTTTCTCACTTCTACGTGAGTATAAAGATTCCATTCCCGTCCTCGCACTCTGCCCATCACTGCTCACATCAATCGTTCAATCTCCGACCCACATTTCGTGGAAACCACTGAGAGAGAGAGAGAGAGAGAGAGAGAGAGAGAGAATGGCTTGTGTGAGATTTCTGTGTTCCTTCCTCCTTGTCGCGGTGGCTTGCTCTGCCGCGGCAGCTAGCTTCGAGGGCTCCGACCTCGAGTCCTCCATCCTCCGGACCGTCGGCAACACCCGCCCCGCCCTCTCCTTCGTACAGTTCGCCCAAGGGTTAGACATCAACACCCCTTAGAGAAGAATAATGCGGGATATAGAATTGTGGATATCAAACATTGAAGAGTGCATGAGCCTATAAATTTTATTAGATGATTTTCCAAGTTAAAATATCTGATATGTACGCTCAACGATGTCAACTTGAGTTTGGGTAAAAGATCTGTAAAACGCCCGAGTGGGATAAAGAGACAATTAGCTGACATTGACGTGACCGTGCTGTGTGGTGTCGTCACTGCCGGGCAAAGCTCCACGACAGGAGGCTGTTGTCATGATAGGAGAGCGTGCGACCTGGTTTGTCATGACTCGGGCGCACCGGCGCGCTCCTCAGGATGAGAATATTGCGGAAAATAGAATCGTGCAATTTTTTGTATATTTTTATGTTAAATACTGAGGAGTACATGGGCCTAATTATATGCGCACTCCTGACGGATACATAAAATCAAGAAATATTCTCATTTATCTCTAACAATCATTTGGGTGGGTACTTAGTTTGTCGATTCCGCCTTTGTAATCTGCTAAAGTTTGTTGACCTTTCCATTTCAATTGTTGTCCTTCGTTGGCTGCGTTGTTGTTTGGTTTTAGGTATGGGAAGAGGTACGAGACAGCGGAGGAGATCAAGCTGAGGTTCGAGAATTTCAGGGCGAATCTCAGGCTTATTCGATCCACCAACAACAAGGGCTTGCCTTACACTCTTGCTGTGAATCGTACGTGACAGTTCTTGAAATTTCTCCTTTCCTATCTCTTGTTTTAGAACTGAAGACCAATTTGGTCATAGTCGTTTCGACTTGCTTCATAACCTTAAGCCGAAGAGACGGTATTTTAGCTGTTGCTGCTGTTGTCGTCGAGTCTAATTTTGTGCTTGATGGGGTTGACAGAGTATGCTGATTGGAGCTGGGAGGAGTTCACCATGCACAGGCTGGGAGCTACTCAAAACTGCTCTGCCACCACCAAGGGCAACCACATGCTCACCGACGATGTTCTTCCCGAAACGGTATTTCTCACGACGATGGCTCAATCGGGAGCTTTCCGCTTGTATCATCCTTCGTTCAACGAGATAAAACAGCTTGAGTTAGACTAGCAGCTGTACTACTTTTAGCCGTATGGTGTCTTCTGTATCGACCGGCAATTTTCTCTGTTAAACTACAGTTAAATAGTTACTCAGCTGCCACTAGCTGCCTTGTGTCCATATCATATTTTCGTTTTCTTTGAAAGATTCATATATAATTCAGTTATAGTGACAAAAATCCATTAGCTTTATCCATGACGACCGAACTTTTTGTCCTCGCTTTTACTGATTGAAAGTGCTCGCTGAAAGCCTGAAACAACTTAGTTCTTTTTTCTCTCCCAAGCTCAAGGTTTCGGCACTTTCCATGGGATCTAGGACTAGATTGCTGATTACTGTAGAACCTATTGGCAGATTATCGAAGAGTGAGACTTATGTCAATATTAGATCTTTATTTTCTTCCAATCCTTCATATTTGCAGAAAGACTGGAGAGAAGAGGGCATTGTAAGCCCAATTAAAGATCAAGGCGGCTGTGGATCTTGCTGGAGTTTCAGGTTTTTCTTTCTTCTTCTTTTTTTCACTCGTGAGCTCTATAAATCATTGAGATATCATTATGCTAGACTGCTAGTGACCTCTAATTTGAACTTTTGCAGCGCCACTGGAGCTCTCGAGGCTGCTTATCACCAAGCATTCGGGAAAGGAATCTCTCTGTCTGAGCAGCAGCTCGTGGACTGTGCTGGGGCTTTCAACAACTTTGGATGCGGAGGCGGGTTGCCATCCCAGGCCTTCGAGTACATCAAGTACAACGGTGGCCTTGAGACCGACGAAGCATATCCTTATACTGCAGAGGACGGTCCCTGCAAATTCTCGGCTGGCAGTGTCGGTGTCCATGTCCTCGACTCTGTTAACATCACTATGGTAAGTTCGTGGGAATCTGTAGAGTTAGCCAAAAGAAAAAAAAAGAAAGGGTCTGGAAATTGCATAAAGATAGATTCAAATTCCCTATCTGTTTATATTTGCAATACATGGTGGATTCAGGGTGCTGAGGATGAACTAAAGCATGCGGTCGCCATGGTCCGGCCAGTGAGTGTGGCATTCCAGGTCTCGAGTGGCTTCCAGCTCTACAAGTCGGGTGTCTACACCAGCAAAACATGCGGTAGCACTTCCATGGTAAGCATTTCCTAGCAAAATGAAAGGAACACTATCTCCATCTCGATCATGTTTGAAGGACGCCAGCGCGCAGGAATCATAAAGCCTTCTAAACATCGATAAATCTCAACCACGACATTTACTTTGAGCATCTATCTTGTCACGATGCATATAATCTGATTCGTTACTGCTATTAAAGTTTTGCACGCAAGGCGATATTCATTGTTGTGTCTAATGAAAACCGAGCATTCTGTGTCAGGATGTGAACCATGCTGTACTCGCTGTTGGTTATGGAGTTGAAGACGGTGTTCCGTACTGGATCATCAAGAATTCCTGGGGAGAGAACTGGGGCGACAAGGGATACTTCAAGATGGAGATGGGGAAGAACATGTGCGGTAAGTTCCCCCCGTGTGATCCTCTGGTTTTGGTAGAAGTGCCGGAATAAACGGTGCCGGGATAACTATGCTTTTGAGATTCTCGCAGTGGTTTCAGTTCATGTCCATTCCTTCTGTGCTCGACTTTCTGCTAAGTTATTCCGTCCGCGTCGATCGGCCTTAAATTGCAGGTGTCGCTACTTGTGCATCGTACCCTATTGTGGCCTAGATTGTTATTTGGAGAACCTATGGAGTCGCGTGCCGGGTGATTCGAGACGTGTTGCTTCGCCTCAAGGCGGAGTGCTGTAATGTAGCATAGAAGGGTTTATGCTTAGTGTACAAAAATAAACTTCAGAACTGGTGCAAATTCCATATGGTTACTATTATGTCCCCAAGGACCTTGTAATTCCTCTCTATTTTTGTGCGGTATGAAGCACTATCGTTACAAGAATAACGCATTTGCAGCCGAGGAAAATGCGATTCCTCCGCGACTAAAACGGCACAGGATTAAAGGGGCAAAATTTCACTCTGAAGAGGACGCTTCCGCATATCTACTATCGGTAGAGATTGAATGGACGGTGTTTCGCACATGCTAACACTCACCGTGCGATGTTTAAATAGCTGAGGAGAGGTAATACTATCTTTGATCGCACCAGAAGCGACAGTAGCCGAAATCTTTCATTCGCAGCGCGAATTACATATGCGAAGACAAGCAAAAGTTCACAGTTCGATTAGCTGACATTCATGTCCTTGTTCATGCATTTGTCATTTCTCAGGAGAGATCTATCGATCGGAGTAAATTACAGCTCCGGAGAGAGAGACTCGTGAAATATACCTCTTTCTTTCGCCATAGAAACAAAGAATAATACCAAAGATTTTCCGATTTAATATCTTCATAGAATGATCAATAAACAGGGTATGCAAATGTGGGGATGATTGCCCGAAGAATCATAAGTACGGAATTTTGCTAATTTAGTTCTAAACCTTTTTTACGATTTGCAAATATTCGAAGACCGTCCTGCGTGGCACGGCCCTTAGGATTTTTTTCTCTGTTTTTTCCTTTTATTTTCTTTCCTTTTCCTTTTTCATATTTCCCTCCGCCGGTCGCCGGCGGATGTCACCGGCCACAGGCGAGGGTGTCGCAGCCCTCCAAGGCCCTCACCGGCCACGGCAAGGGCGTCTCGGCCCTTGCCTGAGAGACCCAAGATCAGACCCAAAGAGCTCTGCAAGGACATCCCAGACAAGAGACTGATGCCGCTTTTACTCCTCTGAGCTAAATCCATCATCTGGGTTTTGCTTATCACTATCTCTCCGATTCTGGGTGTTCTGTGATTTTCAACCTCTTGCAAGACAGAACAGAACACAAAGGCCCTCTTCTTGGCTCGCAGAGAGGGGCTTTTCTTGTGTCTCCACGTGAAAAGGAAGATTAGCAATGGTCGATTGATCGATCGCGCGGCCGGCAAGGGCATCACAGCCCTCGCCTATGGCCGGCCACCTCTGCCAGCCATCGCATAGCACCAACTAGTAATATAAAAAAAAAAAAAAAAAATCAAAATATTGTAAAAATCCTCAAGGCCAGTGCTGACTATGCAATATAAAATAATAAATATCGACTAAACTGTCATGCCAATTATTTTCGATTAAAATTGATTGGAAACTATATTTTTTTCAAAATGTTTATAAAAACCCAAATTGAAAAGCTTAGAATTTTTTAGCTACCGTAATAAGTTTTTTCGAAAATGAAGTCAACAATAGTCAATAAAAATAAAAATGTTATATCCTTTCCTTTTTAGCTTTTGCCAAAAACATAACTCAAAAATCGATTACATGTATCAACCTAAAATTAATTTTTTTATATTATTTTTATTTTTTCAAATTTTTTTAGTTTTTCTTTTCTTTTCTTTTTCCTTTCTTTTTCTTTTTTTTTTCCTTCATCTTCATTGGACCAACAATGGATTGTCATATTGTAATTGATACCACAATAACGTGACACGTAACATAAATGCTACATTTTGATAAAAAAAAAAACATAAACGCCAAATGAAAGACTTTCTTTTATATGCATGAATTTTTATGTCGACCATTTTTTTCTACATTTAAATGTCTCGCGTTTTATTTATTATATATTTCAAGTGATCATATTGATTTATGAATCGCCATACACATATAATATCTCTCATCTTATATATAAAATATACTAATTTTGTAAATTAATCTGTTAGATTAAATTGGCAAGCAGGACGTATAGAAATTATTGATTAGCTGTACTCCAAGTTTAGGTAACAAGCCTACGTTGGACCCCATCAGTTTGCCTATCCACTTGCACCCAAAAATAAAAAAGACACGACAATAATATAAAAATTGGTAAAAAAAAGTGGTTGGTATAAAAATTCATGCATATAAAAGAAAGTCTTTCATTTGGCGTTTATGTTTTTTTTGGGGTCAAAATGTAGCATTTATGTTACGTGTCACGTTATTGTGGTATCAATTATATTATAACAATCCATTGTTGGTCCAATGAAGATGAAATAAAAAAAAAAGAAAAGGAAAGGAAAAAGAAAAGAAAAGAAAAACTAAAAAAATTCCAAAAAATAATTAAAAAATAATATTAAAAAATTAGTTCGGGGTAAAATTGTTTGGGGTATTCTGGGTTTGGAATTTTGATAAAAAAAAAATAGTTCGGGATAAAATTGTCAGTATGATATCGGTTTGGGGTTTTTTATGGTCAAAAAAAAAATAGTTCGGGGAAAAAATTATCAGAGATGTCTTAGTTTGGGGTTTTTTATGGTCAAAAAAATAATTTGGGGTAAATCTATCACAAGTGTACCAGTTTAGGATTTTTTTGTGGTATTAACCCTATTGTAAAAATCCTCAAGGCCAATGCTGACTATGCAATATAAAATAATAAATGTCGACTAAACTGTCATGCCAATTATTTTTTATTAAAATTGATTGGAATGACTATATTATATTATTAAATTGTCATTGAAAAGCTTAGAACTTTTTTAGCTACCGTATAATAAGTTTGGTACTTTTGGAATAATTTTCTCACAAATGAAGTCAACAATAGTCAATAAAATAAAAATGTTGGATCCTTTCCTTTTTAGCTTTTGCCAAAAACATAACTCAAAAATCGATTACATGTATCAACCTTGCTAAAATTTCTCTTTCTTCGAATATTAATGGGACCCCAAGAAGAAAAAAATTGCATGCTGCATGGACTCTTGTCTGCTCCACTCAATTGATTACCACATGTCCGCGTAGCGCCCACTTTTTCTTTTCTTTTTTTTCTCTTGCGGACTCTCTCTCCCCTGTTCTTCCCTCACTTCTCTCACTCTTTTCTATTTGGCTTTCATTTTGCTTTTTGAGGCCATGGACAACAAGGGCCAGCAGCCATGGACAGCGGCGGCAACAAACATGGACGAGTAAGGGGCTTGCGAGTGACACTGGAACTCGTCCATAGCCGATGGACGATATTGAACATACACAAAAAATTCAAAAACAACATTAAACATTTTCATATAGTCTAGCGACTGAATTGAATACGCAAAAAAAAATTAAAGAACCATATTGAACAAATTAAAAATTCAAGAACGGCATTACACAATGGCTAAAGTTCATGGACCCCTTGCGTCATTTTCACCTCTTACGTTTGCGCGGCATGAAACACTATCATTACAAGAATAATGCATTGCAGCGAGATTCTTCCACGATTGAGATGGCACAGAACCGAAGGGGGAAAAAATTCACTTGAAATGGACGCTTTTGCTTATTTACCAGTAGTGATTAAACACTCACCATGGCGATGTTTGAAAGCCTAGGAGAAGTAATACTATCTTTGATTGCACCAGAAGCGACAGTAGCCGCATCTTTATTTGCAGGGCAAATTACATAGGGTTAACACCACGAAAAACCCCAAACTGGTATACCTGTGACAAATTTACCCAAAACTATTTTTTTGATAACAAAAAACCCTAAACTGGTACACCCGTGATAATTTTACCCAAACTATTTTTTTTACCATCAAAAACCCTATACTGATATACCTATGACAATTTTACCCCCAAATTAATTTTTAGCCACCAAAAATCCCAAACCGGTACACTTGTGACAAATTTACCCTTTATTAGTTTCCGTTAAATTTTACTATCAAATTGCTAAGTTTAATGACACGTGATAATTGACATGTGTACCGATTTTGGGTTTGACCCCTCCGTTTGTCACAAATTTACTAATTTGTGATTTTTTGTGATATTAATATAATTTAACAGATACTAACAGAGGGCAAATTTGTCACAAATATACCAGTTTGGGATTTTTAGTGGTCAAAAAACTAGTTTGGGGGTAGAATTATCACAGGTGTACCAGTGTAGAGTTTTTGGTGATCAAATAAATAGTTCAACGTAAAATTGTCACAAGCGTACCAGTTTGGGGTTTTTTATGGTTAAAAAAATAATTTTGAGTAAAATTATCACAGATGTACCAGTTTAGGGTTTTTCGTAGTATTAACCCAATTACATATGCAAAGAAAAATAAGCAGAAGTTCAGGGTCATGCAAAAGCTCATAGTTCGATTAGCTGACATTCATATCCTTACAGAAACTGACTTTGGCATGAGATTGTAGAAAGTCCTTACATAAATGTTTCTCTATGGTTTCTTCCCATTCAATGATATGTTAGGCTGTAATGGTCCTATTGGTGCCTGGAAACCTCAAAAGCTCTCAAATTGCCATCTTCATAGTTCTCTTTTCATCGGTTAGTCATATTCCACAAGATCGATCGAACGATCGGAATGAATTACAGCTCAGGGAAAAGAGAGAGAGACTCATGAAACATGCCTCTTTCTATTACCCAGAAAAAGAAATATACCAAAATTTTCTAATTTAATATCTTCATATAGTGATATAAGATGTAGTCAACAAATGAATATAAATTGATGGATCCTTTCCCTTTCCATCCCTTCCCTCAACCCTGCTAAAATTTCTCTTTCTTTGGATATTAATGGGACACCAACAAATTATTTCGGACGAGCAAAGAAAGCAAATATTTACATTTAAAGTGTGCAGATGATTGAAGGATCTGGACAGCTAGTGACCCATTATGGCCTTGCAATAGCAGACGCATTTCACTTTTCCTTTGGGCATTGTTTCATTCCTGATAATCTCACTCTTAGTGATGCATAAGCAGGAGACTTCGACTTCGACCCTAGAAGTCTCCGTTGTGGAATTATGATCCATGGGGACATCTAGGTAGCTATCAAAATCTCTCTACTATACACAAAACAAATGTCTCCAGCTCTCTGCATAAATGAGCTGCGATGCCAGGTATTACCTCCTGAGTCCTGATGTCGCCGTACTGGATATGCATAAGCTCTTCACAACATCCAAAGACTTCTCATGCCCCAGGATAGATTGGGCTACCTCCCAGCCTGAGAACCAACAGGATTGAAAACAAAGTTGGTAAGCACATCCACTCTAAAAACTGATGGACATTATTCTGCAAATTCTACTATGCATTTCATTCTTCATAAGAAAAAAAAACAAGACAAGTGTGCAATCAACAATGCAATAAGAATAGGCAATTTTTTTCCAGATAAAGAAAAACATCAGCACCTTAATACTGATAAACATCCCCAAAAAGAAAAAGGAAAAAGAAAAAAAAGTACTCTCCAAGCTCAGTCAGCAGTCCGCTAATTGAATCAGCCACACTATCAAAATGATAAAGATCATTAATCCAGCAGAAACGAATCAGGAGGTTATGGCACCAGTTGCTTATGGCCAATTTATGTGAAGACTTGGGCAAGATCAATGATGTCATGGAGCAACTGACCGTTGAATGCCAAGTAAAAAGATGAAACACATTAAAATTGCAATGAAGTGGGCTCAACCAAGCAAGGAATGAGATCTTGTGCACCATGGTTTTAAGAGCAAGAAAAGTAAAGCTAAATACACATGTCCAAATCTTCAATCAGGACAACCCACAATCAGATGCAAGCATGTCAGACAGCAGCATCCATTGTCATGCATCCGTTTATTGCAAATACGAAACCGCAACATTCTCTAACTGTAGCACCAGCAAAGCAGAATAATCATGATGACAATGACAACAATGATGAACGTTCGGTAGCTTTTCACAAATAGCACATCAAGAATTATTATATTAGTAATTTCATATAACGAGTGGGCCAGATTACTTACAGCTTCATAACTGATTCATGCAAGAAGCTATACACCCACGAGGATGTATGATGGTGGAAGGACATCACTCAATTACTCGAGCCACAAAAAACCGAAGCCCAGAACATAGAAACCTTCCATCAAACAGCCACAAGAATGTCTGCATTCATTGTAGCAGGAATAACCCTGTTCAAAGAGGAGAAACCCAAATTCAGGCCCTCCAAGGCAGTCCGCCTTATGTGAAAGGCTTCATTGGCCATCCCAGCCTTTAGAAGGCAAGAGACAAAAGAATTAACCGTGATGCTGTCAGGAGCACAACCAACCGACAGCATCTTATTGTAAATTCTCATTGCTTCCATCATTCTCCCCTTCATACAATGCCCAATGATGAGAATTGTAAATGTCAATTTATCAGGTCTGCATCCCTTCTCCTCCATCTCCGCCAATATTATGTTTGCCTCATCTACATTACCCGCTTTGCAGAACCCATCCATTACTGGATTGTAAATAAATGGTTGAGGGACAATATTCGTCCACCTCAACTGTTTTAAACATTCACGAGCATCGTGCAACCTATTATCCTTACATAATGCGTTGATAAGTACTGAAAAGGTATAAGCATTGGGTGATATGTTCCTAGCAGACATCAGCTGCCAAAGTTCCAAGCCCTCATTCACCTGCCCCGCTCGACAATGCCCATCGATTAAGGAAGTAAAGGTAACAACATCAGGGTAGCAACCAACAGAGAGCATCTTGTCATACATGGAATGGGCAGAGCTCATGTTTCCAGCCTTACCAAAGCCATCGATTAGGACATTGAAAGTAACTGTACTAGGTCTAATGCCAGAAGTTTTCATCTCTTCGAACAGGAGGGATGCTTCCTCCATTCTACCCAACTTGCAACAACCGGATATAACCGACGTGTACGTCACAACATCTGGTGAGACGTCACACCTTGATTGGACTTCCTTCAATAAAAGGTGCCCCCTTTCTATCTCATTGACCCTACATAATCCATTTATAAGTGTGTTAAAAGTAACAATATCTGGAGAACAACCAAAACTCTCCATATCATTGAAAAGTTCAAACGCCTTATCGATATCTCTTACTCTGCATAAACCTCTGATTAATATATTCAAAGTCCAAGTATCAGGACTGGCGTGCAATAGCAAATGGTCCTTAAACAAGGACATTGCCTGGTGCACCTGATTCCTATTGACCAACAAGTTCAATATTGTGTTACAGATGTGGGAACTCATCTTTATCTCAATGCCATGAACCTTCGCAATTATATGCTTCACACTATCGATTTTACCCGCTTCCACGAATGACAATAACAAAAACCCAAAACTTGCACTATCGATCGAATGCCCATCACTCCTCATGCAATCAAAAACTGCCTTCGCCAAATCATGAAGACCAGCTTGACATGATATTCTCATGAGCATATCATAAGTCACAGGCCAATGAACAATACCCACGTTCACCCTACTGAACTCAAAGAACCCAAACCCCAGCTTCGGATCCCCAAGCCGCCGAGTGACCTCGAATGCGATCGAGGGCGTCAAGTGCCGCAAGTAGCCCAAGCAAGCATCCACACCACTCAAATGCACAAACACAGAGCACGCAACCTTGACAAACCAAGCCTCGGATTCATCGATTACCTCCCTATCGCACCCGGGCAATGCGCGAGATCCTCCTCCTCCCCCCTGAACCTGAGCGTGGAAGTAACTTGCCGCGACGCTGGAGGCTCGAACCCTAGGACGGCGAGTGACGAGGGATAAGAGGGTCATCACCAACCCATTGCCATCACCCGAACCAGCTCCACCTCCAGTAGCTTCAGCGTTATCGACCCTTCTGATTAAAAATCGCAACTTTACGACAGCTCGATCGGATTCTGAGGTGGGTTTTTGCTGGGGCTCTCTGCCCTTCATGGGGAAGTAGCGAAAAACAGTTCTGGTCGCATTACCAAACCGAATCACGAGCCCCGACAGCACTTCTTCGCATCAGGACATACTAATCGAAGATCTGAGGAGACGATCTGGGTGGGATTGAAAACTCCAGTCCGGGATGACACAGGGATCGAAGGTTGGTCTCTTCGAAGGAATCGTGGGCAAAAATTGGGGCATCTGTCGGAGAATCCCGAGATGGAGCTGTTGCCCGGTTTCGCTGGTTAGGGTTTTGCGAGGTTCCTCCGAAGGGAGCGTCACCGAGCTGTGAGATTAGATGGAAACACGGTATGACGGGCCAATCGGACCTCGGCCCAGGAAGATCATTAGCAAGTTTTGGTCCACGACAGTGACAACTTAGTAGTCCGTGGAGCTTTTTTTTTTTTCATGTAGTCACGTATTCAAATTCCACAAATTACGCATAAATTATTTTAAATCAAAATTATGTGTATAGAACAAGAGCCCGAACTTAACCGATTCATATAATAAACTGAGTCACGACTATTTTCATATTTATGAAAGTTGGCTTTGAAATTTGATATTTTTTCTTTCCTTATAAACAAACGGTCGTTTTTAAGTGAAAGTAGTCTTTTATTTTCTCTTTCAAATTGAAAACATCAGCTAGGTTTCAGGATGCGAACTTATGTGTCGACATTCATGTACAATGCGACTGCGAAAGGTCTAGATGTTCTGTATTAATATGAGATGAAAGTATACGATGTACAAAGATGATTGGTTCTCGGTCTGGTTTTAATGAACAGGACTAGTTTCTAATTTCTAGAATTAGGGACCGACCCAGACCGTCTAGTCCGGTTCTGGCAGTCCAATGGAATAGTGCGGGAAAGTCAATATGGATCACTTTCCACAACTGCGAGCAAGACATTCTTCTCTGTATTCTCTCTTTGCTTCAGCCATTACCATTTTTGTTTCCTCTCTCTCTCCCCCCGATGGACCATAGTCAGTTTTTTTAGGTGTGCGTCCATCCAAGCCAGCTTCTCCTTCTTCTTCTTCGCTCCTGCTTCACCCACCTCCTCTCTCGGATGGCTAGCTCCTCCACTTCCAACTCCAACGAACTCTTCTCAAATCCGACTTAAGTCTCCGTCAGCCACCATCTCAGCTTCAACAGATTGATTCACGGCAACTCAGCGTGTACCCACGCGACTCTAGGCGTTAACGACGAGGATCCACATTCAGATAGGACCACCCGAGAATCGTGAAAATTGATTATGACTCAAATTCGAGTGGTTTTTCACCAAGCTGAGAGGCGTGATAGGCAGAGCGTGGCTGAGAGACGATTAAGCGTATTCGACTTCTTTGAAAGAGGCGAAGACGAGTGTGACTTATGAGAGAGGAGAGGGATAGAGGGGCAGCTCGATTCGATTCATGAGGAAGGAGATAAGAGAGGAAGGAAAGGCAGTTCTCGACAGTGCCGGTCCGGTCTAGGCAATTTCCAATCCGGTCAATCCTGTATCCTCACCCTTAGCCACGTTTGGAGTGATTTTTTAATTTGGATTTTTCTAATTTCTTCATATATCATGGCAAAAACGGATTTTGAGTATCTTTTAATCTTAAATTCCCGAAAATTTCGCAAAATCTAAATACAAACGTGCACATTTATATATAAAACTTTTTCTATTGGTATGAGCATTTCGAGTAATTATTTAGATTTTGACGAGCAAAGAAAAAGTAGATACCTTTCGATAAGTTGCCACCGACAAAACTCACACAGCAACGTTAAAACGTGAAAATCAGTACCGTCCGAGAATTAAGCTGAAAATCGAGGACGCAGGAATTTACAGTATTACCCCCGCGCGTAACGCTGCACGGACGGGCGCGACGAGCCCTCTCCCTCCCGGCGGTTAAAGCTCTCTGCTTTCTCGTTGCTCGACCGGATCTCCGCAGCCACAAGCACGCCCAGATCGCATGGAAATCTGGGTTTCCCAGATTCTGCGACCACCATTTTCGACCCGACGGCGAAATGCTCCAGATGTCCATCGTCGGCGCATCCCCATGTCGCCGGAATTCATCGCCGGAAGAAGAGCGCGCGGTGGGTCTTGCTGGTTTCTGGTGATGGGGTTTGTTCACGATCGAGCTTGCGAAGATCTCGCCGTTCTAGGGTCTGTTTTGGGTTCTTGTGATTGAGCTCGCTTGCTTCTTGTTTCTGCTTTGTCTGCTGATTGTTGCCTCCGTTGAGGGAAAACGAAAGCTCCTAAGCCTGAGCTTGTCGCTGATCACGGGGTTCGCTCCTCGCTAATCAGCGACAGGGGGGGAGCAAACTTCCTGCGACGTGTTCCAAGTGAAGTGATTTCTCTTTCCATGTTGATTTTCATGTAGAACAATTAGTGAAACTGGAATTGATGATATGGCGACGTGTTCGGTTTACTACTATTTTTGGTTTAGGATTGAAATGCCGTAGAAGTCGTTGTAGGGTCGATCTGTATTTGATCCACCTACTTGAATCGTTCATTGCCTTGCTGTTTCCATGTTCCACTCAAGCACCTCTCGTTTCTTGACTCTTTTCTGTCGCTTACGTTGTTGTAAAATCCATTGGAAGTGAAGAAACCACGTACTACTTTCCTTCATGGAGCATATATCTGCAGGGCAGAATATAGAAAGTTTGTTAAAGAATAGATAGACATGTCATTCGAAATGGAATAAGAAAAAGAAATATTTACGATTCCTGACGAGGCAAGCAGGTCCGAACTTTGTTCTATTAATGTCAATATTAAAAGATGCGTACTTCAGCCTTTCAAGGAGTTTGATTCATTTTGTTTTTAGGAATAGCAGTCTTCCCCTTCATAAATAGTTTCCCCCCATCTTTAGATCCATAGATGCTATCTATTATATGTGTATATGAATGAATTAGTGACACGTTGGGATATTAGCATATTCCTATTCTGTTCACTAGGAAAATTTTGCATTGCCAATCTAAACGGAAGCTACTTCCTCTCTTACTGTTTCCCCTTTTCTTCCCTTAGTTTATAGAATGGCAGTTGTTAATTTCATCTTTTCTTTATTTGGCCAACAGTTGTTAATTTCTTTGAATCATGTACTGGTATCGATTTGGTAAATGCTGGATGATAGGGTGGAATATCTTTTCAAATTGATCCACTTGTTATTATGCCACACAGGGTTCCTAGTACCTCTTGATGTAATTAAGTTTCTTTTTTTTTTTTTTTAATCTGGAAGAGATACTTTTGCGTAGTTTCCTACAATAACGAGATTCTGAATGCCGACAAAAGATGAATACCGCCATGTCCTTATCATATCTAGTATATTTCTTATGTAGTTAACTGTTGCTTTCATTACCAAGAACAACTCAGACGTGGCATCACCTAAAGAAAGCGTTTTATTGTTAACGGCCGAGGTCATATAACTCAATGCCGACAAAAGTTAACTTTTTTCCATTTTGAATGCTGTTAGCAATCCATTTCCTTTCCTATTTCTGATGTTTTTTTTGTTCTTTCACTATTTGCAGGATGGCGGAATGTGCAAGTGGTTGTCCAACTCTAATTATTAACGATAAGCTAGAGACGACGGATGATTGAGAAAAGGAGATGCCCATGCTCCTGGTCTATCAAGTAGATGGGCATAGTCATGCCAAAACCCTGTGGATAACAGCCATTTGGCATGCTTCAGATGCTCCACCTTCATACCACTTTTAATCTCATGCCATGTTTCGACTCGACAGTGAACTTGCTTTCTGACAGGGAACTTTTTTCGGTAGCTTTGTGCCCTAGCAACTTTTGATAAACAGGATACATTCTCTAACATATCAGCATTGGCTCAACTATTGAGTCAAACTTCATCTTGATATCTCCACAGATTCTCATTCTGCAGTAGGGCTGTATGAGTTATTTGGCTCGCATGTCCTCTGTGGAAGCTCAGGTTCTGCTATGCATTCCCTTCTGCATTTTGAATGTAGACGTTCCAGAACCTCTTGGTGCTTAAACATGGAAATTGTTAAAAGTCATGTATTAAGCTATTTCTGCATGTACACTCGTGTAAAGCAAAGGTCATCTCAAAACAATGCTAGATACATGTGAATTGAAAAGCTACATACTGTAGAAATTCAAAGTTGAACAAAATGAATTTTTAAATGTCGATGCTGGAGAGGACGTCAAATTAACTGTTCTATGATAAGGTTTCATGCATGATACAAGGACATGTAAGAATTTTTTTAAGTTGATTCATGCTAGCATATGTTAGAACGAATGATGTAGTGTGAAAGCATGACAAGCAGAACATGAAGTATTGCAGATGTTGAGATTTGAAGAATATCGTGTGAGAGTTGTAGGAGAGATCGTGGTCATTGAGATGACATTTCAAGTACTTGTAGGCTGTAATGTTGTTCCCCATCTATTATTTCCTTTCCTTGATATATTTCCTATATTTTGGCAGTAACTCATAAAGTCATTTTTATGACCAATAGAAATGATCTAGCCAGGCCAAGGAGACACCCTGTCTAGTTCCTTTATTAGAGGCCAGGAACAGCCGGAAATTTCTGGTTCTGGCTATGTGAGAGATTCAAAGGAAATCCTTATAGTGATAAACGGTACTTGTCTCTTTTCGAAGGATGGCAAAGGCAGTAAGGTTTGCGCTGAAAATTTTCTTAGATATCGCAGGGGCCAGAGAGAGATCTTGACAGTGAAAACCGCTGTGCTTAAATTTTTGGGACTGATAATGACAGTAGTGGCTGTACTGACATCATTGGATATTTTGCAGGGCCAGCAAGGAACATAAATATGAAGGTTACTAGCAACGTTTTGGAGAGTGTCAGTCCAGTTTGATATCTTAGTTCCCTTCTTTGTTCACCTTTCAATCACAAGAATGATGCATCGAACTATTTTAACCTCTCTTTCTTTGACATAGCGTATGTGGCATTGTCGCCAAAACTTTGAACGTTCTGGTGGAAAAATTTTTAGCACCGGCAAGCAAGGGCCAGAAATTTAACAGAAGTGAAAGCCGGCTTGGCATGCTTACTGTGAATCCAAAGGCTGGAACTCTGTCTCAAAGTAAGGTTCTGCAAGAGATACTCTGTGATGACATGATGGGACCAAACTATTTTTGAAAAAGTCGTATTGACTTTACAGGGGTCTCACAGAAAATTTAGTATACTGTGATGGTTTTTGCATCATGCTTAGTCTGTAGATGTCATGCGGGTATATTTAGCACCTATGATATTTTTATTACAATGTCTGAGATTATGATTCTTTTGAATGAACATATGTAAAGTTCATGGTTTTCTTTAAACCGTTTTGGACTTCATTGCTTGCATGCAATATATGATATAGGCATGCATTACTGCATACTAATAAGTATTTCTTCGTGATCCTACACAAGAATGTATGATTATTTTTGGTCCAGTTACGTAAGGCGGTCAGGAGCAAAGGTAGAAGAAGAAGAAAGAAAGGAAAAAAAGAAAAAAAATCAGAAAAAATATTTAAAAAATTAAAGCGTACATGCTAAACTACGTCGTTTTGAAGTGTGCATGCTGACTAAACCTTCGGTAAGCCACATTGTTCTCAAAAATTAATAAAACAATGCCACATTGGATTTTCAGCCAAACTGATCGGAATTGGCACTTAAGTGATCGTTTTTCAAAAAGTTTGGTACTTAAGTAATTTGGCGGAAACTTTTGGTACTAAAGTGAGCGCCATACATAAATTTTGGCACTTTTAGTATTCTTTCCCCCACTTTTGTGTTCTTTACTTTTCATCGGTGTGCATCTTATGTTAATAAACCCAAGTCCATGTAAAAATAGACTTTTTATTAGTTTCCCACGTCAAGTTTGCAGATATGGCCTCCTCTCTACTCAGTCTGTAGTGACCTCTTCGACCTCTCAAACTTTCACTGGCGGGACAAGCTTAAGGTCCTCTCAAAGAAGTTAAATAAACTGGACGGTGAATTTGCAAAGTAGACTCGCAAAGCTCAAACCGCAACCAGTTTATACAAGAGAGATCATGCATATTCACCAACCAAAAACGCAATAAAGCGGGTGCAGCTTATGAAGAAATCCGGGAAAATTATCCAAAAAATCCTAAACCTATTGCACTTTTGTTAATTCAGTCCTAAATTTTTCAAGTTTACCAATTGAATCCTAAACCTTTTCACTTCTTGCCAATTGGGTCCATCTGATTAATTTTGGCCTCTCGGAGCTGACGTGGACACCGGCCGTCTGGCCAACGATGACATCGTAATTTTTAAATATTTTTTACTTTTTTTTTGCCTTCTTTCCTCTGGCCTGTCGCCGGACCGGCTAGAGTCAAAGGCCGGTGAGGTCGCCCTCGCCTTTGGGCGGTCGCCGGACAGGCCAGACGGAAGAAGTCAGAAAAATATATATTAACAAATTCAAAAAAAAATTATAAATTGCCACATCAACGTCGGCTGACAAAAATTAGCCGAATGAACTCAATTGGTAAGAAGTGAAAAGATTTAGAACTGAATTGATAAACTTAAAAGGTTTAGGGTTGAATTAGCAAAAGTGCAATTGATTTACGACTTTTTGAACAATTTTCCCGAAAAAATCCGAATAGGTTCATTTAGGCCCGACCGAGCGACATATCCGCACGTCCAAACTCAGCCAAGCAGGAATAGGATAAGATTTCGGGTTCGCGGCCTCGGATACTGTCACTCTCAATGGCAACGGAACCCTCATTTGCTAACAAATCGTGCATTAATTACCCCCTCGCTTGTTCGACACTAGGGAGATTTACTCGCTGCCATCTTTGAGACTGATCCGAAAAGGAAAATTTTTTAAGGTAACCCCAACCATGGAGCGCGCGTGAGAAAACGAGGGTGGCCTCGCTATTCCTGAGCGTTACCATATTCGGTTCCTTATCGCTCTCATTTGGTTTTTACCTCTGCTCGAGATACAATGTGTGTCCGTTCATGGCTCAATTCAAATGACATCAGTCACATCACTCTGCCACCTTTTGAAGCCTGCATACGTCACGCATGCCGGTTCCTCTATAAAGACCAAGGCTTTCGGTTCCTCTTTAAACTCATCATCTCGAGACATTTCATGACCTCCTTATGAGAAAGCTCTGGTTTCTTTTTTTGCTAGTTTTTGCTTTTGTTTTTGGTTTCTGTTCACTGTATGATCAGCAGTCACCACTAAGCTAGCATGGAGATATCTTCTCTTTGAGGGTGGTATGTGAAGAGTCTTCCCCTCTCTGCTCTTAAATTTTCTTCATTTCTCGTGCTGATCTGTGTGCACCAACCGATGCAAGAACCAGAAAATCAAGAACATGGCTTCGTCCCTCTTCATTTAAACCGGAAATGGGCATCGTTTCCGAGGAGATAACCCGGATAGACACGCTTGAATAGTCTCTCTTAAACATTTTTACTCTCTCTCTTCCCTTTCACTTCGAGTTCACCGACTGAATTTCAGTAGACTCGAGTCCTAATTTCGTCTCTCTCTTTTGGAAAAACAAACAGTCTCTCCATTACAACGATGGATGGTTTTCTTGCAGGATTTCAGTGCCTTAACCGAGTCCCTGCGCACGTATATATGCTGTCGCGCCCACTGAAAAGAAATGGAGGGCTGGCCGGAAGGGGAAAACGCTGAGCCTCATCTCATCCCACAGCAGCACTACACGCTCTTCCACTCCATCGACCGCGCCCTCTACACGATCCTTGCGATCCACCTCTGCCGCGACCCGGCCGAGTCCCTCCATGTCATCGCCCTCCTCCTCTGGCTTGAGCGCATCGGCTTCCCGTATGCAGTCAAGACCGTCCTCTCGCTTCCCAAGATGCTTGTTAGCGACCTCGCCGACGAGGCCATGGCCTGCCTCAACTTCATCTTCAATCGCAGCAACTTTTCAGATGGCAGCGCCGAAGTCCCCCTCATGCGGGGCGTGATAGGCCGGCGCATCTCCCTGCGGTTCCTCCACGAGAACCGGGAGGATGCCCGCCGAGTGATCTCCAAGATTATCGACACCGTGTGTGTTAGGGCTCTGACTGACATAATGCAGGACGCCGTCGCAATAAGGAACGCTCGTCACAACCCGTCCCCGTCAACGTCCTCAGTCCGCCACCCGAATCGACCTGCATTTCCAGGGATGCGGCAGCGCAGGAATGAGAGCACGAACGACCGCGTCACGATCAACCGACATGTCCCCATTGGCCATCAGAGCCGACAGTTCTGGTTCCTCGGGAGAGAGGAGGCCGAGGCGGTGCCGTCCGACGACCGGACATTATTCATGACCTTCTCGAAGGGGTACCCGGTGCACGAGTGGGAGGTGAGGGAGTTCTTGACCAGGGCGTTCGGGGACTGCGTGGAGGCGCTGCACATGCAGGAAGTGCCGGCACGGGAACAGCCACTGTTCGCACGGGTCGTGTTCCGGTTGGCCTCGACGATCGAGCAAGTGCTCGACGCCTCGGGCAAGGCCAAGTTCATCATCAATGGCAAGCATGTCTGGGCCCGAAAGTTCGTGCCGAAACGCGCGAACGGTCACAGGGCGGTGGTTCATCAACCTCCTCCTCAGCCTTATAACTTGCCACCTTATTTTCCAGACTGAGATGGTTCGTGTATGAGTGCAAGTTCGTGGAATAATAATAATAACAATCTTGGTGAATAATCTTTTGATGCATGGTTTTAATTTGGAAATCTAATAACCCTTAGATTTGATAGAATCTGTTGTGTGATCTGAGTTTTAAATGAAATTTAGCTTGGCAATGTTGGTGAAACTTCACAAAGAAGTTGTGCGCATGAACCCGAACGAAGTAATGTTAGGAAACACTAAAACTGATAGATAAAATTTATATATCAAGTGATGTGATAAATTGTATATAGACATTTTAATAGGTCATACTCGACATTCATTTGTTTTGCGATATCGTTTAATATGTCGATTTTCTTTACTTCGAAAGAACATTGATTAAAAAACTTTCTTTTCCTTAAGAAGTACTAGGTTGTATTAATTATCTTACATAAACTTACTAAAGTAATATGATTAAGTTTCAATGGAGTGTTGAATTAAATGGGACCTTGTTTAAGCATCCAAATAGGAAATCTAAGAAGTCATTTAATGAAGAGGTTTCATTAAGGATTAGTATATCTAGCATTGCTTTTTCACTATATCTTGGTTTCGTTCTATTAAGTGACGGTGACTAAAACCATGGTATTATTATTCATACAATTTAGCAATGCCATTAAAGTTTTTATTGTTGAAAGGATGCTGTTTTGTTTTTCAACTAGACAATAAAAAGATGATAGAACATTAGATTTATTGAATAATGAGATTTGGATTAATGTCATTATTGAGTAATCTGATTATATAAGCTACTTTTACTATTTTCTTTAGGGTTAATACCACGAAAAATCCCAAACTGGTATAATTGTGACAAATTTACTCTTAGTTTGTTTCCCTTAAATTTTACTGTCAAATTGTTTTGTTAAATGACACACGACAGTTGACGGATATATCAATTTTACGTTTTATTCTCCGTTTATCATAAGTGTACCAGTTTGTGATTTTTTGTGGTACTAATCCAATTTAACGGAAACTAACGTAGTGTAAATTTGTCACAAATGTACTAATTTGGAGTTTTTTGGGGTTAAAAAAATTAATTTATGATAAATTTATCACATGTGTATTAGTTTAGAATTTTTTGTTGTCAAAAAATTAATTTGGGTTAAATTTGTTACAAATATATCAGTTTAGAATTTTTTGTGGTATTAACCATTTTCTTTTAAGACTTGTTGCTAATTCATTATCTATTTATTTTTTAAAAAGTGGGTCCCAATTCTTTTGCATGAATTCATGCATTTTTGCCAAGTGGTAGTGTCTCTTCCATGCCGGTGACTATAACCATATTGTCACCTTTTGCTTTAAGGGCTCTTTTGTTTACAACTACTTTAATTACATGTGGCCAATCTTCTTATTCAATTAAGCTAAGAAACATATCATAGTATTAAATGAATTTTAGTCAAGTCTCCAATCTCCCTCCTCACGAGCAATTCACTCCTTGAAAAGTTGACTGATATTCTACTTACTCGTGTCACTATGGTGAAGGAAAATGTACCGCAAGAGATATACATGCTTGAATATTTTTAGTTTACCGCTGCGATGACATGATGAACCAAGCTATCCATGGAAAAAGTCTGTATCGGCTTTATAGCGGGTCTCAGGGAAAATGGACTAGCTATCGTTAAAAGGTTAAAGACTAAACTAGCCATATTGAAAACTTTGGGACCGAATTGGCCGCGGTACAATAAATTTAGGACTTTTTCACATTTTGCCAATTAAACCCATCCAGCCAATTTTAGCCATAAATAGTTGATATAGACGACGGATGTCCTGGTGCGTCAAAAAATAAAAGAAGAAAAGAAGGAATTTAGGAAATTAAAATATTTTTCACTTTTTATCAATTAAATCCATCCAGTAATTCAATTTTGAAAAGCCGGAAAAATTGATCGAATTAATTCAATTGTGAAGAAAGCTTTGCCAACCTTGAGGGAGGAACGAGCTGTGGAAGTACAATCTGATCTGCACGTGAGTTAACTAACCAATAGCCTATCTGTTCATTCCACGATCTCACGTATTTAGAAATTAAGGAACCTCAGGTTTCCTAAGTAAGCATGAATAGCTTATGAAACAACCATTTTCCCAAAGGCATGCGATAGAAAGCATCATTGTGCTTTTGACGATGTAGCCATTGTCGAGCTGAATTTGAATGAGATGTTCCCAAATAGATTCGAGGTTTTTAATTAGCAAAAAGATCCCATGCCTTGGTAAGGCATGCGATAGAAGGCCGGACGGGGGCATCATTGACCGGCCTGCGCCTCTATAGATTGTTAATATCAGACCTTAGCCATCAGGCCCATCCCAAGCCAGTTTTGAAATGCTCTTTTTCTTAATAAGAACAAACGGATAATACCCAACATTCCAAATCAAGTCAAACAACCTATTAACTCCTTTTGAGCGGAGACCCGTTTCAGAAAAAAGGATCATGCTTCTTTCGTGAAAAATGCATGATTTAAAATTTTTTTTAAAAAAAAATAATTATTTGTATCGCTTATAAAATTGAAAAAAAAAAAAAGTGATGCTGGGGTAACGGGAATATAGGCTCGAGAGTTACAATGACAAGCCCATTTGAACTAAGGAATGGGCCGAGGAGTTTATATCCCAGGCCACATCCTAAAGGCTTACTGGTAAGTAAATGTCCTACCCACCCATTTTCCCCACAACTATACATTTACATCCTTTCTTTTTTTTTTTTTTTGTTATTGTTACAATATTTATATCCAACGGAAAAAAAACAATAAATATGACTGAGTTTGCTGCACTCAATCACCAAAAAGATGTCCGACCAAAAAAAAAAAATATCACAAAAAGATGCATCTAATTCCAAAACTACAAATCTGGTACCTCACCTCAACAAATTTGTGCATTATTTACAAAAATGTCATTTCTCTTTCCAAAAATATCCATACGCTTCTCTTGCGTGCGCACCAATAGACGATCCCAAAGCACTCGAAATACCGACACCGTGCTCACGAGTATCCGCCGGCCACCTTTGCCACTGCCGTCTCACACCATCGTTGCCCTCTCTGGACTTCGCTTAGTTGCTCTCATAGCTCGCCGCCTTCCCGCCAGGCCTGTACCTCTCGGTCGGTTTCTCTTTTTGGAGCTAGGTTCAGAGTTTCGATGAATGGAAGGTATGTGTTTAGAATATTTGGTTCATTTACATAAGGAAGGATGTTAGGCTATTTAAACGTGTTTGAGGTATGTAATTGCTGTTTACGAAAATAGAGATACGCCTTTGATCATGTGATCAAAATCGAGACATATTTTTTGTATTTTCTCTCTATTCCAAATGTAACGCACCTTCTGGTTTTCCTCAAAACTGTGCTCTCTCTCTCTCTCTCTACTATTGCTACTTATAGTCATTTAAATCATGTGAAAAGGACTTGCACTTTGCACATTGCAGCTGGACTTGGGGGCAAAATAAGGGAAAATCATCACCAGAAGAAAGTATGGGTCCCTCAGAAGCATCTCCAGAGCTAACACTGATATGGCAAGGAATCCCTGTGGCTCCTAGGTCTCCTGCTCTGGAATTGACCACCAAACCAAACTGACGGCAGATCCAGACCATCACCCTTTTCTTGTTTTTCAATTGGGTCCCCAGAAATCAGGGCCAGTGCCTTGCCAGGTGCAATCAATCATTTTGCCTTGCTCATGCCCTGTTTTATTTTTATCTTCTTGGCCCCACCAACTGACAGATAGGCAAGTTTGTTGCAGCTGCAATTTGTATCCACAACCACAGCTATCAAGAACTTAAAATTTTCCCATTTGCTTCCAATGTCCAGCTACTCAGTGCAAACCTACCAGCACAAACCAGTGTGGGTCTCCAAATCTTTTGACATTTGCTTCTCCGATCTGGAGATAGAAAAGGAGACACTTGCCTTTCATTGCCAACAGCAATAGCATCACATCCTGCCGGTCTAAAGATCTCATGTCAACCATGTCCGTTCACAGAACAAGATTCTTCAGAGTCCCCGAATCTGGTTTGAGACATCAAACAGCCAGACATGTCCAAAGATTAGCTGTTTCAAGGGCTATGTGGGTTAACTCTTCTCAGTTCATGTACTTAGCTAATCCTATCAATTCTAACAATTTCATGTGTTCTCTTTCTTCACAAAACGATCAGGAAAATGGACTCTGAGTCTTCCATTATGGAAAAAGCGAAAGAACTCTCGGGGCAGTTCATTGCAGCATTACCAACCCCTCAAATTGATACGACGAAGTCTTCATCGAACCTCCGGTTCAATAGGCTGCAGCAATTGGATCGGGAGTTGTCTCGAGAGAACATACGCGAGTTCGGACAATTTGTGGCTCGAGAGGCCTTGCTCGATGAAGAATACTGGGTATATTTTTCAAACCCTCCAAGTGCAGATGCAGTTACTCTCAATTATCAAAGTTCTGTTGTTTATGAGTTGCTTATTGGTCCTGTTAACAACTCTGCACTAGACAGCAGCACGGCTACGGGCAGAGGGTCATTGGGAAGACCGAGCAAACGACCGGTGGGTACTGCATCCCATCGCTCATGAAATTTACGTCAACGTTCATCTAATTATGCTTGTTCTCACAGATATGCCGATAATTACAAAAGGAAATTCACCGAGCAGGTAAATATAAACGCCGTGTTCTTATTTGCTCCTTGTTAGATTCTACACAGAGAGGTCACCATAAAAGAATTTCACCCTATTTAGGAATTCAATGCCATAAAGAGGCGATGTAGAGGACAAAAGGGGCAGAAATACATGTGCATTGTCACGGTATGGCACGCCTCACCGATCCAATTCTATTCTCCTTTTGTCAAGACATAGATTTAGGTAATTTCTTTGTTAGAGTCGAACTGTGCATCTGCGAATGCAACTTCCTGATAAGATACACGACATTTAACAGGTCAAGAAGGAACACAGCAACGTCAAGCGGACTATCCTGAAAAGCATAGTTGGAACGCTTGACTTGAGCATCTGGTACTTGCTACACGGAGAGACTTTTCCTGGGGTACGTGTTATTCCTGAAATAATCGAACATGACTGCTTCTATTAACTCTAGAATCCAATCAAACAGAATGTGAAAACACAAAAGGTCTCTCAGGAAAGGGTGAGGGCTCCTCTGTTCTGTCGCCTCAGTGAAGCAGGACCGGCCAGATACGGCTACATTGGAAACCTGTGCGTGGCCAAATCAGCTCGTCGCCAGGGCATTGCAAGCAGCATGATGAGTTTTGCGCTCGAATCAGCAAAAAGAACTGGTAGAATAAGCTGTAACATTCTTTAACTTCTCGAACATTACCGTAATCAGGTCGGTTTTCCATCATCTATGAGATACTACTTTTGTGGCAGCCGGCGTGGAGCAAGTTTACGTGCATGTGCATAGAAAAAATGGGCCTGCACAAGAATTGTATGCAAAGATGGGATTCAAGGTACCGCCGCGATTCCTTCTTAGAAGGTTTTGCTGGCATGTGATTTGAATTCATGCCCGAAAGAACCAATCTGACTCTTTGCATTTACCATCAGATGGTTGAAGAGGCAGCTGCACAATTGGTAGAAGAGCAGACTTACTTGCTCTGTCTGCAGATTTGAACAGTGCTGCTGCATAGATACTCGAAGTTTTTTCAGCTCTGAACCCGGAAAGCAAGGTTGTAACAAGTGCCATGAAGCGAGAATTATGCTTGCTTTGCTTAGATTTGTCTCACTCATAAGTTAGTTATTAGTCAAAGATCTCCTCCAGAAAAAGAGAACAGAAAGACAGGAGCAGGCGTCTAATCAAATTCATTTGCGGCAACAAGCCAAATCGTCCTCAAGAATCAAGAGTTTCGTCCACGGCATGGGCATGACGTAATGTCGGTCGAAAATCCTGAACTACAAAGAAAAAGACACTTAGCCAGAAGCAATGTCGAGCTCGTGTAAGGTCATTTGAGTCCATTTGCTCTTGAGAGGATTCAAACTCATTGAATTTGAGCAGAAAAATTGTGCCAAGGCACATTGCATTTATGCTTAGGTATTCCCTTTTATCAAAAGACTTGGGGATTCCAACGAAGTATTTGTTAGATTAGATTCAACGTGACAAACTTCAAACAGGTGCAACAGTGCACGTCACCAGAGGGAGTCATGCTTGTATGGGAAGTAGGCTGCTTATTGCATTTGAGAAGACATTTCATGCTGAAGCACATTCCTCGCGAAATTTGTTCCTTGCAAACGTCACCATCTCCCATGTCGGGGGCGCTGGTGGAGGGCATGGCGAGCTCAGCTCCGGCGTCATCTGCTCTTCAGTCAGACGCCCTAGCTTTGCTCGCTACTACAACCCCCTATATAAGTTCGAATTAAATCCTTCATCTCATGAGCTTGTTGAATTAACATAAACTCACACAATGCCATGACTTCTGACAAGATAGCATGACATTATTTGAGGTCAACGGCTAAGCATAATCTTCCCGTCTAAACATTTCGCAAGCCTCCAGGAAATTGCACTTCTTGCAATGCCAGATGCCATAATCTAGGAAGCAAATGTTGAATTAAGCATGCTCGCACTCATAAAACCATCATTGCAAAACAGGGTTACTTCCAATTGCTCGTAGAAATTGCAGAAATAGTAACAGGGAGAATGCCCAATTGGGGTACTATGATATCATGAGAATGTTCACCGTCAATACAGTCAGCACTCGAGTGCTTACGCAGTGTTCAACCAACGCTTCTACTTCGAAGGTCAAGAAGCATAGATCCAAAAAATGCTTCCAGAAAGTACCATTGATCAGCATTTTGGTTAGGTGAAGGATGCTGAGGGGTCATGTCACAAACGAAACAAAAAGTTCTTGTATCCTCTGTTCAAAAACTTGGTTCTAGATTTTGGCAAATCTATGAAAAATAAAATTGCTGAAAGAAGCCACTCAGGAATATCGCAATAGACCTACAGTCTCAGTAAAATTGAGGTGCTCTAAAATTGGGGACAGTCTCAACCCAATGATGTGTACATCAGGATTTGCATGGCCGCCTAGAAATGCATCAGTGATCTGCAAGGGAACCCGTGACACGATAAGTTAAACCTAGAAATCCAACTCAAGCACTTGCTTTTTACACACCTGAAAAATGTGTATAGGACGAAGATCTGGAATTTCCAATTTAATAAATGAACTCCAGCCTCTATCACTCACGGTTGACAGAAATTCTCACCTGACTGCATCCGAAAACTTTAAGTTCCTTCAACGATGAGCAGCTATCCACTATTAAGCCCATGGCCTCATCTGTCAAATTTCGACACCAGGACAGATCTAAAATCTGTAAATCCTTAGCTCGCTTGGCAAGTGATATGGCTGTGTTGTGTCCAACCTGACAAAAGTGATAGACATCCAAACAGAAAAAGAGAACAAATGGTATTCCATATTAACAAGGCCTCAACTCACAAGTGTGCAATATTTATCGAGACACTTCTAAAGCAAAAGAGAACAAGCTACCTTCTTGACATTATTGAGTGAAAGTTCTTCCAACCGTGCTCCAGAAGTTTCCAGAAAAGCAGCAGTAGCTTCATCACTTTTCCATGCATCAGAATAAAAAGCAATACGACGATTAGTACCTCCAAAATCCAGAGATCATAAAAGTCCTGATTAGAACAAAAGCTAACGACAGGCCTCTAATGCCCGAAGAGCTTTACAGCAGCATTAATGATCATTATTAGATCCACTATAAAAATAGACTATTTTGTCTGTTAAGATCCCGGTGTCTACTTGAAAGACAAGGAAAACCCAAGAACTCTTGTATACAGCAAATCCATTGAACTAGAAGAACATCAATCTCCCAATATCATTGTGTAACTTGTCATTAAATGCATCATCCACCACAAAATGCCTAAACTTATAAAAAAAATTGAGCACACAGGCTTGCATACAGAGAACAATCCCTGTGCAGAAGGTTAGTCATGATACCTGAAAGTGTTACGCCGGAGAACAAGTTTCCGAATTCCTCGACAACCATTTGCAAGATGCCCAATTGCAGCATCTGACAATTTGATCAGGTTCACAATGTCGAGGGAAAGTAACCCAGGACACATTTCAGCAATGACTTTGAATGAGGCGTCAGTCAAATTCCTACACAATTGGTGAGTATTAACAAATCTGGGATAATCTGGGATAAAATGCCACGGAAAAGGAGAAACAACTACCAAAAGTACAAACACTTACAGGCAATCACCCAAAACAAGCTCCTTCATATGATGTCCTCGTACAGAGATAAACTTTCTGATAAAATCATCACATACAGACTGCATGCCAGCTACGGACAAAACTTCCAAACGTTCAAACTTCTTCAAAGCCGGTAGAGCAAGCCTAGCATTAATGCTTTGGCAGTCATCTATATACAATTCCTTTAAAACTGATCCCAGTGTGTCGGCTAATGTTTCAACACTGGTGGAAGTCAGAAGGGGAGCACTGATTGAGATTTATGGACCTAATTGCCGGTGCAGCAGAAACGAGAGTCCTCAATCCAACATCAGTAAGACGGCATGCGCCACTGATAGATATGGTAGATAAGGAAATCAAGCTATTTGCTGATTTTGCTAATGAGGAAGATATAATGTAGTCTGCCAGACAGCGCCCACACTGGTTAAGTTGTAGAACCTGAGCCAAAAATGAGAGTCAAATGGAGAAAGCAGATTCAAGCAATGCTCTATCGAAGATATACAGAAGCTCTGAACCCAAAGTCAGTAATATTTATTATCCCCACTACACCAACAACCCCCCCCCCCAAAAACCTAAAAAAAGGCAAGAGAGAAACATATCAATTTTTGCCGGCAAGGATTTAGACGTCTTCTCAACAGAAAAAGAGGTGACAGAGAAAAGGAACAATAAAATGATACTGCGTCCTTTCCCAGGGACGGGACAATCCAATAAGCAATCTACTAGAAATAACAAGCACAGCGAACATCAAAATCATATGCATAATTTTTTTTTGGTCAAACATATGTATATATTGTCAAGTTACAAATTCAAATGCCAATGTTTATCCTTCATCTCTGACACACACAATTACAGATATAAGTACCTATGTAAGAAAATATGTTTTTCCAGATGACTTGGAGGAGAGTATGTTAAAACAATTCACTTACTGAAAGAACTTCAATTACGTAAAAGATGGAAGTCGCATAGACCAAAGAATGAAATACGCCAGTGACAGGAGTCTAGTGTGGTATGGTACAGCGAGGAGGAACCCCATCTCATATAGGAATATATCCAAATTTTAAAAAAAACTAAACACCTTAATATTCATGTTTGTCCACAATAGGATCATCACTACAAACAAAATTCCCCAAAAGCAAGTTCACATACTTCTTTGGGCACCAGACCACAAGAAAACACAGACCAAGGAAAAGAAAATCCTTGTCTTTAGGGACTAAGTAATTCATTCAAGAGACCCCCAACATCCTCAAATCACACATTCTAGCCAACCAGTCAGCAAAGACGGATACAGGTCAAAGACAATCAGAATATGATTGGCATTTGGTTGTGGCATTATCTGATTTCAAAGACTACCAACCTTTAAAAGTTAAGCTTCCTATGCAATCTAATTACTTAAAAAAACAACCTTTTAGGCACGATTCACAGAAAACTCCTCTAGTCTAGCACAGATGAGTACCACCAAATCATCATTCTTGAGCTAAACTGATGAGTGAGTTTGAAAAACACCGTATAATAATTCATCATAGAGTCACATCGGTCAACAAACTAGCAAGCATAATGATAAGACAGCATACCGACAGGCCACTAGTATCACATTCTCTGAAAGATTTAACAAACTGTTCCTCAGTCAGCCACGAACAATCCCTTATGCATAACTCAGTCGGACATCCTTGGATAAGTAGGTCAAAAAAATGAGCATTAATTCTCCTGGAATCACATAACAACTGACACAGCCTGTGCCTCAGTGCATCTGGGACACCTTCAAGTGAACTAATTGCATCAACATTGTCAGCAAGGACTTTTATGCACAGTTCTTGCAGCGAAGGCGGCACCGGCTTTATGAGTTCACGACCTTGATCTTTCCTTGGAACCCATGTTATGACAGGAGACTTGGATTTCTCCAAAGAGGAGCGTGTCTGCTGTGCACTCTGCCTAGATGAGCGATCCATAATAATCTTCATGGCAGTGGAGAATGGGCCCGGCCAATCTTCAGGGTCCTGATGTTCTTCTACAGATGCCACTTCCGCATTTCTTTCAACCTCTAGTGTCAAATTGCTCTCTTCCGCCTCTTCTTCAGGGTTGAAATGAGCAAACCGCGATGCATTGGACTTTGCTATCTCCTTAAACCTTCCCCTCTTATCAAGTACCACGGCTTCGTTTAGCTTCGCCCTGGTCCTCCTTGACGGTGTCTCAACCTGAATCCTTGCAACGTCCATTTGGCACGCGCTATCATCCAAGACAACACTATCTTGATATGAACCTACATCACTCCCGTTGGATGGTAAGAAGTTATGCTCCTCTAACAGCTTAGCTTTCCCTTTTTCCGCAGCACTATATTTTCCTCTTCTCCTCACGTCACCAATTCCATCACACCCGCTTTTCAAAGATAGACTCGTACCAACGTTGTCGATCGATATACCTTTTCCTTTATCCTCAATCCTATTTCTCTCTTTGTCCCTAACAGAACCGTTTACAATCTCCCTCAGGTCTACACCAAAAAGCTTCACCTCAACGCCATCTCTAACTCTGCCAGCCAGTTCTATCTTATCATCCGCCTCCCCTTCGCTTACCTTCGCCGGCTCATCGCCGCTGGCCACGACTAGCGCATCTCTCACTTCCAATCCTCTCTTAGCAGGATTATTCCCCGACCTCAAACTCGTAAACCCTCCACATCCATCGCCCTCGGAAAAATTCATCAAATCCAAATCCACATTAAAGTCCATTACCTCGCCGTCATCCGCATTACCTTCTCGGCGCGGCGCGTCTCCGTCCGGCTCCACCGCGGAACCAATCCCCCCGCGCTCATCCCCGCCGTCCAAATCCAAAACCCCAACCGGACCGCTCTTCCTCTTACGAGCCCCGGACAAGGCCATCCCGTCGGCGGGCTCCCCGGCCGACGCCAGGCGGAGGCTCCGCCGCCGGACTGCGCCGGGGCGGGCCACGCCGGCGCCCGGGCTAGGGCCCGGGGAGGAGGACTGGAGGGGGGACTGGTCGGCGGCGGCGGCGGCGGCGGCGGGGGGCTCGGCGGAGCGGGCCGGGGTGATCGGCTCGATTCCGGCCGCTCCCTTGCGTTTCTTGCGCGGGGACCCGATCGCCGGTGCTATGGCGCGGGACCGGAGGACGACCATTGGGCCGGCGGTGAGGAGGGCGGGCGGGGAGCGGCGGCGCTCTCCGTCGTCGCCGGCGCGGCGGCGAGAGAGGGATCGATCGGACCAAGAGCGAGCGGAGCTGAGAGTGAGAGCGAGCGACGAAGAGAGACGAAGACAGCGACGAAGAGATACGCAGGAGAAGGTGAAGGTAGATCGAGAAACGACGCGAATTTGAGGTTCTGTTTTCTTTTTTCTTTTTTCTTTTTTCCTTTTTTCTTCTCTTTTTATCTTTTTTCTCGTGCGTTGATTTTGATTTTGATATTGATTTTGATTTTGTTTTTGATTTTTTTTGGGGGGGTGGGGGATTGAAGCTTCCATTGGAAGGCGAGGGCGAGAGACCTCGCTGTCACGGGAGTTTCCCGCCAATTCCCGAATTGCGGCTTAAAATATCTAAAATCCGTAGTTGGTATTTTTCATTATTATTACCGTGTCAACAAAAAAAACCAAAAGCATTTATTGGTATTTCTTTATTGGGAAGAAAATAATTGGAAAATTCGTATGGTTCGCAAAACGCATGTTTCTCCTTCTCCTCTTTCTTTTTTTTTTCCTTTTCTGCGGCTTTTATTTTTTGGGCGATAAGTGTTTACTTTATAAACTGCCTTTTAAAGCTAAGTATGAGTGGAAATTTTATTAAAAAAAAGGATTAATACCATGAAAAACCCTAAACTGGTATATTTGTGACACATTTACCCCAAACTATTTTTTTTTTTGATCATAAAAAATCCCGAACTGGTGCACCTGTGACAATTTTACCCCGAACATACCACAAAAACCCTAAACCCAGATGCAAGATATGATAATTTTACCCCAAACTAATTTTTAATATTATTATTTTTTTAATTTTTGAATTTTTTCTCTTTTCTTTTCTTTTCTTTTTCTTTTCTTTACTTTTAACCTTTGCCTTGGTCAACCGATCCTAAGAACCTAAAGGCGGGCAGATGGGCCCTCACAAGATCGAGCGACCCTCGACAACGCATAAGCGGGGCCGCCTAACGCCGATGAGGGGCCCTTGCCACCACTGTCTCGGCGGTCATGGGACAAGGACCCGACCGGCTAAAAGTTGAAGATGAAAAGAAAATAAAAAATAAATAAATATTTGAAAAAATAAAATAATAATATTAAAATTTTAATTCAAGGTAAAATTGTCACATGTGTACCAGTTTGAAATTTTTTGTTGTAAGTTTAGAGTAAAATTGTCACAAGTGTACCGGTTTGGGATTTTTAGTGATCAAAAAAATAGTTCAGGGTAAAATTATCACAGGTGTATCAGTTTAGGACTTTTTATGATCAAAAAAATAATTTGGGGTAAATGTGTCACAAGTATATCAGTTTAGGGTTTTTCGTACTATTAACCCTAAGAAAAAGGAAAGAGAAATAAAGTTTGGTTGGCTCTTTTGTGTGGGTTGGGCCAGATATGACCTGCTTCTTCCATGAAAAGGTCGATGATTTTTTTTAGAAAAATTAATGGCTGTGTCAACTTAGGTAAGTTCCACATAAAAGAGGTGGTGTTACCGTGTTACAAAAAAAAACAATAAACCAGCTACTCGATCGATTATTCTTTGTTAGGAAAAAATATAATTGAAAAATTCATATGATTTATAAAAGCGTTATGTTTCTCTCTTCTTCTTTTTTCACTTTCCACGGCTTTTCTTTCTTTGGCGATGAGTGCTCGCTTTATAAACGACCTTTTTAGAGTTACGTGCGGATGGTAACTTTATATATTAAAAAATATATACGTATGAAGTTTGGTTGGCTCCTTTGTGCGGCTATTTCCTCGGCACAAAGGTCAATAATTTTTTGCCTTTCTTTAGAAAAATCAATGACTGTACCAACTTTGGTAAGGTTCCACACTTGTGGTCATCCAAGGCCGCTGCCCATTGCGCAATTAAAATATTGACCTGTTTCTAATTCAAAAACCGATTATCAAAGTTTGGGCATGGCATCACGTACGTGGGTAGGAATAATTGTCCAAGATCCCTCCAACTTTGATACCATTGCGACGATGGCTCGCGAAATTTGAGAATTCGGGGAATCAATTTGGAAATCGAGCTCCTCAATTTTCGGGACCGTGTACAATAGCCCCCGAATTTAGAAAAGTTGTGTGTTACCCATCTGAAGTTTTGTTTTTGCCGCGGCTGATCTTTTCATCGACATAATTGCGAAAGTGTTATAAGAAAGCGGACGATCATAATAATCTATATGATATGGTCGATGAAGTCAGAAAATTGTTGATCGAGTTAAGAAAATTTAATTGACGCTGTTTCGGTCAAGAAAAATGAGTGAGACCATTTTCAGGTAACACTTGAAGGTCGTGTAAACCAGAAAAGCTAGCGACCGCCGTAAAAATCAAAGTTCAAGGGGGATCAACTCTAGCGTTTCGAAATTCACGTGATTTGTTAAGTATTTACTAATCTTTGGATAAAGGAAACACACGTGACGACCCCAATCTCGTTTTAGGCGAGTGCTTCACCCAGTCGCATCGGTTCTTGCGAGTTATCAGAAAAAGAGAACAGGATCAAATTCATCCATCGATTTGGAGACATAAGCCTTGGTTGAACATTTAAATGTTATTTTTTTCTCCAATTACATGAAAACCATTACTTAAAATCAATGGATGTAAATAAGAATAACTACTCGTCTTAATATTTTTTTTTCTCGAATTCATGGCGTTTCCACGGTAATTATCGGGATACTGAAAGTAATGTCAAGGCCATTTGGGGAAGATGAAATCTCCAAGCACGAAGTAGCAATCTTAAAAGAAAATGTAAGTAGCAATTTATACGTATTAAATTACCCCAAATTAAATTGCAAAAACCGGTCCTGCATCAGTGGTTTGCGCCCGTAAAAGGATATAGAGATAATTTACCATTTGTTCGTGAAAAATGAATGAATTGAAAAATATTTTCCTAAAAAATGATAATTTGTATCGTTTATAAAAACGAAGGAACGAAAATTAATTAATTATTTATTTATTAAGAATATTGTCATCGCCAATGGAAATGTTTAGACATGAATTATTATCGATAACGAAAATAATTTTCATTGACTAATTATTTCAATAAATATAAGCGATCATGTCAAAGAAAAGTATTTTTTAAATTATTTATTTTTCGCGAAATAAACGGAGCATAAATTGCATGGCTAATTGAGGATGGATTTGGCCAAAACTGTACCAGCTCGGCATAAATCATAAGAGGCTAATCCAACACGTGCATCGCTTTTCTTTTTACTAGTAAAAGAACGCACGCCTCGCACGCCAAAAAAAATAGAGAGAAAAAAATTAGATTTGGTCAATTTAGGGAACTTTTCAAAATTTAGGGAACTTACGCGATCGAGTTTTGAAAGTCATGGAACTTAAATGAGCGTTTGAAAAGTCGAGTCACTAAATCGAGAGATGGGCAAAAAATTCGGTGCTTTTCGCATATTTTTTCCGACCAAATTCACAAATCATTTTTTCTTTTAATCCTTGATTTATCCATTGTGCTCCATTTCCACATAATTTCCATCTTAAAGGCTTTTTGGGGCCGGACTGAGTCAGATCTGGCAGGATCAGGCTAGATTGGACCGTTTTTTTATCGCTATAAAATTTATGGAACATGAATTGCTATTCATGTTCGTGCTTAAACATGTGCAGATATGTACGAATATAACTATAGCAGAATGCACAAGTTAATGAACCGGGCGATTACATTGGATTACAAGTTTCCAATTGCCTAAATACGTCGAGTCTGTTAAAAGATTGACCATTCGGTATAAGTAATTGACAAGAATAGCGTTTAGTCCGAGCACCATGCTCTGTGGTTGCGAACTCGAGGAAGATGGTCTTGTTTAATTTTGCCAGTATAGTCAGTCCGGCTAATTTTGGCTGGAAATAGCTGATGTGGTGGTCCAGTTAGTGATGATCGTCCTACGTGTCCCATCTAGTGTTAACGTTGATTATTTTTAATTATTTATAATGAATATTCCCAATTTTATTGGTTATTTTCTCTTTTCTTTCTTTTCTTTTTTTCTTAAGCGGGCGAAGGCTTCACGGCCCTCCCTGGTCCCGTGAATAGAAAAAAAAAAAAAAAAAAAGAAAAGATGGAGAAAAGAAAGAATAAAAAACTCGAAATTTTTTAAAAAATTAAAAATTTGTTCATGTCAGCCGCGACCGTGCCGCGCGGGATGGTCAGAGCTAACTGAACCGCCGTGCCAGCGATTTCTGGTCAAAATTAGCCAAAACGATTACATTGATAATTCACTAAGAAGGTTTAGGACTCAATTGACAAATTTTCGAAAAGGTTTAGGATTTGGCTCGATTAAAAGATCGACGGCTAAATTGGTAGAATTGTCAAAATGTTTAGGAATGAATGGGACAATCGAAAAATTTGAGACTGAACCGAACGTCGTACGATAAACTTACGGCCTTGTTTCATCGTTTCATAATTGGAAAGTGCCGGTCATAATGGTACAACTCATGTCCAATCAAATACGATACGAGTACAGTTGGAACCCAAATCATCCTCATCATTGCATCCACCGAGGCTCTCTAGCTGCTTCTTGTCGTGACCAAATTTTCCACGCGCTCTGTGCCCCCCTTATCTCCTTCGAATTTGGAAAAATAAAAAAAAAATTATTCATCATTTGCAGAAACTAAATTAATAAAATATGTTCACTAAGCAATTCTTGCATTTTGTAAATATTAATTACACGTGATCCGAGAGTGTATGGAATTTTTTTTTTTATAAGGGCGCCTAAAATATAGGAAGAGCGCTAACTCATTGGCGATTTCCCAAAATGGCCCCGCCGGTCTCTCTGGAATTTCCTAAAGAACCGGCTCACCGTGGGTACGCGCCGCGTAAAGGGAAAAGTCAGAGGGAGTTGACGGGTTGGAAAGGTCGAGATGGACGGACCAAAATGCCCTCCGGGGCAAGCCGCCGCGCGGAGGGTAATCTCGGGTTTTCGGGTTACGTCAACGTTGGCGGCACCGATTCAAAAAGGCGACCGCGTCCCGAACCCCGCGTTTTTTTCCGGTTATTTCCGCTTTTGCCATTTCATCTCTCTCCTCGAGCCGTCGCACCGACAACAGTTTCTTTTATAAGTTCAAAAAATAATAATTGAATTTGCTCACTTCCGCCGAAGATTTTTCTTTTTTTTCTTTTGTACATTTTTCATCGATCATTCATGAATCGCCAGAACTTTTCCTTGTTTTTTAATTATAAATAAAGGATTTTTTTTTTCTTTTAAGGAAAAGGGGAACGACCAAAGGCAGTCCCTAATGCGACACTCAATGAACAAGCGGCGGATGTGACACACGCAATGATGTTGGGCTGGTTCCATGGTTTTTGACCACTCGCGTTGCGCTGGTCCCGTGCGCGAGACAGCACGAGCAAGCTCCCAAAAACCTCTGAACTTTCAATCTTTTGTAGCTTCCTGCGGGCTTCCATTCGTCCAAATCCTCTTCGCGAAGCTCATCGTGATCTCTTCTTTATCGGGGGTTTTCTTTGTTGCTCCTCTCGACTTCGTAATCAGTAGTAGCCAGTAAGCGACCCAGCCGAAAGCCAAATCCGTCGGTAATTTCGGCGCGACCCGCGTAACGAGTAAAAATAAAAACCGCGACCGACGCAGTAGATCGGGGAATTGTAGCCTCGGCGCGCATCGATCGCGCGATACGGAAAGTCGAGTCGTCGGCGGAATTCATTTTCTCGCGCATAAGTTGCCGTACGGTTTGACATTCTCTTTTTAAAGGCTATATTGGCCTTTGCTAATTTACATCCCCCGTTGAACACGTGGCAAGGCCTCCACATAAAATTATCATTCTCGCCTCAAAAGTTCTTAAGGAAAAACTCCTTTTTTATATAGAGTTATGTTTTGTTTCTTGACATCAAAAAATATAAAAAATTGTTAGTAGGATTTGCTTTTTATTACACATTATGTGATATTTTCAATAGGATACTGAACGTTCGTTTAATTTATTTTAATTTAGGATTTAATTTAGAGTAAATTTATTTTATATATATATATGTTAATTTAGAGTTTTTCGTAATATTAATTTTTTATTCTCAAAAACCACCGCATTGATTATTATTACAGAGGGCGAGACAAGAATTCTGTGTTGACTCGCAAGCGCCGGACGACCTCATCATCGATCTTCTCCCACCTCCGAGCTCCTCGAAAATTTCACTGCAACCCCAGTCTCGCATTTCAAGATCTCTCTCTCTCTCTCTCTCTCTCTCCACGCCTTCTCGTTCGCCAGTGATGGTGTCCACCTCCTAAGCCATTTCTCTCGCACGCACGCACTCTCCGGAGTCGCGGACGCCGGGTTCAGGAGCGAGGGATGGGGGGCCACCACCACCACCACCCGCACGGCTCCGACGACGGCGACGGCGTCGTCTCGCAGCGCGTCAACAGCCCCCGGTTCAGCGGCCCCATGACCCGCCGCGGCCACTCCTTCAAGCGCGCCTCCTCCACCGCCGCCGCCGCCGCTCAGGCCAAGGACACGACCGGCGCCGGCAGCGGCAGCGGCACGGCCGCGCTCCACGAGGTTATCGATCTCCAGATCAACTCGCCCAGATCTGAGAACGGGAACGTCCATGGAGCGGCCGCTTATGATTTGGCCGTCGATTGGAAGCAGACCCACCATCGGTATAACCTCAGGGAAAGGAGTGGGCCTGTTGAGGAAGCCGGTGGAGTACGTTGTCGGGGACCTGGGATCGAAGGAAAGGAAGAAGCTTGGGCACTTGATGTTCCTGCTCTTTTGCGGGGTTTGCTTGTTTCTGGGTGTTTTGAAGATTTGCGCAAATGGGTGGTTCGGATCTGCCATCGAAAGAGCTGAATCGAATGGGGTTAGTGGGCTGGCTCATCTGCTTACTTGAGAGTGAAATAAAGAAGTTTTTGGTTATAGGTTTTAGCTAATTTTAGGATGATTTAGGTGAAGAAGAAGAAGAAGTGGTGTTCCCTATGTTAAAATAGGTTGACTAAATCGATGGAAAAAGAAAATTTGTTGGCTAAACTACCGATTTTGGATAGTTTATTGTGTTATCTAAATTTGTGGTGTTCTCTTACTTTGTCCTTTTGGGTTAAACAAACTGAGTGGAAACTTGACCCATACGGATTTGCCTCTGTAGGGGAATTTAATTTGAGGATTGTTTATTATCAGGACGAAGGGAGAGATATGGGTGCACAAGTTTATTGCTATCATCAATTCCTCATTTCATGACCTAATTGTAACCTCAAAGTGCTTTTTTTTGGCCAAGAAACTAAATTTGAAGTGCTTAGAATGGACTTTATCGTCTGCGTGTCTCTGTCTATTTTGATGCTTTTCCAAGGGCTTAAGAATTTTCTTCCCTCTGCTGAAAGGTGTTGAGTCTGGTAGACTGGGGTGGCACGAGGTACTAGTAAAGAGCATCATCAAGTCTATATTTGTCTTTCTAGTACTTTGCCTGAAAAAATCAGGGGCCTGCATATCTTGGCAAAGTGCATTGACCTCAACTTGTTGTGGCCTATGATTAGGCCGTGTGACCATGTGTTTTCAATGTAGGTGGCGGCACGCTCAGTTCCATGGGAAATTAATGAAAACTGGTTGTTCCATTGTTAATTTGCTACTCTTTTTTTTCTGGTTTATGATAGTCTTCAACAACAAGCTTGAGTTATAACGGTCTTATACATGTGCTTGTGCTCGTATATTGTGTTTCTTCTCACCAGATCAATTCTCTTATTAGGGTCTCTATGATCAGTCGGCTGCTCTTCAAATTCTGATCAATCAAAGGACCTATCCTGATTATGATCGTTAGGGAAGAAGGAAGTGATGTTGATAGAACTTTAATGATGGTAGCATCTGGTGTTGCTGGTGACAAAAGCACGGCAGATGTAAGTATTGGTGCTGGTGTGATGCTCACTTTTCACTCATTTGAGATTTGGTTGTGAAAATGAGACGTGGCAGAAAGCCTCGATGCTATAGAATTCTCATTTAGGACCATTGGTTTTTGGTCTTTCACGAGACTTAACTTTTTCCACTTGAAACTTTGGTTTGTTCAGTATTCAGAGGTCTGGTCCAAGCCCAACAGCGAAAACTTTAACCAATGCATTGGTCTGCCAAGAAGTCATAAAAGTAAGGAAGCTGTCATGCTTGAACGAAGTTCCACATCTGGTTATGTGCTCTTCTGTTTTCTCCATGCTTTTTGCAACTTACAACTCTCACTTTCTTTTGCAGAGCTTGATGCAAAGACGAATGGTTACATTTTCATTAATGCTAATGGTGGCTTGAATCAAATGAGATTTGGGGTCTGGTCACTGTCTGTATGGTTTTTTTGAATGATCTTCTAAAATTAATTCGAGTTATAATGACATCAATTGTTTTAGAGTGCAGATCTGCGATATGGTTGCCATTGCCAAGGTTATGAAGGCGACACTGGTCCTTCCTTCTCTTGATCACACATCTTACTGGGCTGATGATAGGTTGGTTTGTTTACTTTTCTCAATTTGGAAGCTACCATTGGAAACACTCATCTAACTCTTATTATCTTGTCAAGAGGGACAAAATCTGATGCTTATTGTTTCGTCAAAAGGAACATTATATGTTTGTGGTAAAAAGCAGAATCCCTAGTGCATTTTCAAGTTCTATTAGGGTACTAGAAAAGTTCCTCCCTTTAGATTGATACTCACTCTTCAAATAAGAGGGCATCATTACCGAATAGTTTTCTTTTCCATCTTTGTGACCTCCTTGTAAATCAGAAGTCTTATCAGCACTATTATTGCTTCAGTTAGCATAATAATTCTATGGTTCAAGTCTTTTGTAGTTGGGTACTTATATCTAATTATAAATGGCTTGATAATCTTTTGTCTGCTTGCCTTTTTTAACAAGCTATTCTGAAATGTACGAGATGATACCTCTCAAAGTAGCACAAGTACTTCCATGGCATGCATTTCCATTGCTGTGATCTCACTTCTCTTCTCTTCATATTTGCAGTGGCTTCAAGGATTTATTTGATTGGCGTTACTTCATTGACACACTAAAGGATGATGTCCACATAGTTGAGAGTCTACCTCCAGCCTATGCAGACATTGAACCCTTCAACAAAACACCAATTTCTTGGTCGAAGGTGAAAGAATAATTTCTGCCTGTTCTATCAATTGCCATTAAGATATGCACCAGTCTGAAACTGGGGCAGTGTACTAAATTCAGAGAGCGAAGGGATGAATGCAAAGTTTGCTACTAGAAATTCTGTTTAACAAATGGAAGATCCTAAACTTCAATATCTTTCTTTTTTTTTCTTTCATCCTCTTTTTTTCCTCCTCCTTTATTTTCTTTGTTACAAAAATGTGTGTTTCAAAAAAATGCGCATTCTATCGTATCTTCCGGCTTTCCATGTGTCTCCGCCAGTTCAAGGACTAATGTTTTACTTTTCAGGTCAGTTACTATAAGGTAGAAGTCCTCCCACTATTGAAGGAGCACAAAGTGATGTATTTTACTCACACTGATTCTCGGCTTGCCAACAACGACATACCCAATTCTATACAGAAGTTGAGGTGCCGTGTCAATTACCAAGCATTGAGATATTCAGCACCGGTTGAAGAGCTTGGGCAAACCCTGGTTTCGAGAATGCAACAAAATGGAGGTCCTTATCTAGCTCTCCACTTAAGGCAAGTTCAGATTAATCCATTCTTTATGAATATGATGTTCAGTTTAGATGTAATGTAAGATAATAGTTACAATTTCCCTTTTAGGATTCTGTCAATGAGGCGAGGGAATGGTAATTCCAATAAAAAAATAACATTTTGAGTATTGAGTGACTTATTGACTTCTTCAGTACACTTAAAATGGGGACTAAGTACTGGTTGGTTGTCCTTAGTATGGGTTAATAGTCAATTCAGTAGCATGATGTGAAATATTCTTTAAATAAGGAGTTCCCTGTGGGATTTAGTTTGCTATGTGCGACTTTGAGATCTATATACCACACAAGTCGGTGCTTTGTCTGTCTAAGTACATTCCTCTTGACAAGTTTTAGACCAGGTTTGAGTGTTGCTGAAGAAGTGGTGTTGAATTAGTCTTTGTTGGAATCACAACTCATGTTTTATTGATTCCTCACAGGTATGAGAAAGATATGCTGGCATTTACTGGCTGCAGTCACAGTTTGACAGCTGAGGAGGACGAGGAACTACGGTTGATGAGATATGAAGTAAGTCATTGGAAGGAGAAAGAGATTAATGGAAAGGAGAGGAGGTTACTTGGCGGCTGTCCATTGACTCCTAGGGAGACTTCGCTTCTGCTAAAGGCTCTTGGATTCCCGTCTAATACCCGCATTTATTTGGTGGCTGGTGATGCTTATGGAAAAGGAAGTATGCAATATCTGAAGGACGAATACCCCAACATATTTTCACATTCGACTCTGGCAACAGAAGAAGAGCTTGCTCCTTTCAAGAATCATCAAAACATGCTTGCTGGTATAGATTACACCGTCGCCCTTCAGAGCAATGTGTTTCTTTATACTTATGATGGGAATATGGCGAAAGCAGTTCAAGGCCATAGGCGGTTTGAGAATTTCAAGAAGACAATTAATCCAGACAAGTAACTATTATCTGTTCCTACTCTTTTCAGTTAGTCTGATGTATTTTATTTTTCTTCCCATTTGATATTTGGTTTTGTTTCTGTCCTGATGCGGATCATCAACGGGCATCTCATCTTCATCTCCCCTTTGTCCATGCAGGATGAATTTTGTTAAACTGGTTGATGAGCTAGATGAGGGGGAGATTTCTTGGAAGAAATTCAGTTCCAAAGTGAAGGAACTTCACAGAGATCGAACTGGAGCTCCATATTTGAGGGAGCCCGGGGAATTCCCAAAACTAGAGGAAAGTTTTTACGCAAATCCGCTTCCTGGGTGCATTTGTGAATCAACAAAGAGAAGGAAGTAAGGGTAAAAAGAGAAGTGTTCCTTTTTTCTGTGATGCAATTCTGGGTGCATGAGAAAGAGATGAAAGCATGCTGTCAAGGTTCAATACATCTTCTCAGCCTAAGATGCCAAAGGTAAATCAGAAAGTTCCTTAGCCTAGTGCTCGGGCCGGTATTACATTGGTGTCACTGAGCTGCTGAAGTTAAAAGGCCGCTCGAGGGATTCTGGTAAATAATTTATTCAGAAAATTTACAGAATACCATCGAAAGAAAGATTATGAGACCTTGGTGCCGAAAAAGAGAAACAAAAAGGTATAAGACTTCTCTGTTTAGGCGATTGGAGATATCCCATGAAGTAAAATTATTTTGAATTCGATTTTGTGGCATAGAAGACCTTGTAATACTCAAAATTACTCATAATGAAAGATCTCTGTTCTTTATCTTTATCCGGAATATTTAACTTTGAGTCTTCAAAATCTGGTTTGGGTTCATCCCATATTCGCATGCAATGCTGTTCTTTCACTATCAATTGCAGTTCTATGCTTATCATATCTGTTTTAGGCTCGTCCCATATTCGCATGCAAGGCTGTTATTTCACTATCAGTTGCTGTTCTATGCTTATCAACAGTATCTGGTTTCGGTTTATATGAAGTCGGCACGGAGCATGCGAATGCCATGCATACTTTCTAGCATAAATCTACAGGGTCTAAACACTGAGCCATTTATTTAGTGTTTTTTTCCATCCTCGGGATGCGGGAGAAATAACTTGAATAGCTGGGGTAGTTTCTCATGAGACTATCAGTAAATTCTGGTCTTAGCACGAGATTGTGGAAGGGAAATACTTTTCGTAATGCAATGCCAACCCGCGATTATGTTTCTGAACATTCAAATTCAGAGTTTGAGAGTGATTCAGATGGAAGATTGTCTGTCTAAGTTTCGGGGTACTGAGAAAAGGAGGAACTTGAACTTCTGTAGGAACCAATTCTAATTATGCCGCAGAGAATTGCGAACTGACATGCTGTTTCAAGCATTTTCTATCAACAGACGAGCAAAGGGACGAACCCTTTTGCCATAGAAGGATCACAAAATTCTCTGTATGCACAAAAAGCTGCACTGAATGACGTCGGGAGACCCAACAGTTTTCTTGTTTGATGTACAGAATTTACACCAAATAAACACACTGAAGACAAAGTGATGAACTGAATCAAGCTATCTCATTCCCAAAAGACAAAAAGAAGTTCGCCAAAAAATCTCAATCTAGATAACCCAAAAACAAGGGGGAAAAGGGAAACAAGAAAACAGAAGGATAAACAAAACCCCCACCACTACAACTGCAGAATAGATTCGACGAGTTCATTAAGCGGCGCAAGCTCCTCTTTGTTGATCAACCGAAATTCCTGCATCAAATTAAAGCCAATCAAGAGTTGCATCAGAAGTCTTTTTTGTACTAGACTCTCATTGTAAAGCCAATAGCCTAACTAAACTGCTACTTGTGGCCCATTTATATAGCATTTGAAGGTGTTTCCTTGACCCAAACTTAAGACTAAGAACATATCATAGCCAATCTGAAAAGTATGGCAGAATCACATGGGTAAAGTCATATCTGCAATATGACCAAAAAAAAAAAGTCATAATCTGCAAAGCTTAGCGACTATGCTTACTTACCCATGTGAAGAGAACGAAATGCTTGAAGCAAGTATTTAGATGAGCTTCCTCCTTCAAGCTCACGATCTTCTGAAAATGCGAGTGGTAGATATGGGCATAGACACGGAACAAGCGCTTGACAATGGTTTTGACGACGTCTTTGAAATTGCTCGGAAATGGAGCTCCTGTAAACATGTCAGCAGGGATAACTCAGTGCTTATGTAGTACAGAGCAACTGACAAATGTATTAAATTTCTCTATGTTTTGACTAGGAGGTTAGCATGGATCTCCAGCTTCATCAAGATACTTATCTTACCTAATTTTTGTGGGAAAACTGATTCATCGTCAAGCTGAGCCTCAATCCAGTCCATTAAATACTCAACGTACTTAGGAGCCGACACCTCGATGGGTTTCTTAATGGTCACTCCATCAGCCCACCTGTACTCATATCTGCAAGAGTTCATGTAGTCTCGATCAGGCCTTCTGATATCATTGTTCGAAGCTAAAGGGATTGGAAAAAAAAGAAAACTGATTCTAAGCAAAAAATGAGCTTCATTACAGAGATCAAGATAAAACAAATAACAATAACCATCTTCTTTATGAATATAAATGGAACAAAGATTCTGAGGATTGACCATCTATGTGCAAACAGACTATCCATGAGCAATTTCAAGGTTAAACGAGTCCGACATAAGAATGGATTTTCACATGAACGAACCTGCAAATAGGCATAAAACTGATAAAGTAAACAGAAATTTTGTCAAGCAGCTTCTTACTTTGGGCCTGCGGACATTGTCGGGCAGTTAGATGGCGTGCAGAATTCAGTGAGTGTACCGTATAGAATGTTCACTTGATTGAAAAAGTCCACGGCTGTATAAAGCAAAGAATCCAGACAGAGAATTAATCAAAGGAAAAAAATTGATTGGGCTAAGTGTGCGAACGCTCATGTGCATTTAATTGTTCGACTATTCATATATTCTCGTTAGCAAATTAATAATGCGGTAGTACTCACTGTTCACTGCCAGCCACTCGTTGATGTCTTCTCCAAGGGGAAGCCGCACTGCTTCTCTCAAATTTCCACTTCCCAGTGTAGCGTCGATATGTCTTTGTAGTTGAGCACCCTAAAATTCAAATACAGGGAAAGAGGAAAACATGCGTAAATAAATTGCTTAGTTCATCCAAAGTCGATCGTTGAAGAGTAAATAATCTTAACACGAAACACCAACCTTACTTCCAGATGGAGCGCTCTTTTTAGGCCTAAAAGTCTTCTGATTTCTGCACAAGTCGTGATTGGGTACAACAACATGAGATCATTACAAGCGAAAAGAGGTGGCATGCCAGAGATGAGTACTTCAAAGAGCAATGAGAATATAATTTAATTAGTTCCCATGTCCTGTTTCTCTTCTTCTTTCAATGACAATGATCATCATCCGCAAGGACATTCTGCGACTACCAGATGACGCGAGCGACTTAAACCGGCTCATTGTAACAGCTTCTTTAAAGGCTATAGAACTTAAAACTAGGGAGAAATTATCGACTGTCCCAGCAAATAATAAACAGTCCAAAGTTAACCCAAATGGGTCCATTCTTCAATCTAATTGCACTCTCCGTGTGGTCTAACATCAGATCAATGTTCAGCCGCAAACCGGGGAAAAAGAATCCGCCATCACGGCAAACAATAAACAATTCAAAGATCACCAAACTGTGTCCATTTCCTAACTAATTGCCTACTCTGTATGGTTTAAGATCAGATCAATGTTCAGCCACAGAGTTTCCGGTATCAGAAGCAGGCCCGGTATCGGCATTGACTGCTGTTGAACGTTCCGAAAATTGGAAGAGAGGATTAAAAACACTCCCGACAGTCCGAATAATCATCACGAACTACGCGCCGACATCATCTGCAGCGGACCCACGATGAATCTCTAGGAAACGAAAGAACACAAAAAAAGAACGAGAAAAGCCGACGTTTTTCAGCGATCGTTTCGAGCCCTCTATATTACAAGAACATCCCCGCTCCATCTCATTACCATATCCAGCACCCGGACGGGTCAAGGACGAAAACCGATTGTTACCCAAATCAGGCTCCGAGACACACATCCAAAACGCACGATCGTTGCGCAAAGCAAAACATGCGACGACGACAGCAGCAGCAGCAAAAGAACATCCCCCCCCCCACAGAGAAAAAAAGAAGAAGAAGAAGAAGGAGAAACAGCAAGAATAATTCACGTTGAGAACCATGTCATCGAGAATTAATACGTAAAGAGAGAGCAAGAACCTGCTGCCGAGGCCAAAGAGACTCATGGTGATGAAGCGGCGCGGTCCCTTTCCTCCCTCCTCCTCCCTTCAGGAAGCGAAGGAACAGAACGCGACGGTGAAGACGGGAAGAAAGAAGGGAAAAGAATTTGAGAGCTGGAATTGAACATGGTCGTTTTTATAGGTAGAGAGAGAGAGAGAGGGAGAGAGGGGGGAGATGACAGGCTGTCATGAGAGAGAGAGAGAGAGAGAGAGAGAGAGAGAGAGAGAGAGAGCCTCCGTCTGTCTTCTTGGCCAGCAAGAGTCTTCCATGTTTTCCATCTTGTCTTCCCATCTGCTTGCTGATCTGGCTGGCTCTTTCCCTCGTCCTCCTGTATTTTCCTTTCTTTTCATTCCCCTTTAATCAAATCTTGGACCGTCTCCGTTGCTTTCCTTCTTCTTCTTTTGTTTTTTTTTAATACCACGAAAAACCCTAAGTCGATATATCTATAACAAATTCGTCCAAAACTAAAAAACCCCAAACTGATACACCTACAACAAATTTACCCTCTGTTAATTATTGTTAAATTTTACAGTCAAATTGCTGAGTTAGATGACACGTGGCAGTTGATGGGTATACCGGTTTGGGGTTTTGCCCCTCCATTTGGCACAGATTTTACTAATTTGTGATTTTTCGTGGTATTAATTCAATTTAACATATGGTAAATTTACCAATTTGGGGTTTTTTATGGTTAAAAAATTAGTTTGGAGTAAATTTATCGCAATTGTACTAGTTTAAGGTTTTTCGTGATATTAACCACTTTTCGTTAATTAATTACATTGGATAACCTCAATTTTAGGTAGTTAAAAAGTTCGGAACCTTAAAAATATCCCATTAATCTCCCAGTTCAATTAAGACGCGATCGAGTTTAAGCTCAGATAAACCGATTGAGGCATATGGAATTGTCTTTGCGCTTGACATGTGAAGTTTGCCAACGTCTCAGACTCTCTTTTGAGGACTTGTATCGGTCGAGCGTGCCGCGGTTTTCTGTGCGGCAAATTTTGTTGCTCGGACCTCGAGCTTTAGAATAGAGAGGTAAGTCTTGCACGCTCCAGATCCATCGCGGCCGTCGAATGCTGATATGGATTCCACGGGATCGACGGCTGTGATGTCCTCTCAAGATGGGGGGGGAGAGAGAGAGAGCGAGAGACGATCAAGACAGGTGGCGCCAACCGATTGGTTGGGACGGGCAAGGGAGCATGAGGATATGGGGAGAGGCAAAGGTGGCAATGCACATCAAAACCATGGTGGGAATGATTTCAATGATTGGGGGGGATTAGGGACAAGGGACATATCAATCTTGGCTTTGGGAAAGTGGGAGTTAGGATAATGTCTGCTTCCTAATCTTTACAATATTCCTCTAATTCCAACCAGCTTTTCGATTTTCCTCTTTTGTTTTTTGCCTGCTCTCTCTGTTTTTGTTTTTCCTTTCTTTTATGTGAGAAATAACATCCCAAGTATTTTTATTTTATCCCCCCCCCCCCATGAATAAGTTTTTTATTTTGCACAAAATTTTTTGTGGCTTTCAAGATGTATGTCGCTTGGATAAAATTTGGTCAAATCCTGACTTACTCATCAACCATCCTTTTGTTTAGAATTTTCTTCCTGACATTAAATTTTTTTTTTTTGTGTGATAAATAACGTTGGTAATGGTACGACAGGAAATGGTCAATTTTTGGGGGGTGGGTCCGGGATGTGGCAATGCTTTACGGCAACTAGCTGTACGCACACGTACATTCAACATGATATGTATGTGGGGGCTGAGCAGGTGTATGCGGACTAAGATGCAAAGCAAGAAAATCATCGAAGTTGATCCAAATCGAGGTTGAGCTGGTCATTCACCTGGCCCCAGCGAGATGGAGTTCTCTCTTGTGTTTCTGGTGAGCTAGTACAGTTGTTCTAATAATAAGGACAAAAGCCGCTAAAAATCCTAAAATATAGTTATTGTAACACATTTATCCTAAACTTTTTTTTTGACATCCTAAATCCAAAACTTATACCTGTATGACACATTTGCCCGCTTAAGTGAAATAAAAAAAGATGTTGTTTTAGTTGAAAAGTCATCTAACGGAATCTTGACAGAGTGTATGTGTCACATAAGTATAAGTTTGAGGTTTTAGAAAAAATTTAGGGTAAATGTGACAAAATGAAAATAGTTTAGGGTTTTTGATGTCATAAAAAGAAGCTCAGGATAAATGTGTCACACATAACTTGGGGTTTTTTTTTGGCTTTTTTCCTTATTATTATCATGGGCTAAGTAAGAATGTAATTGTTGAGCAGTGAGCACCAGTTCAACACCAGAAGGATATGGGGCTACGGTAAGTAAGGTTGACCGTTTGAATTGACCACTTTGGAAATTTCCCAAGTTTAAAAATGAGTAGGATTTATTTCCAACCTAACTTGTTTCTTTCCCAATGGATAGAGCATATGAAGATTTTCCATTTTAAAGGTGTCATTAAATGGGATTTGACCTGAGAATATGTTTCCATGTGTAGAACAGTGGGAAAGTGAGAAAGGGCTGAAGAAGGGGAACGGTTACATTCCAACTCATAAATCATCAATACTCCTTAGTGAAAATGAGTTTGTGTTCGATGATTTGCCGTTTTAAAACGAAGTCCCGCTTCATTTTTCTTCACAGAAGCTTGTTTGTTCACTGTGGTAGGCTGCCTTGTAACTTTCTGCACGATCGTCTTGCGATTCATGAGCCGAAAAGAGGCTGTACGGTCGTTTTCTGAGTCACGTGAATGTTTTACTCGTCCTTCTAAGCGGTCTCATTACGCATAATTTTTTGAGACAGAAGCTTGGAAGGTTTTAAATCTTGGGAAACTCTCTCTCCCTCTCTCTCCAATGAGAGACGAACTTCTTTCAGCATATCTGTTCTATTAGTAACTTGTATCAGCGAGTTATTGCAATGAAATATCTTGCTCACAAGTCCTGACATTTCCTCCTTATATTGTGAGATGAAGTACTCAATTCAGTGAGAGATAATCTTAGATTGATCTTGTTAGCTTACGCGTAAATTCATAACCAGCCACACATTGATCACAGTTGTAGCCTCGCATGGATTAGTCTTTCTGGTGCATATATGAATAATTTCGCATTTCTAAGGGACGAAATGTTGAGATATGTACTGATAAGTAGCTTTCAGCTCTGATTTCTTCCAAACCATGGGTTTCATTTTCATTAAAACCTTTCTCCTGCTGTAATTATGGGTTGAACAAACTTTGATTACCATCTGTTAAAATATAAATGTCCTCCTGATGTTTCACTATACATGAATGTCGAAACAGGATCGGGAGTCTGAGAAATGGCGTCACTTTGCAGAGTGTTCGCAACGTCGATTTTGGCATCTGTCCTCAGCCAAGTTCTCACTGCAAATGGACAGCCCGCCTTTGGTGTTTGCTATGGAATGCTAGGAGACAACCTGCCTACTCCGGCTGCGGCGATACAGCTCTACAAGAATCACAACATTGGGACACTGCAGCTCTACGATCCCAACCCCGAAGCACTCCAAGCTCTAGGGAACTCCGGCATCAGCGTGATCTTAGGCACAAAAAATGAAGACCTACCCAACTTGGCATCAAGTGTGGAAGCTGCCAAGTCGTGGATTGACGCTCATGTTTTGCCCTACCAAGGTGTCAACATCAAGTATATAGCCGTAGGCAACGAGGTCATCCCCGGAGAATCGGCTCAGTGCGTGTTGCCTGCAATGCAGAATCTACAAAGCGCCCTCAGCGGCTCCAGTTTCTCATCCGTGGCGACGACCACTGCGGTCTCGGGGACCGTCCTTGGAGGTTCTTACCCGCCCTCAAGTGGCGCTTTCACCGACGATGCCAAGCGCGCTTTGTCCGGCATCCTGCAGTTTCTGTCCGACACTCATGCCCCTCTGTTGATCAATGTGTACCCTTACTTTGCCTATGCTGCGAACCCCACCAACATAAGATTGGACTATGCACTGTTCACCGCCCCGGGACCGGTGGTTCGCGATGGGGACTTAAGTTATTGGAACTTGCTCGACGCGATGGTGGATGCTTATTATGCGGCGATGGAGAGAGAGAATTTCCCCAATGTGGGCGTGGCGATCTCCGAGTCCGGGTGGCCTTCTGCTGGAAATGGGAATTTCACGACTCCACAGCTCGCGCTGACTTACAATCGAAATTTCATGAAGAAAATTGTAGCGGGGACGGGGACGCCAAAGAGACCAGATAGCCACTTGGATGGTAACATATTCGCAATGTTCAACGAGGATCTGAAATCCGCCGGCGTGGAACAAAATTTTGGTCTCTTCTATCCAGATGGAACTCCAGTTTACCCCATTTTTTCGTAGCTCCAATAGACAGAACTCATCTCCGGCAATTTATTTCGCCGTATGCTGCGGACTGTTCCGGAGATAAGATCTTATCATGTGTAAGTTGGAAGCTACAGTGAGTATCAATAAACAATTCAATAACCGGTAAACTGGATCACCTGTTATCTGCATCTGCATTTCCAGAATCTTACATTTGCAGCGGTGATGCAATGAAAATGGGGATTCTGATTCTGGATATATCAAAGTCAAGTCATCAACACAGAGAAATAAATTCTTTTTACTTCCCTTGTACATCTCTGTCGTTCATGTTATATTTGTTAGGCCGAAGCACTACTAGGTAAAGGTTTTTGCGAAAGAACCGCCTGGCTCTATCTTCTGGTTAGCAAATTCAATCCCACCAAGTAAAAGCAAAACACAGCATCTTATTAATCTGAACAAAAAACCTAGTCATGGACTCATAGGTGCGACAGTAATTTCCGCTTCCCACTTTCGAGGAAAGGGTAGTCTGTGTACCCAACAACAGGATCTTGGGTATAGAAAGTCTTCCTAACATACTTGTTCAAAGGTGCATTAATCTTCAATCTCAAGACCAAATCAGGGTTGGCAATGAACAGACGACCATACGATACCAGATCTGCATCGCCATCGGCTATGGCTTTCATACCGAGCTCTCGTGTGAACCCTCCACTGCAAATAAAAGTGCCCTGATAAGTCCTTCTCCAAGTCCTCATCAATTGGGCCTCCTCTTCCTCGCTCCCAAGTCGGCCAGATTCCGTTTGGCCATAAGCCACGTACCGTGGCTGAGTCACGTGGAGATAAGCCAGCCTTGAGCCAAGATCTAGCTGAAGCTTGTTGAGCCTCTCGATGACGGCTAGGCCCAGCTTAGGGGGGTCAGAGTCCATGGCATCGAGGTGATCGATTGCCGGTGATATTCTGACTCCGACTCGATCTGGCCCGATGGCCATTGCCACAGCTTTGACGACCTGTATTATGAATTTGCATCTGTTTCCAATGGATCCGCCATATTCATCTGTCCGGTCATTTATCCCATCCTTCAAGAATTGATCGATGAGGTAGCCATGTGCTCCATGTATCTCAATTCCATCGAATCCTGATTCATGTCAAGAATACATCTACTTTCAGACCTCGCGAGGACCGAGTTTTTGAATTAATGAACTTTAAATATTCATCATGTTTTAGTTTCTCAGCAAAAAGTATATATAATGTGGACACTTTAACATTTGAGAAACCTTCACGAAGTAGTGGCAGAAAGGATAAAGCATGCACTATGGCAAAAGTGAGTTAAGTGACGGCACCACTTTTTAACTGAAAATAATGTCATGCCTACTGATAGAGGACACACTCCTTGTCACTCAATATGTCCTCCTGTGGATGATGCTTTTTCCACCACAAAACAAGACAAAAAAGCAAAAGCATTTGACAACGAAGCAATTGTAAAATATCCACCATGTCTCACGAAAGCATTCTCTATGAGGTCCCACCCCTGCCAATAGATTGAACATTTTCTTTTCCAATTATGCTGGTTTAAGTTTTACCTGAGTATGGGGTTGGGAAGTATAAACTAAACTCAATTGGAGCTGCAATTTCTTTATCGGAAAGCAATGCAAATACCACAACTTCGAAGGCAGAAAACTCATGGAAACTTTTCTGCTGGAACTAATGAAGATAAGGTGATCCATGAACTAACCAGCTCGAATGGCATTTATGGCAGCCCGGCGATAATGCTCAACCATGTCCTGTATCTCGGAGTGCTTCAGAGCTCTGGGTTCGGGATAAATGGCATGAGACCCATCTGGCATCAGGATCCTCCACCTCTGACTTATTGGCCCGTTCGTCGACGACAACGGTGCAGCTCCCCAGGCTGATAAACTGATCGATTCAACGGGTTCAAAACAGGATCCGGTCAGCACATCGCAAAGACAACACACATTCGCGGGAAGGAAATGCTATGAAGACTTTTGCGACACTGAAAAGTGGCGGTGGTCATCAATCGCAGCGCAATGATCATATCAAAATTTGTATTTTCTACGAGACCCAGTATGCAGAAAAGCTGGAAAAGATAAGGCTGCCAAAGCACGGAAAGAAACAGACGCCAGAGAATCCGCCATCACTGAGGATCTCGTGTGCTTGTCATTGGCCAAAATAGAACGTGTACCTTGATGGGATGCACGGCCAACGTGCCAAAGTTGACAGAAGATAACGCTGCCCTTGGCATGAACAGCGTCCACCACCTTCTTCCATGCTCTCACCTGCTCTTCACTGTAGATCCCCGGGACATGTGGGAACCTGCGCTTGGAAATCCCTTCCGAATCTTATAATCCACACGCTCATAACTCATTTTCTCCATTCATCACATCCATCCCACTTACTTGGCACTAAAACATTGCTCATTCAGTCGTCGACGCGAATATAATAACCTACTTTTTCAAGCCAATTTCTACTGCTAAACACTCCTCTCTGCAAAGAGGGACATGCAAAGAGCCATATGTGCGTTAAAAGGAACCGAGCAAATCAAACCATCCCTGCTACTTGCGCCCGAGTTATTTCAGGTAGAATGCAGCAGCTTATTATTTTCATGCCATTTCCTACTGTTAAACACTCCTCTTTGCAAAGAAGGACATGCAAAGAGCCATCTGTACGTTGAAAGGAACCGGGCAAGTCAAACCATTCATGCTACTTGCGACCAAGTTAAAAGGAACCGGTGCATTTGTTTCACTGAAAAATTCATTATAGACGAACATATTTACCGTGGAAGTCATTTTCCGTTTTTATTTGTTTGGTGATTTAAGGAGAGTGATTTCCTTCTTACCAGAAAAGAAAGCCGTTTTGGTCCGCGCATCGATTAGTTTCCCGACTTTCTAAGTTTTCCATCAAACCAACGGATCGTTAATCTAAATTTTGTGACCCCCCGTGCATTTAGACTTTTATTTTCGGAATTCAAAGCTCTCGAAACTTTCACAGTGATGATATATAAATTCTCACCCTCGATTGCTCCATAGTTTTCTCGAACATAAATAATATTTTAAGCAACAGAATACTTTTTGCTTCTTCTTAATCGTTCCCTATACTCTTAACCAAAGTGAAAAGCAAACTTTTTATCCAAAAACTATGAAAAAAAAAAAAAAAGTTCGTATGCAGACTCGTGCGCTAACGTTTATATCCCCGCGAAATTTTTCCGGGTGCTTCGGGCTAGATAAAATCAAAGTGGATGCGCCGCGAGATTTAGAGAAGCGAAAAGAAAAATTGTAAAAAAAATCAATCAATCCAAATGCGTACTTTGCCACATGACTCTAGTGGCCTCAGCAATTCCCCGAATCGAGAGGTCATCATGTTTTGGCTGCACGACTGAGCTTTACGTGTTTCGTAAAGCTACTTATCCAATAACGGAAGCCACTAACCTGAATTTAGTAATCCGTAAAAAAAAAGAATTCACTAGCGCACCAAAAGGGCACCACCGCAACGATCGCTCTCGCGTGATTCGTCCCCAGTTTCTCGCCCGGACCCGGATCCACGGGTTTAGTTCATCGTGACCGTTGATCATGCGAGACTGAGTTCATCGTGGCCGTCGATCATACGGGTTCCGCCCGATTAGCGGGCACGTGGGTCCCGGTCCGGGCGGGGGAAATGTCTCCCCTAGATGGGATCGACAGGGACTAAACAGCAAAATAAAAAAGAGTAAAGGACTCAAAAGCAAAAGTCGGGGGTGCCAGGGAGAATATAATGTCGGGGGTGGGGCCGGGCCGCTGACCAATCACCGACGACCCTGCCCACCCATGCAATGTTTCCTCTCTTCAACAAAAGGGAAAGAAGAAAGGGCAAAAGGCAAAAGCGCGAGGACCACGGCGGGGAGAGAAATTTACGGAACTGACCCGGCCGCCGTGTCGGAGATCATGGTCCCCTCGGAGATGAGGAACCCGCCGGCCGTCGACCTCTGCGCGTAGTACTCCGCCAACGCCGGCCGCGGGATCCCGCCCAGCGCCCTGCACCTCGTCATCGGCGCCAGCACGATCCTGCGAAAACACCCCCCCCCGCCGGGAAAAAGGGGCCGCGCTCCGGTGAGACGAAGGCGTAGCAACTTCCGAGCTCGGGATTTCTCAGGGCGAAAGTAGGGAGAAGATCGGAGAGAGATGACTGACCGGTGGGAGAGGTCGAACTTGCTCATCCTGTACGGAGTGAAGAGGTCCGAGCCCGCCATGTCTCTCTGCTCGCTGTGGAGGCGGCGGCGGTGGCGACGGCGGTGGCGACGGCGGTGGCGGTGGCGGTGGCTGTGGCGGTGGTCGGAGTTGATCGGCGAGCGCAGTGCGAATCCGAGGCGGGGGTTTTATAGATGCATCGGGAGCTACTAGAGAAGAGAGAGAGAGACGAGGTTTTTCTTTCTTTCTTTTTTCCGGGACTTCAATGATTGAGATGCTTTTGGACGGTCGAGATGTGATCTGTGGCTTAAGAAAAATGGACCGGGTTATAAAAAAGTCATTAGGATGTACTGATTTGCCATCGTGACGCGAATGGATGAACCGACACGATCGAAATTGAATTAATTAACGTCACAAAAAGCTCCAAATTAGTACACTTATAATAAATTTATATCGAACTAATTTTTTAACTATAAAAAATCTTAAACTAATATACCTATAATAATTTACCTTAAATTAATATTTTAATAATCAAAAATTTCAAACTGGTACATTTGCGACAATAGATTTACCTTGTGTTAAATTAGATTAATTTGAATAGTCTCAAGTTTTTGTAAACTAGTATATTAACCTTCATCCAATTTATTATTGGAAAAAACGGAAATCAATCGGAATATAAAATTATCAATTTTTTTAGTGATTAGTTTTTAAAATTTGCATTCTAGTTTTGAGTTTTTTGTGATATTAACCTTCATATTATTGGTTAAAATCGAATCAATAGAGATGATCAATTTTTTTGTGCATACATTCAAATTTGCATTCCTTGCGTTATTGAGTACGATTAATAGATACTATCGGGGTGTCGAGCAATGAGATATGGGTGGTGGTGGTCGTTGCCCTCTTACCATTGCATTTCTAGTCGAAATTCAGTTGGATTTTTTTTTTATGATAGTTTCTTTTTATTGGAAAAAGTTTTTAAAGTTCTCCTTCATCTTATATATTTTGGCTATCTTCTCGACTTAAATTCTCGATTAAGACATTTTGGAGCGACTTCTATATATTTTTATTTTCTTTACTCTTTGTTGTTTTTGCAATGCTCACGCTAGCGCGAAACATCTAGGAGATAAAACTTCCTAATATGTTCAAGTATTAACCGGTGAAATTATTTTTAATTTTTCCTTGTTTTCAAAATCTCGAAGAGAACACAATGAGTAGGACCAAGAAGTAAAGAAAAGAAATTCGACATATAAAAGAAAAGATGGATAATGACCAAAATAGTCCATGAACTTTAATTCAGTATGTAGTGTGATCCTTAAACTGTTAATTTATTCAATACGATCTATAGACTTTGTGTGCATGTTCAAGTTAATCTTTGGACCATGTGAAAATGTTCATCCTTCCATTAATTCATATTCAGGGACAACATTAAATATTTTCATATAGTTTAGGGACTAGATTGAACAAATTAAAAGTTCAAGGACCACGTCGAACAAATTGAAAGTTTATGGAAGACATTGCACATTAAGCTCAAGTTTAGGGATCACATTAAATAAATTAAAAGTTTGAGAGCCACATTGCAAGTATCATTTGTGTCAATTTCCCAAGAAAAGAAGTAGTAAGAAAGGATAATTAACACAAACCTAGACCTGTCAAAATGGGTCATAAACCCATTTCTTAACTCATATATCAATAAATGGGTCTGAGTTAGTTAAATTTAGTAAATAAGTTATAAATGGATATAAACATAATACGTGTGTTAAATGGATCATAAATGGGTTTATAACTTATTTAAATTCAACTCAATTCTTTCGACTTCATTCAATCTCAATTGCTCACTCATTTCCGCGTTTTCAGTTTGGATATGGGTTTTCTTAGATTAAATTAAATATGAAAGTGTTTTAGAAATATGGGTCGGATTGAATATGAGTGGGTAATTATATTTGCATTGCTTGGAAATGGATTAAATGGGTCTTGACGGGTCGGATCATTTTCTACCCGATTCAATACACCCGTTTGACAGGCCCACGCAAACGAGGTTTAAACCACATGTGATATGAATTAAATTATAATACTTTTTCTCCGAGAGTATCAAATGAGTAATTTAATGGAAACAAGTTAGCAAAAAAAAAAAAATTGAAAGATGGGGGGCACGTGAAACGTGTAAGGTGCACTGTACGAGGGAGGGGCCGGGGGGGCTCGCGGTCGGGGACCAATCATCCGAGACGCGTGGGCCCCACCCCCACCCGGCGTGGGCAGCCCTTTCTCGGGTTTTTACTCATTGGATTTTCGCACGTGCGTGGCATGGGTTTCGTTTTTTTATTTGTCGTTGTAAAACTTGCGATGGTGTGCTGACAACGTTGGTAGGCCGGGCCACGTCGTTTTTCTCGTGCTTTACTTTCTTTCTTCGCGCCCACCGAAGCCTCGTGATTGATGATGGTGGGTCGGGTTCGGCTCCGACCCAATGTTGAAAACTTCGAACAAAACGGCTCGATTCTATCGGCCCGACTTGGATTTGAAAACTCGAGCTTGGATGGTGCTCGAGGTTGAACGAGGGAAAACGCGTCGAGTAACTACGGGAGTTGATTCGGTCCACGATCAGCGTGGGTGATTGATGCGCTCCGTGAGAACCCGATTTCGTTTAGCGTCTTCTCTTGTTGGTCCTATGAGAGTCGAGCGAACGTAATGTTAGAGCCGAAAAGGTTTGGGCGAGACCGATTTCTTTACTCAATGGTTTTGGCTAATATTGTTAATCAAAGTTTGGAATAGGACCTAAACTCGAACAATTTTTGGTTGAAGTATAAATTTTAAGTCAGCCTTACTAAAACTCACCAGCTCCTTAGTGCAAGAACTCAATATATGGCTTGCGTATGGTAAAATGTCAAAGGTCTAGAAACTGATGTAGTTGAACAGATGACACAACAATACACGAGAAGCTTTCATATACATGTGCTGATGGTATTTCTTGCTGCTGGCTCGATTTGCTCTGTTCGTTGTTGAATAATAAAGTCATATACTCGACATACCTCCCTCTTCATTCAATGTACATATACTACGTTCTGTGGTCCTTCAAGAGACCGAGCCACGGTCGTAAATCTATCGTATTGAAATGCTTTGCATCTTACATTCCATACAAAATGGCGTACCTCACAAATACCTTAAAGGTTTTCAAGAAGCGATCGAGGCCTATTGTTTTATAATCCGACTGTTGACGACCCGTCGGATCCTCGGGATACGTAGAAGTGCCCATATACAATTGCACTCACCCCAACTTGCCCACTAGCGCGAGTCATTGAATCCTCCGATTTTGTTGGCAGATGTAAAGAACTACCATGTACTTCTCATCAATGATCGCCAGGTACACCAAATAAAGTGCATACGAAGGAGTTAGTCACGGGTAAGACCGGCAATCTTTAACACGACTTGTCCAAACAACATATATCGTGTACAGTAGTTAAGCATGTTTGTGTCAAGCTTAAATAGATTTATGTCCTAAGCGGGTCAATTTGATCGATAAATACATCTCGTGCAAGTTGACATTTTTAACCCGTTTGTGATATACTTAGACATGTTTATTATACGGGTTAACATGTCATTGATGTCAACTGTCAACAAGACGCATTTACTACTAGCACACTCATCAAAAGCCTAACACTGGAGAAAACATAAACACTACGTTGAAAGCTCCATAGCTAGTATATAGGACTAACAAACACTTGAATAATTGAGCACAACTGAGTGTGTAGGCAATTCTTGCGATTGCTATTCCTATGAATGTAGGTATCAATCGGCATCAAACCACATAATATCTCGTCATGTTCTTCTCCAGTACCCGTTTCTCTTCTCCGGGGCATCTCGAGTCTCATTCTTTGGGTTGATCACGCGATTTAGATCCAAGAATAGCAATTACAAATGGAAGTTCATATCTCAAACGTGCTAAGCATGTCATGTTGCGTGCTCGCAGCATCAGACTCAAATCCAAAGCAACAAAACCACGATGCGGAGACACGAATCGCCAACCCTGATCGCGAGCCATGAAGACGATTCTTTCCACGGTGTACATCGCACTTATCTTTTTTTCTCTTCTCGGACAATACTTTGACGATCCGAGCGGGTCTTCGAAATTCTACAACCCCATTGACATTTTCGCGCGACGATAAACGTTCAGACGAAAACAGAGTCGCGATGAAGGAAAAAAACGAGCCAAGGCATGGAGAAAATCTTGGTGCTGACAGCTTCGTTGGTCGACGACGACTCGGTCATATCTCTGCGCCTGCCAAACCTGACCCTTTTCATCTCCCCTTCCACCCCTTCGAGCGAACTGATCGGATTAGGTGGAAATCCACCACGTCAAGCTTTTCATAACCCCCACACGATCTAAAGCGACTTAGCCATGCTTTCAAATGTCAATTCTCCCCACTAATCTTTTCCGCAATTTCGCATTTTGCAAACGCTCAAGACTTTGTGGGCATACATGTTGTGATTAGACATGAGGCCTAGACGAGTAGGTCCGGTCATATCGGACCTAAAAATCGTCGCTGGAGTACGCGCCGCCGCCCGCGATTGTAGTTTGGGGCTCGGGCGGGTCAAGCCTGAGGAAGGATTGGCTTACTCGGATCCAATTGATTTTTTACCATTGGTGCCTGGGCGGGCCCGTTGGCTTGTACGTTTTAGTGTATCGTGTCGGAGCGATATCAACGTGGGGATTCAAATAGGAGTGGGGAAGAGGCGTAAAAGATTGCGTCGGGGGAAATTGCGACGAGGCGCGTGACGAACGCATCAATCACTTTTGTCGGATAGTTAAAACCACTATTGCGGTGGCCTGCACTTTCACTAGCACTTGTGATCAGGACGATGACGTGACAAATGGAAGGGACGACAATTTTCAAACAATCTTAAAGTCAAGAGATCATTATTTAAAAATACTAAAGTTATTGAATTACGATTAACTCAGTCTTAAACTTTTCAATTTTGCTAATTCAATATTAAATATTTTGATGATTTATCAATATAATCATTACGGTCAATGTTTGCAGAGAAATCTAGACAGCGTCCGCCGTCCCATGCGATAGAGTAGAATATTCGGCGCTGCCGGTGTGGATAGTTTTGCTTTTTTAGTAAAACTTTCTGATTTTTTTTTTTTATCATTTCTTTCTTTCTTTTCTTTTATGTTCTTTTTCTTTTTTCTTCATCTGATTTTCGAAGCAACGGCAGACACCCTCGCCAAGATCCAAGCAAAGTTCATGACCCCGTTGACTTGAAATCTGATAAAGGAAAAGAAAAATTTAAAGGCCGCGTCAGTATCGATTATCAGTGTCGCTCGTGTCACGTGAAATGGCCGGCTCTAACTAGGTATCTACGTAAGCATTTCCTGGTCAAAATTGATCGGGAGGATTATATTGACAAATCGTCAAAAGGTTTAGGACCCAATTAGTCCATTTGAAAAACTTAGGATTGAATTAAATGCCATACAATATGTTTAGGATTTTTTGGGATATTTTCCTCTAAAGTCAATAAATTTTTTTGAAACTTAGACTCCATTCATTTCGCAGAAAATGTTATGTTTCTAAAAAATATTTTCCAGGAAGCCATTTTCCAGGAAAATGGTGCAATTTTTCAGATGTTTGGCTAAAATTTGAAAATTTTGAGAAAATGTTTTTCTGTTGTTTGGTATGAAAATTTTTTTCCTTCTTGCAATACTTTTAATAATTTTTTTATTTTGTTAAAAATATATATTTTTTTTTTTTTTCCTTCTTCTTCTTCCTCAACCGGCCACAAGCGAGCTCGAGCCTCGCCATAGATTGACGAAAGGCTCAAACTTGCCGGATCTGGTGAGGCCCGAGTTTGTCGACCTCAGTCGAGCTTGGCCTCTCCCGATCAAGCGAGCCTTGCCTGCCTGAGTGGGTTCTCGCCCGCTTTTGCCATGGTGGGCGACGGCGAGGAAGAAGGAAAAAAAAAAAGAAAAAAGAAAAAAAGAAAATTAAAAATAATAAAAATTTAGAATTTTAAAAAAAGAATATAAAAATAATTATAATGAATGATGAAAGAAGGAGGAGGGAAAATGTTTTCCTCTTTTCAAAAAATGGAAAACATTTTGTTTACTTTTTAAGGTGTTTTGTCCATCGAGAGAAATTGTTTTTCATGACTAATTTATTTTCCATGAAACGAATACTGGAAAACCTGAAAAATATTTCCTGAAAGTTATTTTCAGTGAAACGAACGGAGTCTTATTCTTGGAAAATAGGCGTTCAATATCATATGCTAAAAGAAAAAATTCAAACATATAGTGCGTATGAAAAGTGAATATTACTTGCATTTGCCTACCTGCCCTAAGCACTAACTCAACAATCAACATGTATAATTTGGCATGTTTGTTAGTAGGAGTGTGCAATCGAATCGGGTTTACCCGGAAATCAAACCGACCCACTCGAAAAATAGGTCCGGGAACCGGTTCCATTTTTTGGGAACCGGTTAAAACCGGTTTAGTTTCCAGTTCAAGTAAAAACCAAACCGAACCGATTTTGAGATAATGTAAAAAAAAGTAAAACCCTAGATCACGTTACCCTACTTCACCGGTTTTAGAACCGGTTTTCGGTTTGATATTGGGATTTATTTCACAACTATAAGCAAAACAACACGGCCCTTAAAATCATCTAAATATTGTATGATTCAGATGAGATATATAGACATTTTTCTAGTGAGAGCATATGCTTTACTGCTAAATCTCTTGATTTTCCTTTCAAGATATTTCATTTCAAAACAGAAGTGCGAAGTTTTCTCATCATGAAAAAAAAATAAAGAGCTAAACATGTTGAACAGATTACCTTGGATTGTGACTCTTAAAGATTTATGCAATTGGACTATGTCTTGCCACATAATGTTTTTGGATTGTTGATTTTGATGGATTGTAATTTCAATTGTTCATTTTGGGGATTGTTACTTTTGGCGAATAGTGGTTTTTGTTATTCATTTTTTACTTTGAATCGTTTTATTGCTACTTATATTATTTTGTCGAAAAAAAATGAACCGGAAAAAGGAACAAAAAAAAAAGGTTTTTGGGTAGACCCTGAAATCGGACAGGAAAAACAGGGTTGATTTCAAAATAGGGTCCAGGAAAACATGGTTGGTTTCAGGTTCCAAAAATTGGGAGCCGATTATATCAGAGTTGATTTCAGATTTTAGGTCTGGACCCAATCCACTCCGGAACCAATCACTCCTATTTGTTAGCACCTAAAATCCATGCACCTGGTAGGATCATCAAGAAAGAAGTGACAGAAGAGTATAGTGAGTGAAGATGAGGCGATACTTCTTAACACTGTAAGTACTTGGACTTTTATTCGTTTAGTAACAAGTACTTGAATATTTTTTTGGACAAGCGCACTAAAAGTTCTAAAACTTATCATGAAAATGCAATTAAGTTTTAAAATTTTCAAGAAGTGCAATTAAGTCTTAAAACTTGTTACGAAAGTGCAATTAAGTCCTAAAATTTTCAAAAAGTGCAATCGAGTTCTAAAACTTATTACGAAAGTACAACTGAGTTTTAAAACTTTTAAAAAGTGCAATCAAAATAAGGACTTAATTGGATAAATTTAATAAGTTTTAGGACTTGATTGTACTTTTTAAAAGTTTTAGGACTCAATTGCACTTCCGTGATAAGTTTTAGGACTTAATTATACTTTTCGAAAGTTTTAAGATTCAATAATACTTTGATGATAAGTTTTAAGACTTTTAATCCACACGTCTTTATTTTTTTTTTTGGTTCAATTGAGTACCTCAACTTTCAAAATGCGACTAGATCTAGATGCAGTGCCTCCGTTCAAAATATCGCCACATCGTGTCTTTAATGTTGATGCGGCTCATTTACTCAATAAAAATGCCGACGTGGCTTGCTTATTCAGCAAAGCAGCCATCCTCAAATGAAACTCTGGCCGCACGACCTCCACAGGGTTAGATTCGGAAGCCGCGACCTCCATATCTGAGAGGGCGGAATCGCGCGGCGACCGTGCGACCTAGACTCACAGGCCGTGACCGCCATCGGAGGTCGACCGAGAGAGGAAACAGAGGCGGTTGGTGGCTGGCCGTGGCGGCGGCGGCAGCGGCGATGGGCGATGGTGGTTGATGGTGATGATGGGCGGCGGGGGCGCTCACGGTTTTTCAACGAAGATAACGGACAAGACTCCAATGCAAACCCTACACGCAACTATGCAGTACCATGGCTCTTTTATCATCTTTTGTCCCATGGCTTAAAAGAATCTTAATCAATACTTTAGCCTCCAATTATGATGATCACCCACCTTTAGAGGGGGCCCAATGATCCCTATCCTTCTTCTTTTCTTTTCATTTTTAGCTTATCCTTATGATGAGTGGTCCCTATCATATCCATGAGTAGAAGAAAGTGAAAATTCATAATGTGTCTCGTCATCATGGTTCATTAGCACCAAGAGACCGTGCCAATGAATAGAAAGAAGGCTTTAACAATATGGTCGCCCGTATCGAAAGGAATTTACAATTGGATTACCGAAATTTTACTAAACTTTCAGCGTCTTCTGTAATTGGTTGACCAAAGGGCTATCCCACTCCGACGAACTGCTGATGTGGCGCTAATGACCAATTTTTGGATACCTTGCTAGCGCCGCGTGCCTACCACAACAATATGGTCGGCTTTCAACAAAGTATGTTGGTTACAGAAAAGAAAATAATGACGAAAGTTTACCGCCTTGAAATATGCAAGGTAGGGCGAGGGCCGATTTAATTTCTCGGGATTAAATTAATTTATTACTAAAGGGAATGATCAATTTTTGTTGCCCTTCGAATCCTGGCCGAACGCGTGGCGCCATGGCCATTGAGTAGCAACCATGCTGCGCCATGTTAGCTTAATCATGAATCGTTTGTTTTTCATTTTTCTTTTTAACCTTAACTATTGTTTTTATCCTTAATCTTCGGTTATTGTCTGTCCTTTGCCAGTTAAAAAGAGGCCTTTCTTCCTCCTTTACGCTCGAAAAAAGAAAAAAGGCCCTTTTCATTTTCTTTTTTTCTTGAAGATAAAAATTAAAGGAAAAAAAAAGAATATTATTCAAGACAAATCCGGGGGCCAAGATTAAAATGAAGTTTACATTATACATTGGAAACGTATAAAAGATAAGAAAAAAAAAAGATCATTTTTGTGTTTTTTTTAATATCTCTTCTAATTTAACAAACAAATCTACCATAAATTCGTTCCGACGAAAAGGACAAAAAAGAAATTTTAGCACGGTCCATATCCTATGGGAATTTATTGAATTTAAATGTTGGATTAAACCTTGAGTTAAGTTCACTTTTTTTTTTCGTACCACATTTTTCTTTGTGTTTTGTGCAATTGGGTCCTATTATTTTCCTTTTTTCGTAATTAAATCCCTCGATTTATCTTATCTATGTAGTCAAGTCCTACCATTTATTTGACTTATGTCATTGAATCCTTCCGTCCGTCGCATGCTATTAGCAACTTCATTAGTCTTGCTACATGAAATTGTTGTTGTGGCGTCAAGCTGGCCGGTCGATGGATCCTGACCACCTTCAAGCTCTCGGCCTTTCCTAGACGACGGCTCTCGTCAATGATCGGCGAGGGGTTGGTGTACCTCATCCAATAAGAGTTCCAAGTTATTCCTAACGGCGGACCTCTTCCTTTGTTCCATATTCTTTTAATCCGATTTTTTTGAAAGATCTCTCTCTTTTTTTTTTTTAATTTGATTCGTCGTAGCAAAATCGAATTGTAAATTTTCATCACGTCAGGATCGCCGTACCAACAAATTGGCGAAGTGCTGACGACACCAATCGCTATGGCTGAACCGAAAACACCCGAGCAGGGCGAGAACTTCATCAGCAAAAGAGCAATCGAGGATCCAAATGCGACGAAATTACAAGAGCTAGGAGATGGAAAACTTAGCTTTAACCCCCCCAAACATTCAACCGATTTCACCTTTGAATTTTCCATCCAAATGACTCCGCACGAGGATCAAAGAATCACCATTTGGGCTGGATAACAAAGAACACAATCCTTAATCACTCCCCAACAGAACCCCCAAAAAAAAAAAAAAAGACAGAGCAAAGGCAAAAAAAAAGCACAGAAAAAAGGAAACTTGGCGTGGATACTTGTCTGCCTAACCGAACACAAGGACCCCCCCCTGCAAAAACCAAGAAAAATCAACCCTGTATCCATCTAGAACCTCATGTGCATTAATTATTCAACTAATGAGATGATGAAGCGCTAATCAATTCCTGCTAAATGGACAAGATTAAGACCCAAGGGACGATCCAATCTCCCCCCTCCCTTCCGCCACAAGTTGGCTCCGCAAGCGGACGAACCAGACCGGCCTCCTCCCACGCTCCTAAACCTTTGACCCACACGTCCGTGTCCCCATGTCCCCATGTCCATCAGCCGACGCCCTCGAAGTCTCTCTCTCTCTCTCTCTCTCTCTCTCTCCGTCCCTCCCTCCCTCCGTGTCTCCTTCCTTTCTCTCTCCTCGTTCGTCTCCGGCGGTGGGAGACCTCCATTAAAGTACTCCCCGCATCGGCATTCATTGGGAAGATCGTATTTTTAGTCGATTGGAATACGTTTGTAATATCTCGCTCGCCCCTCTCGCCGAAGCTGAGCGCCCCCTTCTTCTTCTTTGTTATGGCCGCCTGAGCGCTACCCCCACTCCTCCGTCTTTCTCACTATCCTTTTCGGCCTCTGCGTCATCGCCGCTTCCTCCGAAGGTAAAATTCCCGTGCCCCCGGTTGATTTCGGGTCGGCTTCCGGAGATCCGATGACATTCGTGTCCAATTCGTGTCCCTCCGTTCTTTGCATGGGTCAGCTGCTTTTTTTTTTTTTCCCGGGTGTTTCTCTTCCTGGGTTAGATTGTTGCTCTTGCGAGCTCGTTTGTGAATTCCTTGCGAGGGGGTGGAGTTTCCGAGCTTTTTGTCTTTTTTTTTCTTGAAAGGTCGATTGCTTTTCTTCGCGAGCTGATTTCGAGAGCTCGTGTTTGATCGTGTGGACGGTTTTCTTCCTCATGTATGCTTATCTCTGAGGACTTGTTCTTTCGGTCCGTGAATTAGGATCTTGACTGTGCTGTTTGGGGGTGGCCGATCCTTTGAAACACCCATTTGTTGGGTGCTTTTGTTTCTTTCTCTACTATCTGTTGAGCATCATTCAATTCGTTTAATAGAAATACGACATGTAAATGGGTGGGCTGTGAACAGAATAATAGGATAGTCCCTGAAGCTTGAACAAGATTGGAAGCTGAAAGACAGTGCGAGAATTAAGTCTTCTGGTCCTGTTATTTCTCGATGTTTGTTTACTATAGAGTACAACTTTTCGTGAAATGAATGCAATATCTAGAAAATTTGGAGAGGAGAGGCAACTTCTTTCGCAGTGAGTCTTCTCAGTGTACTGATCCAGGAGTTGAAAAAATTGTTTCTTTCGTTGTTTTTCTTTTTTGATTAAATTTTACTTTCCTCTACTTTTTAAAGGAGTAAACTTGTATATTAGAAGCGCTTTTCAAATTTGATGCACATTGATAATCAGTTGGTACTAAAAGGATTTCAAGAAGTTTTGATGTTACTTTCTATGTATGATAGATGCCTTTTGTACGCCATGTGTGCCCTTAATTCCACCATTCTTTGGCAGCATTTCTCGACAACCATAACCTGTTGATCTTCCCGATAATCATTCAGTTACTTATACACACTGATTATCGTTCAAGAATTATTTCCTTTTGGTAAATTCAGAAAGTTGGAGTCTGTAGTGGTCTTATTCATCTTGACCTCTCTATCTGTCAATATTGACTATTCTCTTAGGAGAAATTCTGACGATGGCAAGAGATGAAGATTCAGGTAGTCCAGGGTGGAGTGCTTCGTTTTTCATGCAAACCACAGAAGACATCGCTAGAGCTGTTGCAGCGGCAGCTGCTGCTGCCACCGCAGCTCATTCCCCACGGCCATCTGTTGTCTATTCATCCAAAGATGATAGCAGCAGCCAAATTCAGAAACTACAACGCCATGTTTCACGGGTATTAAAAGGATTTTCAACTCCTCCTGAGGTGAAATATGCAACCTACAACCCAGAAGTTCTAACAAGCCAAAAGCGTCAATGGGCAAGCTGTCAGTTGCAGTACTTGGTATGCTTTTCTGGGCAGCAGATTCCTCTCTCTCTCTCTCTCTGATGTGATGAGTGTCGTTCCTTCACCTTCAGTCATGCGTTCTATGTCAATGTGCTTGCCGAATGGCATTAGTATATCAGATGCAGCTAAGGCTGATATTTGGCTTTGAATTTTAGATTTTGATCCGAATGTGTTCAAGTAGCACAGAAATTACAAGTAGCTTTTTCATTGTGTGCCGTGGTGTTCATGCTGTTAACCGTGCAGGATCATAGGTCCATAAAAGAGCCATCGAGGCTCTTTGAGAGCATGGTGGTTGTTGGTCTTCATCCTAACTGTGACACTCAGGCTCTCCAAAAGAGATATGTTGCCAGAAAATTTGAAGGTTCTGGGAAACTACGAAATAGTTTAAGTGGTCATCAGTCTCGTGTAGAACCAAATATTGAACCTCAGGTACATTTTTCCCCCCTCAACTTGATTCTCTAATGCTTTTACTAAAAACATGCAACAATGTTTTCAGCATTTGACATAATTCTCTTTTGCTTTTAGGTTTTATTTGTCTACCCTCCAGAAAAGCCGCTACCACTCAAATACAAGGATCTTCTTTCCTTTTGCTTCCCTGGAGGTGTAGAGGTAGGATTCATGCCCGATGTTTCTTTTGCTGATATTGGAAAGTTCCTTTCCTTTCTTCCTTAATTTTTTTGCCTTAATCAGTGTGACATGGACTTTCTATTCTCATTTCTTCTTGTTGATTATCAAGTGTTCGTTTTGGACATGTGGCTTATGTTGATTTCTATCAACTTTCTCACTTATTGACCACCTTAACGAGGATAGTCTTCAACCAACCAATAATTGGACCAAACCAGTGTGAACCGATCATGGTACGGGTTTATCAAATGGAAAGAAATGGGCAAAGTCTGCCACTTTCAGGGGTAATGTAATCCTAATTAGTATTAGAAAAAGTAGCTAATCTTTGAACTTGTCTGTGGAAATCTGAAGCTGCAAAATTCATAGACAATTCCGTCTCAGTTCGTGAATATCTGAACTTTCAAAGTTCCTGACTGCTCGAAAGTTGAAGGAAGATATTACAACTTTCCCTTTATTTCAATATTACAGTGTGGAATACTTGCATATGCTCTTTGGGCCTTGGTATTTCTTTAAGACTGTTATTCGCCTATACTAAGGACAGACGCAGAACGGACGAGCTTGTAATACTTCTTCGATATGATGTAGGTTAATGCTGTCGAGAGAACTCCTAGCATGAGTGAATTGAATGAAATACTGCTTGGACAGGTACTACTGCTGCATCCCTCACTTTCATGTTATCATTTAAGAGTGCTTTGCATGGACAAAGTCATGCTCATGTTCTTCCATAATGTTTAAAATAATCATATTAGGAGCCCTTTGCTCAGCTGAAGAGACTGATGATGTATTCCTTGGTTGTAATTCTTATCTGGTCGTATAACTTAGAGCCCTTGATGAATTGCATATTTGCTGGGCAACTTTTATCTCTATATCATAATAGCCTCCGGGCTACAGTTGTTAATTCATTTCTTAGGAAAATTTTACTGCATGGTGATCATGATTATATCTTTCTGTGTATTACATGCCAATTTGTCCTTTCAGTTTCTCACCTGACCAGCAGTGATTTTTCATGCAGGAACACTTGAAACAAAGTGATCTGTCCTTTGTGTTCCGCTTACAGGTAAACTTTTTTTTCTCCAAATGGAGCATTCAATATATCTTCTCGGCCATCACTGACGATGAAATAAGTTATGAATTCTGTGTTTACTTTGCCCATATTGAAGTCATTGTTACTCAATTTGTATCATGAATATTGTACTTAACATACAGAATATTCATAGTTCATTTAGTGAGAATCATATGGCCACTATTATTAGCTCATCATGAAATCTTTAGCTGCAGAAGCTGTTTATCTTTCTCAGCAGGTTGGTGTTGGTGCTTAAATCCTTTCCATGATTTCTACTTGTGTAGCTATTCTGTTAGTGCATCTGTGAGGCACGTTATTAAGTCGATAATTTGCTTTGAAGTATGTTGCATCCTGGAATTTATAATTACCTTGTTGCGGAAGTGATCCCTTGTATAATGTGAAAAGAACAGGCAAGCTTTTTTGGTAGCAGAATATGATGGGCAATTTTAGTCTAGGATGCCTTCTACTTGCTGGGTTATTGTGCAATTTTCTGCTGGGGGAGGCTTTGGTTAATTGTATGATATTAATTGTTTTTTGGCTGAGATCCTGAATCTTCGACCGGCTTAATCCTGGGATTGAGGAGAACTCAAGCTTTACTTTGGGGTTCTAGCTTCTATTTTGTGCTTTATTTGTGTATTTAGTCACCATTTGTTAGAGTTTGATATGTCGGGACTTCAACCTTCATATAGCCTACAATAAGATTTTCAACATTGCAATTGCTCGGAGATTAGATCCAACTGTTTCCATTCACAATTGTCTTAGATAGCATCAATCTCTTGCCATTCGTTATTGCACTGCTCTTGTGAGAGAAAATCACTGTGAGGAGTTGGAGTCGAGCTAAACAGCATGACTGTGGGAGAGGAAAGCAGTTTTAAGGTAGCCCCTGTTCAATACCAAATTAATGAAAGTGAGGCAAATGGAGAGGTTTAACCAGATGGTTTCTGATATCAAGAAGGATGTAGATATTTCCCATGATAAAGGTTATGGTTGAGGTTGTCTATTTTATTGATTTTGCTTTCCAAGTACCAATGTTATCAGTGGTTTGCTGTGTTTCCACTCATGTAGTTCCACTTTGATTTCTGTCTAGTATATGCCGCACTCACACATGATTTTGTCCTATAGGTAGCTGATGATTCAACTTTGTATGGTTGCTGTGTGCTGGTGGACGAGTTGTTGCAGCGACCATCTGGATTGATTTCAATGATATCGGATAAACAATTACGCCCTTCCTTGAGCCGTCATATATTAACCACGCGCAGATGTTATTGCATTATCTCAAGACTTCCATTTTTTGAGTTGCATTTTCGTGTTTTAAATAGGTACTTTAATATGTGTCACGTCATTGGCCATTCAGTAGATGGATATCATGTGGACAATGTACAAACAGTAGGAATATTATGTCGAACTTGCTATTAATGGAGATTATATGCCTGATAGGCTTAATTGTAAATATGCCTTCACAAATTACTGAAAGGATCAACGAAAGATATCAGGAGCTTCAAATCAAAGTCAAATGATTGTTGTATTGAAGATTCGGGGTATTAGTATTGCTGAAGCAATAGCATGATGGTGATAACTGGGTTGATTCAAAACTGCAACTGCTTAAATTTATTCAAGCATGAGCTTTCAATCTATTGTGAGCATAATATCAAACCGAATAACAGATGCTTTTTTGCCTCATAAACCACTAATGAATGCAAACTTCATAGAAAATCTTTAACTTGATTGCTGGTCTGATCAATCTATGATACTTGATTGTCTATGCTATGTGGCTTATGGGTGCTTATCATGTCATTCTTAATATTTCTGTAGCATCTTCACTGAAGAAAGGTTGGAGCGGTTGACAAAAGGTATTGTCGACTTTACTATGGAATATTCAGAAGGTAACATAGAAGAAAAATTTCCAGAGGAAAAGTTAGATGGCATGTCGCTTAAGCATGGAGATGCAGAGGATGTGATAAATGAAAGTTCTGGGGTTTCTGAATTGGGTTTTGGAAATTCTGAACCTCAAATAGTGAGTGGTGATGTTAACCACATTGAGTGTCAGATTCATGAAGCAGAATCTAGCTTGCCAAGTAAAGGAAGTGATGATAAGGTGACTACAACAGACAATGAAGCCGAGGAATCTATGACCAGAAAGGAAGCTACTGCAATTACTGCCCGAAAGTTGTGATGCATATGACGATTTTGTGACTAACAAGCAAACACCTGAGAAGCGTTTACCAAATTCTGTGCTGCCACTTCTGCGATATTATCATTACGAAAGCTCAGAATCTTCTTCCAGGTAGTCCCATGATCTCTTTTAGACTTTGGTGCTATAATTTATTTCGGTGAAGATTGGATAATTTATTCTGCATGGTCTTGACCTAGTCAAATATCCGAAGTTATTTCTGAGTGTGTTGTGCACTTGCACAGGGGTGTCGTCTCCTGTTGCCTTGGTGTTAATTCCCTTGATCTGACCTTTCTGGGCTTTTACAATTTCTTTTACCATTGTTTCCGCCTACAGCTTCTCGTCCTTGAATCATATTTATTCTTTTACGTATTTATTCTTGTGGAACATTTATAATTGGAATGACATTATGTGCTACTTCTGCAATTTGATCTAAATGATTCACTACAGCTTCCAGGGCTCTCCAATTGATGATAGGAACTTTAGGAGTGATATTGATGATACAGAGACAGAAGAGGCATCCATATCTGGCCAGGAAGATACAAGTGACCACACTGATATTCTTGAATGGGCAAAGGTTTGAATCACTCCATGTCCTTGCTATGTATCCAATGCCAATGTTCGATTCCAACAACATGTGTTGCTATTTGACTCTACTTTCCGATTTTTGCAGGCAAACAGTTACGGATTATTACAGATTGTTTGTGAGTACTACAAGTTACGTTGCCCGGCAAGGGGTTCAACAGTTAGGTTTCACCCATTGGAACACCTGCATCCTGTAGAGTACCATCGGCCAAATGAAACGGTACTGAGGATAGCTGGTTCGACTATTGATTTGAGATCGTGTAATACAAGTCTGGAACGAGCAGAGGTATATTGTTTTTGTAGAAATTTTCCGATTTTGTTTGAATTCATTGTAATACTACTGTAACTTGTGGGATGTGGTTCCTAGCTTGTTTAGCCGATTTTTTTGCTATTTCCGACATAGTAGGCCATTTACATCTAAACTATTGGCCTAGATCAGGCACACAATGCCCTCTTGGTGGAGGAGGAAGCAACTGCATTGTCAATATGGACTGTTGCTTGCATATGTGGCTCACTGCGACTTGAGAATGTAAATACTTCTCTCTTTTATTATTGCATAGCTTTTTCCAGCGCACACATACAGATGTTCACTGCACATGCATTTACACGTTTACATGATAGATAACACATACTGTCGTACACATGAGAGTTAATATCTACATTTATGTATGCACGTTCGGTGTATCCATCTAACCAAAGATTTACATGCATGCATGTACATGCACATTTATGTATGTGTGTATGTACACTTGTTACTGCATCCAACTCACCATGACTCCATGTTAATTTGAGAATTCATGCACACAAATTCGTGCTGAAGAAAAAGCTCTGGCTGAATATTTTTGTAGTATTATCCAGCAAGTTGCTGATTGTCAAAGAGAGACTAAACACACTCCACTTGTACTTGCTCTTCATATTATCCCATAGCCATGTGTCTATGCTGAATGAGTGAGTCTCGGAGACCATAATTGACGCAATGCTATAGAGTGGCTAAATAGCAATTTTTGAGCCTTTGTTTACCTGTTTTGCTTCTTGTTGCACCGTTCTCCTAGCTGATATAGTCATAGTACAAGTGAGAAACTACCATACAAGTTTCTTTTCATTATGACAATGAGAATGAAAGGGTCCAATGTGCATCAGTGGGAATAATATTCTTATATCCATCTACTCTTGATCCTGTGGTCAATGGTCAAAATATTAGGTGTTGAAGTCATATTCTTCATTGGCAGGTGTTGATTGGTCGAACCACTTGTCCATTATGATCTCAAAGTAGGAAGTCTGATAACTGATTATTTGCTTATTCTGCAGGTGCTGACTTTGTTTGCTGGAGCACTTCTGGAGAAGCAGATTGTGGTTGTTTGCTCTAATTTGGTATGTTCAAGGCCATGTGTGAATGGTTCTCGTTCTCATAGTCCTTATTTCGAAGATCTCCGTCAGGCTAGCTTTTCCACCTATGTGAATATTGTTCCAGTATTTTTTCCTTCATTTTTGGATGGGCCGGATGATGTTCATACTTGCAAGGCCCTTATCTTGTAGTAGATAGATTGCAAATTGGTATCTATATGAACCTATAAACTAGCTTACCTATAACAGTGACAGGATAATTAATTGCCAAACTGTCAGGGTAACTATTTTTTCATAAAACTATTTTTGTAAGATAATAATTTTATTTGCTTGATATTTGGTGCTGATTGTGAGTTCTTTTTATAGCTTCATTTATGCAATATGCAGGGGATTTTATCTGCACTGGTCTTGTCGGTGATTCCTCTCATTCGTCCCTACCAGTGGCAGAGCCTGTTAATGCCGGTATGGAGCCCTCTTAAATTTTTTTTATCTTGTCTTTTTTTTTTAAATCGTCAGCATCTTTTTTTCTTCCCTTAATCTTCTAATTGGATGGGAAAACTCCAGGTTTTACCAAACGACATGTTGGAATTTTTGGATGCTCCTGTCCCTTACATAGTAAGTATTTTTAGTCTGTTATGTGGAGTTACCATTACCTTCAGAGGAGTAATCTATGAACGTGGTCTTGGTGATGCTTTCTATATTGTTGTTTGCAATGGATACATTGTCTGCGACTCTCTGGTGTCTAATTCTTATACCGATGAACTGAATTGCACCAAAGGGAAACAAGATAGAAACAGGAAAAAAGTTCTATTGCAGATATTACTTGAGCAAAATTCATAGTCTTGATTTGTACATACATTAACTCCATGCAGGAAGATGTCAGTCTTTGATCATTGTGATGCTCTCTGTATTGTGGTCTTCCTGATTTCTGATCTGATACTGGGACTGCCATTTGTAGGTTGGCATAAAGAACAAAACATCTGAAGTACAGTCGAAAATTGCAAATGTCATTCTGGTTGATGCTAACAAGAATCAGGTAGAGATTTTCCCACGCAATTGGATTTGTCGCTAACAGAATAATTGCATGTGATCCTGTTGAAATTGATACTTTATGGAGAAATAGCTTATGGTTGCGGAATTACCTTCAGCAGAGTTCACAAGTTCAATAGAAAACTAGTAGGTATGGATGTGAATAATTGCCGATGTGTACATAAGGACTTGCTCGTTATACTTCGATTGGCTCCAAAAGGACTAGTAGTTTTGTGTTTTGTTTTAATAAGGTAGAGCCTTCTTTTGGGGTGAGGTTTCTATTTTTGCGGTTTTTTTTTCTATCTACAGTAGGTACTGAGTGGGGCTTTAACAGCTTCTTTTACTCCTTGAGGATGTGAGAACTCATTGAATTTGAAAGGGCTGAGAGAATTGCTGCATGGTTTTTCATTTGTACATTTTCTATCACATAACTGCTCTTATAGCATCTCTGCACGCAACTTGCTCTTGTTCTTTTGATCCAATATTTTGGTTTTGTGGTTTCATTTTGTGAGGCTGGATCATTTCACAGATTTTAGTTGTTCAATTTATTTATCAGGTGAAGTCACCTTCAATTCCACAACTACCCAAGCACAAGGAGTTGTTTTCATCCTTAAGTCCATATCATGCGAAGCTAGTCGGAGAGAGTTTTTTGGGCAGGAAGAGGCCAATGTACGAATGCACAGATGTGCAGGTGTGCTCTCCTTGAATTTTTCCTCCATTAGCGGGCATGCATGAGTGAGGAAATTTGCATCAGTTCTATACATACAGCTTGTAAATCTTTGCAAGATCACATGTGTCATCTTTGCTATTATTGCACGATCATAAAAAAAGCTTTCTGCATGTGATTGTCTTTTAAAATGCGTCAGAATGTTGTCTCCTATGAAATATATGCTAGTTTCAATTTTCACAGTAAGTGGAGGATATAGTGAAATATAAAGCAGTGTCATTGGGCTAATTCTTATGTGGTAGAGCGAATATAGCTTTTGGATTTAGCTATCTTAAGTTGGGAATTTTTTAGCTATTCATTCATCATCGAAAACATATTATGGTCTAGTGGGTCCTTATGTTGTTTTAACACCTGATCTACCACTTCGAGTCTGTAACTACATGTGATGGTCTTGTCTCTTTTACATGGCTATTGCTGTTAAGCTATCATTTTGATTTCCAGTTATTACGACCTCATAAGTTTTTGAAGGTTTGTCGAGTCTTGTGGACCTTGATATTCCCATGAAGTCTTCAGCATATGATTTTGTGTCATGGCTTGAAAATCTCAGCGATTGCGTATCTTGCAACTGTCTTATTTGTCCACAGAATACTTTTACATGTTATAGTAATTGTTTGTTTCCATGTGTACATATGTCACTTGTAGATTGAAGCAGCAAAAGGTTTCTTGGCAGTGTTACGATCTTATCTGGATTCACTTTGCTCTAATTTGCGCTCGCACACAATTACAAATGTGCAGTCCAATGACGACAAGGTTTGTATCTTGTTTCCAGCTTTGAAATTTCAGAAAATCTCATTAGTGCTTTTTCTTTGCCAGTTTGTTGAGAATGATGATTCGCATGCTATTTCATTGCATAAATACTGTCAGAAGTGGGGGATTGACCATACAATTTTGCACTCTTAACATGATAGTGGTCGACCTTCGTAGAAGAGGGGTTGACCTTGTCTGACAGGAGGAAATTCAAAGAAAACCTTGAAAAGTAAGGGGTGTGGGTTGATATTGACCTCGAATTTCACCTTAATTTTGTAGGTATCCTTGCTTCTAAAGGAAAGCTTTATCGACTCATTCCCTTATCGCGATCGACCCTTTATGAAGGTGCGTGTCTGAGTTTCTTGACTTGTTTACGCTAATTGGGATAATTAAGCAGTTTACCAGTCGTGTGATATTTAGAGCAATTACGATGTAAATGGCCGACTCTATCCTTGCCCTCTTATATGTTTCATGCACGGAACATCTGATGTTCGGCTTTCATCCTTTTTGGTGCCATTTACAGCTTTTCGTGGACACACAGCTCTTCTCTGTACATACAGATCTCGTTCTTTCTTTCTTCCAGAAGGAGTAGTGCTTCCATGCATGTCGCTGGGCCATTAAATGTAAAATGCCTAGCGCAACCTTGAGAGCAAGTTGAGAAGTTTGTTGTTGTGCTTGCTTGTTGTTTATCAGAGTTTAGCTTTCTCTATGCTCTCATTATTTTCTTCTTCCTTTGAGATGTTCGGCCTCACGGGCTGTAAAGAAATATATAAATATGTTCGAGCTTGTACTAGCGTCAGATCATGTTATTCCATGTCCAGTGATAAGTTTGTAGCTATCCGGCATGAATGAGTCGTTGATGTTCGCTAATATCCACATTAATCTTTGATGATCTAGAGGTACCAAGTAAATCTTTTCTCCAGATTTTTCCTAGCGTGTGAATTTGGACTTCCAAACTAAAAGAACTTTTGTGCATAGATGCTTCAAATGTTCGAGCAACGGAAGTCAAGAATGGCGATATGCGTTTTCTGGGGAAAAATTAAAAAATGGACGAATTGATCATGTCTACTTTAGGATGTGTGGCAAAGAATCTACCATCTTCAAGAACTTCTGTATTTTTTTAAAATCTAAGTTTGTATGAGTCGCTGGCTTGAGAATTCTGCAGAGTTAATCATAAGGGCCTTCTGAATTTATTGTGTATCCTGAAGTTAGATGTTGACTGAGTTGATTAGCGAGACTTTCTAATTTTGGGTACTTTCATTTCAGAATCTTCACTGGGTTCTTCTCTCTGCTTTCCCAATTCATTTGGAATTACTGCCATTAAATATTTGTGACTGAGATTGATCCACTTTGTTTGATTGAAGAGCAATGTCATTTTCCTTGTTTTTTTTTTGGTGTACCACCTCGACAATGTTATGAATGAGATTGATCTACTGTTGTCAGGGTTGCTGATTAATTTTTTTTTAAAGCTAAAGAACAGTGGATCGTGAAACAAAAGAGAGTTTTCGTTTCTCATAAACAAAGAAAAGGGATAAATGCATTAGAAGTTTTGAATTTGTCATAAAAGTATAATTAAGTCTTAAAATCTATCACAAAAGTGCAATTGAGTTTTAAGACTTTCAAAAAATGCATTCCAGTTCAAAAATTTGTTAAATTGGTTTAATCAAGGCCTTTAATTAATTGTACTTTTGGAAAGTTTTATGACTTAATTATATTTTTACGGCAAGTTTTAGGATTTGATTGTACTTTTTAAAAATTTTGGAATTCAATTGCACTTTCGTAACAAGTTTTAAAACTTTCAGTCCATTCATCCAGTGCAATTATCTCAAAAAGAAATGTCAAAAATTCTTGCAACGTAGGAAATCAAGTGAGATGAGTCAATAGTCACTGTTCGAGATGATTATGATGAATTTGGTCCTGCAGAATTGGTCCGGTATAATTTGAAGTCTCTCTTAGAAATATTATTTTCCTAATAGCCACTAAAATTTTGTTCAAATATAGCCTTGGGTCATGCATTAATCTTTTTAACCTTTTTGTGAAGTGGCACCACTAACCTTTTTCACATTTGCATGAAATAGCACCATTAAACGAGAACGATTATGAAGAGTACATAAATCTTCAACTAACAAATCCTGCCAGAGAAATTTACGGAAGCAATGCTCAGGTGAAGTGCGCTGTAAATGTAGGGTTTGGCTTCCCAAGATCGGAATTATGTAGCTCCACACGGTCTCTCAAGTCGCTTAAGGCTCCTTTTGCTTCGCAAAAAATATTTTTATTTTCTGACGTTTGGTTTGCTTAGGAAAATAAGTTAACCGAAAATGTTTTCATGAGTAATAGAAAATCTATGCTTAAATTCAGGAAAATGATTTCCTTATTAAAAAAATCGATAATCATCTATCAAAATATGACCAGGCATTAGTATTTGGACATGAAATTCTAACGGTGGTTCCTGGGACCCTAATGTTCAAGACCAAGTTTTCGGCGCCTGAGCCTGGGTCCATTGAGACCAAGCCCATAACCTTGGTGCCCGTGCCCAGGTCCCCAATGCTTGAGCCCGAGATTGTGATACTTGGGCCCAAGCCCCCAATACCTGTGTCAGAGACCATTAGGGCCCAGCTTGAGTCCACAAAGACCGAGCGTAGGATCTCAGTACTCGAGCTTGGATCCCCAACACCCAAGCCTAGGTCCACAAAAGCCGTGCCGGTGTCCCCGACGCTTGAGCTCTAGTCCCTAGCACTCAGGCTCGGCAAGTCCCAAAGACCATGCCTAAGTCCTTGACACTCGAGCTCGACCCCTTGGTGCCTAAGCCAAGGTCTATCGAGGCCAAGGCTCGAGACCTTGATGCCTATGCCAAGGTGCATTGAGGCCAGGTCTAGTACCTGGTGCTCATGCTAGGGTTCATTGATCCAGGTGCCCTTGCACTGATCCACGGTGCCTAAGCTCGAGTCCATCGAGGCTTGGCCAGGTACCTCGACACTCTGACTTAGGTTTATTGAGGCTGGGCCTGGTACATGGCGCTCGCACTCAGGTCCATTGAGGCCAGGCCTGGGACTTAGGTCCCTATGCCCTAATCCTCATTGCCTAGGTTGGGGTCCATCGAGAACAAACTTGGGACTTTGTTGCCCATACCCGGTTCTCCAGCTAACCATAGGCAAGTTACTAGCGCTCGAATAGTATGTCTATTTAGTAAAATCAAATTGGATTTTCCACATCAAATGGCGGAAAATATTTTTCACTTTATAGGTTTCAGCCAAACATTGAAAAATATTTTTCAGAAATATTACGTTTTTCGCAAAACAAATGAAGCTTAAGTCGTGCAATTTTTGCTTGAAATAGTCATTCTGGGAACTTTGGTTGAATGACTTCGGTCTTAGTCCATTGCGAATCAAAAAAAGTGTCGTCGGGAAACAACCCGAAATCGTTTCTAATGTCTTGTCACACATACTATACAAGAATTACAGAAGCACAGATACAACACAAGGCATTTGAGACACAAATTGCCCACACTATTATGAGAGTGCACTTGAATAATGTCTCTGTCCAATGATGATTTCACTGCATTGGAGGATTTTCTTTGGGGTTTGCTTTTTTGGGTGTTTAAAGGAAAGGCCTGCTCTTTTACTCAAGAATGGAGCTGTGGGGGGATGGTGAGTCAAAGTGGGGACTTTGTACTATGAAAAGGTGAAATTGCATGTGTTTGAGCCTGCCATGAGAGGAGACCCAGTGCCCTATTTGTTCTCTCCTCTCTCTTTGTACTTATCCCAACCTTACATTCTAAGCATTGCCTCCAAAGGGCCATTGAATGCATTCAAACCCACTCCCAAAAAATAAGGAAAAGAAAATTCAATTCAAGCCCCCTTTCTCACTTCATCTTTTTTTTTTTTTGGCTCTCAAAGCTTTTGAATGTCTCAAAACTCAACTAGATAGTACATGCCCATCATTTAAGCAAGAATCTTTACGGTTAAATGCTTAGGGGGGAGTGGACTGCCATAAAGCCATGAAATTACTTTACTTTGATTCCCCCATCAATGAATCCCATGCAAATAGAGAATTTAAAGCTTTTGAACTTGCACATGAATCACCACCTGAAATGTTGGGTGTCACTAATTCTTCTGTGAAACACTGAAGCATTTCAGAAAAAATAGCTAATTTATCTAAGTCTTTTGAAAACTCAGTTAGGAAATAGAGTCATATTGAACATACATGATCTGCAGAAAAAGATGGTGACTATGCAATGGCCAAGAGTGAGTCGAGTGTAATGGCACATCCAATTTGTAATGGATTGTTACACAGCAACGTGCACCTTTATCCACCTTTTTTTTAATCTTTTGAGGCGAATTAAGACGAGAATCTCCACCTATCAATTCACCATCAATCATAATATTGAATATGTTGACTGTTCTACGTTACATCACTTGTCTTCTACCTAACATTTCTTACACGTGCACATTAATAAATGGTATTTATTATCATAGTCACTTTATTTGGTGCTTTTATAATAGATGGAAGATTGCAAACTGCATTCCTCTCAAGTGGTACGAAGAGGTGAGATTTACACGAGAAGCAATTGATTTGTTTAAACAGATAGGAAGAAATTTTTGTGCCTTGTATTGCGTTGATAAAGTTCGAAAGAACCATTAGTCCACAAAAACCAACCTTCACAAGGGTTTTGGTCACACAACCCTGAGAAATCCTCCAAACCCGATTCCTCGATTTGATCTTGCTTCCCTAAAGCCTGCTAAACAATGATGACTCCACTAGCCTGTCCAAAATGGTGATGAAGCAGGAACATCATCAAAACACAAAACCCATTTCCCTTCCCCTTCCTAAGTTTCATGATTCTTTTCAGAAGCAAAAGAAACGCCAGACACTGCATATATCCTTTTCTAAGTTTCCCAAATTGAAAAAGGTCAAAATGTAAGTGGGGTTTTTGTTGGCCACTTGTGTCTGTGTGTGAAGTAAAAAAGGAACAGGCCCAAAGAGAAAATAAAATTAAAGACATAAAGAGAAAAGAAGGAAGAAAAGTAAAAGAGTTAGTAGCAGTAAAAGCTGTCACAAGCCCGTACAATCTTTTCTCAGTCTGGGCATTTGCTTCAGGCACCAACTCATATAATATTCACTCCCCCACCCCACAGCCTTTCTTTTGTTTTTGGCTTAGACTTTCTTTCTTTTCCTTCTTTTATGTACAAGATTCGGTGTCTAAAGATTAACATGCCCAAATCACTACATAAAACGATTCAACAGACTCTTAATTAAGAATTGAATATGTTTCATTACTCGAAGTATATGTCATTTAGAATATATAATTATATATAAGTTCTGTTAAAGATTGCCTTCTGACTACTTGTTTAGTAGCTAAATGGAAAGAAGTATAATTTCCGAATATTAAGCAAATTTAGTAAGTATTTTAAGAATACTTGTAAATACCATACAATTTCTTAAAAAAATTAATACACAATCTTACATAATTATATTAACATGCATATCTCTAGTACAAAGAAAATCTCAATATAGCTATCTTGTTTTTGTTTTGTTTTTTGGCTTAAGCTCTCTCTCTCAGTGTTTAGTTTATGGATTTCCGTAGAGAGATGTCAGAGACAAGAGCTGCCACAGAGGCAGCTTAGCTGCAGGACCAGAAGCTGCAGAGACGTTGCAGTCATAATATGTGCACAGACTCTCTCTCTCTCTCACACACACACTAATAAGTCACTTGCACAGGGAAGAGAGAGAGAGAGAGATGTCGCAGCACTGCAATCAGAACCATGAGTTTTATCCATGTACAGAAGATTCTGCAGCCCAATGGTCCCTGAAATAAATATACCTACTCTACTCCCTCCCTCCAAAGCCCAAACACTGATCTCTCTCTCTCATATTTTTTTTGTTCTTGCTCTGTATTTCCTCAACTTTTGCTTGCTTCCTTCAGCTGTGGGCTTGAACATATTGCGTATATGCATATGATGAGTGGTGGAATGAGCAGCAGATTCCCCTTCACAGCCTCACAGTGGCAAGAGCTGGAGCACCAAGCCCTCATCTACAAGTACCTCATCTCTGGCATCCCAATCCCTCCTGACCTCCTCTTCTCCCTCAAGAGAAGCCCCTCCTGCTTTGACTCCTCCCCTTTCTCTCCCAAGTTCCTGTCTCACCAACCCCAACATGGTATTCTCTCTCTCTCCAACACCAACAATCCTTTTCTTTTGTTTATCTTGTCCTGGGTTTTATCTTTTCTTTTGAACTTTTGGTCTTCTTTTTTCTGGGTTTTATTTTTCTTTTGGGCTTTAGCTGTTTGTGGTCCCTTTTTGGCTAAGAATTGATGGTTCTCTTTCTTTTGTTGGTATGGTCGTGTTCTGTTAGTGGGTGCAGTGGGATGGAACTGTTTCCAAATGGGTCTTGGGAAGAAGATAGACCCAGAGCCAGGGAGGTGCAGAAGAACAGATGGGAAGAAGTGGAGGTGCTCTAAAGAGGCCTACCCAGATTCCAAGTACTGCGAGAGGCACATGCACAGAGGCAAGAACCGTTCAAGAAAGCCTGTGGAAGTTTTGTCATCAATCTCATCTGCTTCACCAACCCCAACACCAAGTGCATCAATCACCCCCTCCAACAAAAGCCCCTACTACTCTCATAGTCCAGCCACAAACCCTCAGTCCCTCTCCTCTCTCTCCAGCAATGACCATTCCCACCACAACCACCAAAACCATCCTCACCATTCTTATTACTTCTCTTCAAGGCCACCTGGGAACATCGCTTTGTCTGCGCAAGACAGCACCACCACCAACTTCCTGCTCGACTCTGGCTCATATTCCCAAAGCAGCCAAGATTACAGGTTACTTTTCTTGTGAAACTAAATTTTTTATTTTTTTTATATTGAAAGTTGGTTGCTCAAAGATCCTTTGCTGATGTGGGCAAGGTATGTCTCTTGCTTTTGTGGGAAGGAAAAACAGGTACCTTTACGGGCTGAAGGAGAACCACGTGGATGAGCATGCCTTCTTTGCAGAGCCAAGTGGGAGCATGAGGAGCTTCTCTGGTTCATCCATGGATGACTCTTGGCAGCTCACACCACTCACCATGAGCTCTTCCTCGAAGCAGAGGAGTTGCTCGGCCTTAGAGAGCGACTACTCCTACTTGCAGCTTCAGAGCCTGAGTGATGTCTCGAAGCATTACAAGCAAGACGTGAAGGGTGAGCTGATGATGCCCATGAAGATGGAGAGAGATGAGGAGGAGCCCCAGAAGACGATCCACAGGTTCTTCGATGAAGGGCCAATGAAGAGCAGAGACAACAGTTCTTGGGTTGATGTGGAAGACAACAAGTCATCGAATAGCTCGTCCATGTCGACGACCAAGCTGTCCATTTCCATGCCCTCTTCCTCAAACGACTTCCCAGCATTCAATTCCAGAAGAAATTATGGTTAGCCACATTCCACCACCTTTATTTTCACGCCCTTAAAAACAGGCTCTTGCTTTCAATGCTTAATTCAAAACAAGAAGCTAAAAGTCACAGCCTTGTTTGATAGTATTTCATGCACTCGACAAAACAAAAAAGAGAACTCTCTCTCTCTCTCTCTCTCTCTCTCTGTGGCTTTTTCTGCTAAGTGAGCTCAATCTTTGATTGCAGATGGTTGACCCCTGAAAGAAGGACTATCTCTGGGGGTCTGAAAGCTGTGACTACTGTGTGTGTGTATGTCTCCTGAGAGCGGTCTGGACTTTCATTTTCTTCTTGTACGTCGGGGGATTTCTGTTTTTTTTTTTGCTTTGTTTTTTTTGGGTGGTGGGTGTTGCTAGAGATGAGTTGGAGTTGATTCTAAAGTTGTGTCATTTGTTGCTTGATAGACCAAGAACAGTGCTTTAGTTATCAAATCTTTTTCGTTGTCCTTTCTCCGCATTCCCTTTTATGACAGATGAGATCGTTTTAGGTGGGTTTTGTTTTTGAATGCAAGATTGTTTCTTGGCAAGGTGACATGGGAGATCATGTGTTTCCTTTTGTTCTGGGTTTCCCCTCATTTTTCATGGGTTTCGGTTGCTTTCGGAGGGGAACAAGAGACCCAACTTGTAATGATGGTTGGCGGGCCCAGATGGGCCCATCACTTGGTCGTGTCGTTTCTGAGTTCATATGATTCAGCCCAGTCTGGTCGGTGCAGAGCGCAGAGTGGGCCCGTCTTTTGTTGTCATCAACCCAAGGCAATTGCATTTAGGACACCAGCATCGAAGTCCTCTCTTTTATACGTGGGGGGGTGGTCCATGTTCGAGTGTGCTCCTGAATACGAAGCAAACCCATGACAGCTTGACAGTACCGCCTCACAATTTATACACGAAAACAAGAATAATAAAGTAATTTTTTGCGCTTCTGAGCTTTCGAATTTGATTGGTATTTTGAGTTTCCTTTCGTGGGTAGCTTGAATTTTTCTCATTAGTTGGGTAAAATTTTTACATGAGAAAGACAAACGAGTTTTTGTCTGTTGGGTCTTTTGTGCTTGAGAACAAAAGCCCCGGTTCCAAAAGAAAAAGCCCTCAATCTCCCTCATTAGATCCCGCTCTTTCACGCTAAGTCGAATCAAACACTCGATAAGAAGTGGCTTTCTCTGGTAATGATAGATTGCTGACCACATTTCCAATTAGCAGGAAATGCAAAACGAACACAGGGAATCGATGACCCTTCTGTCTGTCACAAAATTCAGATTCGAATCAAACACTCGATAAGAAGTGGCTTTTTCTGGTAATTATAGATTGCTGGCCACATTTCCAATTAGAAGGAAATGCAAAACGAAGACAGAGGGAATCGATGACCCTTCTGTCTGTCACAAAATTCAGATTTGGAAGGAAGAAGATAAAACGAAAACGAGGTAAAACTCTTGGGTTACCAATTATATACGACTTTTCCAGTGAGATTTCGCGCCAAAAGTGAAGCCTCACCTGCTGAGTGCTGAGGCATTCTACTTCGCTTTTTTTAGTGGGGATAAACAGCCAGCCAGCCAGCCAGCCAGCCAGCCATCCTCTCTACTTGTGTTATCATAAAAATCTCGGCACTCAAGTCACAAAATGTCGAAACAAAGCTGTGGAGATTCACGAGGATTTTACCCAGATGTCAATTTGCGAAGACAGCTTGGGCATGCATATATGCACTTCACAGCCCGATAAGAACAGAGATGGCGACAATGGTGACGCAACCAGGGTCTCAGAATAGGAAATGTGACTCTACTTATTCAGTGGTCCACGTGATGAAAGCGTCTGTTTTTCACCGGCGAAAAAAGGAACAGGAGAAGCTTTGGCATTAAAAAAGAGCACCCCCACTGTCTGATGAAACTCTGACTCTGACACTCTGGCTCTCTGTCCGTTTCTGAACCTTCTGGTGGGTAGTGGGTCTGGTCTGGTCGCATCACTTCAAACACTTAAAAAAATTTTGAACAAAAGGCCACAGAGAGAGAGAGAGAGAGAGAGAGAGAGAGAGAGTGAGGGGAAGGGAAAGGAGAAGGGGGCCGTCGGGGGGTCCGAGCTCAGATTCTGGGGTGATATTGTAGACGCATAGTAGAGTGACTTATGCTCAGCCAAAAGAGAAAACAAAAGGAGGCAAGAACAGAGACTCTGGAGGAGGACTGGACTGTAAAATTATTCGGAGGGCAGATGAGGGGACTCATCAACCCGACCACCCACCCCTCCCCCAACCCCTCCCCCATTCATTCAGAGTCAGTCTGACCACCACCCCCACCACCCCAAAGCCAGAAAACCACCTGAGCCTCTTTGTCATCTGCCCACCTAACTAAACCCCTCCCCTCCTCTTCTGACACCCTTCATGCCTTCTGCTATTATTTCTGCACCAACTTTCACTCAGTCAAAGTACTGTCGTTTTAAGCCCCAGAGAGAGAGAGAGAGAGAGAGAGAGAGAGAGAGAGAGGGAAGGAGATTCCATTTTTTTCTTTAACACCTCTATTTGTTTTGCCTCCCCAACAGCTACTTGCAGTTCAGTTTCATACATGAGTTACCAAGCTGTGACAAATGTTGTCGTGTTGATGGATGGGGATCATCAATTCATCTACGGAAAAAGTGTTGCTAGGTAAAAAATAGACTGGGGATCGCCAAAAGAGATGGACTATGTTCTATAGACAGCACAGCGATTCCCGGTTGCAAAGGACTCCCTACTAAAAGACCGAAAGAGAGGATCTCTTCGATTATGCCCCATCCCAGCGATTGGGTTGAAATGTGTTCTAATCTTCATCCTCGACTGCTTCGTCTCGATTCGGCTTTTCTTTCTCCACCCTAAATTCCCCATCGCTCTCTTGAAGCTCTGCAGAATTCTCTCTGACCAGGCCGCTTTCTGGCTGTTGCTCCTCCTCCTCGTCTGATTCTGACCATGCCTTCCTCCGTCTACTTGCATTTGGTGGAGGCACAGCCTTTACAGGAAATAGCAAAACATATCAGAACAAGAGAGAATTGAATAAATGCATCATAGTATATGCCGTCCATGAGTATTTGATAAGCATGCTTCATGGTTTACCATCAGATTTTGGCACCTAAAACTGCTGAAACTTGTCAATAAGGATGAACTTTGAAAGGAGACAATTGCCACTCATAAAGACAACGCTAGTAATCAAAAGAAAGAGTTCCAAGCAGTTCTCATTACCTCATCTTCAGCATCAGAATCATCAAGCCCGGCTGCTGCAAGAACATCCTGGGCATTTTCTTCAGCCTCGTCATCTTGATCATGCATTTGATCCGCAGGCTCCCCGTAATTTAAGCTGGCATCTTCATATTCCTGATCATCAATTTCTGCTTCAGCTTCCTCCATCTCATATTGGGACTTTGAACTTCTCTCCTTCCTTCTTCTCTTACCACCTTTTCTCCTCCTCTTCTCACTATGGCCACCATCTTCATCATCAGCATCAGACCTTTCCCTCCGCTTAGAAGCAGGTGTGCTACTCTTCCATTGTTCCTAGAGATCATGTACATCCAAATGTGCGCAAATTCAAAATGTAGATCAAGTGCATACTTTTGGGAGCTCACATCATCCCATCAATGGTGCATAATTTTCGTACAGTAAACAGGTCCAATTTCCTACATAAGCTGCATCACAAGTAAAAATAGTTTTGACTACTCAAAGCAAATGCCAGACCAAGTAGATTGTCACGACCTAAACTCCAGGTGACATGCTACTAAGAGAAGAGACCATTTGCAGCCAACAAGAACCTCTGCCATGTGAAACAATTTCTTTGGAAATCAGAACTTCAAACAAATTTGTTTTTTTTCCTCATTTTCTCTTTTCATTACAAGATGTGTGGAGATCAATTTTCATATAAACTAAAAGAAAAATTTCAACAGAGCACAATTTCCAGGCCCTCACCTTTACGCGCCGGAAGTGCTCCTCTTGTTGCTGAACCCGCTTCTGCTCATCCTCCAGTTTTCTCTTTTCCAACTGTTTGAGTGAATAATGAGAAAAGGTGAGGAATGAGGTCATATCTTTACAACAAAAGCAAATAGAGAAGAGCTCAATTAATCTGTTGATGTCAGGGCAAATTCACAATAGCAAACCTGCTTCTTCCTCTGTTCTTCAGCCTTCCGGCGGGCTTCCTCAGCCAGTGCAAGCTGACGCGCAAGTTCTTGTCTTTGCCGTGCCTGCTCTTCCTCACGCTGAGCTGCCTCACAGTGAACTTTTGCAGCCTCAAGTAAGTGCTTACAATATCCGACATGAGTATCAATTTTCTTCTCATCAAACCCATGATAATGAAGATTGGCACCAGCGGCCATTTGACTAAACACGCGTACAGCATTCTGAAGCTCAGCAACTGCTGAACGCACCTATAACATTCGAAGTATAAAGACTCAATATTGCTACTTTGAAGGAGAAGAAATCCCATCAGTCAGAATAGTCATTCAGTCAGCACAGAGCCAAACATAAAATTATATAGGCTTTATTTTCTCGAGGCATTTGAAGATATCGTCCAATTACAGGAGCTCAATTGCCACAAGTGTGAAACTAGAGTCCAAAAGGATTGAAAACAATGATAAAAGGCAAAATGCAGAACTCAACATGTGCAACAAAATTTATTACTTGTGAAGTCCTCTGTCATGCTTGTTTATCCATTATTTATTTTTTTCTCTACCAATATGCAAGTGCATAACTGATCACCGGTGTTGACTTAATCCTTAATCAAGCAGAAAAAGAACATAGAAACAAGCGAGAAAACAAAGAGGAATGATAAAACCAAGCATTGAATCTTCAAACAACCTCATCTGCCGTTCGCTTTGCTTTTTGCAGTGTCGATGCTGAGAATTTCTGCATTGCAACACCAGCATCAAACCTTAATACGTAATTTGCAGGTGACAAGTGGATGGCCCTTAACAAAGTTTTCTTGCAGTCTTGCCACTGTTCAGCTTCATAATGAGTGCGCGCCAAATAAAGAAGAATATGAGAGTCTGTGTTGTGATAAAACTTCCGCAAGCAATTTTGATACTGCATAACAATCAAGTGAAGTAAGCACATGGATGTCCTTGGACAAGTCTGAGAGAGAGAGAGAGAGAGAGAGAGAGAGAGAGAGAGAGCCGGCTTACCATTTTCACAGCCAATGCGAAGTTTCCTTGAGCAAAATAAACATGTGCTATATTGATCCACACGTCAGGCAACTGAATAAATATACTTCCACTTGCAGCTTCTTGAACCTGTTAGTCAGCAATGAGTATGGCATTAAAAAAAGACGTTCTCATGACACAATCGCAGTATGAGTACAAGCTTACGTGCGAGAAGATGTCTTTTGAAACATCGAACTGCCCCTTCTCAGCCAAGACCACTCCAGCACCATTGGCAGCATATAAGTTGGAATTATGCTGAACTAGAACCTACAAAATATGCAATAATTTGCAAAATTAGGGTTTTTTTTATGTCATGTGTGTCAATACCACTAAAATAAAATCAACAAAGATTATAAACAGACATACAAGAGAGGAACTGAAAAAGATGCGGATATCGATGTTCTCTCACCAGTATTAAATGATATTAAGAAGAGAAGAAAAAATCAACTTTTGCAATGCTCCTTTTAAGTCTGGCAAAGAATCAGCCAAAATCTGTCGATGCCAGAATGACCATTAGAAACTATCTTACACATACGGTCAACTATCCAGTAGTACATCCCTTAATTGGATTTCTGCATCGATCACTCTGATCGTTCAGCTTGTCTGCTAGTAAGTAGTACCTTAATTAATTTGGTCGCTTCTAATATTTTCATTTGAGCTAATAATTGTCCCGTCTATTGTCGAAGATTGCACTTGCAGAATAACACCATCTTTTGGAGTTGAAATAAAAAAAAACACCATCAAGGTTTGAGTGAGTTCAATTTCCTAAACAAATAAAAGGACTAGTCAGAAGACTGTCGGATAACTAATTCTTTTATTCGAGTGTATCAAACATTCCAGGTAATTTTACACTAATAACAAAAACTTCTTTAGAAAAAAACTTGCAACTATGAGGACAGTATGAAATACCAGACAACATATTGAAAAGTTTAAGTATTAATTTCTTTTGTTAATAGGTCATAATACGTAACACTGATATTGCATGTATTGAATTTTATCATGCATGTCATAAACTTAGGCTTTTAAATTTGCATTCATTTATGTGCGCGCGCGCGTATAGATGTATTTTTTGTTCATATATGTACAATTGAGTTATACTAGATTAACCAGTAACTAGCAATGAGTATATATATTATCCAACCCTCCATCCACAAATTCTATATGTATACTTGTCCTGCTTAATGTCCTCTATTCTGCTTCCTGGCACTACAACTATAAGGCTACCAGCCATCAACATTTCTCCCAAACGCTAACTCACAAATATGCTCATGCTAAAAGCATGTAGACCATAGTTAGAGCACAAGACAGTACATAACTACATTGACATAGATTAAGAAATTAACAACGAGAATATATCAAGAAAGCAAATGCAACAACGATGGGAGACACATACTTTGGTATAAAGCTCCTTTGCTTTCTCCAAATGAGTGGCTTCTAGCTTGGGTGCCCTCTTCTCATTGCGCATTGCAGCAAAATAGTTCCAGTTCCCCTTAACAATGCCACCACACACGTAAATCACTAAGTGGCGGGGAAATGGAATGGATATTTGTTCTAATATTTTGTAATATTTAAAGAAAGCCTCACCATTTAATTTTAGATCAATTTTCAGAAATAGCCCCGCCATTTATCCCAGGAAGACTGCACTTTTTAGATTGGTTTCGTAATTGCCATTCGTTAAGCCGCCATTTCTTTTCTCCATCAAACGCTGATCTGTTATCCTACCTGTCACCTGGATAGCCACCTCAGCAGATAAAACGACCCCATTCTGGAATTTAAGCTCAAAACGGTGTCATTTCTTCTGAAAAGATGGCACTTCGAGTGACATGTAGAATGACATCTCAACCTTTAGTGACGAAATGAAACAGCAATATCATGACTAGGTTTATAGAATCAAATTCAAAAGGTGAGGCCTTCTTGCGATATAATTCAAAGACGGGGCTCCTTATGAAAACAGACTAATAGGGCAAGCTTTCCCTGAACATTAAAAAAAGATTTTGAATGTCAATGGTATAACATTCAGCATCCAACACTGCAAAGGGATAAACTATTAAAGATTTTTCCATGAAGATCGTTGTTCACCGATTCACATGTATACTCCCTCAGGGGCGAAGATTCCAACAATGTGAAGATTTTGATACGTCAAAAACACTCACCAGAGAGAGTGTGGAATAAGAATCCTTCCCGTCAGCTGCTTCACTAGCAGCTCGAAATGTTTCTTTCGCCTTGACCCAGTCATCATTTTTAAGCTCTAGTTCTCCAAGCATGGACAATGCATTTGGACACTTCTCATTCACTTTCAAGGCATCATTCACCTGAACAACACAGGAGAAGGGGCAAATAAGTCAGAGAAAACAGGACAGAAAAAGTACAACTAAGGATGATATGATACAGGGTGAATAACCACCAGTTCAATGCTTAATTGAATGTTATTTCGAGCTTTTGAGATGGCAGCAAGCCTCAGATACGCATCTATGTAGTCAGGATACTGCAAAAGAAAAGGACAAGTTAAGGAAAATCTCAAGTGGTATGGCCCCGAATATTTCAAGTGATAGCTCTATGTCTAGAAATTAGAAACATAAGCCAGAAGAACTAGATTATGCTATCGATACATCAAAAGGTAGAATTATGAGACCAGAACATTCATAAATTAGGATTTCTCGATTACATAATTCTGAGCGTACTGTAAGCTATTCACAAATGTGCTGTGACTTGGGTTCCTGTCTCCTTACTCTAAATGACACAGAGATACTAGCCTATAGAACATATCCAAATCAGAAATTTTTTTTAAAAACCACAATTTAATTTAAACAAGGATAAGCATCAAAATTTTTCTTCTCTAGTCAGAACATAAGATAAGCAAGGTCTTTTAACACTAATTATTGACTGTTATTTGATTGTTGATAAAACATCTAAATATGAGGACATACCTTGTATATTATCAATCTATATAATATACTTGCAATTTCCATTCTGTGCAGCTGCTCCAGTAATCTTGCCAGATTGAAAAGTGCGGTCACTTTATTCCACGGTAATTCCAGGTTTACATTATCAGCTTCAAGTTGTGTAAATATTTGCATATCTTTATAAAGATGAGAACATGCAGTAGCATCAGCAGCGCCGACATTCACTTTTCCCTCAATGAAAGAACGCCATATGCCATCACCAACAGCCTCCTTGAGACTTTGCTCAGCAAGCTGGAAAATAGAAAAACATCAAATGTACTTCAACAGCAGAATGGCATCAATTTTATTATGGTCATATCTGCTATAAAAAACGAGTACCAGGAGCAAAAGGCACTACTTTATCCCACAGGAAGTGTGGTTTGAAGTCCAAGTAAATCATAGATGTATACACCTATACTGGAAGTTGCACTAACTTAGAATATTGAATACTAACCTCAAGCTCTCCCCTTTCAAAGTAGATAACTCCAATATTATTGAGCAACTCTACCGGCACTTCTTGGCCACCCTTTTTCAGCAGACCACAAGCCTGTTAGGATGTAAGAATGATGACAAAATTAACAAGCCACAATGCAAGGTAAATTCCAATGAAACTCTACTGCAGTGGCAATAAAAATTGCCTTCACAAAGAGGGTAAAGGGCTGCACTAAGGTGTATCGGCATTTTGTTGGCCAAAATGTCAATTATGCAAAGGGGGTTTATTGATAAATATATTTATTCATGCCAATAACAATGTAGCAAAAAATATCTTTGGCTGATATGTAGCAGAAAGTTTAATTCAAAGAGGTTATGTGAGATTGAGTGAGGTGTGGGGTCTTCAGTGCTTGAGACAAGTTGAAGGCAAGTTTGGATCAACTGACTATGTTTCAAAAGAAGAGAGGAGAAACAAGTTGGATCCAGACTATTAGATCACCTGCTATCTGAAGACATCAAACTTTTCTTCCCCCATTTGCTATGGAAAGACTGGCATGCCTTCTTGATGGTCTTAATAATTTATTTGAAGGTATCGATCAACCACATGCATGTATAATCCTACGTTACTGGGTAAAATTTCTTCTTATTTGTCTCAAGGATGAACAGGTAATACAGGACTATTACAATTCTCCATCAATCAATTAATCAGAGTCATGAGATTCATGACCTCTTTGGCTCTGAATCCTTAAGGATTCGCAACACCATCCATGACAGAAACCGGTTTTGATCTTTAAAATTATTAAGTTAGCCAATTGTCTGCTCTCTTGATCTCGATGTATTGGATGAAGACAGTGAGATTACACCATCTAAGGACAATACATATGTATCCAGCTGTCCATAATATTATAACCTGATTACTACCACCATATCCAGCATTGGAAAACTTTCTAATTGATATGAACAAAAATAACTTAATATGAACAACCTTTTACTTTCCTCTCCACATTAACAACACCCAATTACATAAGTCCAAAAGATTATAAAAAAAAGCACTTACCGTGTTGAAGGCATCTAAAGCAGCGCCAGTGTCCGATGATATCAACAATTCTCCCAGATCAAGAAATGCCTGAATCAAGTTTCCACAAACCCATACTTTATATTTGAACAGTAATTGTACCATGCACCATGGAGCTAACAAAAAAATTAAGTTAATTTAATATTTTAGCAAAAGGTTGTTCTTCAATTTGCATATTGAGGTGGCCAACTGTTCACTAGCTTAGGAAGGCATATATCCTTCAATGATAAGTAAAGAAAAATTCACCATGAGACAACCATGGGGTGTAGCCCACTTTATAAAGATCTCAAAGCCGAAAGAGAGATCTTTAACAAGACATGGGAATCCACAATATCAATCAAAGCATTATCATACAAGGCGTTATCCCACTATAACAACAGTGTAAAAGTTTGAACAAATTTTCAAAAAGTGCGGTAAAACTACGATCAAAGCATTTAAACCCAAGAGCTAACAGACTATTCAGTCGAACAAGCTAATTTTCTTCGTGAAATATTCAGTCAATTAAAATGTCATTCTTCAATTGTCACATTGAGGTGGGCAGTGACTCACAAGCTTGGAAGGCCCATCCATATTCTTGCAGGTAAAGAGAAATTCACTATAAGGCACCCCATGCATTTACAGATGGAGCTCAAAGCCAAAAGAGAAGTCGTTCCCAAAACAATGAATCTATTGTATCCATCAAAGCATTTGCATCCAAGAGTAATCTCCACCGTACCACCAGTGAAACATTAAACCAATTATCAATGTGTTGCAACATTGTCACACAAAGCATTTACATTCAAGTGTTGCCATACTATATATCCCTGAACTTTTGCAGAGATGGCATGCTATGTTGCATTCCTGAGAATGCACAAAGTCTGTCTACCCTAAAAAGTATGCAATACCATCTTCGACTTGCATGCAATGATGCTTCACAAATTTTAATTCCAATAAACAAAACACATGCTTGGGACAAGAAGAGGGTCAAGAATGTAAACATATGGTAAACTTCATATCCTGCATGTTACATGAATACAAAGAACAAAGGTATGCATCAAGGCCACAGCCATAATGATTAAAGAGAATATTTCAGATTAAAAAAACAACAAAGTTGGTCACCTGGGCATCACGTGGATCAACCTTTGCAGCCTTCCTCATAAACTCCTGTCCCTTTTCTATTTGCCCGAGTTGCACATATATGTGCCCAAGAACCTATTCAAATTGGGAGAGAGAGAGAGAGTGTGTAATTCTCAGAAAAGTAAGTCAATAAATAAGTCCAACAAGTAAATCACAAAACGACACGGGCATCTGTTACCAACTTACTCTTAATGTCTCGCAATTATCAGGATATACCTCCAAAACCTTTTCAAAATTTGACAAAGAACTTCTGAAATCTCCCAACTTGAGTTGTACTTGACCGAGACCTAATGCACAGTAATCAACGCACACCAGAAATTATCGGAAAGAAATGTAAATGACACCAAGAAATATATCCCATTAAAATCTAATCAGAGAAGGTAAATACTGGCAGCGAGAAAGATTTTCCAATTTCATATGAAACAGTTAATGGAATAATATTACTGAGTCAACACATTTTTGGGATGATATCACTTGTAAAATCCACTTTCCACGTCATGCAATTAATTATAAAATCCACTTTCGATTCCATCTTTCTAAATTTGATATTTCTCCATCCCAAGTATCATCTGTTTGTGTTTCCTCTTTCCAATGAGCAAATATTGAAGAAGGGGAAGGAACTGACCATAATAAGGAAAAATAAATGCATGTGGCTTGTTGATTTCCTTGACAGAAGCCATATAGTAGAGACCTGCTTTTTCGTAGTCCCCCTAAAGTTGACAAGAAGCAAGGCCCCATTAGGCAGAGGCATAGGACCAACCGAGGAGAGAGAGAGTGAGAGAGACTTTCCATTTTACATGGTAACACTCATCATAATTGATTCATCTGCATTACTACATTATTGTTTTTGTTAAAGAAACATCTTTAAGATGTGAGAAGCAAGACAATGAGCAAACCTTGCTGTGGTAAGATCTTGCTAAGTTATAGTAAGAATGTGACTTTGTTGGCCCATGAGTGGTCACTGCAAGGGCAGTTTCTGTCAATTGCTCAACCAAAAAGTGTTGCCCAGTGAAGAAGAAGTGATTTGCTAGATAATTCAATGCCATTGCACAGTATGGGTATATCTCGAACGCCCTGTGCATCTTTTCCACTCCTGTCCTAATTCCGCCCGCTGAACATGTTTGTAAGAAAACAAAGCAATCTATCAGCAGTAATATATCTTAAATCGAACAAACGTCCCTATTATCCAATATAAGAAAGCAAACAATGAGACTAAATAACCTTTGTTTGTACCCATGTCCATAATTGCAAGTGCAACAAGGGCCTCAACATTTTCCGGGTCTAACTGTTAAATGAAATTGAAAACCCTATAAATGATGGAGTTACTACAAACTGTGAAGCAAGACCAAATATCTGTTCATAATCAAGGCGATATAACCATATAACTTGCCTGTAGAACCCGTTGAAATGCTTGCCTAGCTTTTTCAGATTGACCCAACTTATAGCGACAGAGACCTATGCCAAGTCTTACAGCTCCAGGGCAATCAGGGTGGACTAGCAAGGCCCTCTAAATGAAGACAATGAGTAAAGGGCAACATCAATAGTCTATTCAGATTGACGGCTTTCCTGAACACTTAAACTGAAATTCCTCGACATGACACTAATTACTGAACTTAAGTATCATGATGCAGTAAGGAATCTAAAATCATCATGATTGTCCCAAAATAGGAAAAAATGATGATATCACAAACCTTATACAACTCCCAAGGAATCGGAATACCGTCCGCGATTGAACTCGACACATGCCTAAAGACATGAAAGTCCAAGTTTTAGTACAAAAAAAGACTAGTATGGGAAATTTAGGCAATAAAAGATCAAAGAGTAATTCAGTTTCTACAAAGGTTAAATGCGTCCAAGTATCCTAGACACTGAATATCTAAAGCAGAAGACGAAATCAGTGGTATCCAGCCAGTATGATCACAACACAGGATGTCAGCAAACATAACCTGACCAAGAAGAGCAGGAACGTTATCCCGATCTCCATCTAGCACAATCTTAAATGCAGCAAATGCCTGTTCTACTTCGCCTTTGGCAAGTAAGAGTTGACCTGTAAGCAGGAGAAATGTGATGATATTAGGATTCCATCAATGAAGACTAAAGATATGGCACACTGAGCCGGATGCAATATATCAAGCAACTACAGAATTTCAACATTTTCAACTCAACAACTGAACAAACATTTCAACGTCTAACTCTTGTGAGGCCTACTATAGATTTTCCCCAGCATATATGACAAGACCAAAGTGGGGACTATCTTACCTTTTCCAACCCAAGTTGAAGGCTCATGCATATCGATTCTCGATGCCTTATTATAGTACTGGGTTGCCAAAATAAAATGTTCCTCCTTTTCTCTCTGTTTGGTCTCAATTTTCCCGAGGTAGCTGTAATAAGCCCCCAAAGCATTGAGAATCGCTATCCTCTCATACCTCACATCAGCATAATACTCATCAATTTCTGTAAATAATATCGATAAAGACATTAGCAAGAAAGATTGTCGCAATTTAAATAGCAATTGCCATGACAAGGAGAAGTTCCTTTCCCTATGAAGGAAAGGGATGGATATTCAATGAGGGAGGAAAACACAGAGAAAAGGCTAGGCGCCACTAGGATGAAATACAAGGAGTGCAAAACATACCGGGACTTGAGCCTTCTTCCAGAATTTGTCGAAACTGGTCGATCTTCCCTTGCTTAAAGTACTCTCTCTGCGTCAAAACAAAGTCAGCAACCAAGCTAACGCAACTGAAAGTGCAAACTGAACTAGACAAAACGCGGAACGCCGCGAAAATCCGAAAGAAGAAAACAGCAAATCCCAAAGAAAACGTGCCGCGGGAACCGAACTGCCCGAACCGGAAACAACAAACCAATGCAGGACGAAGCGGTATCCCAATTGGAAAGCCAAAGGCGAGCTTACCGCGATGACTAGCCAGAGATCGAGCGGCGCTTGCTCGGCCTTGAGGATGTCGAGGATGTCGGAAGCGTCCCGAGGGAGCTGGTCGAGGGCCACCCGGACCTCCTCCTCCGAGTTCTGCACCGGTATGTACACGCACGCCATTGGCCCTCTGCCCTCCGACCTCTCCACGGCACGATCGAGTCTCCGCAGCGCGCGAAACCGCGATTCACGCGAGCAAGGGCGCCGAGAAGGGAAGAGAAGCGGCGGGCGGGCGGGCGCGCGCGCGCAGTAACCCTAGCTCCGCCGTATGCTCCGGCGAAGGCTCCTCCGTCCGGCCGATGATCTCTCCATCTCTCTCTCTCTCTCTCTACAGCAGAGCAGAGATGATCCGCGGAGAAGAAGATAGTGAATGGCCGAGGACTCTGAACTGAGCTTTTAGCTTTTTAACTGTTTTCTGGTGAGATTTCGGAGTTGGATGCGCTCGGTGGCGTGTCTGAGGCCCGGAAGCCCGAATCGGCCCAGCGAGCCGTCCCCGATCTCCAAAACGGTGCGAGCGGTCCGGTTGCCTGACCCGACCCGGACACCGCGTGGTAAGGGTTTTTTGTTGCCACCCGACCCGAATGAAATGGTGACGGGAGACCCGGTCTGGTATGGGTCGGGCTTTCGGCCCTTTCGTTCTAGTATAGTTTACCACTCTGCATAGGTGGGGGCCGATTCTTGGGCCCGGTCCGATCGGGTCCCATCTAAGAATCAAGAATTGGATCAGGAGGACTGGTTCCTAGTTTATGTGAATCCTGTACCGAAAACTCCCTGTAGAAGTATGCGCAAAAAATATGTATGCTAAAAAAATGTGGGCCTAGCAACTTTTTTACTATATATATAATTGGTCCGGTCCAATTTCCGCTTTGAAACCAGCAACTGAACCGCCTAATCGCTAGTTCCAAAAATAGGAACGGGACCCGACCGGCACCTCCTGAAACCGCTTAGAATCAGTCAATTCGGTCCAATCTAAGCGGTTCCCAGTTCGGTCGATCCGTCTTACTCACTTCTAAGACCTAAGATTAAGATGCTTGAATGCCCAATTGACCCAAAGTTTTAGAACTTTTTTGATATAGATGATCTATTATCTAGAAACTCTATCATAAGTTTAAAGGGATCGAAGTTAGTACATATCAAACAGGACAGGAATAATGCCCTAGGGACCGAACTAGAAAAACCAACCGAAAAAAGTATGAAATTGATCAACATAGTTGCTTTTCTAAAATTAAGTGTGCGAAAAATGTTAATCCTTTTCCGGCTTTGGGTTCTAGAGTTTTCGGTATGGGATTTGCATGGTTTTACTTGAAATTAGCAATGAAGTCGATCAATGTTACATAGATAGTAAAAAACACATAAAACTCGTACACCGAACAGATAATATTCTCGAAATAGTAACCCGATAAATATTCACATTGCTTCTAATTTAATTTGAGTTACGAATGTGAATATCATAAATACATACACCTAAGTTTCAAAATGAAAAAAAAAAGGCCTCTCTCTTATCAGAATCTTAGAATTGTCAATCATTTTTAAGCAAGGTTCTTAACTATCGAGACTTGCTTTAAAGGAATGATTTCATGTTTATAACGAAGTTAATGTTCTGTGGATTCGTCCAAATCAAAATAGGCACTTACTTTGATGTAGACAAAAATAATTCACCAAAATCCTCGCTTGACCCTACAAGAAGAATGTTATTATCGAGTAATCAACTCCTAAAGTGAATTCAAGTTGATAAATTGAGGACAAAAAATATGATCAAAATCTAATAATGTATAAGGAAAAGAAAAAAGAATGGTCAGGTTTAATATTACAAAAAATCAAAACTATATTCGCTATGATGCAAATACCCAAAAATGTTTTTTGTGTCGCTAAAAATCATAAACTTGCCCATTAAGATACAAAAACCCTAAATTTTTTTTGTTTCATAAAAAACCCTACCGGTGTGACAAATCTACCACCGATGGAATTGTAATAGAGGGTACAGTTTGGGTTAAAAGGCTAGGCATTTGTGTCACAGTAAGCAATTTTAAGGTATTTTGTGAAAAAAAAGTTGGAAATATTTATGTTACAATGGGAATAGTTTGGAATTTTTAACTATCACCCTGGCATGAGTTTAGGGTTTTTTTACAAAATAAAAAATTCAAGGTTTTTGTGTCACAATGGGCAAGTTTAAGATTTTTAGCGATACGAAAAATATTTTTGGATATTTGTGTCATGGCAAGCATAGTTTTGAATTTTTATTGTATTTGCCTATTATGTTAAAATTATTTTTTTTCCTTGCCAATTTATAATGAAAATAGGTCCTTAGCGTTCGGTCAAGAGAAAACCTAAAAAAAAAAAAATTGGAACTTTCACTCATACGAGAGCTTCTCCAGCCAGTCCCCATATTATGGGGCGTGCCGGTGCTTGCAGAACTCGCACCCCAATTCCCCTTGTATCTTTATTTTCTCTAAGGAAAGGAAATACCTTTTATAAGTTTTACATTTGTTCGGACGAGAATTGAGATGAAACCTCCTAAAGACATGCTCGGGTCCCCCTACCTATGTATAATGAAAATCAAATCATTAGCTCTTGAATTTTTTCCACCAAAAAGAATAGATCTAATTTTTTTGCGAAAATCCTTAGCCTCATGACCAAAAAATAAATAAATAAGATATAAACTCAAATCATTACCTCTCAAATATTTTCCACCAAAAATAAATAAATCCAATATTACTTTTTCCAAATCGGGCTATTTTTTAAGCCCGGCCCGGCCCGCCCGGTTAGATTCTCGGGCGCAGCATTTTCTCGCGGAAGCGGTTCAGTCTCACCGTGTCTCTCGGTCGCTCGTTCGTCCGTCGGGGGGAATTTCAGTTTCTGCCCCCGTTTCCTCGCCGAAGCCCGATGCCTCTCAAGTGGTAATCCTCCGATCTCGCACCAATCGCCGCCGATCTCACGGAATCTCCGCCGCACTTTCCCCCGTGAATTCTCGCCCGCTGACCCGCGTTTTTCCGATGTCGCCGTGCTAGGGTTCTGCAGTGGCAGCCGAATCCGGGGACGACGGTGAACAGCCAGATCCTCGCGGAGGTCTCTCAGTGCGTCGAGAGCATCAATGGCGTCAAGGAAGGCCGGTGGAAGGCCACCCTCACCTACTACAAACCTATACTCCGAGGTGAATCGCGACGATTCGTTTACGTTTGCGCGCGCGCGCGAGCGAGCGAGCGTGCTTTGAGTTTTTTCGGTCTTTCGTGAGCGTTTCGGCTTAGCTTTTGTTGATCTGACACGTCGATGGATGTATAGACCCGGCAACGTCGCCGGAAATGCCGCGGGATTTCATCGGCATGTCGCTGCCGGAGCAGCCGAGTAAGTACTACTTCACGCTCCGGACTCACCGGCTAGTCATCGAATCCGACGTCTCGGTTCAAAACATAATGGAGAAGCTGCAGTCTTACAAATCGAGAGTCGCGCTTATATTCGAGGTAGTGACGTCGGATGCGCGTTATTGTTCTGCTTAGTTTCTTTGCGGCGTGCGTTCGTGTATGATGTGCGTGTTACGAGCAGTGATTGCTCGAGTTTCTGTGTATCTGAGTTCAATATGTTTTTTATCTGGTTTGCAATTATGAGAAGAGTAATTAGCTTTTTGCCTCCTTGTTGTGTTCTAGGGGTTTCAGTATCAGCTCGGTGACTTTCAGTTGAGAGTGGGGAAAGTTGTTCCGAGTCATTCGGAGAATTTGAGAGGGATTGTTATGGAGGTAATGAGCTTATATTGCATTTCCTGTTCTGCGCCTTTGTGTGCCTCGAAATTCTTTGGGAACAAGAGTTACTCAGTGACGAGCTTCTGCAAATTATGCTGAGACTTTCCAGTATCTGTTTTTTAACGGTACTAAAATGCTATTTAATGTGTAATCAGGTGTTGAATTTGTTTTTCTCACATCACTTTGAACTTAGCAGTATTTCAGTCAATTCGATGCATTTGTTGCAATGTGCCCTTAAAGAATCGTGCATGGCAACACTGCCTTGCCAGCATATGCGGTATCTGGATTGCTTAAGCTCTCAATATGTCGGTAGTTAAGCTTTCCAGTTAGTATACTGATGCGTTACGAAAAAAGCTTGCCAAGGGATAATCCAATCCATTATGGAATATTATGTGGGTCTTTTGCCTGCATCATTCTCCCCTTCTTCATGTAAACTAGCCCAAGAGAGATAATCCAATCCATTATGAATCCCAGAATATCTCCTTAGTCGCCCAATGTGGGTCTTTTGCCTGCATCATTCTCCCCTTCTTCATGATTCTGCGACCTCGCAGAATGGCCTCGAGGATGCAGCCTTAGACCACTGCCAAGGGACTGCAGCCCCAAGAATAAAGTGCCAGAAGGTGGTCGTTCGAGGAGTGGCTCTAATACCAACTTGATGTGTCACGAGGGGTGGAAGAACTCATCCTGAAAAGCTAGCTTTGTAGGAGAGGGAACCCAACTCATATAAGCCTCGGTATATCTCCATTTGCCCGATGTGGGACTTTTGCCCACATCATATACAATTTTTCTAACATCTTCGAAGATTGCGTAGGAATAGATATTGAATGTAATGAAGATAATCAACAGGGAATCTGCTGAATATTTGTGTTTGTGATTTCGAGGCCTGTTTGGTTTTACAAAAGTAGTTTTAGTTTTCATTGTCATATGTTTTTTATTGTCATTCTTCTATTTTTATGACTAAATGTGTTGCGTTGGTAAAATGAGAATCCTCGTACAAAATGAAATGCTGAGAACATGCTTGATATCTTTTTACTTTTATAGTCCATTATGTCCATTAGTTGATCACATCGTGTTTAATCTTGTGTCTCATCTTGTTCAACTATCTTACTAAATATTTTCTAGTTCTAGATTTATCATCCTGTGTGATGTGATCATTTACTAGATTTGTATTCTAATAATTGCTCCATATCTGGCAAATTGATATCTTCTGAATTTGCCTATATATGAATCCTTTTAGGAAGTCCCTGCTACATAATTACATGAAATTGATGTCAATTCAGTGCAAAATCATGTTTTCTTTCCTTCTTCATTTTCATTTATAAGTGAAGATGCTTAAGGAAACTTCTCTAAGCTTTGGTCAGACTCTTGCGAAAAGGGAAAGACAAGAAATATAACTGTTATGAAGTTTAGAGAAATTTTGAACAAGAAATATTCTCAAGTAGTTTTTGTTGACAAGGAAGCTGCCCAAGCTTTCATTTAGACCAGAAAAGCTTCAGAAAAGCTTCTTCAAAGCTTTGGAGAACAGTAAGGATCCTGCTCAGAAACCAAAGACCATAACCATGTTGAGGCTTTTGCATGTGAAAGTGTCTTCGTTTGAAAACAACTTCAAATGTTTTAAGAAGTTAGGCTAAGAAAAATGAGAAAACTCTTTCCTGTATTTTTGTTGAAAACAATATCTGGAAAAATCTCGCCAAACGCATTTCCAGTAGATTTTGAAAATGGAAAACAAAATTTTGAATAGTTTTCTCATACCAAAGGACACTTTACTTTCTTCTGCCTTTAAATTGAGGTTCTGGGGCCTTAATAAAGAAGAGTGGCAGCAGGAGTGCTGTTCCCTCTCTTGTTTCCTTGAAGTTATATGATGTTTACATGAAGATTTTCAGCTAACTCAATATTATATGGTGAGGGGGTGATATTGTCCAAAGAGGAAACAAGGATGTTATGTGGTCTGGGCTCTTGGATACCAGTGGTTGGATATGAGATGTACTTTCTTAGCGTCTCTGGAACCTTTACTTCTCACACTTGACAAATTCCAGCCATTTTGGATAAATTGGAAAAATGTATAATATCATCCCCCCTCCCCTCATTTCAGTGTTAGCTGCATGCCGACTGGAGAGTTAGGTCCAGTAGTAACTAATTCAAGAGGCACTTGGCTTATGTCTTGCAGGTGGAGTATTTACCAATTTCTTCATTGGAAAAGTCCAGACAAATCATGGAAGACTTCATTGATATATGGCAAGAAGCATTGTCAAAAAGATCATTGCCAGGTCATTTTATTCATGTAGAACCGACCTTTTCAGAATTTGGCCTCTCAGACCACTATACTTCACAACACACTGCTGTTCAGTATGCTACTGTAATGGCTCAATTGATTGCCTCTGCACAAGCTGTGTCAGCTGTGAGGAACTAAGACCCACAGTGTCGTTAATCATTCATGTTAGCATATTACTCTTATGAGTGGGTTGATTTATTATTAGTGGATTTTTGCTGTATTTGCTAGCTTTCACTTTATAATTATTGTTTTTGGTTCACTAATGTCCTTGCTGTATATCCAAAGAAGTACAACATCACAGGCAAACTTAAGTAAGTTGATTGGTTTGTGAAAAGAGAGGACTCTTTCCCTATGTTAACCACAAATTAGAAAAAATAGCTGTGCAGTGAATGTAAGACATCTAATATGGGGGATTTACTTTATTTATGTTAATGGCTGATCCTTGGAAGTTAGCCAAGGATCATATAATCCCAGATTTTTCGACACCTAAATCTGTTCAGTGTTCAGTTGGCCTGATTTTGGGCAATATAGATTTCCTCACACTCAAAGCGAAGGAGCACTTCCACGTTTTGTCTTGGTCTGCTGATAGTAAACTAATATGTTTCATGCAGTGGAAGAGACTTCTCTGTTGGAGTCTTGAAATTGGTCCATGGTGGCACTGTTCTGGTGCCATTTTCTTGAATTTCATTTTGTGTTGAAACATTGCAGTCAAAAGTTACTTTTACCAAACTATCTTTTGTGATTTAATATTTAGGAGAGTCCAGACGAACATTTATGGATGTATGATTCGTAGAAAGCTTTTGAAATTATTTCCTGTTATGTGTGCTTCGGAGGACAAAAGTCTACTGTCAGTCATTTATCTTTGGGAAAGGTTGTATACTCTTACCAGGAGCATCCTTAGGATTTTGTAAACTTATGACTGTTTATTGAAGATGATTGACGTCTTACTCCTCAAAATTAGAGTTTGAGCATATTCAATCTTTCCGTGTCATAGTATGTTTGAATTTAGCATAAACTCTGGCATTTCTGATCGTTGCGTTAGGGAAAACCACTGTTCAACAAAGCCCTCAAACAGGTCCTCTTACTTGCTCACTTCCGAATCTAGGCTTTAAAAACATCATTTCCTATCTAGATGCAACCTGAAAAGTGATGCAATGCCTTTACTTTGGCGATTCATTGATACGATTTTAAAAGAAGTCCTGTCCTATTATCATCTACTATCATAAAAAGCTTCTCTGGCGGATTTTGGTAGATTTGCCTCTCCTTTTATTTCAGTTATGATTTTCGGACGGTCTCCCCATGCTCAGCCACTTAGTTGCATGACTTTTAGATTAATATTGTTGTTTGCAATCAATGATTCTACTAACCATTATTATCAAAGGAGACATGAGCTAAGTTCAAGACTTTTAGCTCTATGCTATTTTGATCTCAATAAATTTCTCGACCAGACAGACGCATTCGCTAATATTGGCTTTAGAGTATGTACCTTGCTGAATGACTGCCATTTTATTGAATTTTACTTTTTTGTGTTTCTTCTTGTGTTTTTTCCTGTTGGCGTTAGTCCGGTCAAGTTGGATACACATTGTGAATGATCATGAATTAGTAGCCCGCTGCCCATCCAAGTGAAATTGAGCATGCTTTTGATTGTATGGGTGGACTTATTATATGTCCTCCTCGAAGTCATAGGAACTTGGGCTTAGTTTATCAGCCGATTGATAGACATGAATGTTACAGAAACAATGATGCTATTGCATTTGCATACACTTCTCTTCCGAGATATGTAAGTAGAATCAGTAGATTACCATCTACTAAATGTCATAGTTTAAATTTCCATACAATGAGATACTTTAATAAGACAACAAATGTTAGTTTAGGCATGACTTATTGTTGTTCATTTAAAGCGTAATGCAGGTCAAATCCGTTAATGGGCTGTGTACATGGTTAGCTTTGGCATGTGCATCAATGGAATTTACAATTCCATAGATTTGATTCTCTGCAGTCGCAGCATCAAGTATACATACGATCCATATCAAGATAACTAGGACAAGTTGACCATCGTGTGTGGAATCTAATTTGGGTCTAATGCTGGTGGTAAATATGATTAACGTAAATATGGAACTAATACCTTAAGAAACAAAGATATAATTTTGTGGCAGAATTGAGGAAGGACACTGTTGAAGTAAAGTGACGCCTCTGCTTGTGAGTACTTCCTGTTGAAGTGATGTATGTGGTAATAGTTCATGCTGGGAAACAAATCTCAGATCAACATGCAGATTATTGCCTAGTCGTTGTCTTGTGATTGAATTATTCTAGTATAACTTGTACTTATATCCTGCATATAACGATGTGCATCAGCTTTTGGGAGCTGAAGCATAATGATCGGTAGTTATCCCGTTCTTCTGTTACTTGGAGCTGAAATGTGTGACAAACTACGTCATGCTGAGAAATTGAGTAAACCTGATTTTTCAGATAACTAATCTAAATTCGGAAAAAAATAACAGAGTTTGATCCAACTGGCTACACTACATGTAATTCAAAATTTTAGTTGGTTCTTGATGAACGTCATAAAAAAAGCTTGTAAGTTGTTGTGCTTTGGACATTTAACTGCACTGAAAGATGTCTTCTCGAAGTCACTGTCAGAGGATATCTAACTTGTATCAACGCGTGCTTATAGTAGGCAGAAGATGACACCGAGCCCGTCGTATTTCAACTTCACTCGGGTTGACACTTTTTTAAAGTGTCTACCCAATTTTAGTCTGCCTAAGAAGACACCAATGTAGCTCTCTGGGTATCTTTTTTCTTCTTTGTCATTCAGTTTCTCAACCAATCTAGAAGATGTAACAGAGACACTAGAAAAGAGAAACAAGCCACGGAATCGCAGTTTCTCAAATACGGAAAGAACAAGATGTTGTGCGCCTTTGTCCTAATGTGATGACAGTCTCACGCAAGAGGCTGTTTTTGTAAATTCGAGCACCGACCTGGTGACCATTCTTCGCCTAACTTTCGACTAAAAGCCTCACATATTCAACCTTTGCTTTTTCCTTCCTTTCTCTTCCAGAGATGTGCACTGAGGTTCTGGCTTTTAGTCGTTAATGTTACTTAATGCACAAGAGTGCCGAACTACCAGTGTTTTGGATATATTGCTTTTCTAGGCCTGTGAAGTGAGAAAAGTAGATTTCTCACCGAGAGCAGTAAATCAAATCTCTGCACTTTTTCCGCGTTTGGGGTCTCTCTCGCTCTCTGTATCTTCTTAGACAAGTCATGTACTTTGGGTGTGAATTAGCTTGTGGCTGATACAAGAAGGTTAAAGCACATGGGAGACCAGGTTTTCTTCAGAGCTTGTCGCCGACTGCACGAGACTAGGCCACGTATTTCCTTGCATCTCCAACTTCTTCTACGGAACTGACACCTTTCACTCTCGTTTAGAGGCCGCCTTTCGGGGCTCGTTCTGAATCGTGTGCGGCCAGCAACGAGCTCCAGGTGAAGAAAAAGGAAAGAAGCAAAAGCTACTAAGCTAGAACTTGGAACGAGCCATGCGAACCCTTCTAGACTCTTCGAGCTTCCTGATTTTGAGCGGGGGTTCTTAGCGTAGCGTCTGATTATTTACCTAATCCATTTTGAGACTACTTTAGAGCGAAATGTCGCCATCGAGTAAAGTGAACTCACGTTGCAGAAGCAGATGGCTCCCTCCTGGCCACATCACCCAAGATTTAGGTCAAGATACCGAGTTGCCGGTGATATTTACATTTCAATGGCCTGTCTTAATTACATGATGTCCGCATTACAACAACTTCTCCGCATCCGCATATGCATACCCCTCGCACTTTCCTCCGAATGGTGAAGGGGCGTTTCGACCGGTGAATCGTCGGATCAGCTAGACGATCCGCGACGTTCGATGTCATTGGAGCTCCGATCTGTGTCGGTGGTACGCAGCGTCGCGCTATGTCGCGATAATTCTTTCCGGGACCCGTGTGATGGGGGGGGATAATTTGCCCCTTTTTTGGTTGCTCCGATTGGACGGGAGTGAGTGGTGTCATGTCATGCCCCTTAATTGAGACTGGGAGTGGGAGGCCACCCTTCAAGTTGGAACAAGAGCCCTAAATCGGAGACATTGCACGTGAGTCCCCTCCGATGGTACATATATCGATTTCATGCACAGCAAGGGAGCAAATCCTATGGTACTGGACCCCAATTTTGACATTGGATTTATGATTAACTCTTTTCCTCTCTCTTTTTTTTTTTAAATTTTTTTTTCCACCTTTTTCTTTTTCATTTTTCCTATTTTTCTCCCCCTCATAAAGTTCTCCTTTTCCATTAACCACAAAATAAAAAACGTTTTTGATCATATCACTTTATAATCTAGCCCCAAAAAGGTTTTCGCCAAGTTCAAATGTCGAGAACAAGAGTAGGAGCCCAACTTTACTTTTTTGCAATGCTCCTTAAAAGAAGCGTGCACGTGTTTACAAATGCCGGATGTCGAGAGTCGGTGCTTTTAGACCCTCCGAACCATAATTAAGAAATAGTATATAATATGGAAATTGAAAAGATGTCATTAGAGGAGAAAATACCTTTCGTGTAGTCAATCATGGACGATGACAAATATTTCATTTTCCTCGGTCCGTCCCATAACTTGCCGTGGGAGAATTCAAGCCACATAACAGGTGGAAAAGCGATTGCCTCTTCTAGAGTTTCCTAAAAAAAATTTAAATAATGAATCTTGTGATCACTCTATTTTAACATCATTTTCCAGAGACTAGTAAACGCAAACCCCCACGGGATGTCATTTAGGGTCCCAAAAAATCATTTTCTCCAAATAATAATCTTCTGTAGGTCCACGGTCGAAATTGTTTTTTATTACAAAGTTAGGAAATGCATAAAATCATGTGATGTCAGCTAACTCCAACGAGACGTCAGGACCATGCAATTTGACTCCGCTCATTTATCAAAATCAAAAGAACACGCAAGCTCTCGCAAAAACATCACCCGGTTTCAAATCGAGATCGAAAAAAGAGAGAGGAGATGACAAGCGCATAAATTTACTTCGGTAGTCGGAGTCGCCTCCAAAGAATAAATTAACCTTTAGCTTAAGACTAAGATTGAGATGGAGAGGTAAAGGTTAAAAATTGTCCCGAAAGTCCTAAACCTATTGTCACGGAGGCCGATTTTGTCTTAAATCTTTCAATTGTGCTAATTTAGTCATAAATCTCTGGACGATTTACCGATTTAGTTCTAAATATTTTGAGAATTTGCCAATATAGCTGTTCCGATCAAATCTTCAAATAATAGGTTTAGGACTAAATCGGTAAATCTTGAAAGAATATATAACTAAATTGATACAATTGAAAGGTTTGGGACTAAATTGACAAATCGTTAATAGATTTAGCACTAAATTGGTATGATTGAAAGGTTAATGATTGAATTGGCTTCCGTACAATAGGTTTAGGACTTTTTAGGCAATTATCCCCAAGTGAGTGCCTAGGAATATGGTTGAACGAGTTTAAGTTGTCGGATAGATCCGATCCTTCGGTATCTACAACCTTTGTCATGTAATTAACATCTGAATTCTGCTGAAAATGAAGCCTTGGAAGATCGGTCGAGAGGATTTTGTGCAGTAATTATCGTCAAGAACCCAAGTTGTCTCCATATTTTTTCTGTTTGCAGTTTCTCGACTGCTACAGGTTGTGGGAAGAAGTCCTTCTTGCTCAGTCTATGGTTGAAAGAAGTTGAAGGATACAAGAAATATCGTCCTGTCTCGAGGGAAGACTAAGAACGATGCTAACGTGAGGACGTCACTAGTTCAGTTAGGGCGCATGCAATACTATAATGACAACGAAACCCTAAACAATTACCATGCCCTTTTGTCATCGTCGATGCATCGTGATGAGGCCATTCATCGAAGATTTTTGTATAGTTTAAGCCTCGTTCACAAACTTCACTGTCTGAGGGAAGACAAAATGTCAATTCGTAGACCCAAGAAAAGGGAAACCAGTAAGATCATTTCTTGATTTATTAGGCTCCGCAAATGTCTTAATTACCTCAGATTGAGAAGGTTAGGTAAACTAATTCCACTTTATGCTATCAAGAATTCATTGAATGATGATGCCATTGTACACTGATCAACTGCAATCAAACTGAAGGAGTTCTAGGTAGAAATTTGCATGTCTTGGATGTTGTTTATCTGCAAATTGAGAAGTGGTGTTATATTTAAATTGAGAAGATTAGTTATTTGGTCTGAACTGCATGTTTGTAGTAAAATTTTACAGGAAAACAGAAGGTAATAATTTTTTTAGGGTGGAAGAGTCGTGAAAATGCCACAGTAGATGATTTATCTCTCGTTGTCTAACGACGTCTATTGCAAATATTCAAATAGATTGTTTGACATGCTGGCCACATCGATAAGTCGATGCCAAACAAGATGCAGAAGATGAAAACACATAGTAACTAAGCATTATATGAGAAGAAAAAATTGCTGAACTCCACGTGCATCGTAAAATTAATGAGAAAAAAAACACGGCTCTTACATTTAATCACCAAATTACAAATCACGGTTTAGTGCTTGTGCATCACATGCCTTTGAAGGTCAAGTCGGATGGCAATTGACAGTAACTAGTCGAAAATGAACCATCGGCAAATTACAAGTCGACAAATGTGAAACATTGCTGTCGTCTATGTCGTGGATATGACTCTTCTCCTAGTTAATATAATCACGTATGCCTCCACGAACCAAGTCGATTGCATGGTCATGCATCGCCTTTTCTTCATGTCAGTGTACTGCGATCATTATTTTTTTTTAACACTCTGCTCTCTGCGTAGAGACGTCGGCGATATAGGGAACGAAAAGGGGGACTTAACATTAGCAGTGGTCAATGATTTTGTTAATTTACTAAACGTCTATGAGGAGAGGGGGCATTAAACCCTAAGATCTTGAGCTTTCATCACAGCAACTGTTTTGCCCTCCTATTTAACGTGAGCAGGAGCAATTCACTGTTTATCACAAATTTAGAACTCTCTCTAGTTGATCTTACTAAGAATTGACAGATATTTCCTTCTGTCATGATATTAAACCGAAGATTTTATTTAGATCAAGTAATTAACGAGGCTGGGGCCACAAAACCAAAAACCATATATCTGTCGATGCGCGTTTCTTGTGAAACTGATTCTCTTGATTGTCTTTCTTATAAAGGAAATCAATTAAAGCTGAAGTTTCTATATTGGAGAATTGCTGAACAAGAAAATATCATGGCAGACGAACGGGGGCAAAAAGAGAGAGCTTGAACTCAGAAGATGATACACATTGTTGCAGAATTTAAGCCATCTTGTTATTTTATTCTTTCACAGGGTGTTGCAGAGGAAAAGCCATGCCCGGTTCCTTGAGGTCAACGTCGATACGCCCCATGTAGATTGAACTTTTGCATTTTGAGACTGATTTTTACTTATAAAGCCAAGAAGCTTTATATGGTCGTGCTTCCTTGTACGAGATGACTTTGCATATCGGTATCCGGCGATTAACCTGACTGATTGTTTGATAAGAACAATGCCAATGTCATTTGCTGCTGCAGTGACCAGAGTGCAAAAACGTCTGCGTGGAATTAGCTAGACAACCTCGTCGCGAACCATCTAAAGATGGAAAAACTATTTTATATATGCTGCCAAGAAGAAAACAAATTTTCAAACAACGAAACTTTCACGACAAATTCGCTTTGGCTGCAACAATCTCGGAATCTCGGGGATGATCGATCGATCGTACGCTCTGAATAGGGACCGAGTGAAAAAAGCAAGTGACTTGCATAGAACCAAGAAAGTTAAAGCAGGAATTTGAAAAAGACATACTTTACACAGCCCCCCTCTCTCACTCTCTCTCTCTCTCTCTCTCTCCCTCGGAGCTAAGTACAGCTAATCTTGGGATTATTTATCTGACAGGTTGGGCCAACATCATCTTATGCAATGATTTTTAGTTAGAGGTCCGTACAATTAATCCACGAGTGAATAAACAGAGTGATTCGCAAAGACCCAAAAAGACGAAAAAGGAATCATGAACAGCAGAGCAGCCTAATGTGTCACTATATGCAACTTCTTCTATGAACAATGGCTCGGCGACGGTGACATATAATGCTCATATCATAGTCATAGCCACTGATCTCCGCCATTATAGTCAAGAAGGGAAGCAAAAGCCTGATGGAAGTTGGAGTCAGCATTTGCTTGATGATTATTATGAACACAGTCACTACTCATCGCTGCCCAACCCAGACCTTGCACTTGGCACTGATCAGCGAACAGATCGTCACTGCTCGTGTTGCTATTGTTGTTGTTGAATTGATCTTGATTATTGATGCCTGACAAGTCGAAATTCAGGAGCTCTGACAAGCAGATCTCCCCAATCTCAAAGTCATCCATCAACAGATCCGCCGGAATATCTCCTGTGAATGGCGGCAAGACCCCGGTGGGAGCCAGGTCCACCGCCACCGCTGCCAAATCTGTGTTGATAGGATCTTCATTTTGGTGAAGTTCTTGCTCTGGTGGTGGGTTGATGAGGATCTTGGAGCACTTGAATGCCTTGGTCTTGACCAAACGAGGATTGGGCTTACTTGATGGTGACTCGGATGCGCTATTATCATCAGTAGACATTTTCGATGTCTCGGAATATTTCGGGGTCTTTACTTTATTGGGTCGATCGTCATCGTCATGATGATTTGGGGATAATTGATCGACATGACCATCACGAGATTGGGAGTTGGTTTGATTATTGCTCTGGACCTTCCTGCCTAAGTTTGTGTTCCAGTAGTTCTTTATTTCATTGTCTGTTCGCCCTGGAAGTCTTCCGGCTATGAGAGACCATCTAAACAAAAAGTTCCGGCGAGTTCATTTATACACGGTTAGATGACTTACCAAACCAGTACTTACATAGAGTGAGATGTGATGAAAAAATAAAGAATAAAAACGTTTACCTGTTCCCCAAAAGCTTGTGAAGCCTGACGATGAGTTCTTCCTCGTCAGGTGATATGTTGCCTCTTTTGATGTCAGGTCTCAGGTAATTCAACCATCTCAGCCTGCAACTCTTGCCGCATCTCTTCAACCCTGCAAATTTTTTCCATCTTTTTTCAGACGAAACCTCATTTCCTAGTGAATAATGGTAACTGTCTCTCGAGAATCAGACTGACCCAGATGAATCTTGATCTGTCCCACTATCTTCACAAGCTCACTTAAAGCAAATAGAAAAGAAGAATTACTGGCAAAATTAAGGACCTGCTTTCTTGGGGAGGTTCCTCCATCTGCCCTCACCGTGAGCTGTGATGTAGTCAGTGAGGATCTTGTCTTCTTGAGCCGTCCACGCACCTCTGTTCAAGCCCTCCTTGGAGCAGCAAGGGCTTCTTCCCATCTCGACAACCTCTCTCTCTCTCTCTCTCTCTCTCTGGCTGTGGTTCTTCTCAGTTTACTTTCTGGGTGTTCTGCAATACCTTTCCTCTGGTCTAGGAGACTTGGGTGCTTATATAGCGACCGTCGTTTGTCGTATCACCACGTGCATATACGCACATCCGTCCGTTCATTTGTCCGTTTTTCTATTTCATTTTCCGTGAGGAAGAGAAGCGACATACGCGGTCCCTTTGGAAATTATAAAACCAACATGACTGAATTACAAAATATTATTCCCCCTCTCATCACTGATGCTTTTTCCGAATATTTCTCAATAAATATTTCGAGACTTTTGGTTGCATGTGCCCTTTCGGGCGACCAGCGTTTTCATTCACTATTTCAAAACGTTTCCTATACATACATACATACATACATACATCCATACATCCATACATACGGTGAATATGCGTGGATCTTTTCGAATTAATACCGTTACCATCAGAACTATGAACAGAAAATCAAGAAAACTCTAAGTTCGAGATCGATGTTTCGGTGTTAGCTTGGAGTTTCGAGATGCCTTGTAAAGAGAAAACACATATCAAGACTCTCCCGAAGTCTCAGACTTCACACATGCATCAAATGACAGCACAACAAAAAAGAAAAGAAAAATTCGGCACAAATGACATATTGATCTACATAATATCTTAAACAAACGTGCACGATCCAATGATATAAGAACGAGCGTACGTTATCCAAATAAACAAATGCATTATCGATACATGTACACACTGTTCCTAATACATACGACTGCGAACGAAAATATTCTACAGAGCAGCTAAACCCTAGGTGTTAAAAAGTACGTATACAGGAGATTCCATTGAGCCAAAGAATTTCAGACGATACTTAGAAAACAAGAAGGAACACAATTTGTGGGCATGCACGTTCCATGAGAGAAAAAAATAAAGGAAAAAAAAAGGGTCTGACAGGCAGCTCGTACGTGAAGTGCCATTATTTACTATGGCCTTCAGTGCCGTAGACCAGCAACATGATCGTTGTCTGGCAGCGCTGTAGGTCTGTAAAACTTTTGAATCTCTGTTCTTCTCTTCTTCTTTTTCTTATCTCTCCCAATTATCGCTCTCCAGTTTCACGTCCTCGTCGCGAGCTAACTTTCTCGCGCTCTGTCTTGAAAGTTGGTTGGACTCAGCCGCCTCTCTCTCTCTCTCTCTCTCTCTCTCTACAAAAGAATACAGAGAGAGAGAGTCAAGAGGGGGGGTGGGATGAGAGGTACGTAGCACCAGCAAGGCCATAAAAGTAATGTCACTGACAACATATGGCACTCGCAGTTTCACGGCCCGATCTCGTGTTGGACCGTCCATGTCTCCATCATCTGTTTGTTGGTAGGGAAGAGGCAATTGTTGGGAGCGGAGTTCCTCAAAAACTCTTAAACTTAGGGTGGTGTATTTGTTTTGCGAAAAATATACAATTCCTAAAAAATACTTTCTAGAAAAATGAGTTCATTTTTCGGTATTTCGCTAAAACCTAAAAAAAACTAAGAAATTATTTTGAGTTGTTTGGTGAGGAAAATTTGATGGTAAAAATTATCAAAAAATTTTGTATTTTTTAAATTATTTCAAATTATTTTTTATTTTTAAATTATTTTTATCAAGAAAAGAAAATACATAAATGTTTTCCTTCTTAGAAAGAAAAGAAAGGAAAAAAAGAAAAGGAAATAAAGGAAATAAAAGAAAAAATATTAACAAATTCAAGATGAACAATTTTGAAAAGTGTTTTCACCTTTTTAGATAAGGGAATTCACTTTCTTAAAGTAAACATGATATTTATGTTAATTGGAAAGTATTTTTTGTTGACCAAATCATTTTCGGAGAACCAAACGGATAAAAGTCTGGAAAACACTTTTCAAGAAAAAACTTTCATCAAAACAAACACACCCTTATTATGCTTATATCAATTTAATTCTAACCTTTTAATTTGATCAATCTAGTCCTCAATCTTTCTAATTTTGATTGGAAGCCGACGTGGATGCCGGCCATCCTACGTGGCACGACCGGTATTGAAGTAGATAATTTTTTTTTAAATTTTTAAATATATTTTCAGAATTTTTTATTGATTTTTTCTTTTTCTTTTCTTATCTTTTCCTTCTTTTCTTTTCTTTTCTTTTTTCATTGTGGTCGCAGCCCTCACCCAGTGGCCCACGAGCTCCGGCGAACCTCGCCAGCCATTGTGAAAAAGACAAAAAAAAAAGGAAAAGAGAAGAAAAGAAAAGAAAAAAATAAATACAGATTTTGGAAAAAAAATATTTAAAATAGAACGGCTAATGTCAACGTCAGTGATTTCCAGTCAAAATAGGCTGGATAGACTACCTTGGAAAATTATTAAAGGGTTTAGGACTAAATTGATCAAATTGAAAGGTTTACGACTAAAGTGGCATAGATGAAATAAGTTTAGGACTCTTTTGATAATTATCTCAACAAATTATCTTATTGAAGTTATCTCATTAGTCTATAGAATATACGAGGCTTTATATTGTAGTATTTTTCTGCTGTATACACTCCCCAATTTCATCTCGCAACTGACTGGGATTTTGGGTACATGCTTCAATGCATTTATTTTTGGTTTCATGGATAAATAATATCCCTAAGTCGAATCAAATTAAGTAAATTATGAAGTCTAAAGTTCAATAATTGTCAGAAAGATTTCCTCCATCAATTACTTCTTTTAAGAGTCAAATAAAGTTAATAAGGCGGGGAAAATTATCCAAAAGTTCAAAATTTATTATACTTTTACCAATTGAGTCATACACTTTTAAATTTTGCTAATTGAGTCTATGTGGCCAATTTTGGCTTGAAATCGCTAACGTTAACAATTTTAAATAATATTTTTTGAATTTTTTTATTTTCTTTTTTTCTTTACTTTTTTTCTCAGCTGGTGAAGGTCATCGATTACCCTTGCCGGCTGTGCAGCCTTGGTTGTGGTCGGTGTGGCCGCGGAGGCCTTGGCGAGGGTGCAAAGGCCCTTGCCCGCGGCCGGTGATCCTCACCGGCAAAGAAAAAACCTAGAGAAAAAGCAAAGAAAAAAAGTAAAATAATAATAAATAATAATATAAATAATAAAATTTTTGAAAAAATTATTAAAAATTGTTCACGTCGGCACTAGCTGTGCCACGTAAGACAGCAGGCATCCACATCAGCAAATTTTGACCAAAATTAGCCGGACAGACTCAATTACTAAAAATGTGAAGGTTTATAACTCAATTGGTAAAATTGAAATGTTTAGAATCAAATTAGCAAAGTGCATAGGGTTAGTACTTTTTGGACAATTTTTCCAAAGAAGGCTACACAAGTCCCACGTACATCCTATCCTAGGATCCATATATATATATTTGACTATCTTGTTATCACATAGTAATACGCAATGACCCCTTTTCCACAACATTCTTCTAGAAATTTCGTACTATGACGCCCTCACCTTATGCCAATATAATAATATAACCTGTATGAAACAATTTAGGCATTCAAGTCAATAAAATACAAAGAAAGAAGGGTTCTTACCATGGGATTGAGATCTCTACTTCTTCTCTGTTTTTGTTTTCTTAACTCATCAATTATATTGGTAATACTAATAATCTTGCGATTTGGAGGATATATATCATACACTTTGGGATGGAGCGCATCTAAAGCACTCATTAGCCTTTGATCATCTGAATCCCACGTGAGGCAACCTACTAAATTACGTTGATGAGGATCTATTTGGCATGAAGCAAGTCCATAATTTCGTTTCAATTTTCTTGTGCGCAATAAATTTCAATGCATATCTTTATCTAAAGAGTAGCATGGTGGCTTTTGTGAATGGAGTAGTATGATGTTATCGAAGATTGTCCCCTCCTTTACTACACATGTAACAAGCAACAAAATTTGAAATTTGACCTCTAGGGTGAAAATGAGTCTCGAAATTGCATGTCTGAAAATTGAGCTATATCGGTGCTTCTTGCACAAGATTAAACGCCTTGTATTTCCAAAATTTCAAGTGAGACAAGAAAGAAAGCTACGATGTGTGTTTTCTATCTACTCATGCTGGCATTGGACAATTGAAGCAATAAATTTATTAGTTGGAAAGCTACCAAATCCAAAGCCCTAGTCTTATAAATATTTTTTTTGGCCAAAATCACTGCTTTCATTCGGCTCATCGAAAAGCCGTAGTCTTCTCTTGCTTTCCAATAACCTAATTTTACAATCTACACCTTCCCTCCTAAAATGCCCATAATTTCCCCCATTGTCAACTCCACAATACCACAATCCTTTTCACTTTTGACAAAATTGGTATTTTCATGGCTACTCTCGAAAAAATTTACGATATGGGTGTGGAAAATCTACGGTCCATCCCCTCGAAACCCCTCTAGATCTTTTGTTGAAGACCCTTGATGTCACATCAGAATAGCATTTAAGGGTTTATTCAATTCATAGAAGTTGTTCCCCTTAATGATAAAATTCATCTCGTCATGACTCTCTCTCTCTCCATATAAATATTATGATTTAGGAAGTAATGTACCCACAAGGGGCCAAAAAAGAAATAAAAAAAAAAAGGTGTTAGGATGCATGTGTGAGTCGTATTAGAGAAATTTCACGTTGGAGAATTGGCGTGGTGTAGAGCACTTAATATATCTTAGTTGGTTCATAACTCATTGGCTTAAGCGTTTTGAGTAAAAATAGATCCAATTAAATATATAAATAGGCTCAAAGTTGGGTTTCCTCTTGGTGATTTCCTCAAGAGATAGGTATCGGATTTCTGTTGCGTGCTTCCAACAAATTGGTATCAGAGCTGATGGTAGATGAAATTGAGCGTGATTTCCGGGTGGTGGGCATTGTGGTGTAACAATGTAGGCCCAGTAGTAGACTTCATATCTTCATATCTTGATGCAGAAGGATACTTGGATTAAGGGAGAGTAAACCTCACAACTAAGCTCACACGTGAGGGGCATTTTGTTAGGATACATTGTTAGATTCCGAAAACCGATGAACCGTTGAAAACCATCAACGAAATAGGATCATACATGTATAATTCATTGATAAAGCATAAACACGGAAGTGTACGTGAATCCATAGCGTAGACTGTTCTTCGGTGTCGTGCGGGTAGCCTTCCAGAACAATACATTTTCTCTGAGAGTTCTCTTTAAATTCTCTTTGTGTTTCTCTCTTTCGATGGGATGAAGAGGAATCAGAAACTTACGTACGTTTTAGGGACCATAACCGCTCTTATAAGGTAACCCTAATGTTACCCTTTAGAAATTACAATTTTGCCCATCATAAAATTGTAATTTCCCCTTTCAGTCTCTACACATTAAAGGGTCACACCCTATTTGATACATTAAAGCCCTAAATTACCTTAACTTAATTTATCACTTTTAAAGGGCTTAACTTTATATGACAATATGTATTGCATTATTATTTCACATATAACCCAACGTTGGATTAAGGATCCAACAATCTCCCACTTGGATTATATGTGTATCCTTATAATTATGCTTTGCAATAACAACTGTTTGAGCTCAACTTTACTGTCATTACCGAAATGTATCTCTAACCAATCCGGTCCATCAATCATATTAATATAGGATCAAAGCGGCTTTTGTCACATCTATTGTAACTCAACCCATCAATGGTCACAAAATTGATACAACTGAATGACATGGATTATGATGTGGATGTGTAGCATGGAAATTTCATGAAATGTGATATTAACATGCCTATTTCCAACTGGTCCACCTTAAACCTTAGTGAGATCAGACTTTACCAAAATCAAAGTGTGAATAAATCCTGATATTTCTGCAGAAAATAACCTCAAATATCCATATACTGAAATAATTGAAAATGTCTATATTAAGAACATTTAAATTACAAACTCCCACTAAGACTGAATATCCTCAATAAACATAACACCCATACGAGCAGTATGCTCATGGAACACCTTAGGTGGCAATCCCTTAGTAAGCGGATCCGCAAGCATGGAGTTTGTACCAATATGTTTTATAGACAACTGTCCACTCTGAATTCTTTCTTTAACAACAAGGAACTTGATGTCTATATGCTTTGACTTCGACGAGCCTCTATTGTTGTTAGAATATAAAACTGTTGATTTATTGTCACATAATAACTTGAGTGGTCTTTCAATGCTATCCACTATCCGTAGTCCTGTGACAAAATTTCGTAGCCATATTCCATGATTGGATGCTTCATAACACGCTATGAATTCTGCTACCATAGTTGAAGAGGCCGTTATGGATTGTTTGGCACTCTTCCATGAGATGGCACCTCCGGGCTAACAGATAGACATAGCCTGATGTAGACTTTAAACTATCTTGGCATCCAGCAAAATCGGAGTCAGAATAACCAATGATCTCAAGCTGATCCGACCTTTGATATGTGAGCATGTATCCTTTTGTTTTCTGTAAGTATCGCAAGACCCGTTTGGTTGCTTCCAATGGTCTACTCCTGGATTGCTTAAGTATCTGCCCAACATTCCAGTAATGTACGTAATATCCGGACGCGTACAAACCTGAGCATACATCAGACTCCCTATTACAGATGCATAAGGAATCTTCTCTATTTCCTTTCTTTCAAAATCATTCTTAGGGCACTGATTGAGACAAAACTTGTCTCCTTTAGATACAGGGGTATCACCTGGTTTACAATCTTGCATGCCATACCTTTTGAGAACCTTTTCGATATAGCTCTTTTGTGATAATCCAAGAATACCCCGAGAGCGATCCCGGTGTATTTGTATACCTAATACAAAAGAGGCGTCACCAAGATCTTTCATCTCAAAGTTATTAGACAGAAATCTCTTGGTTTCGTGCAATAAGCCTATATCGTTGCTAGTAAGCAAGATATCATCAACATACAAAACCAGAAAAATGTACTTGCTCCCACAGAACTTATAGTATATACATTCATCAACCAAATTCATCTCAAAGCCAAATGAGACGATCACTTGATGAAACTTAAAATACCATTGTCAAGATGCTTGCTTGAGCCCATAGATGGATTTCTTAAGTTTGCAAACCATACTCTTTGGATCTCCAGATACAAAGTTTTCTGGCTGCACCATATATATTGTTTCATCAATGTTACCATTGAGAAACGTTGTCTTTACATCCATCTGATGCAACTCAAGATTGAAATGCGCCACCAATGCCATTATAATCCTAAAAGAGTCTTTCGAAGAAACTGGAGAGAAAGTCTCTTTATAGTCAATGCCTTCTTTCTGTGTAAAGCCCTTTGCGACAAGATGAGCCTTATATCTCTCCACATTGCCTTTTGGATCCCTTTTGGTTTTAAATATCCATTTACAACCAATGGGCTTCACACCTTCTGGCAATGGGACAAGATCCCAAACGTCATTGTCTCTCATGGACTTCATCTCCTCCTTCAGGGCATCATTCCACTTCTGAGAGTTAGAACTTTTCATGGCTTGACGAAAGCTAATTGGATCATCTTTCATCATTCCAATATCAAAATCATGCTCTTGGAGAAATACAATGTAGACATCTGGCATTGCACTTCTCCTCTCTCTAGTGGATCTTCTTAATGGCATATGTTCTTGAGGTGGTAGAGTTTGATTTTCTGGAATAATTTCTTGAATGGGAGGTTCTCTTTCATCGTCCTGATCAGTTGTGTCCCGATCAATGACAATGGCACTTGTGGGATCAATGTCAATGGCAGGTGTAGGAATATTAACAGATTCCTCTTCAAAGTCAAGATCCAACATCCTCAAAGAACCAGGCAATTCCTAACTCAAAAATCGACTTAGCTGTAGGATCATAAAATTTGTACCCCCTTGATCTTTCAAGGTATCCAATAAAGTAGCAACTTATTGTTCTTGAATCCAGTTTCCTTTCATTTGGCTTATAAGGCCTTGCCTCAGCTAGACATCCCCAAACACGTAAATGCTTTAGACTAGGCTTTTTACCCGTCCAAAGTTCATAAGGGGTTTTGAAGTTGCTTTAGTTGGAACCACATTAAGGATATATCATCTTAAGCACAGTGACTGGTAAGGTAGAAGAACAAATCATACTCCTCACCATATCCTTGTTCTATTTCGTCTTTCAAAGCAACACTATTCATTGTGGGCGAACCCGCATCTTGTCTTGTGGGACGATACCGCATTCCTATAGGAATTTAGCAAACGGTCCCGGACGTTGCTCAATAAGAAAATCATATCTGCCGTAGTATTCACCACCACAATCAAAGACGCTTTTAATTTTCTTGTTGAGTTGATTCTCAACTTGATTTTATATGTTTTGAATACAATGATGTGCCTTTTCTTTAATGAGATATATGTAGCCATATCTTGAAAAATTGTCTATGAAGCGTTATAAAATATTGCTGACCATTGCCCGTTGGAAACGGTCCACAAATATCAATATGGATAAGTTCTAAGACGCTCAAGTTGTTGGCTACAAATCTCCTTTTATTGGTTTGTTTGCCCTTTATACAATTAACACAAATTTCAAAATTTGTGAAGTCTAAAGGATTGAGAATTTCATCCGACACAAGTCTCTATCCTTTGCTTGGAGATATGACCTAATCTCTTGTGCCATAGATTGAATTCTCATCGGTTAATTTTCTCTTTGTACCTCGTGTACTCAAATGCAAGGATTCATTAAAAAAAGCAATCACATCAAGTGAATAAAGATTATCATAAACTGATAAAGAATCGGAACCAACTAAATTTGAATCTTGAAACAAACTGAATGTTCCATTCCCAAATGAACAAGAATAACCAGATTTGTCCAAAGCAGAAATGGAAATCAAGTTTCGTCTAAAAGACAGTACAATAAATGTCTCATCAAGATCCAAATATAATCCAGTCTTTAATAATAATCTAAATTTTCCAATTGCTTCAATTTGAACCGTCTTGCCATCGCCCACATAGATGTATCTTTCAACATCACTTGGCTTTCGCAACTCAGGCAACCTTGCATAGACACACTGATGTGAGTTGTTGCACCAGAATCTATTCACCAAGTGTGTCTAGGTACCGAAGTTAAATTAACCTCAGAATAAACCAAATTAAGAAGCACACCTTTCTTAGCACGCCATGCGTGATAATTGGTGCAATTCTTCTTCACATGTCCTGTGGCTTTACAAAAGAAACAACCTGTGTTTTCCGGATCATCCAGTTTTTGTTGTTGTTTCCTTTTGTTTGCCAAGGTTGCAGCTTCTTTATCCTTCTTCCTTTTCAGACATTGTGCCCCGGAATGCTTCTGAAATAGCTTTCTTCATGATCATCATACACATGCGATTTGATCTCTCCCACCTTTCCATATCCCTCTTTTGATCAGAGGTGCTTGGATCATTAAGCGGTGTAGGAGAATCGATCCTTAACGCAAGGTCGAGATCCATGACTCCGAGAACTATCAGAAGGTTCTCTTGCCATGACTTGAAGTTGGTGCCATTTAACATAGGAATTGAATTAATGCTGGCAAGTAATAGAGGAGTAATAGCTGAATTCAAATACAACCAATAAAACATGCTCACGTAAGTTTCAAAGCAATATATCAATTCAAATCAAGGTAATTCCCATCTCAAGACATCGAGCACTACATTAATACCTTGTCTTTGGACAACAATATTAACTACTAAGTGATATCTTGTTGCAGTAATCAAACATTGATAATAATAGTATGTCAAACAATAAAACTTCCTTTGGGTCGATTTATTATTCACATACAAAATCCAAATAATCATCACATGTTAATCACCGTAGTTGCAAATGTGATTTTGTTAAATATTAACCTTCCTTTGGGCTGGTTAAAATCCACATGCATCACATGTGCATACCTTTTATATCTTAAAATAAATTAATTTACACAAGAGAGGTCCATTTGTGGACATGTTGCTTCAATCAATTTATTTCAAGATATATATTCCTCCACCAAAATTTGAACACGCGCCTTAACCGCCCAAAGGCCTGTGTCCCGCATGTGAGATCCCACGCACCGGCGTTGCGCCTGTGCTTCAGGCGCATGAATCTCACGCGTGCCGGTGCCCGACGGCACGTGGAGCGCGTGCGGACGCATGCAGTCTCCGATGGAGGCGCGCCGCCCATCCTTAGACTCATCTTGCCATCAGGATTCTAGATTTAACATCAAAATTCACTTTTAACAAATTTAAAAATTTGAAAAATACTGTACAGTATTAAAAATCGATTTTGCTTCGTTGCGCAAACATCCGTACAAACCCTAATTTCACAGATTGCTAAAACCGAACCCTAAAACCAATGAATTAACATGTATACTGCTATGATACCACTTGTTAGATTCCGAAAACCGATGAACCGTTGAAAACCATCAACGAAACATGATCATACATGTATAATTCATTGAGAAAGCATAAACACGGAAGTGTACCTGAATCCATAACGTAGACTGTTCTTCGGTGTCGTGCGGGTAGCCTTCCAGAATAATACGTTTTCTCTGAAAGTTCCCTTTGAATTCTCTTTGTGTTTCTCTCTTTCGATGGGATGAAGAGGAATCAGAAACTTACGTACGTTCTGGGGACCATAACCGCTCTTATAAGGTAACCCTAATGTTACCATTTAGAAATTACAATTTTGTCCATCATAAAATTGTAATTTCCCCTTTTAGTCTCTACACATTAAAAGGCCACACCCTATTTGATACATTAAAGCCCTAAATTACCTTAACTTAATTTATCACTTTTAAAGGGCTTAACTTTATATGACAGTATGCATTGCATTATTATTTCACATATAACCCAACATTGGATTACGGATCCAACATACATATGTGAATTGTGTTAGGAAAATTACGCATCGGAGAATTGATGTAGTTTAGAGCAATTAAAGTATATCTTAGTTGGCCATAACTCATTGGCTTAACCTTTTGAGCGAATGTGAGTCCAACTAGATATGCTAACAGGCTTAGACTTGGGCTTCCTCTTGGCAATTTCCTCAGGCGAAAGGTATCAAACTTCTACTATGCGCTCCCAATGATAGGTCAATTGAATGCTTAAACCACATGGCCAACTCTTAATTACTTTTTCGATTAGGGAATCTAAGCGACCGAGTAACTCAAGCAGCATTTTAACGGATCATTTGTTATTAACTGTTCTGAAATAGTGACAGCCGAATACTAAACAAACAAAAAAGAATGGTGAGACGATATATTGCCAATGAACAGGTGATACAATGTGATGATTATTGAGATTCGAGCGGTAAAAATCGAAAATTTATTTGGCTGCGAAACGAAGATCTGTGTATATTATATAAAAAACGGCCAGGAAAAAAAATTGCTCATAAATCAAATGGTGCAGAGGATATTCGCTTTCGTATAGCGTGGCGATCAACCGTCCCCTCCAGACATTTGACCAATAAAGGAGACGCGCCGTCGCAGGCGTGATCGTGACAACGTATGAAGAAAAGTTTCGAAATCATCAAAAAGGGTGAGGGAGGAGCAACTTGCCAAGATATGCTCTGTGCACATTTGACATGGAGTGCGCAAATCGTGCTCTCAAGCTGTGCGACATTATTGTTTCGGCGAGCAACGCCCGAGCGATTGTAGTTTCGTGGGCAGAATTATGGTGGTCGCATTCACATCGCGTGTCGAATGTAGGAAGTCACGTGTCGGCCCCTCCGATTGGAGGAAGGAACCCGCACGTGGCGGAGCCATTGCTAAGACCGTCGCCGGAGGAAAAGAAAAGCTTTTTCGAATATTTGTCTTGACGTGGCCGTGTATCTATAGGATGGGCATCTTGATGAGGTCAAGTTCGGTAAAGACTGAGATGAGTGGTTGCAGTGAATGGTGATTGAAACGAAAGAATCACACAGTTGAACTCATTTGTGTTATCTCGAAAGGCTTTGTTTTCATCTTTTATATCGTCCTGGAAATTCGAAAGATGTAATACAATACTCGGATTTTTAAGAAAGAAAGACGGAAATACATAGATTCCTTGTGAACCGATTAAACCGTGTTGTTTCTCCCCGGAAGCCTCGAGCTGCTGCTGCAACAACAGCTGGTGAGACGTTGAAGCACATTGTTCAAGTAGCAGTATATGTTGAATGATCTGAATGAGCTATCCGGTAAGTCGAGTAGCTCGATCTTGCTGTTACGAAGATCATTTCTTGGAATGTTAGGGGATTTGATAAATCCTAAAGGATAAACAAGTTTTGAAGACAGTAGAAAGCATGACGTTCAATGCTTTTGCTTGCTTGAAAACAGGGTTCAAGAAACCAAAGGCAGCTAGGATTGTTTCCACTTCTTTTCAACATCTTTCCTTCAACTATGCCGACTGTCATTCTACGAGTAGGAATGGCCGCCTGCCAGGTCGGAAGACTCCATGGATATACAAGTAGCAGTTTGCGACTCCTCGTATCCTAATTCTTCAGCTGACAAGGTTGTATATACTGACCCTACAGGTGCAACTTTTTCTAGTAAGGAGGCATGGAAGCTAGTCAGAGATCCCGGTGCTACAGTCTCCTGGTTCAACTTATTTCGCTTTACAGTGTGGTTAGCTATTCTCGACAGACTACAGAACGTTTAGTAGAATGAGAAAATGGTGTGATATTGAGAGCCCATGAGTCCCCTGTAAACATCACGAGGGATCCAGTGATCATTGAGTGCTATGCTCCTTCTCTGAGAAAGTCCGGGTCTGTCGAACTCTGACGGTTTCAGCGGCGAATGGGATGAAGAGTTTTAGTTGGGCTTTGCAGGCTATGAAGACTTGAGAGTTGGAAGACCAATTGGGCGATTACATTAGAATACGTCTCCCGAAGTTGACGCAGTCATTACAGCTGCTGTGTTTCTCGTCCTGCGATCTTTGCTTCCTTCAGCCTGCGCAGACGACAAACTTCACATGAGTTGAGGCAGGCATGCAGGAGATGGAGGGTCAATGTTGTCTCTGGTGGCGACATTCAGTAGCTGTTTCTAACGTGAATCATTTTACTATTCTTGTACAAGGGACGATTCTTTTCCATTCATTGTACAGATTCGCAGTACAGTATTCGGGTTCTTCCTTGACTCGAGCTTGTAAGTGTAAAGGGAGTTCTTCTCCCTCACCTTTTGTCGTCCAATGAAATGGATTTACTTATAAGAAAAAAAGCATGCATAAATGATTCCTAATGAACATTTATATGGCATGATATAAGCTCTATAGACCCACCCCTAATTTGGACAGTCATGTCGAGCATGATATAAGCTTTTATAGACCCATGCTTAATTTAAATATTGATGGTCATGTCGAATATTATTTCGGGACGTACAACACATGAACCCCTAGTTCACGTCATGCTATAATCAATTAATTAGCATTTGGTTGTGAAAAATTTCCTAATCTCTCAATGAATTAAATGTAAATGAATGCACATGGCGATATTTATTTTAAGGTTATCTCTAGGCGATATTTGAATGGTGCGAAAAAGAAACGCGTTATATTCTCATTGTCGCATCAGTAGTCGAATCTAAATAGACACACGACCGACTCTAAATCCATTTTAACTTTTAGTGGGTAGGTATATGTCAATGTCGTGACCCTCCCTCGTAGGGGAGCAATTTTACATTAAAGTAGGACTTTAATTGGTATGATTTGAGCACAAATATAATATTAGACCGACCTCCAAAGGTTATTGTCTTTTATGCGAATGATGCTATATCAAGGACGTACTCGTGGATCTCCTGCACCCTAAGTTGACGTGCACGATATGGAGTCTCATGGATTACTCAAATACATTTACTTTCACATCCGAAAAATTGTTTACTACAAGATCCTTCAATGTACACACTTATCAGACTAAATAAGTTCATTAAATATCGTGAACAGACAACATGAAATACTTGCACAACCATGATTTTTGGTTGGTCATATGATCATTAATATCATCTTACTTTGATATCGGTGTTACCTCATGCTTACGACATAACATCCTATCAAAAGTGTTATACCCTTTTTGGTACATATCATTGTAAATCTATATTATCCATGGAAGAATAACTCCGAATAGTCTAAAACCGATTTTACTGATTCGATCTATTAGATCTGCAAAACAGATTTCATTAGATTAAACTAATTAAGCTACGACGTGTACAATACGAACAAATAGAGACAGAACTTTTCTTCCGATTAATTTAATTGCTTATGTAATCTTGTTTTATTAATCCATAATCAAATTATGCACAAGAATCTTGAAACCAAATAATAACACCGCCGCCCTAAAGGGGAGTCCGGGACCGGTTGCATTTTTGGACTTTTGTTAGGCAGACGCATGACCCTTCTCTTAACTTTTCACCTAAAACAAAATCAAGACCGCTTAGAAAAACATTTCCTAAACTAATTAATTATCCTAAACGTGCTTAGACTACCTCTGGCCCTGAAAACTAGACAGCTCGCACAATATTATATACGCGATACTAAACTCATAATTGTGATCGGATGCAATAATTTAACAAGAAAATGAAGATGTGAATTATTATCAGTATACTTTTTTATCAATATCATATTGAAATAGTCTGGCAGCGCCGGCGGATATCTGGACCACAAAGAACGATCAACTTAGTTAACTAATTAATCTCTACTTAGGCTTAATGTTTCTAATTGGCTACCACCATGCATGTTGTAGTGAAATAAGTCTGACATTGCCACGATAATATTGTCCAATGGTCGCGAGATTTCGTGCCGTCAGAGTGCGTCATATATTCAGCTGGATCTTGGAGTCTTCCCCCTTGAATACGTTCTTACAATGAAAAGGTTACATAATTTAAGCAAAAGGGTACGTCTTACTGGTCGTGTTGAGGCGACGCATGCCAGATTTTCAATGGCTATATTGCTCTTCAGATAGAGATGAATTGGTAACATGCACGTTGTGTGTATTTTTTATTCTCTGATTGAAGAATATTTGGAGTTTTTTGATGAGTATCGAGTACAGAGAATCTCGTTCAACTAATAATTGTGACGAGATATTCCAAGTGCTAAAGACTTGAAGAGGGAGCACAAATGGTGAATCAAAGGAAGAGATTCGGGGAAGCTGCCTCTCTCTTGAACAGACTTAGAGAAATGCTTAGGCGACTATTCTTAATTCATTGTGAAAAATAATAGTATATTTTGGGCCACAAAAATTAAATGATAAATAATCATAATTATTATGGGGTTTACTCCTTAAAAAATTTATAACTCACAATATGTTACTCTCACATTGACCAAAAAACTATTAAGTTAGTAAAGCTCATTTGTTTATTGATCTTCTCGATTTCAGCAGTTTGGTCATCAAGATAAAAGGGGGAAATTATCGAGAAAGTTCTGAACATATTGTATTTGTACCAATTTAGTCAGAAACCTTTTAATTTGACCAATTTAGTTTTGAACCTTTTGACGATTTACCAATGCAGTCCATTAACTGAATATTGCTGACATGGACGCCGGCTATCCTACAGGGCTCGACCTGATATGGATAATTTTGGAAAATTTTAAACTTTTCTAATTTTTTTTATTTTTTTCCATTCTATTTTAACTTTCATTTTCTTTTTTTCTAGTGGCCGGTCGCCGACCACAGGCGATGGCCGACGAGGGCGAAGCTTGGCAAGACTACCCTGGCCTGGGCGAGGTCAACCTCTCCAGATCTAGCGAGCGGGGCCTCGTCGCCCCTCACCAGCCATCGCTTGTGGTCGGCGGCCAATGACCGGCCACTGGTGAAAAGAAAAAGGAAAAAAAAAGAAAGAGAAAAGAAAAAAATTATTAAAAAACTATTCACATCAACATTAGCCATGTCACATAGGATGGCCGATGTCCGTGTCGGCAATTTCCAGCCAAAATTGATCAAATGGACTGCATTGACAAATCATCAAAATGTTTAAGGCTCGATTGGTCAAATTGAAAGATTAAAAATTGAATTGGCACAAGTGAATAAGTTTAGGACTTTATTGGTAAACTCCCTACTAAGCAAAGCTGTTAATTCCATTTTCTAGAGCTTATCTTGGAGGGTTTGAAGGAGCTTGTTTGTCACAATCGCCGTCTCTACTAATTGAAACCCTCAGTAGGTTTTTCATTTTTCTATTAAGAGACATACGTAAGTATGTTCATACATATACATGCATACCCATAAAACTGTTTTTGATATAATCATTAATCAAATATAGAACGCTCAAGTTATAAGATCGGCTCGACAGAGATGTGACGGCTTCAATAAAAGTTTGTATTTCTGTCTTTGCGAGAATGGTTCCACAAATTTGGCGGTTTGAGACTCGGGAATTTTGTATCTTGCTTGTGGATTCTTGTGTTGGGGTGTTATACTAGTGGTGAGGAAACTCGTATTCTCATGATTTCATTCATTAAAGAACTCGAATTTTATGGTTCTTCGTCTTCGAATCTATTTTACGACGGCCGGCTCCTTAAATTGCTTGTTATGCATGGATACGAGTTTGACTTCATTTTTTCCTACCTCAAGTTGGTAATGGGAGGAAGTGAACAGGGATTGACGCCTCGGTGGATTTTCAATTAAGGAGCAAAAGGTCACTTGCTCAAATCTACTAAGTATGTACAAATTATTCTAAATTAGGGCCACTTGAATAGGTCAAAGGCCCTCGGTCTTACTGGATCACAGAATTTGCAGGGTTATCTCATGGCCTCCGAGTAGCAAGGTCTTCACGTCCGTCTGTGCCCCTGAATATATATAATAAAAATGCATATTGTGTCTTTAACATGATTCGTGCTATTCCACTATGGCTTTCTGCCTCATGAACCGACCATTAAGAACATCAGCCTAAGTATTATACTGCCCCTTTCTGTGGAAGCTTTGAACCCGTAATAGATAAGTTGATGATGGTCTCAAATTTCAGGACCAACCTCTTCCGTGCATAAGCATGTGGTTCTCACCGTTCTCCTTCTCTCAAACCCTTTTTTTTTTTTTTTGGCTCGGCTACTGTGCATGCATAAGATGAAAGTGGTCATGTGTCGTATTTAGTGAATGGTCATGCGTCGCATTTAATGAACCTTGTACCCGGGACAGAACAAATTTGCACTATTAGATTTGGCGAGTCCCATTAGATTTGGCGATGGCCCACATGGGACTCGCCATTCACGACGGTCCAAATTCAATTTAGTACATATGCTACACTCCATCGGCCTGATAATTTCTTTTTGTATCCACACGCCACTCACGTTTTCGTTGTCTTTTTCGGCTTGGCAAGTGGATCTGTACGTACTTAGAAGGGCAAAATTATCCAAAAAATTCTAAACCTATTACTCTTTTGCCAATTTAGTCATAAACCTTTTAAATTTACCGATTTAGTCCTAAAATTTTTTACTTCTTTTCAATTAAGTTCATCCGGCCAATTTTAGCTGACCGGCGCTAACGTAGCCACCGGACGGCGCTGGCCATCTCGCCAATGCTGACGTGGCATTTTTAAATTTTTTTTCAAAATTTTTAATTTTTTTTTCTACCTTCTTCCCTCTTGTTAGTTTGGCAACCGGCAACCGATTAGAGACACAAGCCGGCGAGGTGCCTCTAGTCGGTCGCCGATTACTAGATCGACCTCTAGCAAAGCTCGCCCCCACCGGCCACTGACGAGGGCAAGCCTCGCCCGTTACCGCCAAGCCAATCTCACCCAGCCAAGGCGAGACTGACCTCCGATGGCCAAAGTAGCACCGACACACAACACGCGACATGACACGACACGCGACACGTTATTTCTCAAAAAATAAAGAATTCTGACACGTTAGGACACGTTGTGTATTAAATATATATTTTTATATATACATAATAAATTATTATTTTTAAATTTGATTCAAATAAGTAAATGAATAATAATAAAAATCCTAGAATGAATTTACCCTAAAAAAATTATACGCATAAGTTTTTAAAAAATAATTATGTATAAATAAATATATTAGTTAAGAAACTAAAAATAAATAATCAAAATTGAAAAAAAGGAAAGTACGAATGGTGCCTTCTAGGCTTCTCCTTCACATCTCCACCTCATTCTCTCTCTCCTCCAAAGCCTTCGCTTTTAACACTCATTCTCTGCATGCTCCTCGACGCTCGCGAAGGAGAAGACATGCCTTCGGACACACGCAAGTCGGTGTCGGCCTCCGCCTCGTCGAAGAGGCCCCGCTCGTTGGCCCCACCTTTGTCCTCATCTCTTTCCTGCAACTCCTCTAACTCCTCCATGACCCACAACCCTCTGTGCCGAACAAGCGTGTCGCCGGCGTGTCCGGTGTGTTGACCGCGTGTCCGAGCGTATCGACCACGTGTCCAAGCGTGTCGGACACGCGACACGTGTCGAATACCGCTTCCGACGCTCAAATAGCATGTCAGTGCATCCTAGCCGATGGCATTGGCTGGCCTCTCCGTCGCTGGGTGAGGTGAAACCCAGCGACGTCAAGGTCATCCTAGCAGAGGTCGGCGAGACTCGACTTCGCCAGTGGCCAGCGGAGGTGAGCTTCACCAGAGGTCGACCTCACCGGTCGCCGAACTGACCGGAAGAAAGAAGGGCAAAAAAAAAAGGATTAAAAATTCAAAAAACATATTTAAAATTTGCTACATCGGCGTTGGTCGTATGAACTCAATTGACAAGAAGTGAAAAGATTTAGGATTAAATTGACAAGAAGTGAAAAAGTTTAGAACTGAATTGATAAACTTAAAACATTTAGGATTGAATTGGTAAAAGTGTAATAAATTTAGGACTTTTTAGATAATTTTTCCTACTTATAAGATAAAAGAAATGGTACACGCCATGCATTCAGCGATTAGCCATGATAGGGAGGTGGAGGCCATGCGCAAATCCAATGATCTGTGTGGTGTATTGACAATTGACACGACTGCGTCCGTGTGTACCTTACAACGCCACGAAATCCAGAGGTAAAGCGATACTTGAATGAGAGTTGGGTCCACTGCCGAAATCGAAACCCTAGGACCATAACGTACGGACGATTTCCAGCCTCCTAGACATGGGAAACCTGACGACGAACAGCTGGTCGATGAAGGCTAACCGTGCCAACTCCCATGTGATTTTTGTCCTTATTTCACTTTTGTTTACAAGGCTCCCGGAGCTGTTGGAACACCTGGTAGTACAGATTCCGAGTAGGTAATGACCAGAAATATGTTAACTAGGGTTTCATCGTCGAATGCCATAACTTTTATATTGAACATCGAAAGTTTTCTTTTAGTCCAAAAGGTAAGTTTGGCAAGGCCTTATGGACTTTGAGTTAACGCAAGACGCTTTAAATATTGGATATGTTCCGTTCCGTCGGAAAGTATCGACAAAACACCTTTAAAAATGTGAATCGATATGGAAATCGACGAAGAATATGAAGGGTCCTTTGTCAATTCTTGGACGGGAAACGCAGATTGACGAGAATATTAACGGGACGAAGACAGTTATAAAGAAAGCAAATCACACCACACGTGACTTTTAGAACTTAGCAACATGTATTTACAAATAATTATTCAAAAACCCGCTACTAGACAATCATGGCCACATCACTCGCCCCACATCGCCGGTCTCTTCTGCAATTTGCAATCCCTTCTCCTGACGATCATAATAGCCCACGCTTCTCGGCCATTATCATTTGCGGCTTCCGGGATTTATGGCTCCGCAAATTGGGGATCGTGCTGGCTTCACAATCGAATGGGTTGTTACGATTGCAGCCAAAATTGTTGGCTTCGTGACTCGAATGCTTATATCTTGTTCTTGATCCATAGATCTTCCCTTCGGCTTCGGTTCTCTTATTGGCTGAGCCAAACCTCATTCACCGACACTCGTTGCTCGGCACTCAGGTATTTTTTTTTCTTTTGTCACACGTCGGCAACTCCTCGTTGCCTTCGTCGATTACCTATAGTTATCAACCAAAAGGAACCATGTCTTGTTCGGTCTTATCCGGTCCGAGCCAGCGGTCAAGGACCGAGACAATTCTGGGTGCCTAACAGATTCGTTTGCTTTTAACGATCGTGGGTAGGTAATTAGATCTCCGCGTACAAGTTGATTAGTTAATTATTAGAAAGAGTTGCCCAAAGAAAGTAGAGTGTCTCATAATGCAGCCCGCCGACACGCTTTTGCCAAAGACATGTGAAGCATTCGTGGCTGGCCCTCGAATTCGCGTGTGCACGCGAGGGACGTGACGACGAATTGTGGCCGGGCCCCGCCGGCCGGTCAGCATCGCACGTGACGTAGCACGTGAGAAACCAATTCCTTCGGAAACATCCGTATAAGCTCCCGATTCATGTGAACCCAACGCATGTGACCCGCTAGATTCAGTGGGGCCCCGTGCGGGGCCCGCATGATCGTGCGGTTCACATGTTCTGGGCTCACATATACGAGATGCATAGTTTCAATCCTTCATGGATCGCGAGTCCTTTTTGGAGTGAAAAGGTGTATCTAATATACCCTTGCAAAAGCCGGGCGCGACACCGGTAACCGAAAATACAAAACCATACAAGAGACGGTCGACGATAATGGCATTACGTATTCACTCACACCGTCAATACAAAAACTATATCCGCAACGATAGGATATTTGTCATCTTCGAGTTATTTGAAATATATAGTTAAAAAAAGACAATCGTAATTATAAATATATACTAGAACATTAGTTTTGGTAATTAATTCTAATAAAAAGGCCTCGTTTACCAAAAAAATATTTTGTTCATCGGAAATAATTTGGTGTCGGCAAAGTATTAGAGTGGAGAGGGTAGAAATGGAATGAGGTCATATGGTATAGATGGACTTTACAACTTTGCTTGCCGTGCTTAAACAGAAAGGGAAGAGATAAGAAAGAAGAGTCTCCAATAGAAAATCGCAATTGACTACTCTAAGCTATCCAATCACCTGTCAACCGAGGCAGGGTCCAGCTTGGACCCTCCGTTGGCTATGGTACACGTCAAACAATAATAATTTGAAACGCCTAACAAAAATTGTTACGGATTAATACTACAAAAAATCCTAAACTATAGACATTGTGACATAAATAGCTATTTTAACGTGTCCATCGTTATTTGGTGACAAGGATTATCATGTCCTGATTTGATAATCCACGTTTAACTTTTTTTGTCCGACATTCAAACTTAACGGATCAGAAATCACATCAATAGATTTCGTGGACTCGAACTACCATAAGGACAACATTGACCATATTCATATAATATGAGGGCTAAATTGACTATTTGCCAATTGTTCACAAGAATATATGAACAAATTAAAAATTTAGAGATTATGTTACATATGGGACCAAAGTTGATGGATCATTTGTGCCATTTTCCTTGTTATGATCAAGTCCCAAGACCTCAAATTCCACAAGCTGCAGGTCCACACGTTTGACCCGAACAGAGATGGCCTTGAAATTATTGTGCATGAGTTGCCAAGAAACTGACTAGTGCGGGTAGGTAGGTAAATCGATTAGGAACTTACCAAGAAACTGTCTAGTGCGAAAGGGCTGTAGTGAGGACTTAGTTGAGCTTTTGACCTTTAGAAGGCAATAATGGACACAACTTCAATTTTATTGAATGATTGACTTGCCTTCCACGTAGCATAGCTTGTTATGTGCCCCAAATTTCAACCGCGGTGTACTTAGCTTGGGGCTCAATCTCAGTTGAAATATATAGCTAGAGTGATCAATTTGAATTTGTATGTTTCAAGAGGTGAAATGTCTTCGAGGTTGAATGTTTCTGCTCTTAGGATTTGACAGCATTGATGTGCAAGTCGGATAAAGACCAAGCATCGATTGTCCAAAGCGATGGCCGGCAGGGATATGAATTCGTATCGATTATGCCATATGTAAAGATTACGTTTTGCATTTAATAAATGATAAACTATCAAACTTCTATGATAAGGAAACTCTCTTTCGAAGACGTGGAGAATCGAACACGGGCGTTATGACTGATCTCTCCATGTATGTTCGCTCCTTAACGACTAAGTCAACATAGGAAGAGGAAGATATTTTTTTTTTTATGAGTACATATTGTTAAGATGCATGTGTGAATTGTGTTAGAAAATCTCAAATCGAATAATTGATGTAGTGTTAAACAGTTAACATATCCAAGTTAGCCAGTAAATCATTGGCTTAAACTTTTGATTAAATTTAAGTCCAACTGGATATATTAATGGGCTCGGACTTTGATTTCCTTTTGGTGATTATCCCGAGTAAAGGTATCGAACTTCTGCTATACACTCCCAACATGTGGTATTAGAGTCGATGGTTAACTAGTGCTCCACCCTAATCTATTATGGTGTTTGGTGTAGCAATGCGGGCCCGATGACATACTGCATGGTTCAGTCTAGAAAAAAGAGATCAAGGATGAAGTTGCGTGTTAATGGAGATTCAAGATAAAATATTGTGATGCAAAAGGATATTTGGATTAAGGGAGAGCAGACCTAACACTGAGATCACATGTGAGAAGAAGATTGTTATGATGCACATGTAAGTTGTGTTTGAAAGTTCAATATCGAAGAATTGATATGATGTGAAGTAGTTAATATAGTCAAGTCGGTTCATGATACATTGGTTTAAGTTTTTAAGTGAATGTGGGTCCAGCTATGTTGACGGGCTCGAACTTTGGTTTGGCGATTCTCCGGTGAAGGTATCGCACTTCTGTTGCACGCTTCCAACACATATTCATAGCTTAATAATCTGAATTTTTGGAGTAACCCGGCATGCACTCAATTTATACGATCTCAAAGCTATAGTTGGGTGGCTGATGTTTGGGATTGGCCTCATGAAATAGGCTTCTTATGAACTCAAAATCTTGCTCAAACGTGGCCTCTCAAGGCCCAAAGTATCAAAATCCACACAAGAAAGGCCCAATCACCCCAAAAAGAAGTTGAGAAAGAAAAGGATAATCTTCAGCTATATCCTCTTGCTGTCCAGGACTCTCTGCATCCGCAAGCTTGTCTCTTCAGTCTCTTCAGAAATCTTGAGAGGTCAGTTCTCTCTCCTGCTTGATCAGCATTAACGTTTCCGATATAATTTTTCTACTACATTAACCCAACGAGAATGGTGTGCATTTACAGTTAACATATCTTGCTGTTATCTCTTTCACCTCAGATGGTTCTGCTAATTAGCTTGTCTCTGAGGACGATACAAATATGCAGAGCATATGCTGCTCTATACTTGCTTTGAAAGATTCAATTTTTAACTCAATTTATAAGTAGTTTTCTTCACTGTCGTGATTAATTCATACATCCGTGGCTGATGGTGCAGACTGCAGACTGGTGGTGGGAGTGAATTGGGAGAGAGAGAGAGAGAGAGAGAGAGAGAGAGAGAGAGAGAGATGGAAAACATAACAGCAAGTGAGATTGCAGGTTTTGGGGTGGGCACTCTGCTTCTGTGTGCCACAATTGCTGCTCCAAGAGTTGACTCTTTCATTTCTGCTTCCCAGAGGAGGTCTGAGCTTGTCTTTGCCCTTTCTTAGTTTCCTTGAGATGCTTTCATTTGTTGTATCGTTATGCTTCTGTTATTGATTGGTTTCACGGGTTTTGGACTAGATTGTTAGAGAGTAACTAGAAAAAGAGTTTCTTGTTCAAAGAGGAATTTGTCGAGTATCTAGAGTTTCTTTTTGCATAGTATGGGATTTGGGTTTTCCCATGAATTATTTTTGTCGTCTTTCTTCATGTTCTTGATGTTTGGATGATCTGACCGTAATCGGCAAAGGTTCATTACTAAAATTATTTGTCACTCACCAGGTTAGAGATGTTTGAAACGCTGAGTTTTCATTCTAATGAAGACATCTCTCTCTCTCTCTCTCTCTCTCTCTCTCTCTCTCTCTCTCTCTCTCTCTCTCTCTCTCTGTGTTATGGGTTGAACTTTAGTCAGTTCAGCTGCAATCTGCTGATTAGGTGTAGAGAAATCCCTTGCAAACACTCACCTACAAAGACTGAAGTTTGAACCAGAAATGATGGAATTACAATCGCATGTCAATTCTGTTTCTAGAGCACAATCCCTTTTCTTAAGCTAGGACGCTTCATCTAAGCATTCTGATAAAAACCTGCCTATGTCTTTTTGTGTGCAGCTCGCTCGGTATGTGCAGGAAATGCGGCGATCTGAAGATAATAGCTTGCTCAACATGTCGTGGAGTTGGTTCGGTCAAGGAAGGCGGGCTTATCAGATTCAGTTTCGTGGACGACTTGTATCAATTGCTTGGTGGCGACGAACCGGGTGTGAAAACCACACCATGCACGAAGTGTCGAGCTAAAGGTCATTTCCGTTGCCCAAATTGCTCTAAATCACAGTAATTGAAGTCCGGCTTTTCCTTCAGCTTTAAGAGGGCAAAATTGTTTAGGGGCCGCGCAAATTGATCGTTTGGCTTGCGCACCTCCCCTTATTTGTAACATAGACCGGTATTTGATTGGATTTGTCATAGCATAAAGACCCAAAAGATGGATCCTCCTGTAGGGGCTGGACAGTTTCTCTGCCTTGTACTAATAGAGATGAACACTTGCAGAAACAATTGTGAATGGAAAACAGAATCAAATTCACAGACTTGTTGCATATTGTAAATAGAACACAGCTGGACTAAGTTACAAAGTCGCTAAAGTCCAAATAGAAAAGGATTGGAATTCAGTTCATTTGGAGGGCACTTCCTGCAGCTGCTTCACCTTGGTGATATAATCAGCCATTGCTTCTTCCTTGCTCTTCCCTGAAATATAACCCATGAAAGACGAAACCAGGCGATTACTTTTCAGGTTAAAAGAAACTCCACAAACTCGTAAGCTTCAGATGAATGGTTTGGTTTGTTTGTAGCTCAGACCTTCAACTGCTTTCCTGGCATCCCATTTCGCCCTCTCCGTGGGGCTGAAGAACCCGGGTCGACCTAGCATTACAAAGAGAGGTTGATCAGTGCACCGACTGTGAATAGCTTCAGAGAAAACGTCGGTCTCAAAATTTCTCTTTTTTTACTGGTATTGACAGCTCCTATGGTGGATTGCTTGTACAGCCCATAGAGCACCAGCTTGTCCGCATCTTTTGTACTCGCAGGCAACGACTTGGCCTTTTCCGCATGTTCCTTGAACTCATCCTGCCACGAAACATGAAATCAGGGGAAGGGAAAAGTGCCAAAAAAAAACAAGAACGCAATGCAAGAACACGAGCATTGAAGATAAGGGCAATGCGAGAACCTCCAAAGCCATCTTTTCAGCAGGCTGGGGCTACGAAGCAGTCTTGTAAATGGCGAAGATGCAATGGATCTCTCCTCTTGTTTAAAAAGCGAGCTCGCATTGGCCTCTCATGGCGATGCGAACAAGAGAGATCTTTCTTGTGTAGTACGTCCGATAGTTGAGCCAACTTCGGCCTACTTGTAGCTTTTCTACCTTCTTTTGCCCCCCTTTTTTTTTTCTCTTTTGGTGGAACGTTCTTCCTCTTGTTTCAAACGTGCTACGAAGGGCTTGCTTGGCGAGGAGAATATGCCGTGATCGGTTACCTTAATTTTATCCAACGCCATTTTAGACGTACCGTTTATTTGATCTGTCAAGAAATGGACCACAACGTGTGCCGTGACTCGACCCGAAAGCTCACGGAGGCTCGGGCCTCAAAAGGAGTACTAGCGCAACGACCTTCAAGGGTGGATGTCCTTCGGATCCCCTTGGCATTCTCTCCTTCCACTAGACTTGGATCTCGCGAGGCCACGACTCGGCGTTCTCGCTCGTTATCAAGCGGGCACGTCGCGCCACGACTCGAGCAATCCGACCGGCCATCCATCCCGCCACGACGGTTGCCATCGGCCGCAAACCAAGTGGCTCGTACAGATCTTGGCACGCCCAAGTCCCGATGGGTGTCGAAAAATTGGATCGGTTGCATTCGAAGAGATAGGAAACTGAAATCGTGCTGTTACGTGCCTAATCTTACTCATATATGCACATGCACGTGAGCGCGTAGGGTTTAACCATCAAACCAACCGCTCTAAATAACATCAAATGTGACATCTCTTGATTAATTCACTCGAAGTATTGTCCATTTTGACCCGTCACATCTGAGTCTCACCGTTTAGGTAAGCACTTTCTCAATAGATCATCCACCCCAAGAACATTGTCGTTATGTCAAAAGGTGCCTCTTTAAGTCAATTTAAATTTTCACATATACATTCCAGAATCGATCTCTCATGTTCGGTATACAGCTCGGTTCGTTCTTGCTCCTTTTGCCGTCATAGAAGTCTATTGGGACCCGCTCCTTATTTAAACCCTCTAACCTCATAAATTATTTTTCATCTTCGTCAGATCGGATCGTTATATGAAAATATCTTTTCGGCATCTGTCGATTCCAAATTCGATCTCGGGATTGATGGTGCAGCCATAGTGCATCATGAGCTGATCCTAGATCTGGAAACAGAGCGGGGAGGCAGACGTAATCATAACGACATCGAACTAATCAAACTCCTCCCCAAACACCCCTCCCCATTTTGTCAAATTTGGAATACTAGTTGGATAACACCTTTTCCCCACTGACTCTCTTTGATTAAGGGCAAGATCTCGGGCTGTCCCATTGGCCCTAAGCATCGTCCGGTGTCAATAACGACGACTTAATTGCTCCCTAATTATTGCGGAAGAGCTAGACTAAGCTTAATGACTCGTCCTTATCAGTCCCGTGGATTTCCAACGTTAATCAAAAGCCCAAAAAAAAAAGAGAGGAGGAGGAAACGGCAAAGCCAGGTGGCCATCAATCGCCGTCCACCTACTTTCCACGAGTCGCGAGATTTGTCTGGACGTGTTCGATGTCCACGAGGAATACGTTACCTTAGTGGCAGTCGAATGTCCCACATCGACGTGACCCCTCATGACTACTTCGCCACTATAAAGTAACCTTACAAATATCTGCGCCCTTAATTACCTCGGAGAGCAGAATAACGAGAAAATTATCCAAAAAACTTTAAATTTTATTATATTTTAATTAATTTAATTTTAAATTTTTTGATTTTACTAATTTAATTTTAAATTTTTTTTTTTAATTTAAAAATTGGTCACATCAACGCCGTACCATCTAATAAATCTTATATAGGATGATCGACTTCCACGTCAAGATATTCCGAGCGAAATTTTAATTGACAAAATGTGAAAAAGTTTAGGACCCATGTGTTGAAATATTTTACATCACTTTATATACATGTGATCTCCTTCCGCTTATCAGTTTAAGTTTTTTTGCGGGTAGGACTTTCTATTATGTAATCAGATGTGGATTTTGCTCGATTTATTTGGCACGTGTTGCACCACCCCGTTCATCAGATTTCACACATCATTCCTAATGTCTCTCTCTTTAAACTTTTATTTGTCGTCGTGGACCTTTTATTTGTTTGAGCGTGGACCTTATTAAAAATGATGAGTCGATATGTCCATTTTTATCCATCTACTTGAGAAATGCCTATCATTATTATTTGATGACGTGGATTATTATATCACGATATTAGACATTTTCATATAGTCTAAGGTTGTGTTTGTTTTGCTAAAAATGTACAATTTCTAGAAAATACTTTCTAGGGAATCATTTTCTAGAAAAATGAGTTCATTTTTCAGTGTTTGGCTAAAACCTAAAAAAGATTTGGAAATTTTTTTCTGCTATTTGGTGAGAAAAATCTGATGGTGAAAATTATCAAAAAATTTTGTATTTTTTAAATTATTTCAAATTACTTGTTATTTTTAAATTATTTTTATTAAGAAAAGAAAATGCATGAATGTTTTCCTTCTTATCAAAAGTCCGTTTGACAATATAAATTCTCATTTCTTTTTTTCCAAAATAAATTTTTACTGAAAATAGCTTTAGAATAGAAATGGAAGTAGATAAATTTTCCGGAAGTAAAAGAATAACTTATTAAACGAATTTTTATTTCGATGTAAATTTAAGAATTTTTATTAAACGAATTTTTATCAAACGTTCTCAAACGTTACTTCCTGCTTTGAAACTCGTCTAGGGAATATAAATAGAAAATCCTATTTCTTGTCGAAAATTGGGTTGAGGAAAAAAATAGTTTTCATTCCCACCCTTAATTTCATGGGATTTCAATATATTGCGTACTCCATACATGGTCCCCATTATTATTTGACATATTGTATATCCATGGAAAAATGTATAGTTCTTCACTATCTCTTGCCTACTTTCATTTTAAAATCTTAAATCTAGTCCATCGTACAAATAGTTTAAATCTTGAAATAATTTTCTATTTCAATGTATATATGTGTAAAATATTTTTTTGTTGTGTGCTTTGTACTTTCGTCGATTTCTTTGCAAAGCGTGTTTCCGTCGTTATCTTTTAGTCGCGTATTCTTAATAGGGCAGTTTTGCTTCATCCTTCAAATGTCGCTGTCTAATAGTTTTCATATTTGCTAGTTTAACATGTTGAAACCCATAATGCAACATCTAATTGAAGATGTGCGCTAATTGTGTGGCAAACCATCAATTCGAAACTCGAGCATATCTTAGTCAGATCTTCCAATTTTTTTTATACCAAAAAGAACATGAAAAGTGTCTTAATATCCCATATCGCCTGGCTATGGGATTTGTCTGCTCTTTTATATATACGCGATTTTTCCCCATTTATCGGTTTAAACTTTTGTATCATACTTTCTACCTTGGTATCGGATCCAAATCCTACCCCAGTTTATTTCACATGTGCATTCATCCGGTTCATCAAATTCCACGTGTCATTTTTAATCTATATGCTCTTATATACACGTGATCGGACTTCTTAACCGTGAACGAAAATATTACCCAGCACCGCATTTTTCGGCGACTCTTCTCCTATAACAGCAAAAGAAAAGGTTTTTTTTTATATATTTTTTATTTTTGGCTAGCGTAGAGTCTAGACCGGACCCTCCATTTCGTCCTCTTCCTTGAGGAAAATACAAGTCAGTTTTCTCGTATACATTGTCTCCGAGCCTCGTGGTAAGGTCGCTTTGCTATGAGAGGAACATCGTCGCCGTAACGAGGGAGGTCACTCCACGAACCGACAAGGAAACTCATGAAAATGTCCCGAAAATTTTCATTATCATTTTCAGACTTTTCTGCCCCCACCCATTCCTGGTTTTTAGTACTATAAAGTCGTGCTCAAAGAGAAAACTCATGCAATTACTTACGTTTGCGAAGTACGGGCGCTCAAGGTCAGTGCAATTAGGGATAATCGATTTCAAGATAGGTCGGTTCCTACGATAAAACCTGGAACCATATCAGGTAGGATTTATTCTTGGTTCGTGAAATTGGAAATCGCCCACTTGGCCCAATTAGGGATAATCGATTTTAGAATGGGTAGGTTCCGACCCTGAAACCTGAAACCAACCAACAAGGTTGGTTCCAAGTTGGTGAAATCGGGAACCGGCCCACTTGGGCGAATTAGGGATAATCGATTTCAAAATGGATAGGTTCCGACCCAATCGGGAACCGGCCCACTTGGCACAATTAGGGATAATGGATTTCGGAATGGGTCGGTTCCAACCCTAGAACCTGAAACCAAACCAGCAGTGTTGGTTCTAAGTTTGTAAAATCGGGAACCGGCTCACTTAACTCAATTAGGGATAATCGATCTCAAGAATGGATCAAATCTGACCCTAGAATCTAAAACCAGACCAGCAGGGTTAGTTCCAAGTTTGTGGAGTCGGGAACCGGCCCACTTGGCTCAATTAAGAATAATCGATTTCAGAATGGGTTGGTTCTGACTCTAGAACCCGAAACCATACTAGCAGCATGGTTGGTTCCAGGTTTGTGAAATCAGGAACCGGCCCACTAGGTCCTGGGGTGTGTACAAGAACCTATGGATAATTTTTTAAGGCTGCAAGCGTATCTTGCTGTATGCGAGTTGTCATCCTCATAGTAGTTATCATGTCTATGCAATCATCATGTTTCACACTTGTTTGGTAATAAGTTTCGGCAAAGCGATTGTTAAAACATCCCATATGACTGGAAGTAAGCCTTAAAAAGGGAATTAGTTGCGCAAGCATAGCAGGGTCTCAGACTTCATTTCTTATAAACTCATGGATATCCGAATGAACATTGGTTTTGTCTGGTGCTCAATAAACACATTTATTCCCAATCATCTCTGGGGAATTGTTAAAAGGAAAAATATATATCTGTCAAGTCCGGTCCGGGCAGTTCGGTTTGCACCATAGAACCGGGAATATGGCCGATTATCATCCGTTTCAAATTTTAGGAATCAGGGTTCCCGAGTTGGACCGTAGCAATGCTAATCCCTAATTGCAATCATCAGACTTATGCATGGTACAAACTATGGTAAACATGTTTGTTTGTTTTTTTTTCTTAATTTAAATTCTGCGAATTTTCGCGTTTTGAATTTATTTTTTCAAATTTGGAACTCCAGATTTGGTAAATTTTTGTTAAAATTCGACACACTGAAAATATGTTGGGCATTGAAGACGAGGGACTAAAATAGTAAGCACGTGTCGTGTATTTATTGGTGCAATATTGTATTTGCAAAGACACATTTTTGAACGGTGATTATTTATTCGAAAAAAAAAAATGATGTTTATTTTTTTTATTTGTTTTTTAAAGTCCAGCTTCCGTTCGGCCAAAACGAAGATCCGCTAGCTGGTGGACAGCTCACCATGCCATTGCGTCACAATTCTTTTTTCCTTTTTTTTTTGGTGTTCTTCAAAAAAGGAAAAAAATCCAAGATTATTTTGTCCTTGTTTTTCTTTCTCCCCCGTTCCTATATATTAATTCGAAGCCAATCAAGCTCGATGTCCGTTTGTTTAAAAGAAAATTATTTTCCGGCTTTCCATGTTTGGATGACGGAAAACTAATTAATTGACAAAAAAAAAAAAACTAATTCCATAAACTCAAAACAACAAGTTTAAATTGAGAGAAAACAACTTTCCATTCTGGTAAGAATAAAAACACATTTCCTAAACCACCATACAAATTAAATTAAAATTTTTCCTTCCATGGAAAATACTTTCCTTTATCGGGAACTTTTCGGTGAAACAAACTTATTATTATACTAGTCATACTAACGCGCATTGAATCGACGCACCTCAAGTCCTCATTGTCTTGTTGGCTTTCGAGTGAGAGGAAGTGTTAGAGATGCGTAGTAAATCTTGCACCGTCCCTCGACAACTTTAAGATTTTGGAGAAGATAAAATGATTATGCACTCAATTGAATAGGATTGGCATGAAATAAATAGAGTTCAAATTTGTTCGTAACGTTTTAACCGTTGGTCAGTTGAATTCTTAACATTTTACTCTAGTCAAAACTCTACGTTTTAAAATACACACAACTAGTCATGCCCTTAGTTTGCCGTTAATAGATTTCCGAGACATAAAAAATTCTCGTGATTCTCTCTACCACGGCCATATCGCCTTAATAAAGGGTTAGGTCGGAAACGTGTAGGGTTTCCAACGTCGATAATGAGTCTAAGATTTGACCGTAAGGGCCGAATTAACCAAACCAAAATCCAGTCGACAAACCATCAAAATGTCGAAATCGATTGTAAATTTATGCATCTGGATCTAAGGGGCGTGCAAAATGAGCCGCCTAGACCGGACAGGCTGGTTCCGGATGATTCCCGGAGGCACCGGTCCGGTTCCCGGTTCCATAAAATCGGGACCGATGAATTTCGGTTCGGTTCGCAGGTCCACACCGGTCCCGGGTGCGGAACCGCCTACTCGGATCGGACAGATTTACTCACGCACATAAGTAAGACGACGAGAACAAAAATCTCAAAACAACAACAATAGCGGTTCATTCCAACCGAATTTTTCCACAAATCGGGGAAAATCTCCGTGAAGCCTATAATGTCGCGCGGAACTCACTCAATCGCGGAAACGTCTCGATTATCAAGAACATATCCTGACGACAGATGAAAAGGTTGCCTATTCTACGGGGTTCCATCGGCCTATCCGGAAGCCAACAAGACCAATCGGTCCGATTCCCTCGATCCTTGGGTCGGAATCGGATTTGCCCCCCGGCAACTCCTATTTGGATCTCTCGAAACCCTCGGGATCAAATTTCCGGGGGCTAATCCAACCGGGCAGGAAGCCACGTGGCGCCGCGGTCTGAAGAGGGAGGCAGAGGGAAAAAGGAGGAGGGGGAAAAACAATTGCGATAAGCTGGATATTACGGGCTTAAGATAGAGCTATAAGATCGAGACACCGAAGAGGGGGGGACCCAACCCAAGCGTGGCTCTCGAAATCTAACTCGGTCTCTCTCTCTCTCTCTCTATAGAAAATCAGCTCTGAATTCGTAGGAGGAAAAAAGGGAAGGGCCCTCGTCCCACTCTCCCCCGCTTCTCCTCCCTCAACCTTCTCCTCGATCCTCCTCCTCCTCCTGCTTCGTCTTCCGAAGGGGGACCGTCGCGGCTGCTTCGGCTCTCCCCCCCGTCCCCGCCGCCCCTTCCTTTCGCGAACCCTCACGATGCTCCGGATTTCCGAGGTACGCGGCTCGATTTGTTCCCGTCGCTTTCTGTACCCCGGCCTGAAAGCGGAGATTCCGTGTCGTGGGAAACGAAGAGCGCGCGCCCGCCCCCGTCTTTTCTTCGGCGATTCTTGGTCTCGCAAACGGTGGTGGGGGGAAAAAAGTGGAGGTCTTTGTACTATCTAGATCGTTGAATTCTCTCGGCACCGCCGAGTCTCTGATTTTTCCTCGGCTTCTTCTCTTCTTCTCTATTTTTTCTTTTTTTTTTGAATCGGGGGGTGCTTTTCGCAGTCTCCAAAATTGTCCCGGTTTTGTGAGGAATCGTGAATCTTTGCATGCGAACGTGTGAATCTCCTTCCCCCCCTGCGAGCCCACGGGTTTTTTTTTCGAAACCGGATTTTGGTCAATACCCAGATTTGTTTTCGAGCTGTTGCTTCGGTTGTCTCGGCATTTCCGGAGCTTGACATGGTCCGCCAAATCGAAAGCTCTGGTATTTTTCATCCTGTCCACTGACACTACTGTTCCCCCTCGTTGATTCTCTCGGGAGTTTTGTTGGATTTGCTGTCCTACGGTGGTTTGAATTTCCTGCTGTTGCTGTCTGCGCTTATCAAGGATCAAAACAATGTGTGTACAAATGCCGTTTCCAACAGTGGTACCCGCTTCGTGTTATGGCCCCTGATCTTTTGCCCTGCATCATTTTGACCTTTTCATTTTCCATGAGATTCTTCTTTTGGGACACTGAGCTTTTAGGTGGGCATTTTTCTCAGTACAATGAAAAGGGGTTCCTTTTTATAGAAACGGGATCTGCTTTTTTCCACATCCTGTGAACATCGATAGCAGCAATAATAGACTCATAATATTAATATCGATAATCATCATCATCATCATCGATTTTTTTTTTTTGTAATCCGATCCCTCTCTCTCCGTGAGAAAACAAAGTACCCTTTGAGGTCATGATTTCACCCATCAGACCCTGTCTTTTATGCCGAATGCCTCAAAAAAATCCCAACAATGCGTTTCCTTCCTTTTTAAACTGTCCTTTTGGGGTTCTGTTTGGGGTAGGCATCCACTGTTTAAAGAATGAATTTTTGGATTATGGGTGCTTGTTATATTAATGTAATATCACATCTCCAATAGCTTAAAATTTTTTAAGCCCGAAAAGAATAATAAACTATACCATTTGATCTACTTGTTCCGTAGTGGGGCTGACGTGAAATGTCAAAGCACACAAAACAGAGAGAGAGAGAGAGAGAGAGAGAGAGAGAGAGAGAGAGAGAGAGAGCGTGTGTAGTACTGCTGCTGCTGCTGCTGGAAATTCATGCCTCATCTTTTCTTGTTATGGGCCTATCAATAAGAACAGTATTTCACTTGCTGTCCTTTATTCTCCTTCTTCCTCTTGAACAGGGCAGATTCAGATTCTGAACAAAGATAGGATTTTTCCATCTCTCTCGGGGCGGTCAAAAGGGACTCGACGAAGTGTAAATGGAGGGCGATGCGTTCTCGGGGTTAGGCAGTGGGGCTCACCACCACCAGATAGACACCAAGATATTGCAGACCTTCCAAAAGAGCTTCGCGCAGGTGCAGAACATACTGGACCAGAACCGGCTCCTGATCAACGAGATAAACCAGAACCAAGAGTCCAGAGTCCCCGATAGCCTGAGCCGGAACGTGGGGCTGATCCGCGAGCTCAACAACAACATCCGGACGGTGGTCAATCTCTACGCCGATCTGTCGAGCAACTTCACCAAGTCCATGGAAGCTTCTTCCGAGGGCGACTCGAGCGGCGGCGCCCTGAGATCAGACGCCAAGGCCGGGCTCAAGAGAAATAGGCCTGCATAGGAACGATTCCAGGATCAAGAAAGCAAAACAAATTGTACCCTTTTGCTTATTCTCTCTGTAGCTTTGATGGGATGAAGTGAGATGAAGAAGGAAGAAGAAGAAAGTAGGGTTCTTGGTGGGTGGTGGTAGAATCTGATTTTTAAGTGCTTCGTCCATCATGACTCAGGGAAGTCACTGAAGTGTGGCTCTGGACTGCGTCTCTTGTGGTTCTTTCTTCACCCCCTGGTTCATCCGTACTTCTTCACTAGGAGGAGAATAATTGTTCCAAAGAGTGAAAATTCCCCTCTCTCTGTCTGTAACTCCATTGTAACTGTGGATCTAATTGGGAATCAATCACGCTTTGTTCGGTCTGGTGTATGTGTGTGTCCGTACTTTGTCATTTAGCATGTGTTTCGAGTTCTCTTGACAAAGAAAGTTCTCAGTTTTCTGTGTTGTGCAGCAAATTGAATGACACTCGACAGCGTGAAAAGGTCATAAAGAACCATACAAGGCGATTAAAGCTCCACTAATTTCGCGAAAAATAAATAATTTAATATTTTTTAAAAATTAATTATTTATATCATTTAAAATAATCTTTATAATATTTTTTTATAAAATTTATTTTCATTATTTAAACAGTTTCATAATTAATGAAAATATTTTCGTTCATTAATTTTTGTAAGAGTTATAAACGATTATTTTTAGAAAAACCTTACAAAAAAAAAAGATTATTTAAAAAAAATATTTTTCAAATCATTTATTTCCGTTAAACAAACGGAACTCTAGGGTGTGCTTCAAAGATTAAGGAAGATTTTTTTTGGAAAATCATTTGGAAAACATTTTTCATTTTCAGGTAAAGGATTTCATTTTCCTTATTTTAAATATGCATATTTTCTTTTACTATAAATGAATGTTCATTGACTGATTATTTTTAATATACCAAAAGCACAAAAGTTCGGAAAACTAAATTGAAAATTCTTTTGCTCAATCAAACACACCCCAAGAATATAATTGGGGATTAAAATATGATTTTCATGGTCAGAAAATTTCGTCGTCATGACCTTAATTTCTTATAATGTAGATTCTTATTTTTTTTCCCCACTTTATAGTCTCGCTGGTCCATGAGACGATGATGAGTTGATGATCGATTCTAAAGAGCGAGGGCTTGATGTTTTCGGGATGATCGGTCTCTTTATCAGTTCTTCTGAACTCCCCATGAGATCATAGATGGTCTGTCTTCCGCCCCTTTTTGGTTGCTTCGAAAACAGCTATTCTCGCTGTTCTCATGATCCTTTCAACCTTTTGTGCTCCTTTGTGGAGAATGGAGCACGACTATGGAATTCAAACAAAAAATTCTGAGCGAAGTGTTTCTGAGATGCTCTGAAACAGGCTTGAGTGAGAAAGCAGCTTTTTGATGATCTTTTTGGCTCCCATCACACTCCACCACCACAAGATCAGAATCTCAGATGAGAGATGATGAGCTCTTTTGACCCCCTTTGTTTTTATATATATATATTTCTTTTGTTCCTCCGGCTCACCCAAGACAATCTATTGGATGGCGATGACAGGAGAGAGAGAAATTCATAAAGAATTCACTAGGAAGTATTGAAAGAGAGGAGGAAAAAAAATATGAATAAATAATTGGTGATTAGAAAAACTGAAGGCACTACAGTCCCAGGAAATGGACAGATAGATGGGGTATGAACCGTGACCTGACCCCGAATGACATGACAAGGGAACCAACAGTTCACATTCTTTTTTGGGATGGAACTAGGGTTCCAACACATGCTTATCTCTTCCCCATCGCCAAGGTTTTGTTCTCTCCCTTTTGAGCATGCTTTCTTCTCTCTCTTTCCCCTCCTGTTTTCTTTGATTGTATTTCATGCAAAATCGCAATGGACCTTCTTTCATATACTCTTATGTCGGTGTTGGGTTTGTGGAGCAAAAAGTCGTGTTAATTTTTCATTGCTTTTCCGATCGATGCAAAGGCAGATAGCCCCAAGACTCGTCCTATTCCGACTTTTCTCCACCATTTCATGTCTTCTTCTCGTGGCATCGAGCAGGTGTTCCTGATGGTGGACCCGTAAATGCAAAGCAACCCAGTTTTCTGATCTTGGGAGGAAGAGAAAGGAAGACCCACCACATGAGTGATTCCTGGAAGTGTCTTTTGTCCTGCACTAGATTTTTTTTATTCTCTATAAGAGAAAAGAACATTGGTGGGGGGAGATTGCTGTCGCTCCATGTACAGTAATGTCCATATGCACGCATTCAAAAATCTATTTATTTATTTGCTTTTTAATGCACTCAATTGAACTGGATCTACTCCATGTGCTTCTTTCACCGTGAAGTGTGATGTCATAGTCTCTGACCTCAGGGCATGTCTTGGGGGTGTCCTGCTGTGAGATCTTGATTGGTGCAGGTCTTCTTCTGGTTGCGTGATCCATCAATTTCAAATTTAGCAGTTGCAATTATAATAGAGAGTACAGAGTAGAGAGTAGTACCATAGCAGATATAGTCATTGAAGGCAGCACTAAGTTGGCTGCTCTTCACTTGAATAGGGAGATGTCGATGTTTTTTTTCTTCTTTCTGGGTCATCAATGACACCAGCAACCAAAACATTGGAAGTGTCAAATTAATATTGTGTTTCTGATGCATGTGGGAGCATATTTTCTTGAGGGTCATTTGCTCTTGAGCTGCCACACGCATGCCTTAAGTTGGATTCATATATGTGATGTGATAAATTTATATTCATGTACATGATGGGCTAAACTTCACTGTTGGTCACTGAAGTTTAGTGTGTTTTATAATAAAATCACTAAACTTAACTTTCAATTGTTCTGTGCACCTAATTATTTTTATTTTTTTAATTTTGTAACCGATACATTTTTCCTAAACCCAATAATTTTTCTATTAATAGGATGACTTATACTCATGTGAATCTGCCTATGGCGTCTAAACAATTGATAATGTCTACCATATCGTCATTCAACCGATTAAATGAAGGCTAATCGACAAAATAAATCGCGACCTTTTCGGGGCAAATGGATAATTAAAATATGGTTTTGGTAGGAAGTATAGTGTCGAGAAAGATTTGATATGAAGTCCAACGGCGATGATTTATTCTGATAACCTAAAAAGATAAGGATAAAATTAGAAAGAACGGAAATTGATTGTTGTTGCTATTTATCCTAAATTAAAAGGATTTCAACCGCATCGTCTATTTTTTATATATAAAGCAAGGTAACTAGAGAAGCCAATCGAAATTATGCCAACTAGGGAAAGGAAAGAATGCCACATCATAGTTTTTTGAGTTGTATTTAATATGTTTTCCTCAACATTCAATAATTATCCCAACTAAAAAATCTACATCAGTGGACCTCTTTAATGCCATTAATACTTTATTTCTATGAGAAGTTCATTGCTTCGAGGAATTTTTTACTATTGAGGTTAACAAGACTAGTTTTGTTTAAATGATTTAAGAGAAATAGGGTTGATACCACAAAAATTTTTAAAATGGTACACTTGTGATAAAATTACTCCAAACTAATTTTCTAACCACAAAAAATACCAAACCAGTACACCCATGACAAATTTGCAGTATAAATTGATGTTGCTAATGAAAATATTTTTCATCAACTAATCATTTTAAGTGATACAAATGATAATTTTAGAAAAATATTTTCAAAATTATATATATTCTATGAAATAAATGGAGCCTTATCGATAAAGATTCCTTCTTCTTCTTTTTTTTAAATTCTTTTAAGGAAATGAACAGGAGCAAAGCAGAAGAAGTACGAGATAGATGGGGTTGGCCCCATGCCAAGCCAAGACAAAACCAAGCATGCTGCAAACACCACATGTGAAGTGGGAATCTAACTTTATCAATCTATTCATTTCTATCTATTCTATTTAATTTGATCTCGAAACTTTAGTCTTTCATTCGCTTTTGTTCCTGGAATTAGGAGCAAAAATTGGTTGGAAAGGGACCGACCCCCGCATGTCTTGGCCTCTTGCAACTTTAGCCATCAGATTATAAAAAAAATTTAAAAAAAAATTTAAAAAATTAATCCTGGGTCTTGTGGGCATCTCCACCATCATTGGTTGGCCCAGCTAATTTAAGCAGGCGTCTCATTATTTTATGCCTCTGCGCACGGTTTATCTCCCCTTAATCACTTTCTTAATGACCCTAATTTTGACAGCAATTTGCTATTGGGTTCAGCAAAACTCCACTAGCTCTTCTCGTGCTGTTAGGCCTTTTGCTCGATTGACTGTTGACTTTCTCTCTCTCGGGGTTAGGTGAACCACAGGGTGTTCGATGCATGAGCATGACCAACCTCATTATCCAATTCTTTTCTCTCCTTTTTTTTTTGTTGGATATTGTGATGCCTTTGGATAAAAATGCAGCAGTGAAAAAAGAAAAAAAAGTATATCCGAATGGTTAGGCGGGTTGTTGTCGTTGGTTTACAAGTTGCGGCTATATTTTATGGGGGAAAATTGTTTAAAAAGGCCAACTTGTTGTACGGTCGGGAATCCCGTTGGCCAGGAAGGAAAAGAAAAAGAATAAAGGAAAATAATAACGAACACATAAAAATTTAAATAAATTGTAAAAATCGTTCACGCCGGTGCCGGCCTTAGCGTTATAAGATGGCCGATGCTAATTGGATTGTCACGTCGGCGATTTTTGACCAAAATTGATTGGAAAAACTGCATTGATAAATCGTCAGAATTTTTAAAACTAAATTGAGAAAATTGAAAATTTAAAACCGAATTGGTCGTTTTGGAACGGGTCGGGGATTTTTTGGATAATCATCCAATTCCTTATGTCGTGTTTGTGATATTATTGGAATGATAATCACAAGTGCGAAGAGCGACGAGCACCGTTAAGCGTTCCACGTGGAGGAAAAAAACGTGTGAGAGATCGAAATTACTGTGTAGACTCGTTTCGATGAATGGAGTCGAGGCGTCAAAGCCCTACAAGCCGTGAATGTCGTGGTGGCCGTTCCGGACGAAATGTACTTTGTCCCTAAGGAGATCAACCTGGCAAAGCCTCAGCCGATTTCAGCACAACATTTTCAGGTGCGCATCGTTTAATTTGTCTAACCTATTCACGTCCAATTTTTTTTTTACGAGTACCCAAAAGATGTTTTGATCCTGTCTAGATATGGACGGAGGAGGCGTACTACGGATCGGTTTTTACGACTCGCCTTGTTGAGGCGGGCAAAAGCTGCTTTGATGATTAAGGAGCATGTGCGTGTGGATAGGATAGGTACGCACGCACATGATTAAGGAGGGAATGAATGAACTTTCAGATAACCGAATCCTCCTCTCTTTGAGCATCCTTGGGCTTCGATAGGCTCCCGGATCCCTTGTCCATATAATCCAAGGTCATCGCCAGGGTCGTACCCATTTTCAAGCGCGGTTTTTTTCCGGACACTACTGCCGGCTTGGAGATTTCGGGAGCATGCACGACCGTTCCAATAGGTACGCATACCATGGAAAACCAGCTCAAAATGTTTGAAAAGTCGGTTCTCTCTGGACTCTAGGTTCCATGTTAGGGAGGTAGACTTTGAAGTCGGTCGCCCCATGCGCAGTCGCAGGCTTGGTTGGCCGCAAGCATTCTCATTTCGGGCCGGCCGGCCGTCCGTGCCCGAACTTGCGCGATCGTCCGGTCGCATTGGCCATCTCGTGTGATTAATGATGAGGATTTTTTGGGGCCCGGAGTTCACTACTCTGAAGTCAAGTTCTGAAATCAACCGGGGTCTTGACTTTTGCTTGTTCGATTTGCGACAATAGATAGATTAAAGTGGGCCTCGGACATCAACGTAGGCCCAAATTCCGTGTAATCCAATGCTTCAACATCCACAGCAAGGGCCCAAGTTTCATCGTCCTAAATGGGCCTAGTGGGCCGGGCCCTCTTTGGGCCCCACTTCCCCAGTCGCGTCCGGCTTCGAACCAAAAACCCTAGCTCTCACCCGCACCGTCCGATTCATCTCAACCCGCCATCTCCGCCTCACGTATATAAGCCGGCCCTCGGACCTCCCCAAAGGCTCCCCCAAAGTGTGAGAGCTAGGGTTTGCAGAGCAGCAGCAGCAGCAGCAGCTTCCGCCGTCTTCCCTCAGCTCAGATCGCGTCCCCGTCCCCGGCGGCTTCGCCCAGCTTCGCCGTGATAACGAAACATGGCGGCGACTACTCAGATCAGCAAGAAGCGAAAGGTCGGTGCCTCGGCGGCCTTCCGGCGGATGAACGTTTTCGCGCGGCGATGAGACGTCGGTTTCGCTGATCTTTGGTTTTCTGGCTTTGCTTGGTGGTTGTTGTTGTGCAGTTCGTGGCCGACGGCGTCTTCTTCGCCGAGCTCAACGAGGTCCTGACCAGGGAGCTCGCCGAGGATGGATACTCCGGCGTCGAGGTTAGGGTTACGCCCATGCGCACCGAGATCATCATCCGGGCCACCCGCACTCAAAACGTTCTCGGTCTGGTGGCAGATTTTCGTTTTCCCTTGATTTTTCCATCTTTCGTGGCGATATCGAGGTTTGTAGGCGTTGTGAATTGTATTGATTCTTCTTTTTCTTTTTTTTTGGGGGATTCTGCGTGGTGTAGGAGAGAAAGGGAGGAGGATCAGAGAGCTGACCTCTGTTGTGCAGAAGAGGTTTAAGTTTCCGGAGAACGGCGTGGAGCTCTATGCGGAGAAGGTCAACAACAGAGGGCTCTGCGCCATCGCGCAGGCCGAGTCGCTCCGCTACAAGCTTCTCGGCGGCCTGGCCGTCCGCAGGTGGAGACTTTGTGCAATCCTCAGTTCTTTCAAATGTTGTGTCTTTGTGAGCCTGCTTTCATTCTATGGCCCATTGTTCGGTTGTCCTGTTGAAGCTGGCTGTTCATTAGCGACACTTGGTGACTGAGAGTTGGCCATTTATAGAAATAGTGCATGCTGGAGCAAGTTAAAGAACATGGATATGGGATATGTGGTAATTCGGCATTTGGGTTTTAATATGAGTGGGTGTGCAGTTGAATTAGAATTTCAAGTTGATAGAAAACCATTAGTGAAGATGGCGCCACTTTCTTTATGGGCATCTATGATGTGATTTTTGCTTATTTTTTGATCAGATTAAGCGTCTTCTCTCTGTTCTTAGGATGTTGTACCCTGTTCCCTTGTCATCTACAAAGCAAATTGGTTGTCCCCTTTACCATTTTTGTGTCGGAAGATGACTACATGGAATGCATTTGTCCTCCATGCCATCATCCTTGTGAAATTCATAAATTTTCATTCAGTAACCTGGAGGAGGATACATAGCTTTAGAATTATCTAGTTCTTGTATGATGACCTCTTTTGCTGTTTGTGTGCATACTGCAATGCCGAGAGTTTTTCTTTATCCTTTCTATATGATCTTTATGTCACGTAGTTACCAATGGCATGTCTGCTTTCTGATCGTGGTTGTCTGTTCTTTGGTCGATGTACTCTGTCCCTTTGTCATCTACAAAGCAGAGTGGTTGTTCCCTTCACCATTTTGTGTCGGAAGATGACTAAATCATATACACTTTGTCCTCCATGCCGTCATCCTCATGAAGTTCCCATATTTTCATGCAGTACCCTGGATGACAATACTTAGGGTGCGCATGAGAATTTTTCTGTGCCCGGAAATTATTTCTGAACAGAAATGATTTTTTTTATTCTGTGCCCGGAAACAATTTCTGAGCATTTTAAGGCGTTTGGTAACTGTCCAAAATTTCTATTCCTGGAATAGAAAAGAACAGAAATGCGTTTGGTAACTACACAAAATTTCTTTCTATTAATAATATTTTAATAATATTTTGAATTGTTTAAGTTTTTTTTTTTTTTTTTTTCGGCCCATTTTCTTAATTGGCCATGGCTGATTGCCGGCGACTGGCGACCGGCCACAACCCAAGAAGAACAACACAAAAAGAAGAAAACAAAAAAAAGAAAAAAAAGAAAAAAAATTGATTCTCAAAATTGTGCCGAAAAACAAGAAGCAACTCTATTTTACTTCTTGTTTCTCTTCCAAAACTGTTTCTGGGCACAAATTTTTGCAAAAATGTGCCCGGGAACAAAAAGTTTATCAAACGCACTTCTGTTCCAAAACTATTCCTGAACAAAAGAACAAAAATTTTCACTATTTGGCACGTTACCAAATAGGCCCTTAGCTACAGAATTAGCTAGTTCTAGTACGACCTCATTTGCTGTTTGTGTGCATACTTTAATGCCGAGAGCTGTTCTTTACCCTCATGTTCATGTCATTACCTATTGCATGTCAAGATCAAACATTGTCCTAATGATGCCACACTATATTACTGTTTTCCTGCCATCATTTCAAAGTTTTTTTGCCATATCTCTCTGGATCCCATGTCTACTTTACGTTGTCCTTTTCTTTGGCGTTTCTTGGATCTTGATTATAAATATCTTTTGTTTGGACTCGATGGACGTTAGATGCTGAATTTCTGCTGATGTCGGTCTTTATGTCAGGGCTTGTTATGGTGTCTTGAGGTTTGTTATGGAAAGTGGAGCAAAGGGTTGTGAGGTTTGTCTCATCAAACCTTTTATCTACTGTCTTAGTGGGTTTGCTGTCTTGACATGTGCAGCAAATTTAATAGTGAATGTCGTCAACATTTTACAGGTGATTGTTAGTGGGAAACTCAGGGCTCAACGTGCCAAGTCTATGAAGTTCAAGGATGGTTACATGATTTCTTCTGGTCAGCCAGTTAATGAGTATATTGATTCGGCTGTGAGACATGTTCTTTTGAGACAGGTTGCTTCCCCTTCTCAAATACCTTATCTTTTTTCACACTATACAAAAATGCCCTACCCAAATTGTTCCATCCTCAAATACCTTCTCTTGCTTGCTAAGACGCAACAGACTAAGAATTTAAGCTATTTATGCACCTTCATTTTATCTTATCACTCTTTCTGCTTTGAAATTTCTCGCCTAACATATGTTTATTCACTGTCTAGGGTGTGCTTGGAATCAAGGTCAAGATTATGCTCGACTGGGACCCCAAGGGCAAACAAGGGCCTACAACCCCACTGCCTGATCTTGTTACCATCCATCCTCCCAAGGAAGAAGCGGAGTACAAGCCAGCTGCAGTGATGACTATTGATATTGACCTAGCTGTCCCAGTTGCTTAATGCTCAGCTCATTTTCAGGGATTGGTCGTAATTATGAAATTCACCATGATTCTCTTTAGGAGCTTGAACAGCAGTTTTTAGAACATGAAGGACTTGCTATGATCTTTTGATAGTTTTCGGTTTTTTTTCCTTCTGTCAGAATCTTGTCACAGATATCTTGATTCCGCATGATTTTAATTCAAAAATTTTGAGTTCACTGTGCATTTTGCTCTCCTGTTGTCTAAATGCTGTTATTTTTAGGGTTTATACCATTAAAAGATGCGTGCAGTTAGGTTTTTGCACTGATGGTACGTTGCTATCGAAGAAGTTGAATCAAGAATCTGCAATTATGCAGCATAAGGACAATTCTCTTATGGTGTATCGTACGAGATCATTTTCTCCCTTTCATTTGTCTTGGGCTTTTCTAAAAGCACAAATTGACGGACAATGTAATGCCCCTAAAGGAAGGGCAGACAGACTGGTAATGGATATACCTGTAACGCATAGTTAGATCAAAGCTTGAATTGAGAGAGTTTCAAGTCTACAATTGCTATTCAAGTTTTCACTTCCTACAGAGATTCTCACAGAGAAAGGTTTATGTCATTGAGAATTTGAGTTCATGGTTCATGTGCGTTCATCTATATATTTTTTCCGTGAAGATATTAAGCTGTGTTTTCAGCATCATAGGTGTGGAAATAGCATTGTCTTCATGATGCTAGCAAAAACTGGTTGCCGAGACTTTCGTCACCCGTGAGGGGTGGTGTAACAATGACGGTCCGCCCACCGAATAAATGCGGGAGATTTTCCCTAGAAAGATATGCAGGTGCAGCAACTTGAACCTAAAGTTTAAATGCGAAAGATGAACACGCTTATTACTCCATAGTTTTGCCATGATTATGGTAATGATTTATAACTCAATGGCTTTGCCCCGATTATGGTAATAATTTGCACATGAAATTGTTCAAACAGAAGAGTGAGAATCCAAGTCCCTTTCTCCACTCTCGAACGCTTCATTTCCTAAAGACGAGAAGGTGTGCTGCTGGCGCAAACAACATTGCCTCCTCTTTTCTGTTACTAAAATTATCGATGATTGTTTATTCATCTAATTTTATAACTTACCATTTCTTTTCTTTGGTTTGTTCCAGTGTTTACGACCTCATCATAACACTGCATATATCATTATTTAAAACATAATGATACTGAAAATTTCCTTATCAGATAACTAGGTCAGTAGGGTTATGAAGGTTAATAATAAAATTAACAAATTTTAAATGAATCGGTAGGTTGTCAACTTCTTTTTCTATTCCATCGGTTACCATCAAGAAGCTTCGGGCATAGAGTCACCTCCTTCTCGATTGAAGTCACCTCCCCATCAAACTACTTTTTTTCCTTCTCTTTCTCCGTTCTTCTTTGGTCACGCTTCTCTATTTTTTATGAGGTGGGAAAATGACATAAACGGTCTATGAATTTTGGCCAAATATGCAATATCATCTCTAAACTTTTAATTTATTTAATGCAGTCCTCGAACTTTTAATCTAGGAGTGAGTTTAAACTTATACCTCATATGATTATTGTGTTTCCTCGAAATTTTAGATTTTATTTATTTATTTTCACGTCATTGACACGTGTCAGTTCATGATTAGTTTATTGTACATAAGTGCTTGCCATGCCACGTCGGCCTATGCAATCACTAAAAACTTTCTTTGCAATATTTTCTCTCTCCAATTATGGTGAGAGAGCCGGGATCAAAGAAGGGAGGAAGCAGAAATTTGTTTTTAACCACAATTGTTTAGGAGTGGGATCCTCTAGGGGTGAACATTGGTCCAAGGTCAACCCTAGACCGATCCTGGACTAGCCTAACTTGGTCGGTCCTCGTCCGGTTCCCAGGGGGTTTGTGTCGATCCTTGGTCCTGGGATCCCTGGACTATGCACCATGCGGGTCGGTTTTGATTTTGGGAGTTTAGGGTTGGTCCAACCCAGATCAACCATGTATATATTATTATCATATGATTTTGTTTACTCTAAACCCTAGTGTCTCCTCTTCTAATCTCTTCTTTTTTATGCAGTTCAATTTGCCGTGTCAATAGAAAGTATAAAGAAACCCAACCCTACTTCAACCAAAAAAAAAAAAAATAGAAACCCTCTTCGCTTGTCTCTGCCTCGCTTGCCCACCTCAGCCTCTCGTCTCACCTGGCTTGCCTATGTTCGCTTGCTTCTCTTTGCTTGCCTTGCTCGCCTTGCTGCTCACCTCTGTTCACTTGCCTTGCCACTCACCTCGCTTGCCTCACAAGTGCAGCTCCGCTAGACAAACATACTTTGTTAAGTATTAGTTTTGTGTGTTGTTTTTTGTTTTTAGGTGTTCGGAAGTTGAAGCGATTAGTTAAGAATGAACAAGATATGAATTGTATAAATTATGGTTTATATGATGTATTTTGAACTTCTTATGGTTTAATTGTATTTCACGGGTTTGTTTTCTTGGTTTGTTGCATTTAGCAAGTGTGAATTTTATGTTGTTACCTTGTCTTATATTTATGATTATTATGTACCGGTGCTCATAGTTTGGTTGCCGAATGTCGCATTTGAAATGGATATGTAATTTGAAATAATATTTGTCTTTTCAAGGAATACAAAAAATAAAACAAAAAAATAATCGATTGGTTCCGAATTGGCCCTATATGGTCGGTCTGGTCTGGTCCGATCCTCGGTCCTAGGCTCTATAAGGTTGGTCCTCGATCCCAAAAATTAGGGATCAATACTGTGTAAGTTAGTTCTTGGATTAGGTGTTGGACCAACCTAGCCTGGACCATGCTCACCCCTAAGAGCTAGATCCTTCGGGAAAGAAAAAAAATAAATAAAAGGAGGGGCGCCCACATTTCATCACGAGAAGTAACCTTGAGATGTCTAACACGTGGGATCCATAAAGGATAATATTTTTAGTAATACCGTCAAAGCGGGTGGATTAGTGACGGAGGTTTGCTATTATATTATGTTGTGGGGTCATATAATTCCCGATCCTCCCATGCATTTACTCAACATTCAAACCGACTCTTGCGGACCACAATCCCCCGAACGCTCGTCTTCCTTCTTCGATCTCGCTCCCTATTTATTAAAGGATCCCCGTCCACCTTTGAGCTCCACCTGTTCTTTTTCATCTGGTCGGGATCAGAATGACCTCGGGGAAGCACGTGGCCGTCCTCGCGTTTCCGTTCACCAGCCACCCCCCGCCGCTCGCCAACCTCCTCCGCAAGCTGGCCGGAGCCGCCCCGGACGTCCGCTTCTCTTTCTTGAGCACGGCCAAGTCCAACGGCGACCTCTTCCCGCCCTCGTCGAGGACCGAGTTGCCGCCCAACGTCGGCATCTATGACGTCGATGACGGCCTGCCGGCCGGGGCAGCGAAGCTGCACCCGCGAGAGCTAGGGGATATGTTCCTCAAGCAAGCTCCGGAGAGTTTCCGGGCCGCCATCGATGCCGCGGAGCGGGATGCGAGGAAGAAGGTGAGTTGTCTGCTGAGTCATGCTTTCTTAGTGTTAGCTTGCGAGATCGCAGAGGAAATGCGCGTCCCTTGGGTGACGTTCTGGGTCTCGTCTCCGTGCTTTTTGTCCGCTTGCGTCCACGTCGAGGTCCTCGGTCAGCTCCGCCATGGAACCTCCCGCGGCGGCACAGCGGTGGCAGAGGCCGATGACAAGGCCCTGGATATGGTTCCAGGGCTATCATTGTTTCGCATGTCCGATATCCCAGACGAAATACTACAAGACCAGAACACGAGGATGGTGCCGAACCTGCTCCGCCAGATTGGGCACGTGCTGCCACGCGCCACGGCCGTCGTCATGAACTCGTTTGAGGAAGCCAACCCCGCGCCCCTTGTGGCGGACTTGAAGTCCAAGTTCAAGATTCTGCTCCACATGGGTTGCCTCACCGTGCAATTCCCTCCACCCTCACTGCCGCCGAGCTGCGCCTCAGATCATACTGGTTGCCTGGTGTGGCTAGATGCCAGAGACCCTCGGACTGTCGCGTACATATGCTTCGGCACGATGGCAATGCCGTCACCCGCCGAGGTCTTGGCTCTTGCCGAGGCCCTGGAATCCACCATGACCCCGTTCCTGTGGTCGCTAAAGGAGCACATGATGGTCCACTTGCCCAAAGGGTTCCTGGAGCGGACAGGGGCGCGGGGAAAGATCGTGCCTTGGGCCCCACAGAGCCGGGTGCTGAGCCACCCGGCGTGCGGGGTGTACGTGACGCACTGCGGGTACAACTCAGTGTTCGAGAGCGTGGCGGGGGGCGTGCCGATGATATGCAAGCCATTCTGGGCAGACAACACGATGAACGCGAGGATGGTGAAGGAAGGGTGGGGGATCGGGGTGGGAGTGGAGGGAGATATGATCACGAAGAGTGGGATGGTGAAGGCATTGGAGGTAGTGCTGAGGGGCGAGGAAGGGAAGGAGATGAGGAAGAAGGTCGGCGAGCTCAGAACGAGGTTGGCGGAGGCTGCTGGGCCTGGCGGGAGTGTTGAAGCTGATTTCAAGGCCCTTGTGGACTTGATTTCTGCTTCTTGATATGTTCTGTTTTTCTGTCAAAGCTTGTTGATATGTTTCATGTCTAGTTTGGCTTTGGATGCCATGTGGAGATGAGATCTTTCGCTGGAGACACCGAACGACTTGCAGAATGCCTAATTATGTTTTGCAGAAGATTTATATTATTGATCTTCGGTTGTATGATAAGATAGGCAAGTTGATGTCTTTTGAAGTTCCTTTTAACGGCTGGATAACTTAGGGAGATGGGTTTCTTGTGCCTTCAGCAAATACTTTCTTCTGGGCAACTGGTACGAGGATCCATAGTTTGTTTTTTTTTACGAAACGATCTCCACCCTTTCGATTGAGATTGTGATTGTAGACGGAAACATCATTGGCTGCCATCTATACCCTCAGCTCCTCTAAGGTCGGGTTCTTGATTGGATGATTGTCAAGATCCTCTTCTTCCATGGACATATCTGTTTTTTTTTGTAGGCTTGGTCTATGTAAACCGACATAAATCAAAACCATTGATCACGCAAGTCCTCTTATTCGATTTTACTTAGACTAAGCCTATACGCTGCTGTTTCGGGTGAAGAAAAGCGTCTGCTTGAACTCCCTCCAGTAGGCTGGATAGCTTCGGCGTGGTACACTCGTAGCGTTCTGTTGTAAATCCGTTTTTCTGTTAGTACCTTCTCTTTTGTTCCCCTGTTACGGAAAAGAGAACGAAGGGGAATTTCTTTCAGGCAAAGAGGGCAGGAACGAGTTTCGCTGATGTGCGTATCTTCCTGAACGTGGATTTTCATTTTCCGGTCGTTATCAGAGTGAATGTTACGAGTTGCCTGGGGGCGATAAGCGTGTCCGAACTTAATGACATCAGGCATCAGACCAAAAATTGAAACTGGACATCGAGAAATTGACCGGACAACCAAAGGAAGACTCAACAGCGTGCTATGCTGTCAGATGGAGCTTCCATTGCATCAGCTACTGTACTCAACAAGACTGTCTACAATTCATAAGTTCGGTTTCTAAACTCTTAGTATGATAATTGGAAAATTCTCAAGCTCTAAATCGCCGCAAACTCAAGTTTGCATCTTCAGCAGGTTACTGAATGAGACTCATGTTTTCACAGAAGAAGATGTGCGGTTCGCCTGCGGACATGGAATCGCAGACAGCTCGTGCGTTTCTGAGAATATGGAAGACACACCATGAAACTATAAAAACCAGTCGCCTTGATTTAACCATTGATCTCCTCGAAAGTTCTTTCGCATATTGGAGCTCCATATAGTTTGAATCTGACTTATCAAACGAAGATTCATACAATTGTTCTGTTTCTTTACTGGTATAAATCCTATTACTCGTGCATCACTCGGCTTCATCATGCCTTTCGAATTAGTGTAGCTGAAATGCGAATCGATCTATGCTTCAATCCATCAATGGCATGGATGTGTGTGAATTCAGGATTTTTATTTGCCTAAAATTTGATAGTTCATTTAATGCATGGACGAACTACTTCCACCGGGCCACAATCAAAGCACATCTCATAAGTCATAACGAACGCAGATTATACAAAGTAAATTTTGTTGCAGACATGACACTAGCATATATACTTATGAAAAGAGGGACTGCATACTCGAAAGTCTCCCAGCAACTTTTGATCAGGTCCTCTTGACGGGATCGAAATTGGCGACGCCGACCACCGTGCCGATGAGTGCCCCGAGCACGACTCCCCCAGCACCGATGCTGAGCAGGAAGTTCTTGAGCGACGGCGAGACCGCAGCCTCTGCCACCTCCGGCACCACCATCGAAGCCACCAGGGCAGCCGCGGTGGCGGCGGCGATCGCCTTCTCCTTCAGGGAAGCACTCACCTGGAACTTGGTGGATGCCCGGACCACTCGCGACGGCCTGACCACCACAGGCAATGGCTTGACGAAGGCGTCAGAGCTTGGCAGCTTCCGGCGGTTGCTGTGAACCAGCGGCGTGGCCATCGAGACAGCGGAGGTAGAAGCCATTGGTGGTGGTGTCGAGCTTCAAAAAATGCAGGGTTGAAGACGAGAGAGAGAGAGAGAGAGTGAGTGTGTGTGGATTTTGCGTGGGTTGAGAGGTGGGAGATGGAGATACGGAAAAGCAGGCGTTGGTTAGTCCAGTCGACGACGACGATGCTCGCTGGTGTGGCGGGTTCTCGTGCAACCATTGGTGGATAAGGTCATCTCTTAATCTTTTTGACGTGCGAATTCATCAAAAAGAACAAAAAGAACAAAAACTACCACAATTTCATGGTTGAAGACAAAATAATGTAATCACATTCTGTCAAAGATGACATCCAACGTAACGTTGTCGCACACAAAATCAGAAGTAAGATAAGAAACTGCGCTCAAACAGGTCATCTGATCTCGTTCCACTACAACCTTCCGGCCGTAACCGAGGACGAAGCGCAAGGTGAGCTTTTGGTCATACAAGAAGAAGAAAATGAAGTTCTGATCCGACCAATCTTGTCGAGAAGCCTCCGTTCGCGAAACGGTTCACGACCTGCTGGTATCGAGAATGCCTTCAGTTAGCAAAGACGTTTCGTTAATGCAGTGGCAGCGATAAGAACTTGCTCCTTGGACAACTAAGATGATGAACATTAGAGCATGTGAGATCTTGAATCACCGATGTCGAAATGACAGCGCTCCAAACTTTTCATGGGTCCTCATGGTCGGATGCGGTTGTCATGCATGATCATCCTAAATGCTGGTGGTTAAGAGAATTCGGACTTCGCTTGGAATTCTTCTGTGTTTAAAGTTGGTACTTTATAGATTATAATTAGTGGGTCTAGACCAACCATGTTCGATAGGGTTAATTACTCGAAGAACAGAAGAGATTACTCACCACAAACATTATCGCCCTGTGCTGTCGCTGATTGCGTATAGAGGGTAAGTCAAGTCGGACCGGCTGCAGCTGAGGATGGTGAGCCGACATTGCCGAGGTGGACTTCCTGAGGCAGCAGACGGTATGCAATTCCGACCTCCTCGAATATCTTCTTGAGCTCCAGAGCCAGCTCGCATCTCCGGCTACTCCGATCCCCGGATTTCTGAAAATTTATGGTGTGAGTGACATAGAGACCCATCTTCATCTTGTTCACATCTTCAATCTCCTTGACCAAGACGCTATGGCCGGGACGCCAGTACTGAGGCTTGCTCTCCAGATATCCGAAATTTTTCACAATCTGAGGCGGGTCTCCTCCGTTGCAAATGAATCCTAAAGACCGACCATTCATAGTACATGTAAACTACTTGCCAATGCAGAGTACATAAGGGATAATAGATGGCGTACTCTTTCATTTTAGCTTTCATATCTCCGATGCTCTCGATTGAAGTGGAGAAATCGATGACGAATTCCACAGAATCGCTCATCTCTGGACTCCTGTAGAAATTACTGATGGGTTTTGTCGCCAAAACTGAATTTGGGTAGTAAATCTTTTCGTTGTCATGTCTCAGGAAAACTGTTGTTAAGATGTTCATTTCTTCAACCACCATCTGCAATAGATTTTGATCAGTAAAGCCAAATAAAGTACCAACAAAATGAGAGGCGATACGATTATAGGATTATGAAAAGTGACCTGAACTCCATCGATTACGCAACAGTCACCCACGTCGAACGGATGCATCACAAATACATATATGATCGCATCAAAAACAGTTTTTGCTGTGTTACCGAATATGAACACCACCAGGAAAAGCTGGGATGAGATGAACAAGAGCACTTGGGTTGTCAAAAGTCCCATCACCAATAACCAGACTATGATGATCACTATGAGCACAACCAATTGTAAATTTTGGCTACTATAATGAATAGCTATATCAGAGGTACCCTTCAAGTACCGAAGGATCCATTTCACCACAGTCCAATGATCTCGACCCGGGTTTGCCATGTACTTGCTGACTGCTCCCACTGCTTGCGCAATGTCTAGTCTGGTATAAACCATAGCAAACATAAGACTCAATACTGCTGACACATATGGTACTCGAGCCATCTTTGTCTTCTCTACTTCTGTGCTAGGACTCTATTCCGAAGACAGTTTACAACCAATAAGAAGTGGGGTATTAACTGGTTTGGTGTTTTGCATATTGAAGGGCCACAAAACCTTTTCGACATAGCTCTTTTGAGTTATCCAGATCTTCTTATTTTCACAATCTCTGAGTACAGTCATCCCAAGAATTCGGTGTATGGCTCTCAGATCTTTCATATTAAATTCCTTAGCCAAACGAGCTTTGAGGTATGCAATACCTTCTTTTGAAGTACCCGCAACAATCATGTCGTCAACATACAACAACAAGATTATAAAGCCACCGTTACCATGATTGCGAACATAGGCACAATGGTCTGCTTCACATATTTTGAACCCCAAACTCACAATGAAAGAATCAAATCGCTTGTACCAGCATCTTGGCGCCTGCTTCAAGCCATAAAGCGATTTGTTCAGTCGACAAACCAAACCCTTCTTGTTCTCTTCAATAAAGCCTTCAGGTTGAGTCATAAAAATTTCTTCATCAAGATTTCCATGCAAAAAGGTTATTTTTACATCCAACTGCTCAAGCTCTAAGTCAAGCACGGCTGCCACACTCAACACAATACGAATAGTAGTTAGATGAACAACTGGAGAAAAAATTTCATTAAAATTGATATATGATTTTTGAGCATAACCTTTCACCACTAAATGAGATTTATATCATTCAATATTTCCATTAGTGTCTCTTTTCAACTTGTAGACCCACTTGGAATCGATAGCCTTTCGTCCTTTAGGTAACTTGACAAGATCCCAGATTTTGTTTTTGTGTAAAGCCTCCATTTCCTCCTCCATAGATGCCCTCCATTGAGGAGCATTATTGGACTCACAAGCTTCCTGATATGTACAAGGCTCTCCCTCTTCAGTTATGCAAGCAAAAGTTGTCACATAATCATTTAGCCAAACTGGAGGTCTAGAAGTCCTCCTATGAGGTCCTTGGTCACCTTGAGTTTCACCACCTAGTTCTGTCTGTATGCTCTCTATCAGCTTCATCTCCACTAACTTCATCAATATCAATCAAATGTTCTTCAAATTGATTTTGAACTTCTTTTGATGATTCAAGTTCAAATATCTGTGGCAAGTCAGCATTTGATGTTTCTTTGTCTTTTTGCAACGACTCTTCATTAAAGACGACATCTCGGCTAATAACGACTTTGTGGGCAGTAGGATCCCACAATCTGTACCCCTTTACACCTTCTGCATAGCCAAGAAAAATACACTTTTTGGACCTCGCTTCAAGCTTTATCCTTTGCTCTTTAAGAACCCACATATAAGTATCACAACCAAAAGTACGGAGGAAAGAATAGTCAATAATTTTTCCATACCATACCTCTTCTGGAATGTGTTCATTAAGAGCAATTGTTGGGGAATGATTCACTATGTAACATGCCGTACATACAATTTCAGCCCAAAAACTCTGCTTCATACCAGCACGGCTCAACATACTTCGAACACGATCCATTAGCGTACGATTCATACGCTCAGCCACTCCATTTTGTTGCGAAGTTCTAGGGACCGTGAAATGCCTTTGAATGCCATGCTCGCTACAAAAATCTAAGAACTCTTGTAGCATATATTCTCCTCCATTATCGATTCTGAAACACCTTATTTTTGTTCCTTTTGATTTTCTACCAACTCTTTAAATTTCTTAAAAGAAGCAAAAGCATCACTTTTCCTTTTAAGGATGTAAACCCAAACTTTTCTGGAAAAATCATCGATAAAATATTCTAAAATATTCTGACTTCTTGCTATGGAACGATGAAAGGGAGTTCTATGAAACTTTCAAACTAGCAATCTTCACAAAATTCTAAATTAATAGTCTTTAAACAAGGAAGAAGACCGCGATCAAGAAGTACCTTTAGTCTTTGCATGCTCATGTGTCCCAAACGCCTGTGCCAAATTGTTGCCGACTCTGTCACAGCATTGGCAACTATGGCTTCACTAACCATAATGTCTCCAATTAGCCTGTATAGACCGCGTATTAATTCTCCTTTCACCACAATAAGTGCTCCTTTGACGATCTTAGCTCGTCCCTTTTCCAGAATAATTTTATAGCCACTTTCATCAAACTTTCCCAGCGACAGTAGACTTTTCCGTATATCTGGTACATGTCGTACACCCGATATTGTACGCGTGATGCCATCAAGCATGGTAACACGAACATCTCCAATCCCCACGATTTGACATGAGTTATCATGGCCCATGTTTATCGTACCTCCATCACATAACCGATACGTATAGAACCAGTCTCTATGCAATGTCATAAGGAAAGAAGCGCCCGAATCCAAAATCCATTGATGTTGCATGCTCTTTATTGTAACTGCAGTCATAACCTCGCCATCTTCAGGTAAGTTTACATTTTCAACAATGTTTCCTTGGGAATTTGTTGATGTCGATGCATTTTGGGAATTAGATTTGCGATTTTGTTGATTCTCCTTGGATTTACAATCTTTACGCATGTAACCCTTTTGTCCACATTTCCAATAAAGACCCAAAGTTCGCCTCTTTGACATGGACCTTGACTTCTTTCTCTCACTGGAACCTTTGTCCATGGATCATCCTTTGACCATTATAGCATTACTAAAAGTGCTCTCGAGAGTTTTTCTACAAGACTCTTCCATCAGCAACGTAGCTATAGTTGAATCCATATCAAGATCCGCTCAAGTACTGAGACTTATGATCAAGGAATCACATGTATCGGGCATAGAACATAGAAGAAGTGTTACCTTCTCGTCGTCCTCGATTTTGACGCCAATGGAGATCAATTTGCTCAATAAGGTGTTGAATCTGTTCAGGTGCTCTTGGAAAAAGGAGCCTTTCTTCATCTTTAAACTGTATAATTGCCGACGAAGAAAAATTTTGTTTGACATCGTTTTCCCTTCGTAGAGATTCTTCAATTTCTCCCATAAGCCTTTGGCAGTGGTTTCTTCAGAGACATTGAAGAGGACAGAATCATCTAACGCTGGAAGTAGATCCGCCATTGCCATTTGATCTTTCTGTGCAAATTCCTCATCTTTCATCTCTGTCGGCTTTTCGTCTTTACAAGAAAGAGCAACTACACAACCATCTTTCACCAGCATCGCTTGCATGTTCAGCTTCCACAATGGATAGTTGGATCCGTTGAATTTTGGCACCTCGAACTTTGTAGAAGTTGATGCAGCCATCGCACAAAGCTGAAACACGTACGTTGATGTCAATCACGTGAAGCACAAGTTTCTCGAACCGTCGGCTCTGATACCAATTGTTGCGATAATTCACCTCACATAATCCGGTACGTACGTTGCATGAAGTGATAAGCAAAACAAGTGTAGCAAAATAAAGAGGAGATCACAAATTTACGTGGTTCGACAAATAAGTCCGTCTACATCCACGGGGCAAGCACACGGAACTCACTTGTATAGCAGGAGAAATTACAACGCACACCCCTCAACCCGACAAACACCAAACAGTGGGTCGCACTCTCAATCGTAAATCTTTTCTCAGTACAACTCTCACAATTACAGAGATACTGCAAATTTAGTAGAGAAAAAACAGAGGAATAACCCAAAGCACATTAACTCTTAACTGTTCCCTCTCAGTCTCTCTCTTCTTCACACGTTCCCAAAGAAGTAGAGGGGTGGTTGTACACTAAATAGCACCGACATGCGACACAGCACGACACGACACGCGACATGTTATTTCTCAAAAATACATAATTCCGACACGTTGCGACACGTTATATATAAAAAGTAAATTTCTATATATACATGATAAATTATCATTTTTAAATTTGATGCAATTAAGTAAATAAATAATAATAAAAAGCCAAGAATGAATTTACCCTAAAAAAATTATGCACATAAATTTTCAAAAAATAATTATGTATAAATAAATATGTTAGTTAAAAAATTAAAGGTAAATAATCAAATTTGAAAAAAAGAGAGGAAAGTACATGATTGAAAAAAAAAAAACAGCCCATCGAAAGCCCAGCCCACTTTCAACCCGAATAACATCTTCTCTATCCCTTTGCCTCCTCCTATCTGCCGCTTCTCCTCTGCACGACCCGCAGCTCCTCCCACCTCTTCCTTCTCCTCCGTCACCGGCGAAGCGCGAGGCAAAGGAGATGATGGCGTGAAGTGCGTCGTCCTTGGCACCGGAGAAGCGGGTGGTGAAGGAGATGACGGCGTGGAGGGCGTCGTCCTCACTCCTCGGCGCCGGAGATCTGCACCTTTTACCTTCTTCCTCATATCTCTTTGTGTGACGAAGGGACACGCGTGTCGTCGGCGTGTCGGATCTCCGACGCGCATTGACCGCATGTCCGAGCATGTCGGCCGCGTGTCCGAGCGCGTCGGCCGCGCGACACGTGTCGGACACCGATTTAGAAGTGAAAATAGCGTGTCGGTGCTTCCTAGGCCGTACACACTAAAGTAGTGGAGGAGTGGTATCAACAATTACTCCTTATTTTTTAGGTGTCACACTCGCAACCGCGAGCTTGAGCTATATGGCTGTGGAGGCCGAGATGCTGGGCTCAAGCTCAAGCTCTATGGCCATGGTGGCCACAGAGAAGAGACAAGAAAAGCAAGTCCAGGAGAAAAACGAGGAGAAAAGAAGCGCGGGAGAGAGAGAGAGAGTTTTTTTTTCTGATGGTGGGCCCCTTTATCGACACGTGGCACCCGATGAATGGATTAATCCTTTGCTGACTTGGCACCACGAGTGGCGCCCAATATTTTTTCTAATTTTGAAGAGCACAGAAAGCATTACTGTGCAAGTTCTTCATGAAGCCGTTAACTTCAAATGAAATTTATCAGCCAACTGCCTTACGACGATAGGGACCATGAAGATAAGAAGATCAGATTGAATGTTGCGGGGACGCTAATTGTGCGCCGCTTATTTTCTCCTGGACCACGATCCCCCGAACGAACGCTCGTCTTCCTTCTTCGATCTCGCTCCCTATTTATGAAAGGATCACCGCCACCTTCGAGCTCCACCTGCTCTTTTCATCGGGTCGGGATCACAATGACCTCGGAGAAGCACGTGGCCGTCCTCGCGTTCCCATTCGCCAGCCACCCCCCGCCGCTCGCCAACCTCCTCCGCAAGCTGGCCGGAGCCGCCCCGGACATCCGCTTCTCTTTCTTGAGCACGGCCAAGTCCAATGGCGACCTCTTCCCGCCTTCGTCGAGGACCGAGTTGCTGCCCAACGTCGGCATCTATGACGTCGACATCGGCCTGCCGGCCGGTCGTCACGGGGCGGCGAATCTGCACTCGCGAGAGCTATGGGATATGTTCCTCAAGCAAGCTCCGGAGAGTTTCCGAGCCGCCATTGATGCTGCGGAGCGAGATGCGAGGAAGAAGGTGAGTTGTCTGCTGAGTGATGCTGTCTTGATGCTGGCTTGCGAGATCGCAGAGCAAATGCGCGTCCCTTGGGTGACGTTCTGGGTCCCGTCTCCGTGCTTTTTGTCCGCTTGCGTCCACGTCGAGGTCCTCCGTCAGCTACGCCAAGGAACCTCTCGCGGCGGCACGGCGGTGGCAGAGGCCGATGACAAGGCCCTGGATATGGTTCCAGGGCTATCATTCTTTCGCATGTCCGATTTCCCAGACGAAATACTACAAGACCAGAACACGAGGACGGTGCCAAGCCTGGTCCCCCAGATGGGGCACGTGCTGCCGCGCGCCACGGCCGTCGTCATGAACTCGTTTGAGGAAGCCAACCCCGCGCCCCTTGTGGCGGACTTGAAGTCCAAGTTCAAGATTCTGCTCCACATGGGTTGCCTCACCATGCAATTCCCTCCACCCTCAGTGCCGCCGAGCTGCGCCTCAGATCATACTGGTTGCTTGGTGTGGCTAGATGCCAGAGACCCTCGGACTGTCGCGTACATATGCTTCGGCACGATGGCAATGCCGTCACCCGCTGAGGTCTTGGCTCTTGCCGAGGCCCTGGAATCCACCATGACCCCGTTCCTGTGGTCGCTAAAGGAGCACATGATGGTCCACTTGCCTGAAGGGTTCCTGGAGCGGACGGGGGCGTGGGGAAAGATCGTGCCTTGGGCCCCACAGAGCCAGGTGCTGAGCCACCCGGCGTGTGGGGTGCACGTGACGCACTGCGGGTACAACTCAGTGTTCGAGAGCGTGGCGGGGGGGCGTGCCGATGATATGCAAGCCGTTCTGGACAGACAACATGATGAACGCGAGGATGGTGAAGGAAGGGTGGGGGATCGGGGTGGGAGTGGAGGGAGATATGATCACGAAGAGTGGGATGGTGAAGGCATTGGAGGTGGTGCTGAGGGGCGAGGAAGGGAAGGAGATGAGGAAGAAGGTCGGCGAGCTCAGAGCGAGGTTGGCGGAGGCTGCTGGGCCTGGCGGGAGTGTTGAAGCTGATTTCAAGGCCCTTGTGGACTTGATTTCTGCTTCTTGATATGTTCTGTTTTTCTGTCAAAGCTTGTTGATATGTTTCATGTCTAGTTTGGCTTTGGATGCCATGTGGAGTTGAGATCTTTCGCTGGAGACACCGAACGGGTTACAGAATGCCTAATCATGTTTTGCGGAAGATTTATATTATTGATCTTTGGTTGTATGATAAGATAGGCAAGTTGATGTCTTTTGAAGTTCCTTTTAAAGGCTGGATAACTTAGGGAGAATGGGTTCCTTGTGCCTTCAGCAAATACTTTCTTCTGGGCAACTGGTACGAGGATCCATAGTTTGCTTTTTTTTACGAAACGATCTCCACCCTTTCGAATGAGATAGTGATTGTAGACAGAAACATCATTGGCTGCCATCTATACCCTCAGCTCCTCTAAGGTCGGGTTCTTGATTGGATGATTGTCAAGATCCTCTTCTTCCATGGACATATCTGGTTTTTTTTTGTAGGCTTGGTCTATGTAAACCGACATAAATCAAAGCCATTGATCACGCAAGTCCTCTTATTCGATTTTACTTAGACTAAGCCTATACGCTGCTGTTTCGGGTGAAGAAAAGCGTCTGCTTGAACTCCCTCCAGTAGGCGGGATAGCTTCGGTGTGGTACACTCGTAGCGTTCTGTTGTAAATCCGTTTTTCTGTTAGTACCTTCTCTTTTGTTCCCCTGTTACGGAAAAGAGAACGAAGGGGAATTTCTTTCAGGCAAAGAGGGCAGGAACGAGTTTCGCTGATGTGCGTATCTTCTTGAACGTGGATTTTCATTTTCCGGTCGTTATCAGAGTGAATGTTACGAGTTGCCTGGGGGCGATAAGCGTGTCCGAACTTAATGACATCAGACATCAGACCAAAAATTGAAACTGGACATCGAGAAATCGACCGGACAACCAAAGGAAGACTCGACGGCATGCTATGCTGTCAGGATGGAGCTTCCATTGCATCAGCAACTGTACTCAACAAGACTGTCTACGATTCATAAGTTTGGTTTCTAAACTCTTAGTATGATAATTGGAAAATTCTCATGCTCTAACTCGCTGCAAACTCAAGTTTGCATCTTCGGCAGGTTACTGAATGAGACTCATGTTTTCACAGAAGAAGATGTGCGGTTCGCCTGCAGACATGGAATCGCAGACAGCTCGCGCGTTTCTGAGAATATGGAAGACACACCATGAAACTATAAAAACCAGTCGCCTTGATTTAACCATTGATCTCCTCGAAAGTTCTTTCGCATATTGGAGCTCCATATAGTTTGAATCTGACAAATCAAATGAAGATTCATACAATTGTTCTGTTTCTTTACTGGTATAAATCCTATTACTCGTGCATCACTCGGCTTCATCATGCCTTTCGAATTAGTGTCGCTGAAATGCGAATAGATCTATGCTTCAATCCATCAATGGCATGGATGTGTGTGAATTCAGGATTTTTATTTGCCTAAAATTTGATAGTTCATTTAATGCATGGACGAACTATTTCCACCGAGCCACAATCAAAGCGCATCTCATAAGTCATAAGGAACGCAGATTATACAAAGTAAATTTTGCTGCAGACATGACACTAGCATATATACCTATGAAAAGAGGGACTGCATACTCGAAAGTCTCCCAGCAACTTTCGATCAGGTCCTCTTGACGGGATCGAAATTGGCGACGCCGACCACCGCGCCGATGAGCGCCCCGAGCACGACTCCCCCGGCACCGATGCTGAGCAGGAAGTTCTTGAGCGACGGCGAGACCGCGGCCTCTGCCACCTCCGGCACCACCATCGAAGCCGCCAGGGCAGCCGCCGTGGCGGCGGCGATCGCCTTCTCCTTCAGGGACGCGCTCACCTGGAACTTGGTGGATGCCCGGACCGCTCGCGACGGCCTGACCACCACAGGCAATGGCTTGACGAAGGTGTCAGAGCTTGGCAGCATCTGGCGGTTGCCGTGAACCAGCGGCGAGGCCATCGAGACGGCAGAGGTAGAAGCCATTGGTGGTGGTGTCGAGTTTCAAAAAATGCAGGGTTGAAGACGAGAGAGAGAGAGAGAGTGTGTGTGGATTTTGTGTTGGTTGAGAGGTGGGAGATGGAGATATGGAAAGGCAGGCGTTGGTTAGTCCAGTCGACGACGACGCTCACTGATTTGGCGGGTTCTCGTGCAACCATTGGTGGATAAGGTTATCTCTTAATCTTTTTTTTTTTTTGATAAAGAAACCAACTGTACGAACCATCTCTTAATCTTTTTGATGTGCGAATTTATCAAAATGAACAAAAAAGAACAAAAAACTATCACAGTTTCATGGTTGAGGACAAAATAATGTGATCACATTCTGTCAAAGATGACATCCAACGTTAACGTTGTCGCGCACAAAATCAGAAGTAAGATGAGAAACTGCGCTCAAACAGGTCATCTGATCTCGTTCCTGTTGGATATATGATTTGTGCAAATTGATTTGATTGAAGATACTTGAATCAATCCAGGATTTAGAATGATGTCAATTAGTGATACAGAATGATTTCATATCTTTGTATTCTCTTTTTATTGTTTACACTTTGTAATATAAATACATGTAAAGAGTACATATCAAAGGCAGACTGAATACAAAGAAATTCTTCAAGTTTCTTTTTTCTTCTTCATTTCGTGTCACGGTATCAGAGCTTCGTTCGTACTTAGCTTCCGCAAAATTCCGAAAATTTTCTTCCTGATTGCCTTCGCGTGTTTTTGTATCCTTGTTGTTGCAAGAAAACTAATCTGCAAAACAAGGTTAGCACTCTGGTGTAAGAATCAATTTCTTGAGTGTTTCAATAAAAAAGAAGCACTGTCTTACCAATACCATGCTGAAGAATTCTTCAAAATCTGAAGAATCGTCTCCAGAAGGGAGTCTGGAGAATACGTCTCATGCGGACTCGCGTCAGGAACCAGCACCCCAGGATCCAACTGAAGTCAGATCAAGTCAAGAGTCCATCGAACAAGTCCCTCGAGATCCTGCCCAAATTCAACCAAATCAGGGGCAACCCAATTTGGGCCAGCCTATCCAATGGGTACCGATGCAGGGCCCATTCAATCCACCCTGGTATGGTGGCCCGAAGCCCGGCGACCCCCTGTATACCTCCACCGCCGACGGACTGGAGCTGAAACTCATCAGCCAGCAGTTGTCCGGACTAGAAAATTATTCCAGGTGGTCCCAGGAATTCCGGCAAGCCATGGTGACGAAGGACAAAGACGGGTTCCTCGACGGAACCGTCTCAATTCCCTCCGACGATCGTCTGGCGCGACACTGGAGGAAATGTAATCAACTTGTCCGAACATGGATCGGCAATTGCATTTCTCCAGAAGTCGCGGCCGGACTTCCTCCGACCGAGGACTCGAAGTGCATGTGGGAAAACATCAAAGAAATGTACGGTAAATTAGACCGAGCGAAAATTTTTTCCCTAATGCAAGAACTCAGTGAGCTGAAACAAGGGAATATGACGGTCACGGCTTGCTTCAACAAGCTCTCGTCACTTTGGAATGAACTGGAGGCAGCAGAGGAGAAGCTCGAGGGACCGGAATCAACACTGAAATAGTATAGATCTATCAAAGAAAGGGAGAAAGCTACTCAGTTTCTTTTGATTTTGAACGAGACATACCTAACTTTTCGCTCCTAGATCCTAGCAATGGAGCCGATGCCAGTGCTCGGCCGGATTTTCCAGCTCGCCGTCCAAGAGGAAAGCCAACGATTGGCTTCGTCGGGGCACATGAAGGTCGGGGAATCAATGCTCCTCGCAGCTCAGACAACGACCCAACAAAGAGGAAACGCTGAAAAATTAAGGGAAGAATGGAGGCAAGCGGCAACCTAATCTCCAGGGTTTGCTGAAGAAGAGGAAAAAACCCTCAAGATGGACGTCTCAAATTCATTTCTGAGATCAAATGGCCTACACGCAAAGCAATTAACGTCCAGATGGGACGCTCCTTACGAAGCCACGTCAGCACCAATTATTAAATCGATTGGTCCGTCATCTGTCACGTCTCACAAAGGACATGGATAGAATTTCAAAGGCAAAGATAAATTATTTTGTGATTATTACAAACGACCACATCACACTGTAGATACCTGTTGAAAATTGCATGAAAAACCCGGAGAAAAGGGGAAGAGAGAAAAGGAATTTTTGGCTAATCAGGTCATGGTGCACAACATTGATAAAGGAAATCAGCCAATTACTCATGACTAGTATCAACAGATCATGAAGGTTTTGCAGCAGTTTGATATTCCTGACAAAACAGCAAGTTTCTCAGGTACCTCTTACTGCTTGATGAATTCTATTTCAAGTAGTGAGTGGATAATTGATTCAGGTGCTGGTGACCACATTATTTGCGACAAAAGATTCTTTAATCATATTCATACAAATCTGAACTCACCTACATCAGTTCGTCTTCCAAATGGGCATGTCACATATATCACTGAAATTGGCACCGTCAATCTTACCCCTTCTATCATCCTTAAAAATGTGCTCTATGTTCCTCAATTCAAATTTAATCTCATTTATGTGTGCAAAGTTTGCCAAGACAATTCCTGTTCTATTTTTTTTCAATTCTGAAAATTGTTTTTTCCAAGCCCTTTCGACTAGCAGACTGATAGGCTTGGGTAGTGTTTCACAAGGGCTATATTTCTGGACAAACTTTCCAGAAAACTTTGATTTGTCAAGTATTTCCTTACATAAACATTCATTGTGTAATACCACTACCAATGATAATATTTTCCTTTCTCATCAACGATTGGGCCATAGTGCTTCTTTTCCATACCCTCAATGCAAAATATGTCCCTTAGCGAAACAAGCATGTACACCTTTCCCTCTCAGCAAATCACGTGCTAACAAAATTTTTTCAATCATCCACGTTGACGTTTGGTGGCCATATCATACTCCACATCGTGATGGATCACGTTTTTTTCTTACTATCGTGGATGATTATTCTAGAGCCACATGGGTATTCCTTATGCAATCAAAAAGCCAAGTTCCTTCTCGCCTTAAAAAATTTTCTCTCCCTAATTACAAATCAATTCCATACTTCTATGCAGTGCATTCGAACTGACAATGGAAGTGAATTCCTTAATCATGAATGTGCATCTCTCTTTTCTTTCAATGGAATTATTCATGAACGTTCTTGTGTTTCCACCCCAAAACAAAATGGGATTGTTGAACGCAAACACCGTCACTTTCTAGAAGTTGCACGTGCTCTCAAATTTTAGGCTTCCATTCCAGAGATTTTTTGGGGCGATTGTGTGGTCACGGTAGCTTACCTGATCAATCGAATGCCATCTCGGATCCTTGATGGAAAGACTCCTTTTGAGCTGCTCTTTGGTAAGAAACCCGAAACTCATCATTTAAGAGTTTTTGGCTGCTTATGCTATGTTACTACTGTGGGTCCTCGAGACAAAATGGGTCCTCGTGCTCGTCGTTGTATTTTCATGGGTTATCCAACTCTCCAGAAAGGTTATCGTGTTTTCTAACCATCCACCAGGAATTTCTTCGTGAGTAGAGATATTATCTTTCATAAAAGCATATTTCCCTTTCAAGATGAAGACAAATTGATTGAATCTTCTGGCAAAACAGAACATCATCGCTCTTTCTTATTTGAAGAGGTCTCCAAATCAGAATTTATTGTTCGCTGCACCTCCAGAAAATTCAATATTGTCTTCAGCTACAACAAACAATGAAGATCCTTCATCCCCTATGGAGTTTCCAATTGAAAGTGCTAATCAATCAATTGAAGGAAGCCTTGTACAACCTCAGGCAGCATTTCCTACGGAAGATATTAATGAAACATCTATCCATTCTATACTTGAAATAGACAATGCTGAACAGCCTCGACACTCGGGGCATGTCACTCATCCACCTACATGGACCAAGGATTATATACGTGCAACCTTGAATTCTTCAAGTATTCACTATCCTGTATCTTCATATGTTTCGTTTAATCAACTATCATCGGAGCATATATGTGAGGAAAGAGAACCACCATCCTACAATGAGGCAATCATTGACCCACGTTGGAAGAAAGCCATGGAGGCTGAATTATCTGCCTTAATGGAAAATAAAACTTGGGATATTGTACCTTTACCTGCTCATCGTAAACCAATTGGCTGCAAATGGGTATACAAGATCAAATATAGGCAGATGGGTCTATTGAAAGATACAAAGCGTGCTTAGTAGCCAAAGGTTTTACACAACGAGAAGGTTTCGATTACCATGAAACCTTCTCCCCAGTAGCAAAAGAAGTCACCGTTCGCTCCTTTTTATCTATTGCTGCATGTCGCGACTGGCAACTCCATCAAATGGATGTCCATAATGCATTTCTCCATGGTGATCTGGATGAGGAAATCTATATGGATCTTCCGCAGGGTTTACGGAGATAAGGGGAGTCTAAGATATGTCGCCTCCGTAAATCCCTTAATGGACTCAAGCAGGCTTCTCGTCAATGGTATGCTAAGTTTACCGCTGCACTTACAGCTACCGGTTTCAGACAAACAAGGCATGACTATGCATTATTTACATGGACAAAAGGTGCGTCATCTATTTATTTGATGATATATGTTGATAACATTCTCATTATGGGATCAAATGAATCTGCTGTCGAGAATCTTAAAAGATATCTACATGCTACTTTTCACATTAAGGATCTAGATCCTCCCAAATATTTCCTTGGAATTGAGATTGCACAATCAAACAAAGGAATCTTACTTAGCCAACGGAAATTCATTCTGGAGATTATATCAGAAGCAGGTCTATCTGGATGTAAACCAGTAGTTATTCCTCTTGAGCAGAATATAAAATTGAACACTCTTGATTATGATATGGGAACATCGTCCAATAATGATGATCCATTGCTCAAAGACCCATCGAGCTATCAAAGACTCGTAGGAAAATTTATCTACCTTACTATGACAAGATCTGACATATGCTTTGCAGTACAAACACTGGCCCAGTTCATGCACAATTCGAAACAATCACATATGAATGCAGCCCTAAAAATTGTGAAATACTTGAAGAAATGTCCAGGACTTGGAATACTTCTTTCTTGAGAGTGCAACATAGAAATGGCAGCCTATTGTGATACAGATTATGCTACATGTCTGATGACCCAAAGGTCTATTACTGGATTCTGCATTAAGCTTGGGAAGTCCTTACTATCATGGAAAACGAAGAAGCAATCAACCGTATCATTATCATCAGCTGAGGCTGAATATCGAGCTATGGCTAAAATCGTTTGTAAGATAGTATGGATACGAGGCTTACTTCACGATCTTGGCATACAAGTTAAAGGACCAACAATGCTATTTTGCGATAATGACGCAGCACTCAAACTTGCAGCCAACCCCATAATTCATGAGAGGACAAAGCATATAAAAGTTGACTGTCATTTCACTCGAGACAAGATCCAAGAAGGGATAATCAAAACAAAAGGAATCAGGACTTCAGAACAACCTGCGGAAATCTTCACCAAATCTTTGCGTCAAAGACAACACACATATCTGCTGATCAAGCTGGGTGTCTTAGACATAAATAAGCCACCAGCTTGAGGGGGAGTGTTGGAGATATGATTTATGCAAATTGATTTGATTGAAAATACAGGAATCAATCTAGGATTTAGAATGATGTCAATTAGTGATTTAGAATGATTTCATATCTTTGTATTCTCTTTTTATTGTTTACACTTTGTAATATAAATACATGTAAAGGGTACATATCAAAAGCAGATTGAATACAAAGAAATTCTTCAAGTTCCTTTTTTCTTCTTCATTTCGTGTCAGTTCCACTACAACCTTCCGGCCGTAACCGAGGACGAAGCACGAGGTGAGCTTTTAGTTATACAAGAAGAAGAAAATGGATTTCTGATCTGACCAATCTTGTCGAGAAGCCTCCGTTCGCGAAACGGTTCTCGACCTGCTGGTAACGAGAATGTCTCCAGTTAGCAAAGACGCTTCGTTAATTCCGTGGCAGCGATAAGAACTTGTTCCTTGGCCAACTAAGATGATGAACAAACATTAGAGCAGGCGAGATCTTGAATCACCGATGTCCAAACGACAGCGCTCCAAACTTTTCATGAGTCCTAATGGTCGGATGCGATTGTCGTGCATGATCATCCTAAATGCTGGTGGTTAGGAGAATTCGGACTTTGCTTTGAATTCTTCTGTGTTGAAAGTTGGTACTTTATAGATTATAATTAGTGGGTCTAGACCAACCATGTTCGATAGGGTTAATTACTCGAAGAACAGAAGACATTACTCACCACAAACATTATCGCCCTGTGCTGTGGCTGATTGCATATAGAGGGTAAGTCACGTCGGACCGGCTGCAGCCGACATTGCTGAGGTGGACTTCCTGAGGCAGCAGACGGTATGCAATCACGACCTCCTCGAATATCTTCTTGAGCTCCAGAACCAGCTCGCATCTCCGGCTACTCCGATCCCCGGATCTCTGAAAATATATGGTGCGAGTGACATAGAGACCCATCTTCATCTTGTTCACATCTTCAATCTCCTTGACCAAGACGCTGTGGCCGGGACGCCAGTACTGAGGCTTGCTCTCCAGATATCTGAAATTTTTCACAATCTGAGGCGGGTCACCTCCGTTGCAAATGAATCCTTGCAGACCGACCATTCATAGTACATGTAAACTACTTGCCAATGCAGAGTACATAAGGGATAATAGATGGCGTACTCTTTTATTTTAGCTTTCATATCTCCGATGCTCTCGATTGAAGTGGAGAAATCGATGGTGAATTCCACAGAATCGCTCATCTCCGGACTCCTGTAGAAATTACTGACGGGTTTTGTCGCCAAAACTGAATTTGGGTAGTAAATCTTTTCGTTGTCATATCTCAGGAAAACTGTTGTTAAGATGTTCATTTCTTCAACCACCATCTGCAATAGATTTTGATCAGTAAAGCCAAATAAAGTACCAACAAAATGAGAGAGGCGATACGATTATAGGATTATGAAAAGTGACCTGAACTCCATCGATTACGCAACAGTCACCCACGTTGAACGGATGCATCACAAATACAAATATGATCGCATCAAAAACAGTTTTTGCTGTGTTACCGAATATGAACACCACCAGGTAAAGCTGGGATGAGATGAACAAGAGCACTTGGGTTGTCAAAAGTCCCATCACCAATAACCAGACTATGATGATCACTATGAGCACAACCCCCGAAGCGAGCCTGTTCAGCTCTTCAATGGCGGTCTTTGTATCGTTTAAGGAATGCGCCAGTGACTTGCATTCTTGGTAAATCTTCACCTGCAACAATAAAGTCTCCTTAATGAAAAATTAATCGACAATGGAAAGATGAACAAATCTCTATCTGCCATACTTTACGAAAACTAGGAAACTAGGAAACTTTGTGCGGTTACAATGACAGTGCAACCATCTAACACAGGAAAGAATTTTTACTGAAGACTGAAAACAAATAATTGCTCCTCAAATGAATCATCCATGAGACAAGAATATCGATCGCGGACTCACCAACCACTTTTTCAATGATGACCTGGTGATCTTTCCGGTTTCTGTGGCTCCTTCAAACAACGGAAACGCATTGTCCACATCTGCCCTTTTCATGAAGTGCAAGAGGTCCTCTTCCTCAATGTACCTTAAAACAACAAAAGAAAAGAGGTATTGAAAAATTTAACCATCACTAGTTTGCAGTTAATTCTCCAATTAGTCGGTATCCTCACTTGTATCCAGGCTTAGCTACGTTTCTTTAATCTGATAAGCAGCAGCTTTAGCACTCCACTTGCTACTAATCTCGCTCTCTTGTTTCTCTCCCTCCTCGTCATCATCCCCGTGGTTGAGCCCAGCCATGGATAGCCCAGACCCACTTATCACGTCAATCAACCCTTTCATCGTCCACGCTGAGACCTTCCCTTGGTTAATACTGTGTAGCTTCTCCAGATCGATCACTTCCTCTTTCTTCTGTTCGGATCCTTCATTCGAAGTCTTGAAACTTAACTGGCTGTTGCTCTTCGAATTCCCATCCATTTCCATGAAGGGAGGCCTGAAGAGCAAGCGAACAATGTGCTGATGAAAGAATGACTCTTGAATCCGATCGAAGAACCGTGTGCATTGGAATGAAGAAGCCAGTAATTTTATTAGCAGAGTCTTGATCAACCATATGGCAGATGCCAGATGCAATAAGACAAGAAGCCAGAGCCCTCATGACGTAATTCAGGATTTTAGCAGTGTGCCTCGATCGCTTCACACCATGGTTTATCAGCAGCGCCCAGGCCAGTAGGACCAGACCTAACCAGATAAATACTCGGACACTCTTCTTCAATCCATAGACAAAATAAAGAACTTTCTTCTTGAGAAGGAAGTTCCTCTCAATCATGAACACCATTATGTTTATCAACCATTCAGTGACCAATCTGCCACAGAAAATCACAAGAACTAGACTACACTATTTCCATAACGTCAAACTCCAGATCATTTTGGGTTTCAACTCATGCACGGTCAAGCTAGCAATCAGAAAACCTGTGATCCACATGAACGCAATCCACTCTACCAAAACCATCTTCTTAAAATTCTTACCCGACATTTTCTGAACTTCCAGATTTGCAGTCTTGTACACCTCGTCGTCATCGTCTTCGTCATTGCCTCTGCCCGATAAAACAAGAATTGGTGTTCTTGGAGTGGCTGGAGCTGTTTTCACATTTTCATTTGAAGTAGCAGAACCGACATGAGCACCTGGTGAAGCCACACTAGGTGAATTCCCAGAGGGCGAACTCGCACTCTTCAACTGGGACTTGACTTCGGCTAACTCTGCCTTATTAGGATATGACTGTTCGACAAATCTCGATTTCGGCTTCGAATATGCGGACCTCGCGAGTGATGATTTTCTTCTAGTCAAAGTGCCGGTTGGAACCATAGGAGGCTCACCTGAGGCAATCTGGCTTGGTTCTGTGGACCCTTGTCCAAAAAACGAGCTATTCAGATTTGGTACTTGCACTTTCAGCGCAGCATTCTTAACATCTTTCAACTCCGGATCGGGATCTATTGAAAGACCCGACTGCGAATTCTCCAAAGAAGAGCTGGGCTTCTCGACTTCACCTCCGAAGCCCGAAATCACAACCACCACTTCATCTTTTCCTTTCTTCACCACCACGCCATTATTCGCCTCCATTTCCTTCTCCAATCTTCTATCTCGCGCTGCTCTTCGAAAACCGCCACAAGTACAACTCTTCAGTCTCCCTTGTCATGAATAAAGCTCACTGCACAAATGCTTTTTCCAATTTGGTGAAGTAAAAGTTTAGCTGACTGAACTATATAAGCAAAGGGAAAATAAACTTTCGCAGCAAGATCGAAACATTTCAGCTGAAATCTGTAAGTGAACCATCGAAAGTGCGCACATGCAAGAGAACTAGAGAGGGCTCAATGATTCAATCGAATAAAGAAAAACAAAGAAAGAAGAAGTCCTGCTTAGCTAGTATTTTTCAGGGAAGCAAAAAAAAAAAAAATTGCCAGACAAGGAAAGGTGGTTTTGAACGTGCGATGGGGGTGGCTCTTGGTTTCCCGGGAAAGAATATTTAAATAGTAGTTAGGCTACTGGTGGCTAGCGGTCAAAACCCGGTATTTCTTATTTTTTTGCAAAAGTTAAATGGATAAGAACATGAAATCCAGCCTCATGCCCGAATCATATGTTTTGTCACCCTCCACGATGATGATTCGTATATTAAATCTTGGTGAGGCCAGTTGTCTTTGAGGGGGCGCCAAATAAGAACTCCACCATGCAAAAAATAATTAGGTTGCTCCACATAAATTATTGCAACTAGTTTCCACAGATTGTTCAGTGAAATAAAAAAAATCCATCATATAAAAAAGGTGAAGGAAAAAAATTTAAATTTGTGGGTTGCAGATGGAAGTGAAATGGGGGGAATAAGTTATGTTGCCTTGGGGGGTTCCATGGACAAGATATTGTCACTGTACCTGTAAGTCATATTGGCATGGATATGACAATAACGACCTGGCTCGTGATGAATGTGAATCCACAACCATGAAATAGTCACCAGTGAGCTGTCAGCTGAGCATCATATCTAAACCTAGCGATTGCTCGTCGAAGTGCTTTCAGTAACGCATCCGATTCGAGTGAAGCGTAGTTCGAACGAGTGAGGCCTCCAGCTCGGTACAAGGCGAACCACAGCTTTTGGTGGGCTGGAACGAAACCAGTATCTGTCAAGGAAAGAACAAGGCCAAGATTGGTTTTTTTGGCTCATGGCAGAACTGGTCATCGCATCCACTTCCAGCATTAGGCTTCAATATGACGGAGGGATACAACTAGATACAAGCCAACCATATCGCTACTCATGAATGATGAGATCTTTCGGATGAGAACAGCCGTTTGCTTATGTTGGATTTCGCATCGGCGATGCCGAGTTCCACAATAGGCATAACAGAGTTCGAAAAAAAAGAACAACTACGAAAGTTATCTTCTGTTTTTTACTCGTTCCTGGGCAATGCCGGACTGTAGGATAGCCGAACAGACAGAATTTAATGCGATTCTTTGGCTTTTTCTTTCGTTTTGGAAATATGAATTGCTTCGTCGAATTCATTAGCCAACTCTTCCCGTCTTACATAATATCTGCGAGCATTCTAAGTACTAACTACTAAGCTTCCCTCAATTGATATCAAGCCTTTATCAAATGGCACACATTGGACTGGCAATTTCACAACTGAGGGCAAACAAGCAAAACACTCACCAGAAGTAAACAAATCCAGACCGAATCACATTACATGATCATGAAGATTAAATGCAAAAGGGCCAAAGATGCAACATAAGGTTAAATTAATTAACAGATAATAATTCGACTACTGATTCAACCATCGGCAATATTTCCACGATACCTCTCAATCTCCATGTTACGTGAATGAATTTAGCGCAAGTAAATAGAAGTATCCCCGTAGAATTCTCAACGATTCAGGTCCAAGTAAAAAGGAGGCACTATTTCAACAAATGATAAGATCACCAGATGAACTCCAAATTCTTTACATCAAAGCTGATATACACGTCGTAGGACGTGTGAAACTACATCTTTCTTAAATTATCTAACCTTGCCTGTAAGTCACTGTCTATTCCGCTGTCTTCGTTCGCCGTGGTTTCTACTTGTGCAACTTTAGCTTTTGCAGCTGGAGCTGCAACCGCAGTTGATGGTGCATTTACAAGCTGTACAAAATGATTGAAATCAGAGAAGTTAAGATCATCATAATAGCTCAATCATTTCATAGACGTATTGAATAAATACAATACCTCTTGGTTGACATCAATACCGATCTCATCTAGAACCTGGTTAACTAATTCTTCCGTTTCCTCCTCTTCTTCATCACCTTCTAGAGCATCATCAATGGCATCACCCATCACTTCACTCGTCATTTCCATCCTCTCGTTCTGCCTCTCGAATTCTTGCATAATTTTCTGCAACGATGGCAAGTTCATCTGCCTGTTCATCTGACCCATTGCCTTTGTCACGCCTTTCATTGCCTCCCCCATTGCTAGTGTTGATTTCATTGTCTGTGATAAATTCTCTCAGAACCACAAAAAGGGAAAAGCTAACAGGACTAGAGTCTCTACAGGGCATGCATTTACAGGGAATACAGAAAACTTAAGCAGGAATGTCGGCACACCTGAATTCTAAGAGAAACACCCTGAAGCTGTGACTTCAGTTTATAAAATTTGTCAATCTGATGGCGTGTTCTAATAAGGTCCTTTGCCATCAACCTTACAGCTCCCTGAAAGTAAATTACACAAGAAATCAATGACACAGTTGAGAAAGCTGACCATCAATTTGTCATGCATATAATCAGAATCACCATCCAAAAGCAAGCTGACCATCAATTTGTCATGCATATAATCAGAATCACTGTCCAAAAGCAAGCTGAAACAATGGCAAGCCAAAGCAGCGCAAACATGTAGATGAACTGAAATGAAGATGCAACAAAAGAGTCGTATGACATACCATCTGCCCTTGCTTGGCATTCTTCTTGATCTCTAGGATCAGCTTCTTCTCCTGTGTTTGAAGTCCTTGTCTCTCCCTGTCAATTTCTCGTATGGACTTGTCCAGCATCCTCTTATTCTCCCGTAGAAGCTCTAAAGCACAACGAATTCATCAGTTCTGTATTTTTTTTCTTAAGTTCTGTTCATAAGATGACAGCTTTGATCATGCAAAAATCCAAGTAATCTACCATTTTCAACCCACCGAAAGAAAAAAGTATAAATCCATGCTCTATATGAGGATCACGAGAGTTGAATTGGTCATGACATGAACAAAACAAGCATGGCCATTCCCCAACATATCAATCACCAAAATTCACCATGTAAATACCATATCCTATCAATCCCCGATGATTTCATAGCAATAGCCTGATCGGCCAAAGAACCTCATGCGACAATCACACTCCCAACATCGTAATCCCAAAACGAACAGTTGGAACTGCAAACTCATCTCCGCTCCTTCTACATAACTACTGAAATTCAAGCTCTTCACGACAACAAGCTAAAATCAAACAAATGACATCTACGAACTATTCGAAGCTGCCATCAAATTTTCCTTCTCAAATCTCTCTCGATCATTCCTCTATGATTTTATAGCAATAGCCTGATCGGTCGAAGAACTTCACACGAAAATCACACTCCCGACGGCGCAAGTCCCGAAACGAGCAGTTCGAACCGCAAAATCATCTCCGTTCCTTCTACATAGCTACCGAAATTCAAGCTCATCACGACAACAAACTAAAATCAAACATATAAATCTACGAGCTATTAGAAGCTGCTGTCAAATTTTCCTTCTCGTGTCTCTCTCGATCATTCCCTCGTCGGCCCACACCACCGCTCGTAAATCAAACAGCGCGAAAGGAAGAACAACAACACAACGGTCGGCGAATCGCCGGCAACGGATTAACGAGTCCCGGGAGCCGCGCTAGCGCAGCGATTCTCGCCATTGAAGGTTCAAACCTGCGGGCGTCTTGCGCTTGCCGAAGATGAAACTCATGTCGATCGGTCTCCGACGAAGACCACCGCGAGTTGACCTGAGAGAGAGAGAGAGAGCGGATCCGGCGAAACCCGAGCCTCCTGGCCTGCGCGCGCGCGCTCCTGCGGATTCGCCGATCTTCGTTGGAGATGATTGCAATGGGTTTTGCAGCAGCAGCAGCAGCAGCAGAAGAAGATGAAGAAGAAGAAGATAAAGATTGAAGATTGCTTCGACGCTTGGATGATCGATGGCGCTATATCGTACACCTCTCTCTTCACGCGGTGTCAACACCTCCTCCGGAAAGGAAGATGAGAGGAAAAACGTGGGGTCGTTACGGAATTGGGTGTGCGCGCGCGCTCAATGCATCCGAGCCCTTAATTTTAGTGGACCCCACGTGGGACCCGCGTGATCTAAAGGATGAGATGCACCGGATCCACGTGTGTCTCGATGTACCGAGAACAAGTCGGAGCCGGATCGAACCGTCCAATTTGCGCAAGGGGGGCTCTGCTTACGTGTCCGAAAGTGGACCCACGCGTGTGGGGTATGGAAACACATCGAATTCTTCTCGTCTGAATAGGAAGCAAAGCCCGAAAATTTCAGCCTACCTTTTATGAAGAGAAAATTCCACAAAATGCTCGCGTCCCATTTTTTTTTATCAATAGCCGATATAATTGTGCCATATTTATTCTCAAACTAATTTTCGTGTAAAAAAAACTTCAAACTAATGCACCCGTGTCACATTTACCAAAAATTAGACCTGTCAAATGGATGGACTAAATAGGATATGGATTGAGTCGAAAATGGTCCTACCTAAATTGATCTGCTTAACCCATTTCCATGCAATACAAATAGAGTGACTTGTGCACAATCCGATTTATATTACTAAAACACTTCTATATTTAACCACATTTAAAAAAACTCATACCTAAACTAAGATGAGAGCACGGAGTGAACAATCGTGAGATTGAGTGTGGGTGAAAGAAAGTGAAGAGAAAGCCATAAAAGTAGATTGGGTCTTAAGTAAATAATGAACTCATCTAACACTGATATTAATTTTGACCTTACCATTACTCATTTATGACCCTAAGAAGTTAGACCTAGCCACAAACTCTAGACTGGTCCTCCGATGCACTTGTTTGATGCAAGTGGTACTCGTATTTACTACTTTAAAAACTCGGTTATGGGACATTGTTACCTAAATGTGGACTACTAATGTGAACTTTATATTGCCCCTCCAGGAAAAAACTGGAGATAATATTGCAGTAAATAACAACTCTACCCATCAAATATGTGTTAAGAAATAGGTCTATGACCCGTTTTGACAAGTCTATCCAAAACTAATTTACGTGTTATAAAAAATCTTAAAGTAGTATATTTGTGCCATTATCCCAAGTTGATTTTCGTGTTACAAAAAATATCATTATTTTGGGTAAATGTGGTACAAATATATCAATTTGGGATAAATGTGGTGTAGATGTATCCGTTTGAGACTTTTTATGACACAGAAATTAATTTGGAGTAAGTGTAGAACGGTTGTACCGGTTTGGGGTTTGTGACGCGAAAATTATTTTGGGGGTAAAAGTGGTGCAAACATATCGGTTTGGAAATTTTTATTATGTTAGCCCATTTTGAGATGTAACATGATATGATAAAGTGTACAAAATTATAATTTGAAAATACAAAATAATTGTCAAATAACATCACAAATATCTTAGTTCCCCAAAATTAATTGTAAGTCTCTCTCATAAAAATATAATTAAACTTATTTCTTAAACTCATTTGCAGTTTAAACAGTTATATCACTCCACGCACATTTACAAAATTTTCCCCACAAAGGTACGTTGGTGCTATTTTACTAATCTTTTATCAAGATGTTTTGGTAACAATACGGTATGATATAATTGATAAAACCATAATCATTTTTGCCGGGGATAACTTCATAATTTTTAATTGTAAAGACAATTGTCAACTAATTTTACACTTACTTCAATTTGAGTCTCTCATGAACCATTTTAAACAAGGGATTAGAAAGGAAAATGAAGGACTTAAAATGATTATTATTTAAAGGAAGATAAAAATGAATAAAAAAATTATGTGATATTCTCCACTCTGATCAAGATGGTATCTGAGGCGCGTTCAGTAAGAAACGGGCCTTGAGCCCAGGCCCAACTTAGCCCAATCCAACGGAGGTGGCTTCTTGGTTTTTTCCCATTGTCTGCCTCTCCTTCCTCACTTCTAGGCCCAGTCAAATAGTGCATATATAGAGTTATTTTTTCTATAATAATAATAAAAATAAAAATGCTAAATTTACTAAGACCGGTTCACAAAATTGGCTTATTAAGAGATGTATTAGGTTGTTATTGGTTTTTTTATACGTTTTACTTGTTTAAAGGGGCACTCACGGTTCGACGGATTGATTAGTAAATAAATTTTATAAACCGATCTTAACAAGTCCAGTATTACTCTTTAATAAAATTTTAGGTTAACTAGTTGACAGTTAAAAAGAACATAGAAATTTCATTATATCTCTCAAAAGCTCGGGGACAATGCAATTTGCACTAGGAAATTTAGAAGGTTGCATTTTAATATCTCGTCATCACAACAGTAAGGCAAGTGGAAACAAGACTTACTACTAAGTGGCTTGGAGAAGTCTTAGTTTCGATATTTCATTGTCTAGCTTGGAATCTCTAGTTTTACAAATAGAAATCGCATCGCATCACTAAAGTTGCGGTGATGTGATTGTTCTTCTAAGCTCAAAAGGGATATTTCGTATCGAGCTCTCTCTCTCTCTCTCTCTCTCTCTCTCTCTCTCTCTCTCTCTCTCTCTCTCTCTCTCTCTCTCTCTCTCTCTCTCTCTCTCTCTCTTTGTGTCTTTTTAATTTAGTATTGGCAAGTGTCTTTAGGGCCTTAAAGTTCTTTAGATAAATTACAATAGCGCGTGGCAAATTTTTTAAAGAATTTTGAGGAAATGCAATTGCATTAAACCTTTGGCTTAAAATAGGTCGAGAGGTCACCCACCCTTGCCTGAGGTAAAGCGAGGCAGCTTAAAGGTCACCCGACCTCAAGCGAGGCCTGGGTTGCGCTACTCAGGCTTCGCCTGAGGCGTAGCTTGTCGCCTGAGTTCGTGCAAGGCAACACCTGGGGTCACGTGAATTATCTCGTCTGGGGTTCGGGCAAGGCCACCTGGGGTCGACGAGCTTGAGGTGCGGCCGTCGCCCCGGTTTGTGCAATCCAACCTAGGGTCGTGCGAATTACCTCGCCTGGGGTCGGGTAAGGCCACTTGGGTCCGCGCGAATAATCCCGTCAATCATGTCTTTTCTCTAGTTCGACGGTCTCTTCGTTCGAATTATATCATCAATCATTCCCTCACGGCGAAGTTCTGCTTCTCGAAACGCCTTTGGGTGAAAACCATTCACATCAAAAAAAAATTTTTTCGTTTGACTCTCCCGGCGGGCGCACGCGCGCAAGATGCCAGCGCAGGTGATTGAACGAAAGCGCGTGTAGGCGAGGGAAGTCTAATCGAGCGGTCAACAGGGGCTTCTTCCTTTCAAAGGGGGCGCGAAATCATTACAACATGTGCTTTCCAACAGGGAAAACCGTGTCGCCCTTTTATAGATTCTTCCCCTCCCACCCACGCGCCGCGGAGGAGGATGGACGCGCACGCGCCGCATCGGACGGCCAGGATTGCGCCCTCGGTCGCGATCCCCGCGGCCCCCGATCATCGCGCGTCTCGCGGGGTAAAGTCGACGTGACGTGTTCGGTGCGGTGCGCACGAGTGGATGCGGGACCCGCCCTCCCTTCCGGGGTCATTGCATTGCCAGGTTGTCACGTGCGGTTTTGTCGTCCACGATCGCCAACAGCACGCCGGGGGGGGTGTGGGTGGAAATCTACCGTAAAGAGAAAGACCAACCAAACCAAAAGTATATATCGGCGACGGTCGTTAGGCACGTGACGCACCGATTACAAAAGTCAACTATATAAAAAAAAAAAAAACACGAGTGGCTCCAAAATTCGAACCTAATTGTAATTTACAAGATACTTTTTTCCAATGTCGAGATGTTTTTTATAATAATTTTTCTTGGACAATGACATATAAGTTGCGCAAAGGAAAAATGATCTCAATTCATTAACGAAATTATGAAGTGATGACACATCAAGACATATCGTGTTAGAATTATAATGTAAATGTCGCGGCAACGGTTCATTATCGGAGAATCGTCCTGTAACAATCCGGTCCGACGATGGATCAAAGGGCTTAGAGAAGGAGCAACTCGGTGGCCTTCTGGGATGACGAAAGAGGCAAGAATGAACCAATTGTGTACTGACATATAGCGGAAGAGTGATTTCGAGATGTGTGTGTGAGAAAACCAAAATTAATCACGGACGCATCTTTTAACGTAATGACAATACTTAATTTTTAAACTTCCAAGTTAAGCGTTCTTAGGTTGGAGCACTCCTAAAATGGGTGATATCTCGATGAACAATACCTCGGTGAGTTAATCCAAACATGATGATAAAAGCATACAAAACCGATTCTGAACATGGTAAATTCGACCAATCGTGAATGGGTATTTTTCATGGATGGATCAAACGCATACTCAAAATAATTACATTAGAGTTTATGTGCATCCATTGCTCTTATAAATCAATTTCTCATCTTATTCTTTATATCCCTAATACCATTCAAGCATATATTACCTATTTCGACAGTGCTTTTTAGATTCATCGCTACCAACTGCCTGATATTCAATTTTTTTTTTTTAAATTCTTTTCTTTTTTTTTGGAATGGATGCATTTCGAGTTTTTAATCAAAATTCTGTTAGTTTTTCGGGCGAACCATCGGCATGAAATATGGCTATTTTTCATCAAAAATTGCTCGATTTTCCGAGCAAAGCGCACCAGCTCCAATGGAAATCAAACTTTACATCCGGTGATTGAAATTAAAGTTTAGTTGCATAATCACAAATTAAAAGTTAGGGATCTTTCCAAAATCACAAAAGTTCTGTCGGCACGGTAATATGTGGGCCCCGGAAAAGTTACTTAGCTTTGCAGACTTGACCAACTCCGACTTGATCGGGCCACGTTGGCAAAATAACGAGCAAAAACTTAATTATCTTTTACTTTATCATAATTCATTAACAATTTTTTTTTTCGTAATTTCTATACAAAATGTCAAAATATCTATAAAAAAAAAATCAAAACTTTTACGATCAACGGGCAAGATTTGAAATTTTTTGCAACCCAACTGTTATCGTGGGGTCGAGGATTCTTTTTTCGAGAATTCTTAAAAATACCCATTTTAGGAGAGAAAGAGGGGCGTTTAGATGATAATTACATTGTCTTTTAGCAAATTCATCGGGTTATTAGAAACAAAAACAACTTTATCAGCTAGCAATAATTCTTCTTTTTGTCAACTCGAGCAAGCCAAAGAAAAATCTGATGTGAAATTTTTGTGGGGCTGATCATTTTTTTTTTTTGCTTAAGTGTTTTTTACTTTACATGATAGGACACATTATCTTCTTAATCATGCCATTATCCCAACTCCAAAACTTTTTTGAATGTAGGTGGCACTTTATTCTTCTTTTGATTTTGCTCAAGTCACCTAATGATTAAACATAACCGCTTCAATCACATCTTCCGACAGCTCTCTTGCCTGTTTTTAAAAAATTTACCCTCCCGGGTCAGGCAAACTGAGATATTCAACGTGCGACACGTGTCCACATATTTTTCTTTTAGCCTCATGACCAAGCCTTTTATATAAATTATGAAGTGAACGAGCATTAAGGGTCATAGTTGTATATGCTAATGACATATTAGTTGCCTAGAGATACACATCGACTTGATCGAACTTTCCAAAACGAGTATAATTGCCCCTATTTCCCTAGGTTTCTCTTTATCGGGTAGGGGACGGTAAGTCGATTTAGGACGGCAATCATCTTTAGATTTCTTGTGTCCCAAAGCATTTGCCTTCTTTTATAAGTTTTGACCCTCTTTTACTAGCAAAGGAAAATGGAGAGCTTCTTTTTATGCCGGTGACAAAAACTTGGGATATAAATAGTCTAAATAAGGTGTTTTGCCGAACATCAATCCATGTCATTCTTCATATTCACGTTTTGATCTTCATTTGGGTTGATAGACCAATTTGGCAGACAGCTACCGATGCCATATTCATGATTAAACATGCTTACTAGCTCATCAAATTGTGTACAAAGTATGATAAAATCTTTGGGATTTGGAACAAAATCTGAAAAGCTTAAATTCACGAGCAGCACAAGACGATGTTATGGAGGACAGTAACTAATGTTCTATCTTGTTGAGCTAATCTAGGTAGATTGCTTCACATCCCAGACCCTTCTTTCCCGTTGTGTGGGAACCTAGAAGAAAATTTAATCAGTATCTCTTCAAATCGTTGCCCTTTGGCCCAAATTAGGCAGAGATAGAGCCCATGGGGTATTATCTCATCTGGTTGGAACTTTTAGCTAGCCGAAGGAGATGGTGCATTGCTTTCTTGATCCGGGATAGATAGGACAAAGAAAGGGCATGGAGTGCAATCTCTTCAACCTTTTTGTAGCCACTCTACTTGCTAGAATGTGGCGTATAAGAATGCAGCACTACATAATCAGTCTATTCCAAATCCTTCCCAGGCAATCAAGTTGGTATTATAACATTTCATGGATTTTTTGAACACGCTCATGGAAGGGAACACAGACGTGAAAAGCGAAGAAACATATTCACTTGAGGAAAGGTTAGACCCTCGGCTCCCCCACCGGATCAATGATTGAAGCTTAATGTAGACGGCGCATCAAATGATAATAAAGGGGCCCTAGGTACTATTGCACGATCGGCTAGAGGCTCAGTTATCCAAACATGGACGAGATGCGGAAGATGGAGTTCGCCAATGGAAGTGGAAGCTGCAGCTTTTCTCCTCACTTGCAAATTTCCTTAGTCCCTCAATATCCACTCAGCGGTGTTTGAAAGTGATTGCAAAGTCTTAATTGATGTCATTCAATAAAAGGGTTATTGCCCTTGGAGTATTTAGCCTTTTTGTCTCGGACTCTCGCTTTCTACTTCCCTGCAACCTGTGATGGAGTTTGTTAGGGACTCATAGACTCAACAATAGTGTTGCTTATGAGCTTGCAAAATGGGCTTTTTTCATCATATAAGAGCTGCATCTTCTTTTATTTTTAATAATCTCCCATCTAAGTTTAAAATATAGTGTTGGTGGAGTATTCTTTACTTTATCTCTTTAATGTTGGCATGGGTTTTCTTTGTAATGTTTGATCATTTTGTTGGAGTGGAAAGTTTGTTCTAGCCAAAAAAAAAAAAAAATTCTACCACCTTTAGAATAATTTATCTCTATGGAATTTCTTATCTCAACGGGCATAGGAAAATTTCAAATACTTTTCTTCCACCTGTAATCCATATTCCAGATTTACTAATTAACCTCTTTCTCACCCATAAAGTCCATAAAACAACTCATTCAACACATTCCCCAAAGAACTTGAGTAATATGCCCCATCGATTGGGTTTGATCATGTTGAGAGTATTCGGCTGATGAGGGCATATTTGTCTATTCCCTTTATTATTTTATGTATTGTGGCAACAAAGGTGGTATTGTAATTTCAGCATCTTGGCTTTATTATAAATAGACAACTCAGGGTTATATCGACCTAACTAGGCATTCGGTTCAGTTTTTCTCTCGATAGATCAGCACGTGCAGATCAACGTAATTAAATTGCACAAATATTTTTTATGCAATTTCAAAGAGATTCATCGAGAATATCGAGAATTTCATAGGATCCCGTGTGAAGAAAATAATACTACTCCAAAGTTTTTATGGCCCACTACTTATCAAGAGGAAATGCCATGGGATTACTCCCATGCATATCGTACCGCAAAAGATGTTATCCGCCCAACATTAGACGAGTACAAGCGGAATCAACCAGAACCGACGGAATTTTCCCAAGACCCATGGGACTTGGTCCGATTCCTAATCCCGACCCAGAATTCTATAATGTCCTCTTTAATATTTTTTTTTTAAACCTTTCTCCTTTAAGTCCGGGTGATATTTGAAGGATAGACTTACAATTACGATTTACAATTACGATCAAATTGAATTACTTTTTATCTTTCTAAATGCAAAAAAAAAAATTTCACATTATGAAATATCTATGGAAAGAAAACTAATTACTCGAATTAATCAAGCGAACAATGATAATTAAATTTTTATGGAGGAAAATTATTGGTCCGGGGGATATTATCTCAGTGTTTTCTGCATGTATTATACGCCTCAGATTGATGTTTGGTTGGTAAGGAACATATGCCCACTTTCATTTATTTTTTCACCGCCCCCCCCCCAAATTTTTTTTTTCAGCACAGTGGCATGGTTGGTGCAATCGGCTGGTCCTGTTCATTTACCATTTTTTTTTCCTTCTTTCTTTTGGTACCAGTACTACTTTGATCATCGGTTTTTTGCCTGGGGGTCCGGTCGGATCCGAAAATTGGAATTTCATTAGCAATCGTCCCTCCGATTCCCGGGAAAAATCCCGATCGCCGTCCGACTTGTCGCGACGCGAATCCGGGCAAATTTTGATTCGGTCGAGGTCCCCCGTTCGCATCTTATAATGTGGCTCATCATGAAAAATTGTAATCTCGAAGGCCTGATGATTAGAAAGAGGGAGGGAGGGAGAGAGAGAGGAAACAAAGCGCTACTCGACCACAAAGCATGTAGTCCACTACCACTACATTGGAAATCCAGAAGTGTTGGGGATGGACCGTACAGAAATTGATCTCCCTTTTCTTTTCTCTCTCTTTTTCCCAATTTGTTTTCACGGGAAACAAGGACAGGGAGGGACTAGCGGGCAGCGGGACTCGTCTTTCGAGTCCAGGTCTCTATAGGGTCGGCATTGAGGAGTCTCGCAGCCGAGATATATACATTAATCGGTTGGCAACTCGATGACTTAAGAACCGTCGGACGAAAGTGGGTCCGATTGGATACATCGACGGGCTCGTATCTAAGTTCGTTTAAGGTGTCGGTGTTCTGCTACGCGCCCGTGTGGCTCGGCATGGCCATACTTTATTTAATTTGAGTAAATTAGGGGATGCATCAAGGAGGGGAAGTGGAATTGAGGGTGGGCAATGAAAGTCAACCGAGGGGTGGCCGCCCCCACACCCTTCAATGGAATCTCTCAGCACATCATCCAAATCTATTTTTTTTCTATTTTTTATTCCCTTCTGGTGCAAGAAAAAAGTAAGTTTGGATTTTCTCCCACATCCTGTCTGATTCTGCTCCAATTCTTCCTTCTTGTTCTTGACTTGACTTGCACCACCAATTGCTTTTGTGTGGCCCTACTACTAGTTTGTTACGGATACTCGTACCCGGCCCGATCCATTTTGATTCTAGATTTTTCCGATTACACATTAGGAGTATGCTCGGTGTACCAAAACTGGTGGCTAAAAGAAATTCCAGGCGTAAAAGATCGTGTCGGGTCAACCCCAATTGGCTTTTCGACCGAAAAAGAAAATCCCTAATTGGCTGAGTGGATTAAAAATAAGGGAAATTTCACATCTTGCGGAATGTGAAGTTTCACATTTGGACGTTGCTCAACTTACCAATAGATTGGGTTCAATCCGCAAAAATGTGATTACTCACGGATCTTTCTAATCCGGTGGACCGATCAATACCTGCCGGTCGCAACACGTAACTCCGAAAGGTGACAAATGACCGAAAACTGGCATAGCTCCTCGGAAAGACGGCACCTCAATAGCTTCACGGGCAACTTTCACATCCGGTTTTTGAGAGAGAGAGAGAGGTGCATTTTCGACAAAATCTCGATCCTCAATGAACGCCTCTTTCTCATTCATCAAACACCGTGATTCATCGAGACCACGAGGGGAGCAGCGTCCGAGGTACACGGATCGACATCCATAGCCAATTAGGGTAAAAGCCCTTAATGCTCATGCAAGTCACACGCACGGCATCGGTTCCTCAGTTCGAATGCGCCCGGGTACTAAGCCACATACTTTCTTTTCTCCCGTTAATCTTGAAAGGCAAAAACAGACTGTCGATATCGGCGATGAACACTCCCGTCTACGGGTCCTAAACCGATCGGCTTTAAGAGCGGGAAACGACTATAAGCGCGATCGAACACCGACCGCGGGGACATTCCAAGCCGAATCCCAATCGCAATCCATCCAACATCGTGACACAATCATACGAAAGACGGGAAGAAAGTCAAAAAAGACATATTCATGATTGGCATCGACGAAGGAGGAGCACGACCGAAGCCCCCCCTCCTCCTCACCGCCACACACACACACCCCACCAAAAAATATTTTTAAAAAAAATTACAAAAATAAAAATAAAGAGAACCGATGTTTCTTCTTCTTCTTTTTTTCCTTCCTTTTTTCCGACGTTTTATATTAATAATGATAAAAAGGCGACGCCTTTTCTTTTTTTAAAACCGAAAGAATTGCATCCCCAAATGTCGAGGCCATGTGCTGCGCAGGTTGCAAAAAAGAGAGAAAAAAAAGCATAAACTTGCCTCCTCAGAAATTTTACCCCCCGATGGGAAATCGAATTCGAGTAAATGTTTAATAAGAGCGCGTCAAAATTTAAATTAGCCGTGCGAGGCGAAAAATTGTCCCCCAAACGCCTTGCTAATCAGGGAGGGCGCGAGAGATAAATTTCTCATAAAATTATTGTATGCATCCCTAAACGATGCCCGCTAAGTTAAGGAGGCGGGGCGACACCAGCCGGCCTCCTCGTGGTCCGCCGCCGTATCACGGAGTTGGATGGACCTTGGGGTAAGTTTGAAAAATCCGGGGACAGTGGCACCCGGCATTTCGAATGATTCCGATGTCGCAAAGGGAAAAAAACTATAAAAAAAATGGAGAAGTCATGAATTTTTATGCCGGCAAAACAAATATTACACTGGAGATGCAGTCTAAAAAGGGGGTAAAAAGTTAAAAAAAAAAAAAAAAAAAAGGAAGAAGAAGAAGAAGAAGAAGATGATGAAGGATTACAAGATCAAGCCATGAGCAATGGCTTGGTTCTTCTTCAGGCAGGTGGTCTCGTACACCGGCAGCTCCTCCCTGTACCTCCCGACGCCGATCAAGTGATCCAGCTCGAAGAGATCCGAGCTCGCGTCGCTCTCCATGTCTTCGTCGTCGTCGTCGTCTTCGTCTTCGTCGCTGTAACCGCTCACCACCACTCTGTTCTTGCACATGCCCCTCGCGTCCATCTTCTTCTGGAAGTAGCGCTCCCTCCCCGCTTCGACCCTGGCCTCTCTCTCCCTCTGGGAGACGACGAGGCTCGCGCAGCCGCCGCCGCCGTTCTTGGCCTTCCGGTCGTCCTCGTAGATGCATTTGTGGCCGCAGGGTTGAGAGTCCTCGCCGACGATCACGCTCATGGGGTAGAACCGGACGGACCTCTTCAATTTGCTTCTCGTGCTCGGGGTCTTGCTCATGCAGGACCTCGAGAAGGAAGATGCGGAGGAGCATGCGGACTTGGACTTGCGCTCGAAGCTCACGTCGTCGACCGCGCCGACGTAGCACATCTTCGCCTTCTTGACGTTGCCGGAGTTGAAGATGGAGTTGAGGAAGCTCGTGATCCGGCCTCCCGGCGAGATGGGCTGCTTCACCTTCTTCAGCTCGCCGTAGATCTTGAGCGCCCTGAGCTTGGTCTTCGAGAACCCGCCGGCATTGTCGCCGCCGCCGCCCTTGCGGTCCTCGAGGAGGGCCCTCGGCTTCGCTCGGTGGGTGGACTCCGTCTCGGAGGACGACAACGTCGAGAACGTCGCGGCGGAGCTCGAGTCGGAGGAGTTGCGCGAGCTCTGCTTCTCCATCCACTCCTCGATCATCATGGCCCTCCGGAGGTTCGACAGCTCCCTGTGCGAATAAGACGAGGAAGAAGGCGAGTCTCCATGCCTGGTCTTGTGGGTGCCCTGTTTCTTGATCAGGCCCGGGTCCGGGAACAGGGGAGAGGCTTGGTCCTGGCCGCCGGACTCGTCGATGGAGCGGTAGATGGACTCGAGAAGGGAGGAGGAAAAAGACGGGGTCTTCCTTCTCTGCGGGACGGTGGGCTGGGCGGCGTGGGCGGCGGCGGCCTCCTTGCTGAGCGGCCTCTCTCGCTTGTTCATGGCGGCGTCACATGCGGTGAGGAGGATGCAGGGGGGCAGGGAGGAAGGGAAGGGTTTTAAGCGAAGAAACAGAGGAAGCGAAAGAGAAGAAGCAGAGGAGGAGGAGGAGGAGGTGGGGACAGCGAGGGGTGCTAGTTTAAGGCGAGGTTTGTCTGCTCAGAGAAGGTCAAAAGCTGCAAAAGGACACACTGAAGTGAAGTGAAATCGCGAGCGGATCACGTGGAACAGAGCGACGAGGAGGAGGAGGAGGAGGAGGAGGAAGAAGAAGAGAGAGTGTAGAATTTGGACATAAAAACACTTCTTTAAATGTCTACTCTCTCTCTCTCTCTCTGTTTTCTTTTGGTTTTTGATTGAAAGGTGAGGAAGGGAAGTGAGCTTTTGGAGAGGGTGCACGAGGCAAAAGTTGGAAAAAGCAGATCTCGCCCTTTTGGATTTGGGCAAAGTTGTTTTACTGAGCAAGTGTTTCCCCCCCTCCCTCTCGATCCCTAGCCGCGACATGGATGACTCATTTTCCTATCGGGAACAGTCCGGTGTCGGAGGGGATATCGCCCGGGGACGACGTGTGGCGTGACTTCCCGGGGGGAAGAACGGGGGTGGACGTTGGGGGGTTCGAGGAGGTAGATGGAGACGTATACTTACCGCTCGATTCGGTCGGCGGCGCGGGTTGCGTGCATGATAAGAGATTCGGGGGAAGTTTTAGCCAGAGAGCGTGATGATAAACAGAGTATTTCGATTCGGCCCGACATTCGCGTTGCTTCCGGCATGCGAGGAAACTCGCATAATTAATTACGTGTGCATTTAGTGGGGCTTTTACCCCTCATTTCACTAAGGCATAAAAAATGATTACCAATACGGTTCTAAACATATTGTGTGAATGCCAATTCATTCTTAAACTTCTCAATTTTCTCAACGTAGTCCTAAACATTTGCACGAAATTCCAACGCAGTCATTCCGGCCAACTTCCATCGAAAATTACTAACATGGCGGCATCCAGCCGTCGTCCTACATGGTACACCGACATGAACAACTTGTGGATCGCCACGTCAATGATCTTCTCGTGGCAATTGGCCGGAAAGGACCGCATTTGGAATATGGCACAAAGCTTTAGAACTGCAATGGCAGAATTGAAAAGTTCAGGACGAAATTGACATCCGTACAATAGGTTTAAAATTAAATTGGCAATTTTCCCCCCCGTAAAGTCCATAATGCTAGGTTATCCGGTTTCTAACTTGTGGAATACTCAAATTGTACACTATTGCATCTCCACAATGAAATAATAGATCCTCAGGGCCAGAAGCAAGAACCAAAATCATTAACATCCCAAGACAGATGAACAATAGAGTCCAGCCACTCTTTCTCTCTGGATTACATATCACTACATCAAATGATATGATGGCACTTGTTTATTTTCGAAGGATTAATTTCACACGTCACAAGAAAAAAATTTGAGAAAATTCCCGCATCTCTTACAAATAAAATCATTCTTCATGGATAGAAATGTTTTGGATGCTTCGGACAGTATCACCTTCGTGTCCACCCCAATCAATGTTGGAGCACCCAAAGTTATGCATTCCCCACTGGCTTCTATTGTCCACACCCACTTCTCTAGGGGACGTGGTTGGTGAGACGATTCCACATCAGCGATCCGATGTATTGGATATAAGCATGTATGGAAAAAAAAAATTTGTATAGTTGCTGTTCGAGAAAGAACCTTTGCGAACCTCACGGATTTTCGATGTATGATTGGCTCGATGCAGCAGAACGAGGCTATGCGACGCTTGCCTTTTATGGAATAGGAGATTTTTCGTTCGGACTCGGGGTCCATAGATGCGGCGCGACCACAACAGTGGGAGTCGAGCGCAGGGCTTCACTCGTAGACCCATTAAAACGGGTGGCTCGGCATCGGGTTTGGGACAGATTAAAAGTGATCCGATCCAAATTAATCAATTTAACTCATTTCGATCCATTTCCATGCAATATAAATCAAGTGACTTATACCCAATTCGATCCACATTATTAAAATGCTTTCATGTTTAACACAATTTAGCAAAATTTATACTCAAACTGAGATGCGAGGGCAATATCGAATGATGAGTCATAAATGTGAATTGGGTTTAAGTTAATTATGAACCCATTTTATGTCCATATATCTATTAAACCCATTCGTTGAATATAACATGGGTTAAGAAATAGATGGAGACCTATTTCCGCATGTATAATTCACCCAATCAACGGTACCGATAGAATCAAATTCCGGCAGCCCGGAAAGGAATTTCTCGATTCGAGAGCATGGCATGAAAGCATCTGTGTTGGCACGTGTGCGCGAGAGGTTGGATTAATTATTGCTGGGCCTCTCCAATAATTTTGTTTTTTCTACCCTTTTGAAGGCTGACAAATCCCAGTGAAGAGCAGTGGTGGGGGATTAGGGTTTTCGCTTTGGGACTTAATTTAGAAGGCAAGCAAACATCGGCAACGATAAAAAAAGATTTTATGCGAGAAGCTTGATTAGATCCTGTCTTGAAGAGTTAAGGTGTGCATGGCAACGATTCTGTGTCTGAAAACTGATTTTGCTCATAAATTATTCTTTTTTATTACGTGTCCGAGAATAATTTTTAAGCATTTGAAAGCTTTTGATAACTGTCCAAAATTTCTATTCTTGAAATAGAAAAAGAACAGAAATGCGTTTGATAACTACACAAATTTTTTTTATTAATAATATTTTGAATTTTTTAATATTTGTTTCTCTTTTTTTTTTCTTTCCTTCCCTTCATTCCTTGGCCATGGCTGGTCGTCGGCGTTAGCGACCGGCCATAGGCTAGGGGCCGACAAAGCGTCATGGCCTTTGTCCCGCCCTCGCCATCGCGACCCATCTCCCTCGCTTGGGCGCGACAGTGAGGTAGAGGGCAAGCCTCGCCAGGGGCCGACGAGGGTCACGACGCCCTCACCGGCCCTGGCCTATGGCCCGGTGGTCGGCAGCCAGAAGAAGAAGGAACAAAGAAGAAGAAGAAGAAAATCAAGAAGAATCAAAAATGGAAAAATTGTTCCTAAAATCAAGAAGTTATTTTTTTTGCTTTTTTATTCTGCTCAAAAACTGATTTTGCCAATAGCTTTTTGCTAATTTGTTCCCGGGAACAAAAAAATTAACAAACAGATTTATATTCCCAAACTGATTCTGAGAACAAAAGAACAGAAATTTTTACCGTTTGGCAACTTGCTAAACGGGTTCTTAGATCTCGCGTTCACATTTTTGCAAAATGATGCAGTTGTATCTGCAGGTAAAAAGACTGAATTGCGCCACCGGACTTGCGACCTGCTATGTGTCGTGTGTGCCTTCGAGCTCGTGATGCTTTGATTGACCAGAGACTCGAGCTGCACTCGATCTCGGAAAGATCGGGTTCGAATGATTGGCAAGTTGAGCTCAGACAGTCCCAATGTAGCTTCGTTCCGTTGCACTCGGAGAACCCACCTAGTTACTTGTGGCGCCAAACATGGAATTAACAAAAGGCTTGGGCATGTGCGTTTGATCGACCGGTTTTCATCGTTACCCCGAGCATTCAGATGGAAATGATTTTTCCTGTTCCTAGTGGAGCGACGAAGACAACTTGCTACAATTACTAAACTTTGAATCAAATGCAAAACTCACATGTTCAGAGCCCCCGGTTCCCCACGATCAGTTTAGGGTTAACATTCGCTTGTCAGTCAGGGTAGTGCATGGCGCTGCGATCCTGTTTTGTATATGTAGACTGGAGTTCGTGTTCAGAACCATGTCGACTCATTCCGTTTATCCCGCAATGACCGAGGAGGTGATCGCATCAACAATTTGGAGAGGCGGTGAAGAATTTGATAACTGAAAGGTGGTTGACCCTGAACTGGCGATCCAGCAACAGCTAATGCGTGCTGAGCGTCAGGCAAGGTCTCCCTTGCATCTCGGCCTTGTATAATGCCCGGGGAAGAATGCATTCAGGGGATCCGTATATTTCCAAATACTTATACGAGGCAAGTTGAAGGCGTTAGAAACAAATTTTGGGAGGAATGATTGCTTGAAAATTCTTGGCCTGGACAAAAATGTTCATTTATGGGGTCTCATACTGATGATGCAGCAGCATCGGATGTGGCAGATTCGAAGGATGGAAAAGGAGCGGCAAAATTTCAGAAGAGATGAAATGGAAGGAATCTTTAGGAGTTAGCAAGACGAGAACTGAAAGATGACAGATATTGCCTTGATCCTCAGGCGTAACTCTTAACCATATCGGTGTGTTTTATTACTTGGGCTTGTGAGTATATGTTTTACAGAATTTTGTCAGCACTTGAAGGTCTGAAGAACGCAGGACGATCAAGCCCCAACCTAAGAAGCAGATTTCTCTAGTTGCTCCCCGCCGGAGGAATCTCACCAAGGATCAAACCGGCCGGTTATTTGAGCACCTACCGCAGTTGTGTTTGGAAGAACTCGGCAGAGCAATGTAAGTGCTGACATGAATGCTCAGACTGCCTCTTATATGTCCTTTCGTATGTTACTAATATCCAGTACCAACACATTTTAGAACTCACGCGGCACGTACAAGCTGGTGTCTTTTGGCAAATTTATTGTTTCCCTACGATCTTTTTGACAGGACTGGTGGCCGAGATAGAAAATGAAAAACTTTCGTGTTAAGTAAAAAGTGAAAGGAGATGGAAAACTAGTGCTACTTTGTGTAATAAATGCTAATGTACCGAATTGAAACTTTTAGTATACCGATGATAACCCCACAATAAACGAAAGACCTACCCAAAACTGAAGGATATTATAAACAAAAATTTTGTTCATGACCCCGACCCGCATCCCGTGCTAATATCTCTGGAGCATCACAAGGAGTGAGCTCCAAAAGAAGTGGTAGCTTACAAAAGATTTTGGTAGCTGCCACATATGCCTAGAGGTGCCCGTATAAACACCCTTTAAGATATACATTTGAATAGGTTTCAGATGCAACATTGTAGAAAAAGTGAAAAGGAGAAAAAACCGGCAAAAAGGAACAATTGGTAACCTCAGGAACCGCAACCATTGCCTTTGTGCTTTCAGTTACAAGTACTGTTCGTGGATCCTCGCTCTATTTTCTTCCCACCATACTCGAGCATGCATCTCCCCGAATCTTTCTCGACTGCAGCATAAACCACATTGTGAGAAAATCAACGTTAATTTTATTGTCACTTTGACAGCAGCAGTTCTAGCCCAATTGGGGCCGGTGCAGTGGCACCAATCTAGAGAATCGATGGTCATGGCCACAATGCCCATCAAGCAGGAATATATTGTGGGGAGCACGAGGCTCACACACTGCACAACCTGGAAGGTTAGCCAAATGGGTGCTGCCCATCCATGCATTGTTTGTCAAACAACCATTTTTGATAGCTCGAACACGTGGCATTCTGGTCACAATGCAGCTGCTTATCCTCATCATGCAGTAAGAGTTACTCCAGGAAAAAGTTCCAGTTAGCTTTGCATTGGTAATTATCTGGTGCTAGTGAACAAATAATTATCTGTCGTTGCTAGTACACACAATCCATGCTGTGGACCAAATTATTCCAAGGAAAGAGAAGTGCAGCAGAAACATGCATATTTGAATAATAGCATCTAAACATGAATGGCTCATCTTCATCAGTGTTACCATGTCTAGTCTGCGGATGTTGAAGGGACGAGTTCGTTATTTACAAATGAATGTGATGATATGATGCTTTCTAACAGAAATAGATATCCTCTATAGACATTCGTAAAATTGCTCCAAGATGTGTAACTCGAAGCTCAACAATTATGCTATGTTGATTTATTTTACTTTCAGTAGGAATCGGAGAAAAAAGGACAATTAATAGATCAAACAACCTATAGCATGAACTCCTCATTCCTAGAGAACCATTTTAAGATGCGTTTATCAAAGGTAAAGTACGATTGCAAATGCTGTGTGGGTTTCAGATTAATACACTGTCGGTCGAGTAGATAATTAGAAAGTTCAAAAGAAGCTCACCTGAATCTGACTCGTCTGAGCTCTCTTTTACCACTTGGTAATGCTCTAATAGTTATATAAACTCCCGGTTCATCTTGTTCAACCCATTCAGTTTCAAGATCACTAGCATTGCTAATGGACAACTCTCCTGAGCGATCCGCATCCCTTGAAGAACTACTTCTCATTGAGGCATCAATTGATGAAGTTTCTGTCTTGGCTCCACTGATGCTGGAGAGTTTTGGGGTAGATGTGACACCAGTAGAGTCACGGCAAGGGCGTGGCAGTCCAGGGTGTTGATCAAGTGAATCTGAGGAGGAGTAACCCATCGCCACCCCTGGTGGACGATACAAGTTTCGCGGAAGACGTTCCTTTGTGAGTGGTGGAGTTACAGGGCTGTCTTGCACAGATTCTATTTTTGAGCTCTGTCATTAAGTAGATAAATAAGCATGGATTGTTCATTGAACAGTAAATGGCCAAAAGCATGTGATGTGTAGAAAGCTGTACAGATCGAGTGTAGTTGAGAAAAGAATGATTAAATCGCATATACATGAAGTCTTGTGTGCAAATTAAGGGTTTAAAAGTTGACTAACAATTGCACAGTGTTGTGTTGCAAAACCAATAACATGAGATGGCCAAGAGGTCTGTCGATGGTGTTGACAAAAACAATCCTCAGATATCATATCCGGCTGCGATTTTCTCAGAAGAGTCTGAAACCAAATTTCGTATTTCGCCCCACTAGAATTCGAAAACTTTATATATGCAAGTGGTGTTTAGCTCTGTTAAACATAATGGGCAAGAAAACATCATCCCCTCTCACTTTTTAACACAAACTCGACAGGTTTGATTACATGAAATGGCCTATCATATGCCATGATCTGAGCATGAGTTGCACTCCCTACAGCCCATGGAGTACATAAAGCAGCATGGTCCCTGATATCATTTTAGGGAGGATAAAGTTCACGATTTACCTCATCTTCAGACCTCGGGGGGGTTGGAAGTGGAAAGGCTTGGCGGTTAAGCCTCTGGACATTGTATAGTTCCATGACCCTGTCATAATTCTCTGTCCACCATCTTTGAGCTTGGTATTTGTTGAACATGTCTCGGCTAACCGAGTAAAGTAAAAATACAGTCAATAATTCAGTCCAAACGTGAGAGCTGACATTCATATCAACAACAAAAAGAAAAACTAAATTTAAAGAGACATCATATGCCAGTTCTCTTTTGAAAATAGCGTGAATGTGTCCTGGATGGAATGAAGTTTATGCAGAGAACAATTAGAACTTCAGCCTCCGACTAATTATTGCTTGAACTGCAAAAGCTGAAGGCTCTGCTCGAGAGGGAAAACATGCCCTCACGAGCCACTCAGTTTGCTCTGCTAGTTTTCTGACGGTTACATTAGTAGTATGCCCTGCAGCTCACAAGGTTGCATCTTTTACCCCCCTTCTCCGTTGTTATCTTTCCTTTTAGAAAGTTTTCAACTGTCATATCGGGTACAATTGCTTCCTTCACAAATAAAAAGATTTCTTTCGTAGTATATTATGTCTTGCTGAAACGAGCTGCTCCTTTGCTGGTGGGTTTCACAAGTCAACAGTACAATATTTATGTTTTACGCCTTACCAGTCACCATAGTCATACAATTTGCATGGTAGTTATTAAGTATTAATCCTAGTTCATCTCCCCGACTTGCTGTAGACTTAGAGTTAGCCTTCAACCATTCAAAAGAGAGTCCAAGAGACCGTAGAAAATGCATAACATGCTCTAGAGAAAGCATCCTTCCCGTAAAAAAACAGACCCAACGAGGCCTTAGTATCGTAAAAGGATCTGGGTCTGGAGAAATCCACCCGTTTTTCTCGTTTGCACTGGTAGATATATGTTCCATGACGGGAATGACTTACAGCGTTGTACACATACTCGAGGATGAAGGATTAGTCCAAGAAACTAGATCGCTACAGGAGGCTAAATCAATGCGAGGCCTCCAGACAAAGTTGGGCACGCCTGCTGCATGGAGCTTCAACGCGAATCATTAAAAGTCAAAGCAGCTAATCGAGTAACTTCACTCGGTTAAAAAGCTGTAGGTCGGCCCCGTAGGTGCCACTAATCCAAACTTGCTTTATTGACAAAAGAAGAAGCAGGCAATCAGAATCCAAGTACCTTTGGGGCAAAGGTACCACGACAGGTGGGGGCCCAATCTCTACCGCTACGAACTATATAATTCACCAGAGATTAAACACTATTATAATCACACCAGTCAAAAAGGCGCAACCGAGAGCGATGGTCCCCAGCGAACCGGATCGCCAACAACGGCAACACTAGAGGCCGGTTCCACTTGGGTTTTGTCCTCTTTCGTAGGTTTTAGGGTTGGCAGCATGTGTGAAGTGAAATGGGGTTAAACTCCTAATTCCATTACGAACGCCAGCCATGACCGGGAACGCACAAAAGTGGGTCGGAACGAGACACGGCCGCGGAGAATCAGGCGTGGCCCGTCCTTTTCGAAAAGGAAAGGTGAAGGGGTGGGGGGAGGGAGCCTTCTCCGACACGAAGACAGGTGTCTCAGTGGAAAAAACATAAAGAGCATCCGGGGAGGAAAACACAATCGAGGACCTGTGTCCCTACCGCCACTAGCAAGCCACCATCATTCATAGACATCTCTCTCTCTCTCTATCTCTTTACTTTTTGGACTTTCTTTCTCGACCACTTTCGTGGGGTCGAGGCGTGAGAACTACTGTTCGTGTGGGGCCATCTTGTCTGGGATTTGTTCGCCTGATAAAGAGGTTCCTTTCAGGCGGCTTTTTCTTCTTCATCCTACTGCCCTCCCAACCCCCCCATGCATATTTCTTTCCTCAGATCAAAGAGAATCTCAATGACAAAAGTCGAGATTCGACCGGCCAATTCATTCAAAATCAGAGTGCAGATATGAAAAAATAACGAAGTTCTCTCGCATTTTTGGATTGAAGCAAAGATGCCCCCCCCCCCCCCTATGCTGTCGTGAACAGAAGTCACAGAACTTCTCCAGCCAAGGACTAGAAAACAAAATGAGTTTTTCTTTTTCTAGACTATTCTCTGCATTTTTTCCCGCTTTAAGAAGTTTCCATTTATTCCGTATAGTGTGGGACAGATGCAATAGATTTCTTGTCTTGCTAGGTTAATGGGGGCCTAAATGTACAATAAGGTGATCCTCCCATGTAACTAGACCCTAACCGTAAACTCGACGTGTTACTTAAAACTATTTTTAAGGAATGGTTGGTTTACTGATAATTCACTATTGTCTGGTTTAATTCTTTCCTCAACTATTAATTTGGGTCATTACTTCTTAAGCTGATCGTTTCATCTCCGAAAGAAATTTCACATCTCCATTGTGGTGCTCGACATCCAAGGAGAGGATTCACCCGGATATGTTGTAAATTTCTAGATTTGGTATCATTAACTTCTATTTTTTACTTGTATTGACCACCACCACCACGATAACGACATGAGCCGACTTACTGCGGGGGCCAAGATGCCGGAACCACCTCGGGCATGCCCAAATATTCTTTCAAGTGGGCTTGCCTAACAAATGGGGAAGTTAGAACGCGTAACCAGAGAGCAAGAACAGCTTCCGACATTGCAAATTCATTATTCTCCGCGAGCCCACTTTAATGCAGAAAATCACCCCCACCAAAATGAAAAACAGATTTTTTCTTACCCAACAAAAAAAAAGCAGAAAATAGATTATTCTTCCTGTCCCATTGTCATAAAAACAGCCAGAAAACTCATCGCTTTTTTTTATTCTTTAAATTTTTATTTTATTTTTTGCCATTAAAGTCGTCTCGTCATACCTATCACGAATATGTTCGAGATAATTATTTTTTTATTATCTCTTTTGCTACGATTGGTTAACAAAATTAATTATACTTTTAGGAAAATAATAATTAAAGGATAATCAGGGAGGGGCGCACCTGAACCGTATCCGCTTGAGATCGTTCCCGCCGCGGGGGAGCGAGACGAACGTGATCAGCACGCCGGGCTCGACCTGGGCCACCCACTCCTTGGGCTCGCTCTCCTCCACGAACACCACCGGCTCGCGGCGCCCGCTCGCCGACTTCGGGGTGGCCTCGCCGCTCGATATCCCCTTCAGCCTCGCCTCCAGCTCCGCCTTCCCCCACGGCTTGGGCGTGTTGGAGCTCGAGCTCCCCTGCCGCTTGTACGACCACCGGAACCGGTCCGAGTCGGCGTCGGACTCGCTCGAGTTCCGGAGCCGGCCCTGGCCGCCCCCCGCCGCCGACGGCGGCGGCGGCCCCGTCGTGCAGGGGCTGCAGTGCCTGTACGCCCCGGAGGCCTTGAGCGCCATGTCCTTAAGCTGCCGGGAAGAAGAAAGAGCCAAAAAAAAAACGAGAGAAAACAGAAACAGAGCATGATCGAACAGCATTAATGGCGTGATCAACTACAGCGACTCGAACTCGGACGAAAATGAACCGTAAGAAAACGATCACTCGACCAGAAACTTCACCTGAGAAGTGAGAGACTTGATGGATTGGTTCTTAGCGCCGGCCGCGGAGGCGGAATCGGCGGCGTTCTCGGGCTGACTCAGCGAGTCGTCGCCGGGCTGCTTCGAGCGAGCTATGCACGTCAGCATCTTCCCCCTTCCTTCTTCAGCTCACGCCGCGAGATATATTATCTCTCTGCAACCGACGCAACGATCGAAAAAAAAAAAACAGGCGTTCAAACGCGCACCACATTGCGCCACAGTCCGCTAGAAATCACTGTGCATATCTGACACGGAGCAGAGAGGCCGGAAAAAACGAATGAAGAAAGAAACCTCGAAACAGCAGGCTCGCTGATGATCGGAGCAGTGCCGTAGCCGCCGGGATCGTAATCGCGGGGGAGCGATTTCCAGGCGATCGAATCGATTTCGGAAGACCTAGTTCGGCACAATCGCGCATCAGACGAGCAGATTACAGCAGTCAATCCTCGAGAGAAGATCCGCACGCGCAGGAAAGAGAGAGAGAGGAATAGAGAGAGCACGGCGAGAATCTGAGGTCGCCGAATTCTTGCGGATGCGCCGGTCGGCCTCAGCTTTAGCGCGCGGGGAGGCCGAGGACGCTTTCTCGAACGGGGGGGCCCCCCAATCACGCGGCCGGAGATCCTCTCGCTCGCGCGCGCTCCCCCTCGTCGAACGACGCCGTCGCCGTCGTCATCGCGAAAGGCGGCGGCGGCGGGAGGAGTCGGGAGCGGAGCCGGAAGAGCTGGCTGGCTAGCTAGCTTCGCGAGCGATTCGCGGTCATGGCGGCGGCGTCGTCTTCGTCATCGTCTTCTCCTTCTTCTTCTTCTTCTTCCTTCCTTCCTTCGTCGCGGTTGCGGTCGAGGTGATGAGAGTGATGAAGGAGGTGGGGGGGAGGGAGGAGTGGGAAACACACTCGGTCGGTTGATGGCTAATCGGTCATCATTGTGTGCGGTGCTGATTTGCTTTTCTGTCCGTTTACTTTTTTGCGCCTCCGAAATATGAAGGAGATATAAAAAAAATGAAGCGGAAAAAAAATGGAAAATCGAGGTCGCTGATCCCGAGCCAATAAAAATTTTAACTAAAACTGAGCCTTTTAAAAATGAGAAGATTTTCGCCCGGTCAAATTTATTTCCGGTGGACCCTTTTTTTTTTTTTCTGTCTTCGAGGGGTGGCGCTGTACGGTCAAAAGCGTGGGTTTCGCGGTTCTCGGCTTTTTGAGGGGGAGTGGGGGGGGGGAGCGATGAGCGCATGAGCGTGGCGATGCCTTTTTCTTAATTCTTTCTCGTCTTTCTTTTCTGTTTCGGTTCCCTCCTTTTCTTGATGATCATCGACAGAAAGGGGGATCGCTGGGTTTTGGGAAAATGACTTGGTCGGTGCTACGTCGTTTGAGGGTTTTAGTTTTTATAGAACGGCGGGCCCGAAAAGGATGCGAAGGGGGGGGTGCGGGGGGAGGGTACGGATGGCCGGCCCACGGGCCCGGGGTTTTGTTTGGGGTCGAGATGTGGAATTTTTACGCTCTTTTCCGGGCCACTTCTTTTTTTTTTTTTTTTTTTAATATATCGATACTAGACTAGGCGATGCGCGGGCTGCGTGCGTGTCGGATCTTCGGGGAATAGATACTGGGCCGGTGCTAGAAGTGGATTCGTGAATCAAACGCTGGGGAATCGCGGCGGTGAGCGCCGTCTATGCTCATTTTTGTGGGCGCTAGTGTTCGCCCGTCGAGTATCGAGTCAGAAGGTTGACGGAAGTGGGGTGGAAGAATCGTTAATGCATCGGGCTCGTGACCATCTCACTTGAAGGAACAAATCCACCTCTGTCGTGCCCTGCCACCCGGTGGCCTGTTCTTGAATATCCAATTCCAATGGAAGTGTATAAGTTCACAAATGGATTTTTATGTATAGCCACGGGCATCCGTCCAATGCACGTTCTTTTCGATCTTTAGCCCCTATGTAGGCTTGCTTCACCTAAACATGGATTTTGAATTCAATTTCGAATATATCTAGACTAGTTGCCAAATGGGTCGAGGATGTTGTTATCATTTCCAAACGTGACACCAAGTTTAAGCATGGCCTTCTACGATAGCACAGAGTCAACGAAACCGATAAGGCCTCTTCTCTTTTGCTTTTCCAGTTAAGAAAACCTCGAAATTGCAAAGTAAAGAGAGCGCAGCAAACGTGCCGATTGTGGGGAATTTTACGTGACATTCTTTGTCTCCTACCAACCACATCATCGATTCTCAACCTTACCTAAGTCAACGACATAGTTGTAGCGGAGCCGAAAGTAGTGGCGCAACCGAAAGCTGCACCGGATTGTTATAAAGTAGAACGAAGAGATCTCCTACTAACAGCATCGAAATCGAAATTAAAAGAACAGGGAATCGAATGGGACTAGCGATGATGCCACGCTGGTTGATTCCTAAAACGACTTGGAAGGAATCTTAGGTCCTTGTTCTTGTTCCCTGGGTTGCTTTAGGGATATGTAAATTCGGATTCTGGGATGATGTTCGAGCTTTAACAGTGCTTTGACCGACCACAAAAAGTAAACATGATCTTCGAGAGGGATAATTACCCAAAAAAAAGTTATAAATCCATTGGACGAATGTCGATTCAATATGAAACTTTTTAATTTTGCCAATTTAGTCCTAAACCTTTTAATGATTTATCAATGTAAATCTTTTGGCTAATTTTGGTAAGAAAGTATTGATGTTGATAAATTTTTTGCAGATTTTTTTAAATTTTTCCGAATTTTATCCTTCTTTTTTTTTCTTTCTTCTGCCACCGGTCACCGGAGAGGGTGTTATCCAATTTGCACGTGAAAGAAGTGGTTAGAGATCTCGCATTATTCATCTACGAGGCTGGACTATCTAACATTACTTCAACTAAAATGCCTTTCTTGCGAAGATGACCCTTGGCGTATTTCCTTTCAACCGTGCAAATCTCGAATCAATAAGCGATGTGATCGGACCAACATCGAATTAATTCATGCCTATCTCGAATTAGATGCGATTATCTGCAAGTAATCATTCATTGTTTGAATTAAATCTGGCTCGATTTTCGATCTAAACAGGAAATAGAAGCAATCGGTCAAAAGCGAGCCACCGAAATGAGAAGGAAATGAACAAAAGACGTCAGTAGGAAGAGCATCGTGTCCCCTCCCCCCTGCCACGACATTCTCGTATCTTACGATGAGAAGTGATGCCAACGCGCAGTGGTGCCTCTACTGAACAAGAGAGTTCCTTTCTCTATTTCTCCTCGAGCCTTTTGACGGCGCGCTCATGTCCAGTGGAATATAATGCCAACACGCAAGAAGAAAATTGGAGAAAGCGGAAGAAAGAAAGAGACGAGTTGCCTTTTTACGACTTCCAAGTTGCGGTATTACATCCCTGTAATTGCTTTTTTTGTGGGCTAATCTAACATGTACGCCATCCCAAAGGCGTCTTGTCCTGGTAACGTGGCATCAATGATTATTCGTTTTTCATGCAATATAAATTTAGTGATCCACACTCGATCTCGATCCGCATTTCTAAAATATTTTCATATTTAACTAAATATAAGAAAAGTCATCCTCATACTAAGGTTAAAGAGCGGAGTGAGCAAGTGCGAATGGAGTGAGGGTAAGAAAGAGTGAAGAAAGAGAGTTCTAGAAGTGGGTTAGGTCTAAAAAAATTATGAACATGTTTAACATCCATATTATTTTGTGCTTTACACATCTATGATCCCTTTAGTAAATATAACTGACTTGTATAACAATTCGGCTTATCGAAAATGAATTTAAAAATGGATTTATGACCTATTTTGGCACGGTACATCAATTCGGGATTTTTATGATGCAAATATTAGTTTGGGATAAATGTGCTCGGGAGTTTTTGTGGCACGATAAGTAATTAGAGGATAAATGTGGCATGAATGAATTAATTTGAGGTTTGCGGTGATATTCGCCCTTTAGACTTTTGACGTCCTTTAAAAGATTTCAAGCCACGAATATTTACGGTATAGATTTTGGGGCTTAGGAGTTATAAGCACAAGCTTTTATCAGGTGCAGATAACACTTTGTTAATACACGAAGATAAACCCAGATATGGAAATGGCCGTACATCTCCAGTTGGCTTTGGCTCTCGACCCAAGAAGTGAAGAGAGACGACGATGCCATCGTGATTGCACTTACTTGCGACAGAGAGACACGGAGGCGTCTCCGATCCTATCCTTCATTTGTTCTGGATTTGGCATGAATACGAGGTTGTCTCGGGCAAGTGCCTTCCATTTTGTCCAAGGCTCTCGTCAGCTCTCTCCACATCCACGTTATCCTCGGATTCAAGAACTCGAAACCGAGGGAGGTGCCAACCGGACTTTGCACTATCTTGAGCTTGAAGATGAACTAAGGCCATACATAGAGAACACAAAGGTTATGGGATAATTGTTCAAAAAGTCCTAAATTTGTTGCACAACGGCCAATTTAATAATAAATCTTTTAATAACTTGTCAATTTAGTTTTTCCGATCAATTTTGATCAGAAATTGTTGATGTGGACGTCGGCCATCTTACACAGTGTGGCCAGCTCTGGTGAAGACAAATTTTACATTTTTTTAAAGTTACTTTTCTTTCCCTTTGGCAAGCAACCTTCCATAGGCAAAGGCTAGCGAGGGCGTCGCAGCGTGGGCGACGGTCACCCTTGCCAGCCAAAGGAAAAGAAAAGGAAAAAAAGAAAGGGAAATAAAGGAATTATTTTTTATAAATGTAAAATTTGTCCACATCAACGCCAATCATGTCATGTGGGATGGCTAGCGCCCGACTAGTATCTACGTTAGCGATTTCGGCCAAAATTGATCAAAATGGCTAAATTAGTAAGTCGTTAAAAGATTTGTGACTAAATTAGCAAATCATCAATGTTTATGATTAAATTGGTACAATTGAAAGGTTTAGGACTTTTTGGACGATTTTCCCTAAAGGCTACCATATTTGTAGGAAATTAGAAATCAAACATGATTATGCATGACCCAAAACAAAGAAATTTAAGCTCGTGGAACTACTTTCGCGAAAGTCATTAATGATAATGAGGAAAGGACAACGACGCATCGTGATTTGAATTGAGAAATGAAATCGATGTGATTGATTCATATGGGGAGAATACAAAATTCAATTTTGCAAGCTCGAAAGTTGGATGTCAATGTGAAGACATTAGGGATCATCTAGTATGTGCTACCTAACGATGATTTGGATAATCTACTAAGAGAAACAACCAAATATGCTATAGTTATATGGACGGAAAATTACCAAAAAAGTCATAAACCTATTGTAATTGTGCTAATTCAGTTCTAAACCTTTTCTTTGGTCAATTCAGTCCTAAACCTTTTGCAATTGTGTCAATTCAGTCAATCTGGCCACTTTTGGCCAACTGGTGCTGACTTGGACGCCGGCTGGTGCCAATCATCCGGCTGATGCTGGCGTGACAATTTTTAAATTTTTTTCCGATTTTTTTAACTTTTTTTTCTATCTTCTTCCCCAGTTGCCGATTCGGTGATTGACTAGAGGCTGAGGCCGTCGAGTTGGAACTCGTCGGCCATGGGTGAGGTCGAGCTCGCCATCGACGACGGTAAGGTTGCCCAGATTTGGCGAGACCTTGCTTGGAGAGGCCACCCAGATCTGGCGACACCTCGCCTGGCGAGGCCACCCAGATCTGGTGACACCTTGCCATCGATGGGTGAGGTCAAGCTCGCCCGATCATGGCAAAGCTCAACCTCGCCCAGCGACAGCGCCGGCGAGGGCCAGACTTGCCCATGGCTGGCGAGTTCCAACTTGCCAGCCTCAACCTCCGGCCAATCATCGAACTGGTGACTGGAGAAGAAGATAGGGAAAAAAAAAAAAAAAGAAAGAAAGAGAAAAAAATGTTAAAAAACCAAAAATTCAAAAAAAATATTAAAAAATTATAACGTCAACATCGGCGGGCACCGCCCGGCATCCACGTTAGTGTCAGCCAACACCGGCCGGCGTCCTCGTCAGCGCCGGTAGGCCAAAAGTGGCCGGATGGACTGAATTGATAAAAAAAAAAGGTTTAGAACTAAATTGACAAAATTACAATAGGTTTAGAAAATTTTTGGTAATTTTCCCATTTTACGACTATAGTACTTTCCACCTATTTATAAAACTGCCCCCTACTGGACCCAACGAAGAAAAGAAGATAACATCGACACAAAAACGGTGATTTGCACATTCTTGACGTGTTTCGAAAGTACATTAGTTTCTTATTGTGCTAACCTTCATATACTTTCTCCATCTTTGTCCTTTTGTCGCTAGCTTTGTTTTCTTCTAGACTTTTGAGTCTTCCTGATCAATTACAAAGAAAGAAAGAAAGTAAGAAAGTACATTATTTGTTTATTATATTTGATAAAATGTATAGTGTTTTAAATCTAACATTAACCGATGTTGACTAAAGAATTGTGTTAGCTTTTTAGCTTTAGGAATGGAAGTCTCCTGAAAAGGGTTGAGATCAAACTAAATTGTGATGATGCTTTTGGTGGACGTGTACCATATTTATTGTCACGAGCGGCAACGGCGGGGCGAATTTGCAAGAAACTACAGATTGTAGGTACTATATAATGACTAGGTTGATATGAAAATTGATATCTAATCAAATCAAGTCCCCATTCGCATATACATACAAATATGGAGTTTATATCACGTAAAACTTACACAACTGATATATTTATAAATTGAATTTTCTAATGTCGAGATTCAATTTAATTGCTACATTATGCGAGATATGATCCAAACTTTGAGACCATACACTTTTGGAGTTATAAAATGGGAATATGACACAAATATCTCATAAATTTTGGTTCAATGTGCAATATCGTCCTAAACTTTTATTTTATTAAATATAGTCGATGAACTTGTCCAATGTGCAATGTCATCTTAAATTTTTAATTTGTTCAATACGGTTCTTAAATTTTGATCAAATATTTAACGTGGTCCTTAAATTTTTAAACATTTTCTTTTAGTATATAGACTATATTGAACATTTACCAATAGTTCATGAATCACATTGAGCAATTGAAAAATCTAGAGGCGACATTGCACATTGGACCAAAATTCGTTCAATGACCACATTGCAAGAATTAAATTTAAAGAGAATATTATATATTGGATCAAAATTTAAGAACCATTTGTACTAATATCCCTTATCAAATCTTGATTGGTTGGCCAATCTAACTTGAGAGTCGTATGATTAATTCTAGCTCACAAGTCACAAAAGGATGCAAAGTCCACGTTGAGGTCTATTAAATGGTAGCACAATATTAGAATAAGACTAATTAAACCTCTTTCAATGTAGAAATGGCCACGGACCGACCCATTTCGGTTGGTCGGCCTTGTTCAAAATCGAGATAATGACACAAATTATCATTAAACCTTGGCCCAATATACAATGTAGTTCCTAAATTTTTAATTTGATCAATGCGAGTTTTGAACTTAACCCTAACATACAATGTAGTCCTTGAACTTTTAATTTGTTGGGTTAATACCACGAAAAACCCTAAACTGGTACACCTGTGACAATTTTACCCCAAACTATTTTTTTGACCACAAAAAACCCCAAACTGGTATACCCGTGACAAATTTATCCCGACTATTTTTTTTACCACCAAAAACCTCAAACTGGTACACTTGTGACAATTTTACTCCGAACTATTTCTTTGACCACCAAAACCCCACACTGGTACACTTGTGACAATTTTACCCCCGAACTAATTTTTTGATCACTAAAAACTCCAAACCGATACATTTGTGACAAATTTACCCTTTGTTAATGTCCGTTAAATTATATTAATATCACAAAAAATCACAAATTGGTAAACTTGTGACAAACAGAGGGGTAAAACCTAAAATCGGTACACATGTCATTTAACTTAGCAATTTGACAGTAAAATTTAACTGAAACTAACGGAGGGTAAATTTGTCACAGGTGTACCAGTTTGGGGTTTTTGGTGGCTAAAAAATTAGTTCGGGGGTAAAATTATCATGAGTATACCAGTGTAGGGTTTTTTATGGTCAAAAAAATAGTTCGGGGTAAAGTTGTCATAGGTATACCAGTTTAGGGTTTTTTGTGGTCAAAAAAAAAATTTGTGGTAAAATTGTCACTGGTGTACCAGTTTGGGGTTTTTCGTGGTATTAACCCTAATTTGTTTAATATGATCCATACACTTTTGGTACATGTTCAATTTAGTTCCGAACTATATGAAAATGTTTAACATTTTGATTCCATTAATTCAAGTTTATGGACAACATTAAACATTTTTATGCAGTTCAGAGACTTAATTGAATATGTACCAAAGGTCTGGAGACCACATTGAACAAATAAAAAACTTATAGATCACATTGCACATTGAGCCAGAGTTCAGAAATCATTTGTGTCATTTTTTCTTCAAAATCCGAAACCATCCCAAACTTGGGTCAGATTTTCAAAATTCTGAGGACCATAATAGTCCCATTGGAGTCAAAAAAAAGAGTAACTTGATTTATCTACATATGTTCTCAATAGATATATCAATACACTAATCCAAAAGGGAAGAGAATAATTGCCTAATAAGTCTGGTTATTTGCAAAATCAGCTAGTCGGGTTTGGGTTTCTGAGTACTCACAAACCAAATCCCGAGCCCCACCTTACATCTTTCGATATTTTTTCTTAATGGCACCGCGAAACTCGTCCCAAAACTCGAACGTGCTGTATAAAAGCTCAATTGATTGCGGTGTCATTGCTTCGGCTCCGTGCAATGACCGACCAATTTAACCACGACTCTACATTTTCAGGATTTAAAGCGCGCCCTTAAGATCACCAGATACCATCGGAGCGCTTTAAATTAAAGTAGAGAGAAAGAGAGAGAGAGAGAGAGAGAGAGAGAGAGAGAGAGCGCGAGAAAAGGGTTAGTCATGCATCACATTGCTTCCACCAAATGCCAGAGCCCCTCCGATCCACAACTGCTCCTTTTTCTTTTGCAATTTCGCCCAAGAGATCCAACATCATCCTTACAAATTCGAAAACCGATCCCCTTCTTTTTTCTCGCGACATTTTCCCCTGGAAAATTCGGACAACTTTCCCGTGCTCGCTCTCCCCCCTAATCTCTTACTTTAGAGAAGGGGAAAAAAATTGCTCTTCTTTCTTGCGAAAAAATTCATCAGATCGAGACGGCGAAGATCCGATGCGCCGAGCAGTCTCCCAACACTGCACCACGCGCACGCGTGACAACAGACTTTTAACGATCGTCTGAGAAAGTTGTCCTGGAGCTCGCGAAACCGCGATGCGAATCCCGGGAAAATTACAATTTTTTTCTAGGAATCCCGTAACCGACGGTCAATGATCTCCTCCCGAGCCGGATTTTCCCACGAAAATTGCAGATTTTCTCAGCGACCGAAACAAGGTCGCTAGGAAAATTTCGTTCGCACGTCGTTTTTTTCCTCGCTGCTTGAGCGCCTTCCTCCTGCTCGTTCAATAAACACGCTCGAGCAAAGCCCCGCCGCCGGCATCGAGCAAATCTCTCGAGGAGGCATTGAATCGCCGGAGATCGATCGCCTCCCGCCGCGCTCGGATCCCCTCGGGGGGAGGGGGAGGGGGATCGTCCATGAGGTGAAGCTGCTCCGCGAGCCTCTTTTTTTTGCGGCCTCCTGGGCCCGTTTCCGGAGGACGATGTCGTTCCTTCGCCGCAGGAAGGCCGCCGGTTCGTCGGCGGCGGCGGCGGCGGCTCGCGCGCCGGGCGAGGACGACGGCGGCGGCGGCGATAAGAAGGAGAGAGAAGCGAAATCGAGGAGGAAGCAAGGTCAGCAGGGGGGAGGGGGGGAGCGGCCGAGGAGGTGGTCGTGCGTCGACAGCTGCTGCTGGTTCGTGGGGTGCATATGCTCGATTTGGTGGTTCCTGCTGTTCCTGTTCAACGCGATGCCGGCCTCGTTCCCGCAGTACGTGACGGAGGCGATCACCGGACCGTTGCCGGACCCGCCAGGGGTAAAGCTGAGGAAGGAGGGCCTGACGGCGAGGCACCCCGTGGTTTTCGTGCCCGGGATTGTGACGGGCGGGCTCGAGCTGTGGGAAGGCCATCAGTGCGCCGAGGGGTTGTTCAGGAAGAGGCTCTGGGGCGGCACGTTCGGTGAACTGTACAAGAGGTAAGGGGCTGTTCTCGCCATTCTTTTCAGCTGGTGCTTGATTCGATTGTGTTCGAGTCTTCGAGTACCCAGGATTGGTGTCCTTAGTTTTGGTCGATTCATGTTTTATAGTGGGGGTGAGTGTACGAACTGGTTTCGATCACTGAGGTTGATGACTGTGGTTGGCAACGGAACTTACTGCTTTTACAGTTTATTCTGGAATATACTTTTTTCCATTTTTGGGATGAGTGTGACGTGAGGGAAAGTGAATCTGAAGCTCAAATTGGAGGGATTGGAGCCCTGGAGAGAAAGCAAGCTAGAGCTTTTCGAACGTTTTTCTTTTTTGGCTATCTTGGCGAGCTTTTCGCCATTTGCTTGCTATTTTCCCTCCCCCTTCCCGGGTTCTTAAGTCAAATCGGCGAAGCTGAAGCGATAGTAGCTTTCTTGGCCATGTCGCTTTAGAATGTCAGTGGAGTGGTCCGATGTATGTCCTTTTTCGTTATGGCGATGGCTTTATCGCAGGCTATTGCTGTATGTCTCTCAATTTTATCTCCAGGCCACCACAAGAATCTGGAATATCTAGTAGTTCACCCAAAAATGAGCCCTTTGATTTATATTCGAAGTTCTCGCTTCTATGTCTCTCTTTGCTTCACGGAGCTCCTTCTTTCTTTGTTTTGGTTTCAAGATCCCCATAGATTGTGGAGCAAATGAAAGCTGAAACCATTCTTTTTCTCTGGAATCATTTGCAGGTGTTGCCAAATATTCAGTTATTGCCTTGTTCTTGCTCAGCGGGAAAATTATTTTTGAGAAATCATTTGACAGTTTTTGATAACCGATTCTGCACCTTTTATATTGAAAATCTATAATGTACAATTACTGTGCCCATTCTCCTGACATTTCCCGTCTTTGTTTGAAACTGAAGCTTTTCTAGTTTACTTGCACAAACCTGTGGGATCCTGAAATCTTATCCCTCAATATCCAAAATCTCATAGAACACTTTCCTCGCGAAACAACAGGTCCATTTCCAAATGACTTTACTTTATTCTGTGGCAATGTTGAACAGCATTTGCAATGCTTCAAGGTGTTGCATGCACGTGCTTTTCTGTACAGAATGTTTGCGCATTATTTTACACTACAGTTTTATGTATCTGTTGATGTTTTCTCCTTAGTCCATTAATCAGAAATGTTTAGCTGGTCTGGCGATGTTAAGTTGATGATCTAATGGAGCTGTATTGGTGTTTGTCTTTATTTCCTGCAGGCCTTTATGCTGGGTTGAGCATATGTCGCTAGACAATGAAACTGGATTGGATCCTCCTGGCATAAGGGTTAGACCTGTATCTGGACTTGTTGCAGCTGATTATTTTGCTCCTGGATACTTTGTTTGGGCAGTCTTGATTGCCAATTTGGCTCGAATTGGTTATGAGGAAAAAAACATGTACATGGCAGCATATGATTGGAGATTATCATTTCAAAACACTGAGGTATTCCTGTTGCACGATCCTTTTATCTGCTTCTGAATTAACTGGTTCCATTCGCTTGTACTGAATCTCTGAAAATCAAATTCATTAGGTCAGAGATCAAACTTTGAGCCGGATAAAAAGTAACATTGAACTCATGGTGGCTACTAGCGGTGGGAACAAAGTAGTTGTTATTCCACATTCTATGGGTGTCTTGTACTTTCTGCATTTTATGAAGTGGGTTGAGGCACCAGCTCCTATGGGTGGTGGAGGAGGATCAGATTGGTGTGCAAAGCATATCAAGGCAGTCATGAATATTGGAGGACCATTTTTAGGCGTTCCAAAAGCAGTTTCGGGACTTTTTTCAGTTGAAGCACGAGATATAGCAGTTGCCAGGTTCTTCTATGAACTCAATGTTATATTTCTATCATCCTTCTTCGAAGTGATGTCTTTGCTGAAAGTAGCTTTTTTTCCAAATATAGAGGACGGTCTCTTTGCTGTCCTGTTTTCATGTGAAATAGACATTTGAGTTAGCTACTCTGAATTCATTTCTGATTCGTTAGTGTGAATTTGTGAACCTTTCTTTCTCAAAAAGAAACCTTTCTGAGGTTCTGTATAAAAAGGAAATAGTGTTTCACCCCTTGAACAGCATATGCACTTCACACCCTACTTCAAAATGATTACTTGACCAAGCTGTGTTGTCTGTAAACCCTGTCAACGCCCTCCACTGGTTGTCTACTGCCATGAGTTGAGGGTGTTGGATGCTGATGTAGTATAGCGCAACACCCTCATAAATCAGGAGGGTACAATGCAATTCCCACTCTAACTACTCTAACTACAACCCCCCCACACGCCTCGACCCCAGGCGAATGTTAATGTTTTATCAAATTCCAAGGCATTGTGCAAGAGGCTAGCTTCAAATTTATTTTCATTCATTCAACCTTCCTAGGTTTATTTTAGTCTTGTGGATAGTTGCAAATGCTTGAGGAATATACTGAGAAAGACTAAAATACCGTATTGTTCATTGCCTGCTCTCGATCAATTTTCTAGAAATTTAAAGTGGAGGAATATCTTTATTTCACCAGACAAACTACATATGGTGGTTATTTCAGTTTAACTATGTTCTTAGGAATCGATATATGCTATTATTTCTCTTATGTTATTTAGTGTTCAGACATTGGTCTTATACTTTTCTCTCTCACAGGGTAGTACTTTTTCAAATGATTCAAACCATTGCTCTAGATGAAATTGATTTTGCTAGTATGTCTGACCAAACTAGATTGAGTATTTCATGTTGGTATTTGAAGTGTTATCTATGCTGCACTATACGATGCTTTATTGCTGGGTATTCATGTAGTAGTTTATTATGACTGAACTACTAAATCAAATCTATACTTAGAACTGTCGAGTTATTATGTCTGGTCCCTCTGTGGGCTTCTTATCATCAAGTGCTCGTGTTGTACAGGGCGTTTGCACCAGGTGTTTTGGACAAAGATGTATTTAAATTTCAAACTCTGCAACATATGATGCGAATGACTCGTACTTGGGATTCAACAATGTCAATGATACCGAAAGGCGGGGACACTATTTGGGGTGGTGTTGATTGGTCACCTGAAGGATTCTTTAACTGCAGCACAAAGAGGTCAAAGAACGTTGACATTACTACTTCAGAACTCAGTGCAGTCAAGGATCTGGAAAATAGAGCAGGTGTAAATTACGGGAGGCTAATATCATTCGGTAAAGATGTAGCTAAAATACATTCTTCCGAGATTGAGAGAACAGATTTTAGGGTATTGTCCCTTGCATTTTTTTCAGTCACTCTGTTTATTGTGAAGTCCCTCACGTCCTCCCACCCCATCCCACCATGCTGGCTCCCCTCACAATTGAGATGTGATATAAAATTGACTGAAGTTTGTCATCTGAAATTCCTGTATTAGAAATTTTAGTAACTTCTTTGAAAATTTTAGCAATTTTTTTCATTGTCAATACGGTGCACTACTTCTTTTTTCATCGTTGCCTGTTGAACTGTTAGATCGGTGTGCAGGGTGCTGTTAAAGGCAGAAATCTATCAAATACAAGTAACTGTGATGTGTGGACAGAGTATCACCACATGGGAGTTGGAGGTGTGAAGGCTGTTGCAGATTACAAAGTCTATACAGCAAGCTCAATTTTGGATTTGCTTTATTTTGTGGCCCCTAAGCTGATGAAACGTGGTAGTGCTCATTTTTCATATGGAATTGCTGATAATTTAGATGACCCCAAGTATCAACATTACCGATATTGGTCGAATCCCTTGGAAACAAAGTGAGATGATCCCTCCCTTTCTCCCAGTGTGTGTGTGTTTTGTGTGTGAATCAATGAATTGGGCAACAAATCTACTTTTATAGGGCATTTACTTGCACGTATGGAGTGGGTCAGTGTTAGGCGAAACTTTTACTTTTTACTTTTGCCTTTTTTCTTTTCTTGTGACTCTCATTTAACATCTTGACATATTTATTGAAAAGAGCCATGTATAAACTTATTTTATAAAACATTTTAAAACTTTAAATACTACTTTTCCATTTTCAAGTATGTAAGTTCTTATTATAAAGAGCATGACCAAATAGGCCAATGAAAACACTAATCTCAAGGACTCCAATAAACTGCCTATTCATTAACATATGAGTGAACACAATGTCAACCTTGTTTTTGAAGTTTTGACCCGATTATATTACTATGCTTAACCGAGGACGGACTTCTTCAAAAAAAACTCCCAGAAATTCTCCCTTTTAAACAGGAAATTTTTAAAGTTTCGATCAAAAAAAAGAAAACAGAAAATATGTAGCAAGCTATTCTTTTGAGCAATTGTTCTAGAAAACACCATCTGGATTTTTTAGCAAATTCCAGGAGATTTAGAGAGATTGCTGGTACTGAATTCTGGCGGATGGCTGTCTGTTTGTTTAGACATTGCTGGCAAAATTACCATTAGGAATCAGTTATTCATGGCATGTGCTTGCTGAGGAAGAAGTGAACTCATTGCTTATGCTGCTTTCATTCCCTCCACTTTTGCAGATTACCTAATGCTCCGGAGATGGAGATATATTCCCTGTACGGAGTTGGAATTCCCACGGAAAGAGCATATGTCTACAAGGTGACTCCTACTTCAGAGTGCTACATTCCTTTTCAGATAGATACCTCAGCGGATGGTGAAAGGGAGGACTCATGTCTGAAAGATGGTGTTTTTTCTGCTGATGGAGATGAAACGGTTCCTGTCTTGAGTGCTGGTTACATGTGTGCAAAAGGTTGGCGAGGCAAAACTCGTTTCAATCCATCTGGCATTAACACATACGTAAGAGAATATGATCATGCACCGCCAGCCAATCTCCTGGAGGGTAGAGGTACCCAAAGTGGAGCTCATGTTGACATCATGGGGAACTTTGCGCTGATTGAGGATATAATTAGAGTGGCCGCAGGGGCTACTGGAGAGGATTTGGGTGGAGATCGAGTTTTCTCAGATATCTTCAGATGGTGTGAGAAGATCCAGCTGCAGCTCTAGATTCACACGGTGAGTTAAGCTTTCTCAGAAGTATGATGATGCTTCACTTACTCAGGGATACAATATGTATTTGATTGGTTTTTGGATTTCCTGCTTCCTTTGGTAAATCGTCCTTTCATATCTGCTACTCCCAATTAAATTGCTAGACTATCTTTTGGCATACAAAGTTATGAACATGCAAGGAGAATTCGTTGTAGTTCGTTAGTTCCTTCTAAAAGGAGCATCGTGTTCTGCTTGCTTGCATATTTAGTTCGTTCTGCAAGAGCAAAGTTATTATATGAAGGAGAAAAAATGCGGCATGCTCGATCAGTTGGAATATTCTATGAGGAAAAGGAAAAGGAAATTGTTAAACTCTATAAGGAGATCTGAAAGTTCCTTGTTTGAGTTTTGTCGTGTTTACTAGGTTTTTCTGATGCTCAAGGTTCTTTGCAACTTTTCCTGCAGACAAACCCTTGGGCATTGCTTCCACACTTCAGGAGGCACTAGGCAGACAGTTTGCACCGAGAAGTGACTGAGACATGGTCACGTCACAGCCGGATCATCTGCTCTCCTCGGCCTGCTGAACTGAATTGAGGAATGTACTGTTGAAGAGCAGAATGTGGTATTGAACTGTAATTCCTTGTCAGTTGGGCTCATATTGGCAATGCTGCAAATTATGTGCAATAACTTCATGTAGCCATTCCAGCCCTGCCACTGAATTGGCCGCTGTTCTGCAAAATTTTGCATATTCAATTAATTTAATTATTGTTTTTCGACCAATATTGTTAGGCATTAATGTAAATCTCTGTCTCTCTCTCATGCTTTGTCTATAGAATAGGTTGTGAAGATAAACTGGACCTTCCTGAAGGAGAAACTAGTTCTTTTCTGGTCTTTCTCTGTCAGCAGATGTGACTGGAGTCTTCTGGTCTCCTATGGTTCCTCTATTGTGTCAGATAAAATACCTCATCCGTACGCCCTTGAACATGAATAATTAAGTTGATCAAGTACGCAAGTCGAGCATCGAGCCCTGGTTTTCGCGTCGAACTGGGCATTCTTTGCCCTGCCTGATGGGTCGCAATCATGCCGAGCATAAACTAAAATGTCCTTTGATCCAACACCTCTCTCTTAAGCTTTCAATTCAATAAGTGCTGTCCTCTTCACCTTTGTTTGTCTCAGTGTTGTTTCATGACCGTCTTCAATAAGCAAAACACACAAAACAAAAAAGGGAAAAAGTCGCAAAACTACAATCTATATTCAGTGTGACAAAAAAATCCCAAAATATGTCAACTATGATACATTAATCTATATTCGGTTAATGTTGCCTTAAATAATTCTTCAACTAAAATAACGTCGTTTTTATCCATGTCAATAATGTTTGCTTTTTGGCGTTCATGTAGGCTGATTTTTAACGTTTCTCATTAACAAGACTTTGATGGAAGATAAATATGTTACACAGATATAAGTTTGGGAATTTCATGTCACGGAAAAAATTTAGGGTAAATGTATCACATGTATATAAGTTTGAGGTTTTTGGTATCACAAAATAAAGGGAAAATTTCAAATAGGTACCCAAAGTGGAGTTTTTTTCTCAAAAGAGGGTTCAAAGTGGACATAGTATCAAATAAGGGCTTGAAGTGTCCAATCAGTATCAAATAAGGGCCTAAAGTGCTCAATTAGTCTTAAGTAAGGGACTAGGTTCGCCGGCAGATCAAATGCTTACTGGTCGGCAAGCACATTACTATTCCGGTGATCAGAATAAGAGCAGTTTTGTCTTTTACTTTTTAATTTTTTTTTTTTTTTTCCTTTTTCTGTTTTTTCTTTTCCTTTTCGTTTTCTTTTTTTTTCCTCTCTTCCCTCCCCCGGTCATAACCGGGGCTAGCGGACGTCACTGGCCTCAAGCGAAGGCTACCCTCGCCGATGTTGAGCAAGGGCCGCCCTCGCTCAACGCCTGTGAGGGTTGCTCTAGCCTAGCCCTCAGCAAGGGTTGCTCTCTCCGGCGTCGGGCAACCCTCGCTAGCCCAGGTGAGGGTAGCCTTTACCTGAGGCCGGCAGAGGTCGCCTGCCTCAGTTATGGCCAGCAAAGGGAAGAGAGGAAAAAAAAAAAGAAAAATAAAAGGAAAATAAAAAAAGGAAAAAGAAAAAAAAATTTAAAAAAGTAAAAGACGAAAGTGCCCTTGTTTCGATCGCCGGAACAGTTACGTGCTTGCCGACCGGTGAGCATTTGATCTGCCAGTGAACTTACCGGCGGCAAACACAAACCTTTACTTAAGATTAATTAGGCACTTCGGACCTTTATTTGAGACTGATTGGGCACTTCATACCCTTATTTGACACTATGTTCACTTTAAACCCTCTTTCGAGAAAAAGACCCCACTTTGGGTTCCTATTTGAAATTTTTCTCAGAATAAAATTTAAGGTAAATGTGTCACGATGGATATATTTTAGAATTTTTGATGGCTATTATCTTCACTTGGAAAAGCTTTAGCAGGCCAAAAAAGAAAAGGCAAAAGAAAAATTTAAAGACAGACAAATGTATTTTTTTGCAATTAAAATGGTTAATACCACGAAAAACCCTAAACTGGTACATTTGTGACACATTTACCCAAAACTATTTTTTTGACCACCAAAAACTCAAACTGGTACATCTATGACAATTTTACCCTAAACTATTTTTTTGACCATCAAAAACCCCAAACTGGTACACCTATGATAATTTTACCATGAACTTACCACAAAAAACTCAAACTGGTACATATGTGATAATTTTACCATGAATTAAAATTTTATATTATTTTTTTATATTTTTTTCAAATTTTTATTTATTATTTATTTATTTTTTTTTTCATCTTTAACCTTTAAAAAAAAAAAAAAAAAATAAAAAATAATATTATTAAAAATTAGTTCAAGGTAAAATTGTCACATGTGTACCGGTTTGGGATTTTTGTGGTATGTTCGGGGTAAAATTATCACAGGTGTATTAGTTTGGGATTTTTTATGGTCAAAAAAATAGTTTAGGGTAAATATATCACAGGTGTACCAATTTAGGGTTTTTTCGTGGTATTAACCCTTATAACTATTTCATGCCTCCCTACAATGACAATATTTTGATCATATAAATTATTCACGTTTCAAATTTAAGAAAAAAGCAATAGAAAAAAGAAAACTGTCCACAATGCTAAAAACACCAAATCATCCAAACACAAGTGCTTCGCATTTCATTGGAATATCAATATATTTATATATATTGTTATAAAAATATTTTATTAAAAAAATATATGGTTAATATCACTAAAAACACTAAACTGGTACATTTGTGACACATTTACCCCAAACTATTTTTTTTATCATAAAAAACCCCAAACTGGTACACTTGTGACAATTTTACCCTAAACTTACCACAAAAAATCCCAAACTAGTACATATGTGATAATTTTACCATGAATTAAAATTTTAATATTATTATTTTTTTTTTTTTATTTATTTTTATTTATTTATTATTCATCTTCAACCTTTGGCCGGTCACCGGTTTGACGACCAGTAGGAGAGGTGTGGGCCCGGCAAGGGCTGTCCTCGCCCGACTCACGCAAGAGCGGCCCTTGCTTGCGTCGAGCAAGGGCATCTGGCGACTAAGGCAAGGGGGTCACCCTCGCTAGATCCAGCAAGGGCGAGCCTCGCCTGCGAGGATCCAGCGGGGGCGAGAGGGCTGCGTTGAGCCGAGGCCACACCACCGGAGGGCGGCCCACACCAGTTTCCGCCTTTGGCCGGTCGTAGAATCGGCGACCGGCCAAAGGTTAAAGGTGAAGAAAAAAAAGAAAATAAAAGAAAATATAAAAAATATAAAAAATAATATTAAAAATTAGTTCAAGGGTAAAATTGTCACATGTGTAACAGTTTGGGGTTTTTTGTGGTATGTTCGGAGTAAAATTGTCACAGGTGTACTAGTTCGGGATTTTTTATGGTAAAAAAATAGTTTGGAGTAAATGTGTTATAAGTATACTAGTTTAGGATTTTTCGTGGTATTAACCCTTATAACTATTTCATTCCTCCCTACAATGACAATATTTTGATCATATAAATTATTCACGTTTCAAATTTAAGAAAAAAGCAGTAGAAAAAAGAAAACTGTCCACAATGCTAAAAACACCAAATCATCCAAGCACAAGTGCTTCGCATTTCATTGGAATATCAATATATTTATATATATTGTTATAAAAATATTTTATTAAAAAAATATAGGGTTAATACCATAAAAAATCATAAACTGGTATATTTGTAACACATTTATCTCAAACTATTTTTTTAACCATAAAAAACCCCAAACTGGTACACCTATAACAATTTTATCCTAAACTATTTTTTTGACCACCAAAAATCTCAAACTGGTACACCTGTGACAATTTTACCCCGAACTTACCACAAAAAATCATAAACTGGTACATATGTGACAAATTTACCTTGAATTAAAATTTTAATATTATTTTTTTTTCGAATTTTTATTTATTTTTATTTATTTATTATTCATCTTCAACCTTTGGCTGGTGGCCGGTCCGGCGACGATCCAGAGGTGGAAGCCGGCAAGGGCCACCCTTGTCCGATCCGGCAAGGGCGGCCCTCGCCGGCGTCGGGCGAGTTCGGGGTAAAATTGTCACATGTGTACCAGTTTGGGATTTTTTATGGTCAAAAAAATAGTTTGGGGTAAATGTGTCGAAAGTGTACCAATTTAGGGTTTTTCGTGATACTAACCCAAAAAATGCATATTGTTTTATATCCTCATATAGTAATTTAAATTCGATAAGAAGTAACACGCAAATAAATTAGGGTTAATACCACGAAAAACCCTAAACTGGTACACTTGCGACACATTTACCCCAAATTATTTTTTTAACCATAAAAAACCTCAAACTGGTACACCTGTGATAATTTTACCTCGAACATACCATAAAAAACTCTAAATTGGTACATATGTGACAATTTTACCCCGAACTAATTTTTTAATATTATTTTTTGAATTTTTCTTTTTTCTTTTCTTTTCTTTTCTTTTTCTTCACCTTCAACCTTTGGCCGATCGCCGGTCTGGCAACTAGCCAAAGGCGAAAGCCAATGTGGATGACCCTCACCAAAGTCGGTGGCCCTCAGCAGCGCGGTGAGGGGCCCCCCCGGATCAGCGAGGGGGACCCGCCTTTGCATCGGCGAGGGCAGCCCTCCGACTGACACGGTTTGCCCTAGCCGGATCGGGCAAGGGCGGCCCTTGCCGACTTCCACCTCTGGCCGGTCGCCGGACTAGCGACCGGCCAAAGGTTAAAGATGAAAAAAAATAATTAAAAATTTGAAAAAAAATTAAAATTAAAATTTTAATTCAGGGTAAAATTGTCACATATGTACCAGTTTGGGATTTTTTGTGGTAAGTTCAAGGTAAAATTATCACGGGTATACCAGTTTGGGGTTTTTGATGGTCAAAAAAATAGTTTAGGGTAAAATTGTCACAGGTGTACCAGTTTGGGATTTTTTATTATAAAAAAAATAGTTTGAGGTAAATATGTCATAAGTGTATAAATTTAAAATTTTTGTGGTATTAATCCCAATTAAAATTCCTAGCTTCCTCATATTCGAAGTGCTAAACACTAGACAAGATAAACGACAAACTACCTCCTTGTCCTCGACGTCGACCCTGATTTTCCCAAAATAGCCTCCTCGCGCGACGTGATATTCACAATTCGATAATCGCGATTTTGGCCCGACCACGAAGTTTTGGCCCGTTCTAAACGTGGATTAATTAATTCATAAACAAAAATTGATGAATTCTAGGAAGACTTCTCGCCATTATGTAATTGTTTTCGTGGGGTCTTAAAAGAAAATTTTTATACTTATCCGTTACTTTCAATAGACAAGACATGTAGGGCTCCGTCTTATTTAGATTGGTAGACTTCTTTTAATAAATATATTCCTAAATGAAAAATATTATTTTAATTTATCGATACTTACGAACGAATTTGTGATACTAACACATAGTATTCGTACGGTTTCGGAAGTATAGTAAAGCTATAAAAAAAAAGAAGAAGCAAAACCATACATTCATTTATGACAAATTATTTCACAATAGGATAAGGTATTATTTGGTAATCTATAAAGTTTTTGACATTTTCCTCCCTTGAGTGCTTAAGTTTGTTGTAGTTGAGATGACATTTCAATTGTTTAGATGTTTCGTAAGTGCGAAGTCATTTATTTTTATTAATTTTTTCTTGCAAAAGCAAAGTTCCATTACTCTAAGTGGTGTCATTATCTAGAGATATTTTTTCCTTTTTATAATTATGATTTTGACCTCTTCGATTTAATCATCATCAAGTAGCGATGCTACTGAAAGTGGTGGCGTTGTAATCGCGCAATCTCGCCTCATTCCGATGAACGACACGTGTTCCTCGTCATTTCCAGCCATTAGATTTTCTTTTTTTATTCGGGAATTATGTACTGGTTGAAAACCATGATAGCAAAACCACCGTTTCGCCGCCATCTCTTATGTGAAGCGAGCTAACAAAGGTCGGAGCTATCAAACTCTACAAGCCCAACACCTAGCACCATCGCCACTTGATGCATCGCTTGCCCTGCGCCTCACTTCGTTGACTTAGCCCCGCCTCCATCAAGTGCCACAATGTTGTCAACGACCTGGCAAAGATCCATCGCGCCCTTGACTACCTCAACCCCCGTATCTCTCTTCCACTACCTGCCTATCGTGAGAACTCCTTCGTCGAGGGTTAGTGGTAGCCGTTGACCTCCAAAATTTACTTGTAGCCTCTATCAACCTTGCTTGACCTCGAGTTGACCCAGATCCAAAGTCGAGTCGAGCCGGGCGGAGCCCTAAATCTTAGGTCTAGGGCTCCCTTGAGCTCGTATCCTAAGATGTTAGACTCGAGCACGCCGGTTGAGCTCGGGCTCGACGGGGGTGATGACGAGCAGCGGCGAAGAGTGGAGACCGGAGGCGACGGGCGCTCGGTTCATGCGGATCTTAGCTTGACGGAAAATGTCAACGCTGGCTTAACCTCCAGCACGGAGCTCTATAGCCAATCACTTATTAGGGCGTGAATCACAACCGAAGATTGGAGTGCGTTGTCATGGTATCACATAGCCATCGTTTGGCTTACCTCTTTTGATAAGTGAAGACAGACAAAGCAATCATAGTGTCATCTTCAATATTATAAGCACCACCAACGATGAATGATTCAGTTTTGATCAAATAGGCAAGTCGAGCATCGAGCCCTAATTTTCACGTCGAATCGGGACAATTTTGGACCCCGGCCGAGGGTCGCAATCATGCCAAACATAAACTATTAGTCCTTTGATCCAACACACCCCTTTAAACTTTCGTTCGCTAAGCCTTATCTCTTTGCCCTCGTTCGTATTAGCGTCGTTTCACGACAATCTTCAATAATAAAAAAAAACCCCAAAAAGAAAAAAAATAAGGGAAAATTGAAAATTATCTTTTTTTTGGTCAAAAATTGAAAATTATCTTCACTTCGCATTAAAAAAAAGCCTTAGCAGGCCAAAAAAATAAAAGAAAAATGGATGATCTATTTAATATATAAAGATTCGATGAATGCTAGGAAGACTTCTTACCCTTCATTTTAATTTTGATTTCGTGGTTTTCAAAGGAAAATTTTTTATTCTGGTCCATCGCTTTCTGCTGACGAAGTATGTTATGTTTAATTATTTTTTTTTCAGGTTTTTATGTCGGTTTGGATTGAATATCCTTCTTTTTTCCAGTAAATATATTTCCGCCAAAATGAGAAATAATATTTTAATTAATAGAAACTTATGTACGAATTTGCGATACCGACAAAGAGCATTCATACGGTTTCTATCACAGGTTTCTAGTGTAAGAGATCACTCGTTAGGCACTGGAAGTACGACAGAGCAAAAATGAAAAGAGAGAAAGAAAACGAGCCGAGTAAATTAAAAGCCAAACTAAACATTCAGTTAATTATTTTTTCATTATTATTATCACCCCGAGTCGAGGTATTGTTCGACTATAAGATATTATATTATTTGGTAATCTATAAATTGTTTGACACTTATTTTGAAAGCTTAAGTTCATTATCAAGTGAAAATTTCAATTGCTAGATATTTTTAAGGGGTAAGTGCATTCAAAATTCTAAATCTTATCACGAAAGTGCAATTAAGTCCTAAAACTTATTAGGAAAGTGCACTTGAGTCATAAAACTTTCAAAAAGTGCAAATAAATCCTAAAACTTATCACAAAAGTACAAATAAGTCCTAAAACTTGTCAAATTGATTTAATCAAGTCATTTCATTGATTGTATTTTTTTGAAAGTTTTAGGACTTAATTGCACTTTTGTGATAAGTTTTAAGACTTGTTTACACTTTCGTGATAAGTTGTAGAACTTGTCTGAAAATCGCAATTTCGCCGCTCTCTCTCTCTCTCTCTCTCTCTCTCTCTCTCTCTCTCTCTCTCTCTCTCTCTCTCTCTCTCTCTCTCTCTCTCTCTCTCTCTCTCTCTCTCTCTCTCTCTCTCTCTCTCGTGTGAAGTGGTCTAATAAAGATTGGAGCTATCTAATAATTTTTCCTTCGCAAGCCCCTCGCTCATCACAACCGCCATTGGACCCGTCGCTTGCCCTACACGCCACTCCATTGGCACAATCGGGCGCCACGATGTCATAGGCGACCCGGCACCTCTCTTCCGGACGAGGACAACACCCAGTAAGCCCGGTCGCACCTTATGGTTGCCTCGGCCCTCAAATCTCTCTCTCTCATTGCAATGATGCCACGAGAACTCGTCGAGGGGCTGATGTTAGCCATTGATCCCCAAACATCCAGCCAGGGCAACCATCAATCTTACTTGACCTCGAATCGATCTAGATCCTAGGTCAGGTCAAACCCATCCTAGATTCCAGATTTAGAGTTCACTTGAGCTCAAATATCAAATCTTAGATGTGAGCACACCTACTAAGTTTGGGTTCAATGACGATGAGGACGAGCCACGGCAAGGCAAGTGATAACCACATGTGAGAGCCCATCGCTTGAGAGCGGAGACGTCGGTGGTGGAGATCTATAGCGAACAAAACACATCGCAAGTAATTCTAACTATATAACATCGTGCAAATAATAAGAGTAAAAATTAGTCCTAAGCAATACGTTAAAAGATTTCATTTAGAGCCTCGTTTAGACCTCGGGATCCTCTTAATATAAAGCAAAAGGAGGGTGTTTCGTCCTCCTCATAGAAGATAAATATACAATAGGGAATTAAAGGTATGAGGCATGCGGATATCAAAATATTAAAATAAAAAACGTATTTGTGAAATCCGTCGTCCCTGTTAATCAGATGAACGGATCACAGAGGCCCTCTTAGGAGCTTCTTAGCTCCTTTCTTTTGGTGATATTACCGCTTAATCGAACATCAAGAATTTAAGGACGGTCCTTGATTAGGAAAAAGGCACTAAAAGACGGAAAAAAAAAAGAAGATAGAGAATGATAATTACAAACAAAACAAATCGTCGCGCAAATAATAGAGTAAAAATTAGGAAAGATAAGTTTTTTTTTTTGGCTCAAAATAAGTTCTCTACAACCCCAACTATAAATGCATTGTCCGAATACAAAACCCAAATTATTTCCCAGGTTGTCTCCAATCGAAAAACATAATAAATAAATAAATGAATGAAAACAAATAGTAATCAGGTGGCGATATTTAATTCGATTTTCTTTTTCCATCGCCCAGTCCCCAGCCCACGCGCGGGAGCTGCACGCGCCCTGAAAAAACCCACTATATGGATAACTGCAGCTAAATAGATCGTTCATCTTTTTTCACCGAGAGGAATTTCACTGTAAAAACGGAAGGGTTTAGCTCAGAGTTCTGGGTAAACGTGAGAAGAAGGAAAGACAAGAACACCCGATGTGGGGTTGGAGTCGACGTTCAGCGGAGGCGCGTGGAGAAGGATCCGCGACAGTGAAGGGCGGCTGGCGGAAGGGGTGGAGGGAAGAGAGAGAGCGAGAGAGAGAGCGACGGCTATGGAGGGTTAAGGGTGGAGGTGGTGGAGGTGGAGGTGGAGGTGGAGGAGGAGGCGTGTTTGGGTGCGTGGGCCATTTGGAAAGGGACGTCAGGGTTTAAATTTTTACAAAAAACAAGCAAAGGTGGGAGAGAGAGAGGGAGAGAGAGAGAGAGATGAGTGGCGGTGGGTGGTGGATGTCTTTATTGTATTCCCCTCGTCTCTCCAAGGTCTTATTTTTATGGGAGTTTAATGGGTGGGTTCTCTCCCTCTCTCTATGTCTCTCTCTCTCATCTGTACTTCTCTTCCTTTTCCTTGCATTTTAATTTGTGGGTGTTGTTTTTTTTTTAGCCACAGCAGAAGGAAGATAGAAACAATGAGAATGAGGCACGGAGGGGTAGTCTTAGTGTAGAGAGAGACACACACAAGAGAGAGAGAAAGGGACTTCGTGGAGTGGGAGGAAGGAGGAGGTTTCGAGGGGGGAGACATGTTCAGCTTGATCCCAACAGTACTGTTCTTTGCTTCTTCCCTCCTAAACCAGATCCTACACAGGTGTCTATCTCTGGCTTGTTCTTGCTTATCTCTCCAGCTTTTCCATTGCTTGTGCTATTTCCTTTTCTTATTCTCTCCCCTTTTTCTCTTTGGAGACAGTTTTTTTTGGTTCTCTTGTGCTCTTCTTCCTCTTCCATGGAGCTTGTTTGCCTTTTTTTTTTGTGTGGGTGGCATGGAATAGGATAGAATCTAGCTGGGTCGGTCTTATCTTGTTGATGCATGTTGAGTTTCAAATTGTTGCTTTACTTATCATTGCTTCTTCTTCCTTTTATTGAAGTAGGGATGAGTAGGTCCCTTATGAAAAATCTTTTCCCCGTTGCTTGCTTGGTAGCATGGGGTCCTGTGTTTCCTTGCTTTCGCTCTTTTGGCTGTGAGTTTCTTTGCTCTTTCACGTATATACATCTTCTTCACCGCACTTTTATCATGTTTATTCTCTTGGTTTTTAGTGAGGGTCCTTCTCTGCTGCTGAAATTTCCCCCCTTTTTGTTTCTGGAACGCAAAGGAAGGATTTCTGCTGAATTTGTCGAGGCCCCGTATGACCCTTTTTGATTCTTATTTGAACGAGTCATGGCCAAGATGGGGTAGTTGAGAAATGTTTATTAAAGGGTCCTTTTGGCCCTAGTGTTTTGGCTGATTCATTGGCCAGTTGGAGGTGAAACTTGAGACCCCCACCACACTCTCAGGCCATCTGTTCCTTTTTATTTCTTGTTTCGATCTGTTGCATGTTGTCCACTTGTACAAAGACAATCCACCTGTCTCATGTATTGACTGGAGGACATAACGTTTGCACTCTTTGGAGCTTTTCTGGAGTTAGGGTTCTTTTCTTTTTAATTTGGTTTCTTTTTTCCTTTCCTTTGCCACATGAATCCGGTGAATTGCATTTCTGGACTAGTACACTGGAGCTGCTCCTTCCCGTGAACCCATTTGTTGCGTCAATCATTGGTCTGAATTTGACGTAAGAAATGAATTTAGCCATATCACATTCCAGGTTGTGATGCATTCTTGGAACACTCGTGCATACTTAACATTTGACTGCTGATACCAGCAATCTCTGTGGTGGTTGGATATGCTAGCTTTGAGTCCATGTCTCCTTTTTCTTATCTTTTCGTTTTTCGTGCAAGGGGTTTTTTGACTAAGATTTGGCTTATCTTATTTTGCCTTTTCAAGATTCAATAGCCATGGGTTTTGTGTTTAGGGAACCTAAGATACATCTCTATAAACTGCTAGGTGCAGTCAAACTTACTGGCTAAATTAATTTGCTCTCAGTATTCTAAAATTTGGTTTTCGAAGTCTGTGGCTTTCTATGTGAACCTTTTGATGTTGTGGGGTAGAAAATATATGGTTTTACTATAAGCTAACCTTTCTCAAATTCGTTATATGAAAAGCTTGTAGTGGTTGGTAATTCGTAACATGCTCTTTGGTATAATGTATAGATAGATGTTATTATGATTTGGAATGATTAATTGTTAGCATTCATCAAATTTTAAAAGTTGTCTCATAGAATGGGAATGGGACTCCGCTGCCCTTCAAGGGCAAGTATCTTACTGGATTTTTCCATATTACTGGTGGGGAGGTTGATGGCAAACAAATTTTGCACACTTTGTAATATAGAGGATATCGATGCTGCATTACCTCATAAACTTAGTCATAAAGGTTACGGGCGTTTGTATGGCTATCACATTTCCATGGAAAGAGATCTATCACGGATTGTGTAACAGTTTAGAAGAGGCCACTTATAGGAGACTTATAGGAGACATTGGTGTTTTCTTGCTGTCAAAGACATTGGTGTATTCTCTCCATAATGGAGTTTATCTTACAAATTTTCCTTGTATCTGCTGACTTTTGATTGATGGTAGACCTTAGGTATTGATAAAAGTGCATGTTAGGAATTTAATTATTAAACAATGCCTTCATCTAAGTGCTTAAACATATGAGCTGCAATTGTCTCACAAGTTTTTTTCATGGTATTGGACAGGAGGTGTGGTGATCAACTCTCTCTAGGCCCTTATTTATCTCTCCATTTATTGTTATTTCCGTGCTTCATTGTTAGGCAAAGTCAAGCTTACATATGAGAGGAGAGTTAGGCACACAAACGATGTCTTCATGTAATTGAAAACTTAAACTTTTAGATTTGTTGGTAGTGGTTTAGCTAAAATCTGTAGTGTGCATAGGAAATGAAGGTCAATTAATTATCTATGAAAGATCTCTCTCTCTCTCTCTCTCTCTCTCACACACACACACACACACAATACAGATTTACATGCATATGTATAGCTTCCTTCCATATGAGATAGTCAGAAAGGAAAATTAAAAGTTAATTACATGGGTGCCTTCAAACAAGATAGAGGTGATATGACAAAAAAAAGAAAACGAGATATAGGTGAACATCCTCATCTAAATCGTGAATGTTGCAGTCTGCTTAGAAAGCATGACTTTGCGAATCAGCTGTGCATGAAGAACTTTAACATGTTGATTCAGTATCCTAAAACTTTAGACCGTTTGTGATTGCATGTTCTTGTTCTTTTGGTGCATTTAGATAGGAATAAGCCTGGCTGCTTTAGATGAAAGTGTTTGATTTCTCCAGATGCTTCTAATCCAGTCTTCTTATTTGTGTCTTCTGTGTGTTACAACATCCACCCACACACATTAACTTCTTTTTTTCAAGTACCAGACGTGTTTATTTTTTCTTCTTGAGGTGCAGATTTTATTAGTATTAGGCATTGAACTTTTTATCTGACTTTCTTTATTCTTTTCCAGATCCCAAAAAAATCAAAAAGTTATTTATTAAAGCACGCATCTAAGCATAGAGCAGGATTTATTCCACGGGATGAACTTTTGTCAACATCTCGTGGCCTCATTAAATTTGTTTAGTTTTTGCTTGTCATACTAATTCTTTGGGACCTTTATAGTAGGAAGAAATTTTATGCTTTAGGTATTATGGGTTTTAGTTTGCATGCTACTCCAAGATTGAAATTCACTTCCATTGCTTTAGGTAAACAGTCCCTCCGGCTACAACTTAAAATTTAGGCCATCCTTGATTCTGGTGCTGTTGTTGTCACGAATAAATCCCTTTATTGGCTCATAGCACCCCCTTTTACTTTAACTGTTGATGTAACCATTCTTCATTTTGTATGTTTATTGCATTAAGTTCTTGTTAGGTTTTTGCCTTCCCTTGCTTTTCATATGTTTGATAAAAAATTCCTCACATGATGTCATGTTTCTTATCTCAAACTCTACCTCCTTTATCAGAGAGATAGAAAGAAAATGGACTTTATATGTCCAACTCATTGGAATTCATTTTTCTTCTGTGAGCAGCTGATATCTGAATGAGTTGAGAGGAGCTCATTTCTTGTTCACTGTCTACTTGAATTTGGATCACTTTAAAAATTGCCGGAACTAGATGCCTATAAGAATCCAGAACTTGCCGAAGAAAAGTTTCGATCAAGGTTCAATCCTCTCAATGCCTCATGTCGGGGTAACTTACCCACCGTGGTGGAACCCAAATGAACAGCAACTTCCACCATCTATACCCAAAAGTAGTGGTTTGAAAGTGGAATCTCCACCTGTGCTCCATCACCAAGCAAAGCATTTAGGTCTTCAAATGCCAGAACAGGAATCATCTTCAACTCAATCAGCTGGCAATTCTTGCCATGAAGTGAGTGTCGTGGGTGGGGCCAACTCTCAAGATCAAAGCATTTCATCTGAATCTGGTACTTTACTTTTTTCGATTTTCTGCTATTCTTTTTGTTTTTGTGGAGGAGACTAGGGGAGGGTGTAGTAATACAGGTATATGTTTGTATCTGTATGCTACCATTTATATATTTGGATTTGGTTCATTTTCGAGGGCGCTTTTTATGATGCTACGGGACTGTCTCTATGACTTTAGAACTAACCTGAGAATCTAGTTCTGGTCCTCATTAGTCTTAGCAGTTTCTTTCTTGACTTAAGTTCTGTAATTCGCTGCTCGAGTGTGCAACTCTGATTGGTTTAACTCTTCACTGGTTGCTTGTTCTTTGATCTAGGTCAAGATGAAAGTTGTGGCAGGAGCTTTGAAGGTCAGACAAAGCCAATGTTCTTATTCAACAATCCGGAGATTGTCTTCAATTCTCCACTAGCTGATCAAAGCCAACCTCTGGTATGCTAAGCCATTATTTTGGTTTCTCTGTGTTGGTAGACTGTTCTTCTTATGCTTGTTTCACTGTCCAGATCCGTGTTCCATATCCCCCGGTCGATCCTTATTTCAGTGGGTTGCTGACTGCTTACAGACCGCAAGCTATTGTAAGTGAAAGTTCATGTCTCTTCATTAATTTTTTTTGTCAAATAGAATGCACTTCATTTGCTGAAACGACATGATTTCTTTACATTGTGAGTAAATTCCACCTATAATCACTACGTTTACGTTTAATCGAGTCTTTGAACTTCAATTTTGATTACCCAATGCACTAAACTTCCATTTCTTCTCAATTGATTTATTTCAATGGGAATCCACCCATTTATCTAGATGATGTGGATGTGGTAGTGCATGGCCAATCTTTTGACCATCATGTCATTGCCACATGGGCACCACATGGGAGTCTCGCTGAGAAAGTGGCAGGATTTTGGTCAAAATGCATCCATTGAAAGTGATTTGAAAGTCTGGTGCATCAGTTAATTGAAGTCAAACTTCAGTAATTGATTGCAAAATCCGGGATAGTGAAATTTACCTGGGACCTCGTAGGTTACTGATTTTTTTAATGTGCTCTAGATGTTCCCTCCCCCACTTTCAACTATCTTTGGAAACTTTTAAGACTTCTTTTATCTGGGAGCCCAGATTCAATCCCAGGTAGGATCTCAAATGTTAGGGATGGCACCTGGACGTGTTCCGTTGCCACTTAACCTTGCAGACGACGGACCAATCTATGTCAATGCAAAACAATATCATGGAATTCTTCGGAGGAGGCAGTCACGTGCAAAGCTGGAGGCTCAAAACAAACTAGTCAAAGCTCGAAAGGTGTGTGTTCATGTTCATTGAATAGTTGATCTTAGGCTGCACTGCATCTAGTGTCATGAGTCCAGATCATGAACTCCAGTAAACCTTTCTCCTGTGTGAAACCATTTGGAATTTGTTTTGAGCTGTGGCCGACAATTACTTCAATGAGTATGCATAACAGGTCACATCTGCATGCATATTGGCTTTAGCCGGAATAATATGACACCATTAGTAGCACAAAATAATGAAGGGAGAAAAAACTGAAAAGTGAAATTTAAAGAGAATTTGCATATGTTGCATTTTCTAGAATTCCTCCTCCTTGGAAGATATAGTGTAAAAATGATCGCACCTGATGTAGCAGTAACAAGTTATCAACCAGTTTCTATTTGTAATCTTGTGTCTTTTCTCACTAATTGGGCAAAGAGGGTGCTAGTTGGGCACCCTCCCGCTCCCTCATGTGGGCTTGTCTCGCACATTCCAAACATGAAGGAATTTGACTATAGAACTCTCGAATGTTAGATAATCTGATTGTTTCTTTGTGTCTCTAAAATCAATTGGTAGGAATAATCAAACGCTCTCTTTTGTTGTAAGTATTCAACACGGAATGATAATAAATTCTTTTGTTATCCAACCGAGGAAGTATTTCTTTGATACTATACTTTCTCTCAGCTGAATAACACTAGGCTCATAAGTAGTGCGTGTACATGGCACTGAGAGAATAGGTTCCTAGATATGAGCTAATGTAATAATTGAGCGAGTAGGCTCTGCATCACTTTTTAAACTTGAAAAACAATTAGTTTCTTGTTGGTTCTAGCAAATTAAGACATGTTGGATGAGATATCTGGTGATCTGATGTTGACTCGAAGTTACGCTGACATAAAATGAGTGAAGCCTCACAGATTGCTAGTCCCGTCAATCACAGTGGTTGCGAAGTTCTTCGTAATTAGATGGTGATAATATTCTTTTGTTTCAACTTTTTCACCTGATCAAATGCAGCCTTATCTTCACGAGTCGAGGCATATTCATGCCCTAAATAGGGTCAGAGGATCAGGCGGCCGCTTCCTCAGCATGAAAAAGCTTCAGCAGCTCGACCCAGCTTCAAGCAGTCACAGCCCATGTGGCACTGGACCCAGAGCTCAAAATAAAGACGCTTGTGGACCAGCAACTCACCAAGTGGGAGCCAGTGAGCGGCAGTTCACTTCGACCATGGCCAGTTCCAATGTCTTGAGCATGTCGAACAGCAACGCGGACTTCTACCCAGATAGCAGGTTCTCCGGGATCTCCGCCCACATGGCAGGAGCAATGCAGTGCAACGAGGGGCTCATGCACGGCGGTGCAGCCCAGCACTGCTCTTCATCCGTCCGGTGAGCAAGTGGTGCAAAGTCCTAAACCACTACAGCACTGGACGGGGCAAATCATCCTTGGCTTTGTTAGGTTTAATTCCCAACTGTTTCATACTTCGGTCGAACGATGACGCCGTGTTGTCACTGATACTGTTTTACTGATGTTGATTGGGAAATTCAAGTTAGATGTGTCGGTAGATTCGTGGATGTTTCCATGAAGCATTCCGGGTCATCCCGGTTCTTCGCGGGGTTTGTTGTAATTGTTCACTGCATGTCTCTGTCTGTGTTTGCTTAAGAAATTGCCGTACACATTACTTCTGGCCTGCAGGAAAAGAAAAGTTCTGCACATTAGAGTGAAGCTTTACTTGGTTAATTTCTTTTTTGGGGAATGAAATGGAGTTGGGACGGTAAATGATGGATAGATTGGGACTTGCAATTGAGCTTGTTGAATGCCTTGATCTGCGTCCAATTTAGAAGTAATCTTAAGCATGGGCGATTGGTTCCCACAACCGAAAACCTCCCACTAAAGGACCGGTTCCATAAAATGGGAATCGAGAACCGTTGGAACAGAGAACCGTCTGGTCCGATTTTTAGGTGGGTCTGTGAAAGTGGTCTTCTGGACATTGTGTTGTTTAAAATTTAGGGTTTCAATCCCTTTCCCTTTTGTTGGGGGTGGAGATGGACTAGAAATGAAGAAGAAAAAGAAAATTTACGTGGATATATGGTTCATTTGCGATAAGAATAATTTGAAAAATATTTTTTTGAAAAAATAGTCGTTGTATTGCTTGAAATAATTAGTTAATAAAAAATATTTTTAGTATTGACAAAAATTTATATTAATTTTTTTTGTGAACAATAAAAATATTTTTTATTAATTTTCTTAGGGTTAATATCACAAAAAATCTTAAATTGGTACATGTGTGACAATTTTACCACGAACTTTTTTTTTACCACCAAAAACCCTAAAATGATACACATATGATAATTTTACCAATGAAGAAAATAAATGAAAAAATAAAAAATAAAAAAAAAATTCGAAAAAATAATATTAAAAAATTATTAGTTCCGGAGATAAATTTATCCTTTTGTGTGTCTGGGTTTGAGGTTTTTCGTAAAAAAAAAAAATAGTTTAGGGTAAATTTGTTACGGATTTACCAGTTTGGGGTAAAATTGTCATAGATATACCAGTTTAGGGTTTTTAGTGGTAAAAAAAAAATTAGGGTAAAATTATCACAAGTGTACCAGTTTGGGATTTTTGGTGGTAAAAAAGAAAAGTTCAGAGTAAAATTATCACACATGTACCAGTTTAGAATTTTTGATGGTATTAACCCATTTTTTTATAAGTGATATAAGCGATTATGATAATTTATACTTCACTTTCGCTTTGGCTGTTAAAAGGTGTTGAAAATGAAAGTAATGAAAAATCAAAATCACGAGGCAATGGTAGAGGGGGGCAGGAGGGCGTGGAATCTCTTCTTATAAAAAAAATAAAAGGGAGAATAGAAGGGGTTTTATCAACCTAACTTTAGTTAATTATGTTTTAAAAAAATTAAACTTTAGTTAAAGTGTGCACGTAAGACTCTAATCTGCCAATAAAGAGGTGTAAGTGGGGTCTTTTGGCTAAAGATAAGATTTCATCGGGCAGTTCCGGAACATATCCCGTCCATAAATTAACTAATCGAAAATGAAAACTTTATGTTAAAGAAGATAAAGTAAATTTAGCGAGGTATCTCGTGAATTTATCTGATTTTGAAACGAGTTTTTTGGTCGTAAAAGAGAGAGTTAAAAATCGACTATTCTTGCCTGTGGTGGGTTATAATATTCTTTTTGTTACTACTATTTGCGAAGGAAATGAACAAGTGCTTGTTATCCAAATAATTGTTTGTTGGTTGAAATATTACAAAGACCGGCAAGTTTGTCTATTTGAATGCATAGTCGTATTTTTGTTTGGAAAGTTAGAACGAAATTGTACATGGTACATCAAACATCCAAAGTGAAAAAGTAGATAGAGTGAAGAAATTAGTAAAATTCACGAAAGAAGTTATTTCTTATCATCGTATGGAGAATTATGAAAGTGAGATAGTTCAAGAGTGGTAAGTCGACGTGATCGATGAATGAGTCCGAACAGTTGAGACAAGTAGCGAGCCTAAAATTCAAACCCCAAACTTGTATTCAATTGAAAAAGTATCGAATTTTCCTTGATATATGTTTTGATCCTAAAGGGCGTAAATAAACAATTTAGGGTGTATTTGGTTCGTGAAAAATTACTGATTTGCAAAATATTTTCCTAAAAATGATACTTTACATCGCTTGCAAAAAAATATTTTCATCATTTATGAAAATGCTTAGACATAAATTATTATCTAAACATTTTGAAAATATTTTCACTAATTAATTATTTTAAGTAACACAAATGATTATATTTAGAAAAATAATTTTCAAATCATTTATTTCCAGCCAAACAAATAAGTCTTCAATCTCGAAAAACTTCTTATCTTAGCTCACATGCCCAAAGCCCCTTGGGCCAACACATGGGTGTTTGGGAACAATTTTAGAAACGTCATTTAAGAAAAGTCAGCCTTGGGAAGGCTAAAAGTCCATGACATGTCCCAGGTTAGATTGGGCTTTTAGCTTTCTCGGCATGCAAGGCTGGGGTTAGTGATTTTTTTTTAACTTCCGAAACTATCCTAATCAATTTTTCGATTTTACCCTCGTTTATGATTGGTCATCATCTTCTTTGTTGAGATTGGCTGACGTGGTCACGCATGATTGCAAGTGGTCGGAGAGGGGTTGGTGACAGGCTGGAAAGGGGCCGGTGTGGTCGCATGACCCAGGCGACCGGTCGCGTGACCTCGTATGGCCTTTGCTGAGGTTGCGTGACCTCAAGCGTCCCTTAGCAGGAGTCGTGCAACCCATGCCAAGGTTACCCGAGATTGCTCGACCTCGGGCGGCCCTGCTTGGGTTGCTTGACCCCAAGAGGTCCTCGAGGGGGGCTGTTCGAGGTCATGCGACCTCAGATGACAGCCACCGACGCTAGATCTAGGTTGCTGGTAGCCACTTGCCCTTTGCGGGGTTTTGAGTTGTTTATTTATTTTTTTTTTTAAAAAATAAGAAAAGTCTTTTATAAAAATAATTTTTCCAAACACAGCTTAGCTAAAATTGCTTTACAAAAGGACTTTTAAGTTACAATTTAACAAACACAATTTGCATTTTGAAAAAATCTTGCATTTTCCCAAAGGCTCAACCAAAGCAGCCGATATATAGTGTGACAAATTACTTCCATGTATTGTAAAGCAAATTCGAAATTATCCTTCAACATCAAATTTACCTAAATTCCGGCAGAAAATTCAACATCAAATTTCACCTAAATTCTGGCAGAAATGCCATGCTCTTTCCATAATATACGTATTAACCTTGTATTACCGAATAATAGACAACTTGGTGAATAATTTAAGATGAAAACAAAAATATAGGTATTATTCCCCCCCCCCCCACCCCCCAATCCCAAATAAAAAGAAAACCTCATAGGGATTCTATAATCCATATTTAAATAACCTTTAATAGTTTGTCTTAAGCTAAATCTATTTCTTATAGCACCTCAAATTAGGGGTGATCGATTCTCGATTTTGAGACCGAGGATCGAACCGGTTGGTCCTAGGACCGGGAATCAATGACTTAGGATTTAGTTCACATTTTATAATAAAAGTATATATATGTAGTCGGTTCAGTCCGATCCGATTTGGTTCCCCTTTAAAACTGGAAATCGGACTGCTCGGATACTGATTCCATTTTTTGGAACTGGGATCTAATTGATACTCTCGGGAACTGGACCAAATAGGCCAATTCGGTTCGGCTCGAGCGATTTCTTATTTGGACAGTCCATTTTGCACACCTTTACCTCAAATCACATCACACCTATTCTTTTTCTATTAAAATATAGCTTGTCATTTTTGCTAATGTAAAAAGAAAGAGGATTCAAATTGAATCTAATGTATAATTATTAGCTGAGCTCGCCTTATTCCGTCTTAATTACCCTAACTAATTACAAATGATTGATTTTGGCTTAATTCTCCAAAAAAACTCGTAATTTTAGATTTAATCCCAACTTAGCCCTGATCTTTTTTTTTGTCTTAAAAAAGTTACGAAATTTCACTATAATCCCTAATCTGCCTTCGCGTTCAAAAATTGCCTCTGGTCTCTTCAAAATTATCAACATCAAGGCTGATTCACAATCAAAACCCACGGCTTTCACCAACACTCTCATCTTGGTATGGAACAACAGCATCCTCCTAAAAAGACCAGAGGCGAATTTTAGATGCAGAGTAAATTTGAAATAATTTTTTTTGTAAAGTTCGGGGCAAAATTCGAATTAGACTTAAAGTTAGAGGTTTTTTGAGAAAAAGGATAATGAAGTAAATAGTCTCTAAATTTTATCCCAATTTGTAATGTGGTGCTCGAACTTTTAATTTGGTCAATATGGTCCATGAGCTTTAGCTTGATGTTTAACGTGTTCCTCGAAATTTTAATTTCTTCGATGTGTTCTCTAGATTTTTGAAACATGTTCAATATAATATTCGAATTATATGAATATGTTCGATACTATCCTCCCATCAATTTAACATCAGAGGCAATATTGAATATTTTCGTATAGCTCAAGTACTAAATTGAACATGTACAAAAAGTTTTAGGATCAAATTGAACGGATCAAAAGTTCACGGATCACATTGCATATTATTGAGCTAAAGGTCAGGGATAATATTAAATAAATCAAAAAATTTAGGAACCGTACTGTACGTGGAACAAAATTCACGGACAATTTGTGTATTTGTTTTTTTCTTGCGTAACTCGAGTTCGTCGTCACGAAAAAAGAGAGAGAGAGAGAGAGAGTACGGTCGTTGTCGTCAACAACCTCCTCATCACCCTGAAACGCCGAAGGTCTCGAGCTCGAGTCGTCTCCCTCCCTCCCTCTCTCTCTCCTCCTCACATCGCAACGAGCAGCAGCAGCAGGCAGATCATCACACGCCCTCCTCGCTCTCCTCCTCACTTTCTCCTCCGCCAGAGCGAGAAGGAGCGCGAAGGGGGAAGGGGGGGAGAGAGGGAGAGGGGGTGTCTCGGAAATGGTGTCGTACGTGAACGCGCTGCTGTACGGGGTGGGGGGCATCGTGGTGGCGGGCATGGCGCTGCTGGTGGCCTTCCAGGAGCGCCTCGTGTACGTGCCGGTGGTCCCCGGCCTCACCAAGTCCTACCCCTTCACCCCCGCCCGCTTCCGCCTCCTCTACGAGGACGTCTGGCTCAGATCCCCCGACGGCGTCAACCTCCACGCCTGGTTCATCAAGCTCTTCCCCGACTCCCGCGGTCAGTCCCCCTCCTCCTCCCCCTCTTCCCCCCGTCGCTCGAATCCGCGCCTCGCTTCGGCCTTCGATTCGATGCGCGAGATGCGCGCTCGAGCCTCCTCGAATTGGGCGTCGTAGGGTTTGGGCAATCGTGCGGTGTGGATCGAATCGCGCGAAATTGGACCTTCCGTTAGCTCCTGCTGGAGCTCCGCGTTCGGCCTGGGGTTTAACCGGATCTGGTCTCTTCGGTCGCTGGATTAGTTAAGTGGCGCTTTGGTGCATTCTAGTGATTGCTAATACGAACTCCTTAATGAGGCTAAAAGAGTGCTTTTTTGAAGCTTCAAGGCTCGGTAGGGAATGATGCTTTGAGGATTTTTGTTTGTTTGGGGGAACTGACGGAATTGGGCTCACGATCAACTGTTTGATCGAATTGTCGACGGACACGTTGTGGTTTGAGATGGATTACTGCGCTATCTTGGCTGAAAGTACTGAATTGCCGCTGAACAGAACACGCGGCTGCCGTGTTTGTGCCTTTTGCGGGCGTAATCATTTCTCCATTGGTTTTTGTGTGCTTTTAGTGCCGCTGTTTTACTACTGTAACCTCATTCATAATCCGGGTTTCGACGTGCTTACCTCTTGCGGGTTGTCGTCTGTTTTGCAGGTCCGACTATTCTGTTTTTCCAAGAGAATGCTGGAAGTATCCTTATTGTCTGCGTCTACACTCAATCGTTACTGTTTGTGCTTGTTAGTTGGCCCTACATATGAATCATCCAGCTCTCGGTCATGCTTGCTTATGATCCAGCTTGCTTCTATTGCTATTTAGTATCCTTTACATTTACATCAACAGACATTGCTCATCGTCTTGAAATGGTTCGCATAATGTTGCAGAAGTTGCATTGCAATGTGTTTATGCTTCGTATCGAGGGTATCTATCTCCTTTTTCTTAAAGCAAGTTCAAGTTACATTTGGATTTGAAATACCTGGTGGCTTTCACATTTTTTCTTCCATTTAATTGAGTATGTCCCGGTGCCTTGCAGATATGGGGCAAGTGATGGCTATCCTTCTCAGCATGGCATCACACTAGATGCTCAGGTGTCGTAATCTATTATTTGTTTACTTATTAGATTTTTGCAAATATCGATTGTCATTATTCAATTTGTTTGGTTAGGCTGCATTGGATCATCTTCGTGCAAGGACTGACATTGATACCTCCAGGATAGTTGTATTTGGAAGGTCACTTGGAGGAGCAGTTGGAGCAGTTCTTACTAAAAACAACCCCGATAAGGTATAGGTTTGGTTTTCTCTTCTCATTCTTTTACTCTCTTTTTCCTTTTGTCCTTTTTGAAGCTGGCTGTAAGGACGTTTAGATTATAGACCTTTTTTCCTGTGAATTTGGTACTTTATAAGCTGAGTTGTGTATGAGGAAGGATGTTGGTGTAAATGACATCACTCCGAGAGAGATGCATAAGAGCCATACTCGATTAAGTAAGGTATTAATGGAGCGGGTGTGTGTTTAGTGGTGAGAATGTGAAGGGGGAATGTGGTGGTCCAAGCAGTCCGAAGTTGAGTTTAAGGGGTTAATAGATAGCAGATTTTCTCTTGTCCATTGTACTTGATGCTTTTTCTTGTTTGACGTCTTTTATCTTGATTTAAATCTCTCCGCTGTACATGGTATGTTCTCGAGTTTGCACCTGATGAACCTTTTCAAATTTCTTTTTGTTGAATTGCTGAGTCTAACAATTTATTCCTCCAAATTTCCACCATTCATACGGGAAACCCAAAGGAAAAACATGGACCGGTCATCTCCTTTTTCCTTCCGTACTGTTAAGATTTAGATATAAGGCTTGTCATAGATAAGAATCGGGTTACCTGCTTCCTGCCTATGTGCATCTGATTGTTAGGTTGTCCTGAATACCCGGCGGACAAGAATAGGCTTTTTTTTTTTTCCTGTAAATCGCATTGTGTTTATAGATATATCTCTCTCGTCTAATTGGCGTTCTTACAGAAACGGCGTTTCTTGGTTATACATGTTTAATTTCACATATTGATGGGTGGGGACATCATCTTTTTGCTACCCTGTTTTTGTCAGGTTGCTGCTATAATATTGGAGAACACTTTCACATCCATTCTAGACATGGCTGGAGTTCTACTGCCCTTTTTAAAGTGGTTCATTGGGAAAAGTACTTCTAGAGGCCTTAAAATTCTTAACATTCTCGTGCGATCTCCATGGAATACAATTGACGTCGTTGGTCAGGTTAGTTGCATGCTGGAAGTATGTCTTTTCTTTTCTTCTTCTTCCAGGCGATTCTACTTATGCTGCTTGAAGAAAGCACCGAAAGGGGTGAAATTGCTTTTATTTGATCCGTGCTTCGTTTTTGGGAAGCTCATCAAACCTTTTTGGAGTTTATTGAAAATATATGGACACACTTGCTATTCAAAATCTTCTTAACCCCTTTTAGAGGTAGAGTTTCGACCACTTTACCTAGAGGGTTGATACCTTTTGTGTCAAAAGGCCCGATCCCTCAACTGTTGATCCCTCAAATGTAAGATCATAGTCCAAAATATTGATCAGGTTCTTGTAGCTACGTGCTAATTCATGCAATGTGTCTTACAATGAACAATTTTGTGTTTAGTTTGTCCGAGCATTGCAGAGCATTTCTTGTTAGTTTCAAATCCTCACTTGGTAATTTCTTACATAATGTTTAATTTCAGATTAAACAGCCAATCCTTTTCCTCTCTGGATTGCAAGATGAGATGGTCCCCCCATTACATATGCAATTGCTGTATGCCAAGGCAGCTGCTCATAACAGGCAATGCGTTTTCGTGGAATTTCCAACTGGAATGCATATGGATACTTGGTTGTCAGGTGGAGATCGCTACTGGAGAACTATGCAACTGTTCCTTGAACAACATGTTCCAGAGAAGAAAGAAGAAAGACAATCATCTCAAAATGAAAATTTTTCGGTAAGGGAAGCCTGAAGTCACTAATGTGACACTTTGTTGCTTTTTGTTGATGAACCGTGGATGCAGAATACCTTTCTTCTTTATCAGGTAGTCTCATTAGTGTTGTATTTGCATGCTTCAACACTGGATGACAGCCATCCATTTCGGAAAACCTGTAGTTAATTTGCGTTTGGGCTGTTCATTTGTGACAAGTTTTTCTCTATTGACATTCTTTGCACTTCTTTATGCATGTCTCTGAATTGCAACTGCATTAGGCAATGTGACAGAGAGGTTCTCTTTCTTTTTCCACACCCTTTTATTTGGGCAAGAATTAGGTGCTGCTGGCTAGGTAACGCTATTGTATTGGTGGTTTTGTGGTACATTTTTCTGCACTATATAACCACTGGGGGTTTACCCTAGTGGCCACCCTTCTCACTTGAGAAGGGAGAGGTGGGGAGTTCGAATCCCCACCTTTGCAGGGAGGTAGGGGTGGGGCCGCGTAGTTTAAGATGTCGGTTTTGACGCCCACGCCCTGCAAGAGGTGGGGCGCAAGTCTGAGTGTGTATTGTGAGTGAGAGATAGAGTAGGACCGACCAAAAAAAAAAAATCTCACGATATAATTTGCGCTTAACCCTCTCTCTCTTCTTCTCATTTAATTAGCTGGACCACCACCTTCTAGCTCTCTCTCTCTCTCTCTCTCTCTCTCTCTACACATGAAGGAGACTGAAAAGTCGCACGTCTCTCTCTTCTCTTTTTTCTTTTTCATGGCTAAGGATCTCTCTCATGACCTTCCTCCTTCATCTTTATCTTCAACTTTTCTTCGTTTTCTTTTTCTCTTTCTTCTTCTCATGGCCATGGCCAAGCTTTGTAGCAGAGCTCACGTGGCTATGGCCACTAGCTAGGGCTGAGCTCTGCTACAAAGCTCCCGTGGCCATGGCCATGGACAAGCTTTGCTGCAAAGCTTGCAAGGCTGGCCGTGGGCACGAGGCCTACCTTGCACTGCTCATGCCAATTGTGAGCAAGTGCAAAATAATGTTGAGTCAACCAATCAGAGTTGAGCGGCAGCTAATTTTAGTCCTGTTTTTTTTTCCTTTTTCGATCTTTTCTTGTGAATATTGACAGTGACAACATACACTAATTCTTTCTCCCACTTGACAGATTTTGATGCTACTTAAGCTGCTGAGCACTTGAAGTCCTAAATCCCAACGTTTTTCAATCTCCAATGCTGCAGCAATAGTGGTATGCATAGTCAGGGGGTCCCATTGCTGCTTGGACAGGACTGATGTTATTGAGGAGGATGGGTTTTAGCTAAACCTTTCTATTCCCCTTGTAGGTGGAGACCAATAGCAATTGCTAAGTGTTATGAAGTACCTGAACTGAAATCATAGGATTACCGATGCAAATATTGATCATTCCTGCAGTATGCAAGTCTTTTTCCCAACCGTGTAACTTAGCAGTGATTTGTCTAACACATTCGACTGTTTAACTAGAAGTGCTGCCATTGATTTTGCCAGAACTTGTATTTGGTCCCGAGGAAAGTTCTTTCCTCGGTAAGGGAGGTTGAGGTTGAAGAGGCTTTCCTTAATCATCTCTTTCTGTGGTATGATGGTGAAACGATGCGGCGCATAAGAAATCAATGTGTAACACAGCATTTTAACACAGGTTTTCCCTAATCATCTCTCCAGTAATTTGATGAAGTTTTTATCTCCTGGAAACAGAAAGTTTCCTATCGTTTCAAGTGATTCAATCGATCATTCTTAAACCACCGGTGTCATCGAGTAGCAACCTTCTGTGTGCCTCATTTGCGTCCTTTCCTTCCCTAATGGACATGTCTTGGCTTTTTGCAAGCCAAATCCATTGCGCTATGGAGTCGCCTCCGAAGTCCTGAGCTCGAACGAGCGGTTCATTAGCATAACCAATCTCCCAATAATTTTTGCTCCGGTGTCGTACGTCGAAGTCACGTTGTCCTCCGCCAGAGGAGGGGATCCATCTCCAAAAGAGGAAATCGGATCGTCAAAGTAGTAGCCATTACACCTTTAGAATTCTTCCCTGGAAGTTAGGGCAGAGGAAGCGAGCCCCACGTAGCCTCCTAGTTAGCTAATTGTATTCCTGGCATTTTCCATGCAATAAAATTGGTTAATAAATAATAATAATAATAATAATAATAATAATAATAGTGATAATTATGGAGAATCATCGCTCCCATAATTCAAAAAAATGTTCCATATTTTCAATGCTAAAATTCACTAATTTAAGTTTAGGGATAGTAATAGATATTTTTATATAGTCTGTATATTAATTTGAATTTTTATAAAAAATTTAATAATTATATTAAATATATTAAAAATTTAAAAGTGATATTATACTTTGAGCTAAATTTTATAAAAAATATTAAATAAATTAAAAATTCGAAAATCATTTCATACATCAAATCAAAATTCAGAAATCATTCGTATCATATTTTCGAACTCGAGGTTGCCTTTTAATTTATCAGAAAAAGAGTAGAGAGGATTGGGCGGGACCCACGGAAAGTCTTGTCATGGACCCCACTCCTCCTCCTCCCCCCCCTCCCCTTTCCTCGATGCATGATGCATTATAATATGTGAACCAGTAGATTCAAGATTGTGTGTGGCCCGGGAAAACCGCCATGCGCCCGCGACGCACGAGAGCAAAACCCCATGTCGCCCCCCCTCCCCTTTCCCCAAAGCGGGCTGCGATCCAGTGCGCACGCCAAGAGCAGCTCCCCCTTCGCACGCCAACGCATCGAGCGCCGCCACGTGTTAGATTTCAGCCATTCGGGCCTCCGACGGCGCGACAGCAAGCCTCGAGCGCAGCGGATCAAAACCCTACTCCCGGAAGCAGGCAGCAGCAGCTCCTCAATTCGGGTGGTTTTTTATTTTTGTCAATATTTTTTCCCACTAAAACAAAAAGGGGGGAAATTCCTCATTTATAGCCCCCAATTTCCACCTCATCATCTCTTCGAAAACATCCCCAAATCTCTCTCTCTCTCTCTCCTCTGCGCACTGAACAAAATGCTCCGTTTCTGCTCCCCTCCAGCCTCCTCCTCTCCCTAATCTCCGCCCTCCGCCGCCTCCCTGACCCCGCGTCGCCGCCGCGCTCCTCCTCCGCCTTCGCCGCCGCCGCCGCCGCCTCTCCTTCTCCGGCGGTGCAGATTCGTGGCCCCCCAGGGAATCGGCTTGCTGGGGTTTTGAGTTTTCCCTTCTCCGGGGTGGGGGCGCGAGCGAGAGTGGGGGGGGGGGGGGTGTGGGGATTTCTCGATTCGGATTCGAGGGTGTCGAGATGGACGGAGGGCAGTACAACCCCAGGACGGTGGAGGAGGTTTTCCGGGACTTCAAGGGTCGCAGGGCCGGCATGATCAAAGCATTGACCACTGGTCTCTCTCTCTCTCTCTCTCTCTCTCGATCTCTCTCTCTCGATACCGTTCGTCCCTCTTCTTTCCCCCCCCCCCCCCCCTCCTCCCCTTCTGTTTTCCTCTCTCGCTGTTGCTCGAGTGAAAGATTTTGCGGACTTGGGTGTTCTTGATTCGGTTTCGGTTCTCGACGCTGAGCCGTGCTTTTTTTTTTTTCTGTTGCAGATGTTGAAGAATTCTATCAGCAGTGCGATCCCGGTTAGGGTTTTTACGGTTATTTCGGTTCTTCTTTCTTTTTCGGTCGAATCCCGTGGCTGGTTTTTGGGGGTGTTGAATTTCGCCTTGGCATTTGCATGGTTTTAGTAGATAGTTTTAGCTTTCCTCTTGCTCTGGCCCTGATTTCTTGTTTCGGGTCTATTCGTTAGTCATCATTTTGATTCGTTCAGTTTGTTTGCATGATGATGTGAAGTATGACTGGTCAACGTTAGAGATTTGTGGGTTTTCTTCTTGTTTTGGGTTAAGCTTGGAATCAGTCTAATTTCAGTAGTATTTGGTTTCCGTGGCTGTAAGTACGTCCCTCTTGCGCCGTTGAAGGCTGTGCTTGTGAATTTATGGAGGATAGGTGCTTCCGCAGCTCATTGAGGTGCTAAAGTGGGCATCTTCTTGGCTTATGGTTGGCGCTTGGCGGCTTTTTTCTTTACTGGTTGGCGCTTGGCGGCTTTTTTCTTTACTTGCTTTGATTACAAGTAGTTGTTTGTCTTTGTTTTCTAGTTTTCCTTTTGTCCTTTCTTGTGAATGTTTCGTGCATGAATGTCCTATGCTCCTGAATGTATCACACACGCTTTTCGTAATTGTCATGTTCAACTTTTTATTAATGTCATAATTGCCTTTCCCCTCAACCAGTGCACTTAATGTGGTGGTTTAATGTTAATTGTCACTTCGAGTTTCCTAGAGGATTGGGAATGTTTAATGGAGTAATTTTTAATCTGGCATCCATCTGTGGGAATGTTTCGTGCACATTAAGTGGCAAGAAGCTCTTATTGTAGTTGTTATGAAGTTTGTGGTTCCAAGTTCCCACAATTTAAATCTTGTCGTGTGGAATTTGGCCTAGTTCCAGACTATGATTCTCCATCTGTTTGTCAATATTAAATGCACTTAGGAGTATGCCTTTTTTCATTGGAAAAAAGCTCGGGTTGACAATAGGTTCTGTTGGGTACTGTAATTTCTTTTATGCTAACATATAATGCAAAGCCTTCAGAAGGGCAATTAAGATCTGGAAGTTTACTTCCATGCCCTGCTTTGTTTGTTTTCTCTCTTACTTCCCTCTTGCTTGTTATGGAGTTTCTACCTTTAAGTGCTTACTTATCTTCAGCATTTTCCTTATTTAGAGACCAAAAAGTAAAGTAGAGGCTACTGTTGCGGTTAACCATCACGTCTAATGTGCCTTCTGCATAACTGTGCACATCTACATTTTGGTTTTGAGAGCAACTATGTCAGTTAAACCTTCTCTCTGTTCACTTGGAGGAATTAAGTTCCCTCTCTTTCCTGAATGATACTATTCTATGTACGGTATTGCAGCATTTCACTTTCATGCATGAGATATGCTGTAAAGTTGAAATGCTGTTAAGATTTCATTTTGCTTGTAGAACATCCTAATGGTGGGAACAAAAGGCTTCACTAATGTTCTTGTTGTTGATGTTGCTGGAGCACGCTTGTTGATACACATAAATGAGTATGGCCTGCACATCTGCATTTCTCTTAGTGGCTGTCGATGCTTCGCACAACTCACTTCTACATATTTATACCAGAGAAAGAAAACCTCTGTCTCTATGGGTTCCCCAATGAGCAGTGGGAAGTTAATTTGCCAGCAGAAGAAGTGCCGCCGGAGCTCCCTGAGCCTGCCCTGGGTATTAATTTTGCAAGGGATGGCATGCAGGAAAAGGACTGGTTATCTTTGGTTGCTGTGCACAGCGATGCTTGGTTACTTGCTGTGGCTTTCTATTTTGGTGCCAGATTTGGCTTTGACAAAACTGACAGGTACCTCAATGATCTTAGTAGTAGAAAAGCGAGTCGCATTTTTTTTTTATTTTGCTTCTTATCCGAGGGAAATTTTGATGCAGAAAACGTCTGTTTAATATGATTAATGACCTTCCTACCATATTTGAAGTCGTTACTGGAACTGCAAAGAAACAGTCAAAGGAGAAGTCATCTGTTTCAAATAGTAGCAACAAATCCAAGTCAAGCTCAAAAGGGGGGGTAAGTGGCTCTGCTTCTAGATGTCACTGTTTATGTTCTTCTTGTACTATGATGCAAAAGATTTATTAGGCTTGATTCTGATGATTGTTGGCTTGATTGAATATTTCAGTAGCATTCTGAATTAGCTCAGGTAATATGGTGCCTGCTCTTTCAAGCTAGCTCTTAATTGATCTGCACAGAAGTCTTATATATTAATGAGCTCAAGTAGTCGGGATTGATTTGATCGGTGGATCTCTTATGGAGCCATACCTTCAGAGTGTGAACCCCTTGACCTAGGGTTGGCGACTATGTTATTTTAGTCTCATGTTAGACAAGTCTCCGGGCAATCCATTTTGGCTTGTTGTGTTTTGTTCTCTTCAGTTTCTTGGTTTGAAGATGTCAAAGGGAATACTACATGAGGACCTTATTCCTTACTACGGCATTTTTCATTTGATACATTCATTAAAATCATACTATCCATAATGCATTTGTCAGCTCAATGTGTGACCTTTTACCTTGCATTTGCTTTTTTTTTTGAACACGGTGTAGTCGTTTTTTATGTCTTATCTTGTTGAATTCACCGTCTCTTCTCCATTTAACAGCAGAGAGCGTCAGAATCCGGAAAGTTTTCAAAGCCAGTGCAGGCAAAGGATGAGGAGGAGGTTGTGGATGAGGAAGATGAGGAGGAGCATGGGGATACCTTGTGCGGGGCATGTGGAGAGAATTATGCCGCGGACGAGTTTTGGATATGTTGCGACATGTGTGAGAAGTGGTTCCACGGGAAGTGCGTGAAAATTACTCCCGCCAGGGCTGAGCACATCAAGCAATACAAGTGCCCTTCGTGCAGCAACAAGAGAGCACGGCCTTGACACGATGGACATCACACGGAATCTTTCACAACGTCGTGTTGATTTGGGCAAGGCTAACTGTTTAGGGTTCTTATGTTTGTGTCCTGTAACGTACATTATTTGCATTGGATACTCTGGCCTCGGATCTCGTCATGTTGGATATGTTCATATATGGCAATTCGTGGGCCTTGATCTGTTTATTACGTTGCATGCGTAGTAGTTTCAACTCTCTGGGTTAATTTGGCTTAGCCATAGCCTTCTTCTACTTTGTTTTCAACCGCGGTCTGTCTGATCTCGTATAATTAGTGCGAGGTGTTCCGGTCGCCGATGCCTCAATCGATCGTCATCCTCAGCTTCGAAATGTGAACTATGCATGGCGTTTACACAGTTTGCTTATGGTCAATGAGTTATCAGTAATTTTTCTGGGAGCCTATGATTTATAACTAGGAAAAAATGACACAAATGACTATAATGGCCTAATATGCAATATCGTCCATGAATTTTTAATTTGTTCAATATGGTTTTTGAATTTTAACTTAATGTACAGTGTCACTCTTAAACTTTTAATTCAATTTAGTCTTTGGATCATAGAAAAATGTTCAGTGTTATCCTTAAACTTAAATTAACGAATAATAACATTACCAAAAGTTTGGAAAACAATTGAACAAATTAAAAAGTCGGAAATGACATTATACATTGAGCTAAACTTTAGAGACTACTTTGAATAAATTAAAAATTCAAGGACAGTATTACACATTTTACCAAAATTGACAGACTATTTGTATTGTATTATCAGTATTGATTAGCCGAGATTGAATGCAACCTTTAAGATCTTGTATAAGATCATCAGATCCATGAAAAACCCAAAAGCAGGGGGAAATTATTATTACTCAAATCTAATGCATGATCTCGTAAAATTCTCATCTCGTAAAATTCTCACATCAGGTTGTTGTAGTATATTCATCTGATGGTCATTCCAGCAACGTGAAATTTATAGTTGAGTGCTGATGTCAATGGCTTCTGCGATTGCACAGTTGTTTTTGGCTCTTTCGCGTGACTGCTGTTTTTTTCTGGTTTCTCTCTCTTTGTTCTTCCTTCCCTATCCCCCAAAACAAGGGCAGCTGACTAGTCATACGACACACCGTTGAAAAGTCAAACTCGGACGGCCATGGAAGCTTCCCACCTTTCCTCAGAACCCCCGAACCCACAGAAGTCTTCACAGCGACACAGAGAATGACCCATCATCTCCCGGTCGTCCTTCTTGGCCAAGATTGTTACTTTTCCACGATGAGCAATACGATTCTGAGCGAAAAGATCAGCTAGACAGAGAGAGGGAGAGAGAGAGAGAGAGAGGAGATGGAGATCAAGAAGCTCTCGGAGGCGGCCCAGAACGGCGATGTGTCGGCCCTCTTGGACCTGCTCGAGCAAGAACCTCTCGTTCTCGACAAGATCATCGTCCTCGGCTTCTCCGAGACGCCCCTCCACGTGGCCTCCGAGCTCGGCCACGCCGACCTCGTCCGGGAGCTGCTGAGCCGCGCCCCCGGGCTCGCCTCCGAGCTGGACTCCCGGGGCAACTCGCCGCTCCACCTGGCCGCCGCCAAGGGCCACGGCGAGATCGTGGGCCAGCTCCTGTCCGCGGACCCGGCGGCGGCGTCGGTGAGGAACCTCGACGGGAGGGCGCCGATCCACGTGGCGGCGGTCAAGGGCCGAGTCGACGCGGTGCGCCGGATGGTTGGCGCCGGCGGGGCCGAGTCGGCTCGCGAGCTGACCGACCGGGGCGAGACGGCGCTGCACCTGGCGGTGGCGAACGGGAAGTTGGAGGTGGTGAGGGAGGTGGTCGGGGCGGTGGGCGGAAGAGACAGGGCTGAGCTGTTGAATTGGAGGGATTGCGACGGGAATTGCATCTTGCACATCGCCGTCGCCATGAAGCAAACTGAGGTAAAGATATTACAGATCGATGCATTGAACGAATTCTGCAACGGGTTAAAGTTGTGATTTTGCTTGTAACATGCGTAACAACTGCCTCGGGTCGTCCGTAGTTACACATGAAAGTCATCGAAATCATTCGGAGGTGAAACTTGTTCCTGCTGATATTGATAATTACAGAAAATACGAACTTGCCTTGTGTTGATAAAGAGACGAACTCGATGCGTGTGTGATTGTACATGCTAGTGCTTGAACAAGAATTCTGAAGTTCTGGCTTGCTACTATGTTTGCCTAAACCATTTCATTGTATGACAGCAACTTATCGGCTGTGATCTTTGCAGACCACAAAATTCTTGCTTGCCATCCCCGATGTAAACGTAAACCTGATGAATAAGAACGGCTCGACCCCACTAGATGTGCTCAAGCAGTCTCCTAGGGACCTCCAGGACATGGAAATCGAAGACTCGCTTCTAAATGAAAGAGCTTTGAGATCCAAGTCAATCTACCCGTTTGACCGCGACCCAGACCAGACAGAGATTGCTCAGCTTTCGCGTGAAGCTCCGACTTCGCCATTACTCGTCGTGCAAAAGACCCCTTCGAAGAATAGACCGCCTGCAAGGAAAAAGGAAAGCCAGATCAGCAGCCATAGATCCTCCCTCATGGTGGTTGCGTCACTGATGGGCACCGTGGCCTTCCAGGCTGCCATCACCCCTCCGGGAGGTGTGTGGCAGAACGATCTCACCGAGGATGAGAATGGCCAACCCGTCAAGGAGCCTCATTTTGCAGGTATTAGCTACTCTCTGTCATACGATGATGAAATTGGGTTGTATGTAAACACTCGTGCCATGTTAGCATATCCTTCTTTTTCTGAAGGGATTAGGTTGCTGTAGTTAGTTCACTCGATGCCGATGTTAAATTGTCATACGCGAGCAAGAAATTGATATCTAGGCCTTACAATTGCATGTTAAGAGGTTGTGAGAACATGCTAAGAAGGACATATATTCCTGTCTGTGATTAATTCTGTTTCTATGTTTCGATGGACACTCCATGATCCACTATGCAGGGACTTCTATAATGGCCCACACCCAAAGACGAGAGTACGGGCTCCTCTTCATCTTCAACACCATCTCCTTCCTCTCGTCCCTGAGCATCATCCTCCTGCTGGTGAGCGGGCTGCCCATAAAGCGGCGCCGCTATATGTGGGTGCAGATGGTGACCATGTGGATCGCCATGACCGCGCAGGTGATCACCTACTTCCTCGCGCTGAGGCAAATGTCGCCAGACGAAACCGACTCCGAATTGTTCCCCGTGCTGAAGAAAGTGACAGAGGTAGCGGTGCTCTCCTGGTTCTGCCTGATGGGGGTGGTGTTCTTCGGGAACCTCGCAAGGTTGGGCCTGTATTACCTGAGGAAGAAGGGGTATATCAAGAAGAAGAAGAAGAGAGAGGAGGAGGCAAGGGCTCTACCAGATGATCCAGGTGAAGATGAAATGTTTTGAGACTGAGCGAGTTATATTCATGGATATGTACATAGTGAGTAATTCTGCAATTTTCTGATTCTTTGGTGTCTCCTTGATACAAAAGGATTCATGTAGAGTTTTTTTTCCCTCTTCTCTGTCTTCCTCAAAAGTTACCAACTTCTGCATTGTTTGTTGTTTGTACTTGTGTCATCTTATACTAAGATAAAAAAACTTCAACACTTTATGTTGATCTGTTTGCTTTTTCTAGGCTTTCTATTTTCCGGTTATCTTGACATGCTTGCTCCCCAAAGTTGCAGGCTTTGCTACTATGATGTCTTAACAAGTCGACAGCAACTCCGAAAATACGAGAAACTACAGCGTAGACTCATCGTATGTACGATGTAGTGAACTGAAACTATCTGGTTGTCATTCTCTTTGCTGTATCGTCTCAGTTTGACGCTTAACATGAGCGATTACTGGCGATAAAGTTAGCCATATAGTACGCGACATAACACGATTCGAATCGAGCATAGCATTACAATATGTTGAGCCTATAAGTGTGTGTTGTTCCTTCTCAATCTCATTGCTACAACACTTTCTGATCCGTTCTTGTCGGCTTGATACATGTTTGGTCGTCCAAGTGAGTTATTATTTCAGCATGCAAAATACGAAGTTCTCTCTTGTGGACCATATGAATAAAAGAAGGAAATTTCATCCCTCATTTCTGGAGTAGAATCCTTCAATCAGTGATGTATTTCAAATGCCTAACAGCTTGAGCGAATTCGCATTGCAATGCCAAAGTATATTATATACAAAATAGATGGATATCAATATGTTTTGTGATGATCTTGATACACATGACATCATGAATAGTATTTGTGTCGTTACGCGACGTTGAAAACATACCAAGAGTAAAATAACTTGAAAACTTGGTCTATCTGTTTTAAAGATTGGCCTTTTGCACTAGTGTGCTGAGCTTGTGGCTTGACTCAATAATTAGTTTTCTGAATTTTCACTCATTTGGTATGATGAAACCGATCGATCAATAAAAAACCATTTACGGTAGAAATAAAATTATTCATATTTAGATTTGGGAAAATTAATTTCCCAATTTGGAAAGGGGAAACATTTTTTTGGGAAAATGATTTCCGGGCCTCTGTGGACCCAGGCTCAGGTGCCCGGCATCAGGCATGGGCACAAGGGCCTTAGGCCCAGCCTCGATGGATCTGAGCTCGACTGCAGGGACTTAGGAACGAGCTTTAGCATCGATGGCCTCGATGGATATGGGCACGGCTGCGGTGACCTAGAAATGAGCTTTAGATTTTAGTGTCGCTATGTGCTACTACGTAGTCATATTTTGGAAAATAACATTTAACTTTTTTAAAGAGAAAATCATTTAAAGTTTGCCGGGATAAGAAATCAAAAAGTGCCATGATCGCATTTTTCTTACCCCTTTTTCATTTTGTACGCACGTAATAATAAAACACGTGTCCCTTCGTTGCCGATAAAGTAAGAAGCGACACCTCAGATACGAATGAAACTGGCTAAATTCCTAGAATACCCCCGTGAGTCTCATTTTTTAATCCAATTTTCCGAAACGATAAATCCAAAAAACAAAAAAATCAAAATGAAAAAAAAAAAAAAAAAAAAAAGCTAGCACACAAAATGCAGAAAATTCAACACAGACCCCCGAGGAACCAGCACAACCCCCCGCTTCTCACTTCAAAGCCCGACCCCCGCTCCTTCCACCCTTTCACGCCGCCGCCGCCGCCGCCGCCGCCTCCGCCTCCGCCTCCGCCGCCGCCACGTCACCACAGCCGCCGCCTCCGCCGCCGCTCCTCCTCCTCCTCTCGACGCGGAAGCAATGGCATCGGCGTCCTCCATGATGATTTCCTACTCTCCCTCCTCCCTAACCCCGAACCCTAGGCGCTTCCCGGTCGGCCGACAGCGCCTCGCCGTGTCCTGCGCCTCCACCGTCGACCCCGCCCCCACCAACCGCTCCCCACCCGCGCCGTCGCCCACTCCCTCGGCGACGGCGACGGCGACGGCGGCGGCGACGATCCACAACATCCGGGACGAGGCCCGCCGCCACCGCCAGGCCCACGCCTTCTCCGCCAAGTACGTCCCTTTCGGCTGCGATTTCACCGCCTCCGAGTCCTACTCGCTCGACGAGATCGTCTACCGGAGCCGCTCCGGCGGCCTGCTCGACGTGCAGCACGACATGGACGCCCTCAAGAAGTTCGACGGCGCGTACTGGAGGAACCTCTTCGACTCGCGCGTGGGCAAGACCACGTGGCCCTACGGCTCGGGCGTCTGGAGCAAGAAGGAATGGGTGTTGCCCGAGATCGACTCCGACCACATCGTCTCGGCCTTCGAAGGCAATTCCAACCTCTTCTGGGCTGAGCGTTACGGCAAACAGTTTGTGGGCATGGACGATTTGTGGGTCAAGCATTGTGGGATTAGCCATACCGGTAGTTTCAAGGATCTGGGCATGACCGTTCTGGTCTCTCAGGTTAATAGGCTATGCAAGATGGACCGGCCGCTGGTTGGTGTTGGGTGTGCGTCGACTGGGGACACTTCGGCTGCGCTCTCGGCCTACTGTGCAGCTGCGGGCATTCCGTCGATCGTTTTCTTGCCCGCGGATAAAATTTCGATGGCTCAGTTGGTGCAGCCCATCGCGAATGGGGCTTTCGTGTTGAGCATTGATACCGATTTCGACGGGTGTATGAAGTTGATTAGGGAAGTCACGGCAGAATTGCCGATATATTTAGCCAATTCATTGAACAGCTTGAGGCTTGAAGGGCAAAAGACTGCCGCGATCGAGATACTGCAGCAGTTTGATTGGGAGGTGCCTGATTGGGTCATCGTTCCGGGTGGGAACTTGGGGAATATCTATGCATTCTACAAAGGTTTCAAAATGTGCCATGAATTGGGTCTGGTTGATCGGATCCCAAGGCTTGTTTGTGCTCAGGCTGCGAATGCTAATCCACTCTACTTATATTATAAGGCTGGTTGGAAGGATTTTAAGGCAGTGAAGGCGAACACCACATTTGCATCTGCTATACAGATTGGTGATCCTGTTTCCATCGACAGAGCCGTTTATGCTTTGAAGAACTCGAATGGTATTGTTGAGGAGGCAACGGAAGAGGAGTTGATGGATGCTATGGCACAAGCAGATTCGACCGGAATGTTCATATGTCCTCACACTGGTGTCGCATTGACGGCGCTGATCAAGCTCAGGAATAGTGGGGTCATTGCGCCCACAGATAGGACAGTTGTGGTTAGCACTGCCCATGGATTGAAGTTTACGCAGTCCAAAATTGATTACCATTCTGAAGGCATCCCTGACATGGCTTGCCGGTATGCCAATCCTCCAGTGCAAGTGAAGGCAGATTTTGGGTCAGTCATGGATGTTTTGCAAGATTACTTGAAAAAGTATTAAGGTGTTGCTTTTTGCTTAACTGCTTGTATCTTAAGTTATGCAATGTTTTTATCTCCATGGTTAGCATGTAAAACTGTTAACGCAATTTGTCATTTAGGGTGCTATTTTTTCAATAACCGTTTGGTGAGTGGAGATTATTGAAATCCAGCAGTATTTTCGGAACGTCCTCAGAACTAGTCGGAGCTTATGATCTGTGCATTTGGTTTGGTCACATTACTGCATGCCTGTGGTGGTTGCATATACCATTCTGGTGCCAATAACTCTTTTTAGATTATGTTGAAGTTGAATGGTTGGGGTCCTACAAAATACTCTAAACGGTATGTATATCAACTTGAGAAAGGGAAAGGGACCACATGATAACTCTATTTGGAGCGCTTTGTTATTAGGACACGGAGTTCTCTCTGCACTTTCTGAGAAAAGAACATGCTTTGTGTCTAACAGCCTTGTTTCTTTTTTATTGAGAACCAAAGTTAGTTGACAATGAAACATCCATCCCTTCTCTTCTCTTCTCTTCTCTTCTCTTCTCTTCTCCTCTCCTCTCTTCTCCTCTCCTCTCTTCCCCTACATACTTCCCCCAGAAATTTGGGGGTGGGGGGCCTGAAGCAAAAAGGGGTAGAAGAAAAGAGTAACATGCATATGGAGTCATGCATCAGTTTGAATTATGCCGAGAGATCGAGAGATCATAAGGGTTGAGTGATGGGGGGTACAAATCATGTGTCACACATGAGAAATGGTTGGATGGGGCTTTTGTCTCTCAATATCCTCTCAGACACCTTTAGACTAGGAATGACCCGAGGGAAGTTGAATTTTCCCCGAGATTCAATTGGATTGACCTCCATCTGGATCCTTTAAAGGTTTTTTGGGAGCAGAAGTATCGGGTTTTTCATAAGGTAAGCAACTAGCTTTTTAGCTTTCACGTCTTGAACAAGATGAGATATCCACTTATTACAAAAAAGAGTTGACTTTAGAGATGATGGTTAAGAGGTATTGAGCCTGGTTAAGGCACGGTAGCTCTGTGCTTTTTGCTCCCATAGCGCCGAAAGGTGAGCAATGCCATCAAATGACTGAGAAAGCGGTCGGAGACATTCCGAGCTGCGATTTGCTGCATTCGGAAGCAGGACATAAAAGTCGCTGTATGAAGAGAATTTTGGTCCCCTTGAGATGAACAAAACTAGAATGCATACATCAGCGTGCAGACATAAAATCGTCTGTTGGTGCCAGCGGAATCTATGTATGTTCAGTTCCACCAATTCCCGTAGTTTCGCTTTTCTCGTGCATCTCTGTCAATCATTTCCGGCACCATAGAGTCTGCTTCTGGGCAGGTGTCAAAGTTAACTGGGAAAATTTTAAATAAGAGTATAAAGTGTCATCATTTTTTCAAATAAAGGCCTAAAGAGTATTTTGTGTCAAATAAAGATCTGAAGTTGCATGTTAGTCTCAAATAAGGGCACAAAGTAGATTTTGTGTCAAATAAGGACCTAAAGTGGCTAAATCTATTTCGAAGAAGGCCTAACTTTTCTTATGGTAAGGGTATTTTCGTCTTTTAACTTTTTTTGAATTTTTTCTTTTTTTGCTTTCTTTTGTACTTTTTCTGGTTTTCCCTTATTCCCCAACTGACCGGCCGGCCGCTGGCGGCCCGACAAGGGCTGGGCGAGGGTTGCTCTCGTCCAATTTGGCAAGGGCCGCCCTTGCCAAACATGAGCAAGATCGGCCCTCACTAGATCAAGGCGAGGGTTGCCTCGCTAGCTGCCGGCGAGAGAGGCGAGGTCCCCTTCACCTAGATTTGGAGGGGCCGCCCTCGCCTATTGCCGGTGAGGGCGACCCTCGACCCACCCTATTAAAGGCTTTCACCGGTACAAACTGGCCACCCAAGCAGTCAACAGGGAAACCGTAAAGAAAAGAAAAGGAAAAAAAAAGGAAAGGAAAAAAGAAAATTTTTGATTTAATTAAATTTAAATTTTAAAAAAAATTGGACGAAAATGCCCTTGACCTCACTGGTTGCCGGTTGGAATATTTCACTGGCCAATGACTAGCGAGGCTAAGTCCTTATTTGAAACTCTCATAGTCACTTCAGGTTCTTATTTGAGACTGACATGTCACATCATGTTCTTATTTGACACAAAGTCTATTTCAAGTCCTTATTTGAAAAAATGAAGGTACTTTGAGCCCTTATTTAGAATTCTCCCAAGTTATCTTGCAGGTAGGTCGCGTTTCTTGTTTCTTGGAGTAGCCCCGCTAAACTACTCAGATGTAGCAGTCCCATTTGAAAGTAATAGTTTTGCAACACGTTTGAGCTCGTACATTCTTCATAATCCGTGTTATGGTCATGTCTAGAAATTGTGTAAGCAGGAGAATTTATTGGAGGGAAAATTCCAATTAAGGATCCCAAGTGGGGTCTTTTTCTCAAAAGAGGACCCCAAGTGGATATAGTGTCAAATAAGGGTATGAAGTGCCCAATCTATCATAAATAAGGGGTTGAATTACCCAATTAGTCTCAAGTAAGGGCTTGGGCTTGCCGGTCGATTAAATGCTAGCCGGCCGGTGAGCACGATTACTTTTCGCCAATTGAAAAAGAATAGTTCCGTCTTTTTTTTTTTTTTTTTCTGTTTTTTTTCTTTTTCCTTTTCCTTTTTTTTTTTTTTTTCTTCTGTTCCCCTATGGCCGATGAAGGTCGCCCTCGCCAACGTCGGGCGAGGGCCGCCTCGCCTAGGCTGGGCGGGCCAGGGCAACCCTCACCTGACGTTGGATCTGGCAAGGGTCCCCCTCGCCCTCGCCGACAAGTGCAACCCTCACCCGACGCTGGCGAGGGCGGGGCCGCCGACCTCCACTAGCCATAGGGGAAGAGAAGAAACAAAACAAAAAAGGAAAAGGAAAATGAAAAAAAAAAAAGACAAAATTACCTTTTTCCGATCGCCAGAATAGCAACCGTGCTCGACGGCTGACAAATCCAGGCCCTTACTTGAAATTAATTAAGCACTTCGAGCTCTTTTTTAAAACTGATAAAATACTTTGGATCTTTATTTGATACTATATCCATTTTGGAATCTTCTTTTGAGAAAAAGGCCCCACCTGATGTTCTTAATTGGAATTTTCCCTTTGTTGAATGGGTGTTTTTCTCCCCCTCCGGCTTCATTATGGACTACGATCCTTATGTCAGCCATGACTGGGCCTAAACTTGAAATTTGTTCTCCGCAGAAAAAGGGAAAAAGGAAGGCTGGAAACAGGACAGGTCCTTAATTATACTTTTCCGCCATTTACTCTCCTCTCGCCAATCTGCTATTCATCAAACTATACTACATCTGAATAAATTTCTATTCAATAGGATTATAAATGATGCGATCCCACCTCAATTACTCAAGGGCGAATTTCAGATAGTCCCACTGAATTCGAGCAATCAAAGTGCGAAAGGCGACAGGCAACGCAGATTGCACTGTCCGTGCAGAGCACGGTTTTCCTTATAGGGCACGGCACATCACGAAAAGAAGAAAGGGAGTTTCAAGAGAAATATAGTCAAAGAGGAAACACAGAGCAATGGCACAACAGATATTATAGACAGATGCTGTTTGTCTTTCTAACAAACCCAACTCGGTAACACGATCTTACAAACGAAAGGGGCTCTAGGAGGAGGCGATAAAAGATCCAACCAGAGCTCCCCAATTCAGTCCACACCCCCCAAAGATACAAAGAAGGCGCCTCCTAAATCAAAGCACTCTCCTGTTTGACTTGACCAGACACGACAACCCCAATGACCAAACCACTCAAAAGAAAAACCTTAAAAAACACACCTTTAGGTGGTGGTCTCTCAAGAGGGGATCCCCAAAAAAACAAACCCCACAATTGGAGAGCCTACCTAATGAATAGCACCTTCCTTTCTCACCAAATCGCAACCCACCCCCCTCAAATCAAATCGCAAAACCTCGCGGCTAAAATACACCTATCCCTATCTTTTATGTTCATGCAGCTCTCTTGTACACTCTCTACATATTCAAACTCGATTCGATTCAATTCAAATCTGTTCCTTTGCGTGTGTGGTATGGCAGCGACAGCAAAGTCCCATCATCGTGCTCTTTTCCCAAGGAAAAAGAAAAAGCCCTAAAAAAAATTGGGAGGGAAAAGGTGAGATTTTTGCTTCACTTGCAATGGGCGTTTGAAGTGGGTGGTGGTGGGGCGGACCCGCCGACGCTTTGCTTCTCTCGGATCGAATTCATCTTCTCAAGCCTCCAACCATCCTTGAACCTCGCTATGAAGGTGTCGGCCTTGACGTTCACGTCTGGGCTCGGACAGAACATCCCGGTCCCACCAGGCGCCCCCCGCACCACCCCGTCGCTCCGATCTCGGCCGTCCGCCTCAGCCGCCGCCGCCGAGCCAGGCGACGACGGGACTTCCGCATCCTCCAGCTCCGGCAGCTCCGGCGAGCTGCACGGGGAGCTGCGGGCGCTGCGTAGCCCAACGAAGTCCCCGCCGGCCGCGAACCTGAACTCCGGCACCCGGGCCGGCGGCGGAGGCGGCATCGTTATCGGCGGTGACAGCGCGCCGCTGCCGGGCTGATGGACGACCGGCTTCGCGGGCAACGGGGGCTTCGGGGCCGCCGCTGGGGACTCCTCCGCCGAGGCTCCGGTCGCGGCGGGGGCGGCGGGGGCGCGGGTACCGAGTGGATTCTCTTGCTTTTGCTGCTCTTTCGGAACAGGCTGTGGAAGACGGACGCCGGAGGAGGAGGCGGCGGAGGTGGCGGTGGTGGTGGCGTTTGAACGGCGGAATGGGAGGTCGTCTCGGGCGCCAGTTGGTGAGCGGCGTCGTCACGTAGCGTTCTGGTCCTCTGCTTCTTCTTTCTCTTTCTCTGGTTGTACAGCACCGAAGCCAAAACCGTCTTTATCTCCTTCGCCGCGCTGCTCTTCCTCCGCTCGATCTTCGCGTACCTGTACTCCGTCGGCGGCGTAGGCGGTGGCCGCGGGGGAGGCGAAGGCGGAGGCGGAGGCGGCGGCGCTGGCGGTGCCCTTCCGATTTTAGCAAATTCAGCTTCATCGCTTGCCCTACCCCCGTACTTCTGGGAGCGACGCCCTCGTAGGTGCGCCTCACCGGCGGAGGAGGCGGTGGCGGCGGAGTCGGTGGTGGAGCTGGAGATTTCGCCGCTGGTGGAGGCGGAGGAGACGCCGGAGACGGAGGCGTGCGGAGAACGAACGTGTCCACCGGAATCACTTTGACATCATCCTCATCGATGGCACTTCGCCATCTCCGGAGAGGAGCGACTCGATCAAACTGCGTGGAGCTCGAACTGTACTTGCTGCTGACCTCAAAATCGTCGAAGAACCGGAACCGGTCGTCGCCGGTTTCCCACGGCGAGTCCTGCTTCAGATCCGGGTACGAGCTGCTGCTCCTGCGCAACCGGCCAACCCCGCTCCCGGGCGACCTCATCGCCGGCTCGCTGTACCCAAACACCTTATCCTCGCCGGGCTCGAACCACCGCCGCACCGTCGTCTCGTGAGCTTTATCGTCGCTCGCCACCCTCGCGGCGCCCTTCTCCACCTCCTCCGCCGCCGCCGCCGCGGCCGGCTCCTCGTCGTCGACCCCGCGCGCGAAGATCCCGCAGAGGATCGCGAAGAGGACGAGGAGCACGTTGAGCGAGTCCCAGCTCCGCCTGACGGCGACGGGGCGGAGGACGTGGGAGGAGAAGGAGACGAGCGAGGGGATCACGAAGAACAGGAGGGCGAGGACGAGCACGGGGAAGAGGACGATGAGGACCGGCGGGGAGAGGAGCGTGGAGGGCGGCGGCCGGCGGCCGCGGCGGAGGGCGGCGGGGGCGGGCGGCGGAGGCGGCCACAGGGGCGGGGAGTCGCCGAGGCCGTCCATGGGGCTGAGTTTGGTGAGGGGTTTTTTTTTTTTTTGAAAATTTTGGGAGAGTTTTGACAGGAGGAATGTTGGGAGCGACAATGAGAGAAAGAGTGACGGATATTTATTAGATTTTTTGAAATACAGCAAAATATATATAAATAAATAAAAGGGGCTGAAATTAAAAATAATAATAATAAATAATGTAAATCGTAAATTCGTAATGAGTGTCTTACTATTTGCCACCTTCTTTAATTGCTTTTTCTCTTTTGTGACTTTAATCAGTTGGGCCACTCATGTGTAGTTCCTTAGAAAAGGTGCATATGTTTATGGTGTACCTGTACTTAGTTGGAGCTCCTTGTGCTTATTTCTCGATATATATATATATATATATATATATATATATATATATATATAGCCCTGAGCGACGGCCCTGGATATCTTATTATGTTGGGTGTTTTCGGGGTCGCTGATTAAGTCCGACAGTAAAAACTTGGCAAGTTCCATCGATGAATCATGATTTTGTTAATCTCTAGGATTCAAACGATGAAATTGTAAAGACGCCCAGAAATGTTACCATACTTATTGCCCCTCTCTCTTTCTATATATATTATTTGTTCCGAACGTTGTAAAATATACGGAATGAGTCCTTACGTACCTAGGATTATGGATAATTTCTAACAGTATAATGAATTCTCGTTTTGACATGTTAAGTCAATAAGGAAATGGAGACACCAAATACCTAGAAAAACGATGTATTTAGAAAATGCAGAACGTATTTTGATAGATGGGAAGTCGGAATCTCCATGCGCCAAAAATCGAACAATTGACGAAATGAAGAAAAGGCACAATAATGCCAAAAATGTCAAGTTCTTTCATAATCGTGTCCAAGAAAATTGCCACCCAAGTTACATTTACGTGCTCTTCCATAGGCTTGAATTTGACATGATTTGACACAATGTGACTTGTGAGAATTGACAAACCAACTGCCTTCTCATAACCAGCCATAAGTGCCTTTGTAATCTCATGGACGAATCAGGCGAAACCACATTGAACGGTTAATTAAAAAAATAAACGAGACATGGCATTTCATATCGGAGTAACAACAACACGAATGATTCGTAAATTTTGATTCAATGTACAATATTATCCCTAAATTTTTTATTTGTGCGACGTGGGTCTCGAACTGCGATCCAACGTGTAATGTCGTCTCTAGACTTTTGATTTGTTCAATACGGTCTCTGAACTATTGATAAATATTTGATGTAATCCCTAAATTACACGAAAATGTTTACTAGTTCAGGTACTATATTGAATATTAAATCAAAGTTCATGAACCGCATTGAAAAAAATTAAAAGTTCGAGGATTATCTTGCACTTTAAATTAAAGTTCATCGATCACATAAAATAAATTAAAAATTCGAAAATCGCATCACACATTCATCCAAATTTAAAGATTATTTGCGTCATTTTATCTTATACATCTCCAAATTATCTCCGTTTTTTTTTGTCCAAACTCCAGATCCGATCTTGCAAAAGATACGTCGAAGTTCCTTGCAAGCATTTATTTTTATTGCGTCTAAACTCGATTTTCCGGTTGGCCAAACGAGATCCCACGGGTAGACCATACGACGACGAAGCCGTATGTACGGTCACGGCAACTTTTTTAATTTTTTTTTACATTTTAAGTTTTTTTTTTCTTTCTTACTAATTCGGATGATTGGGGGCATGAGAGAAATGATTGAAAATCGTGTCCTTTACAGCAAAAACCGAAGCCATATGTTAAAAACACCGCCTTTAGGCGACACCTTGTCAAAAGAAAGGCCCTGTGTTTCACCCTTTTCTACCTTTTGCCCCCCCAAGCACATACCGTAAAAGTCACAAAAAAGAAAGGGTATCGTAAAAAAAAAAATTACGCGCGGATCTACTCATCGATACGAGCATGTCGTGCGTCGCGAAATTTGAAAAATAAAAAGTAAATAAAAGTAAAGATCGCTCCGTCGCTTTAAGGAGATCGCAGTTTGCCGAACGATTTTATGCGAAAAGCGAGAAAATTCCTATTGGAAAATAAGAGGGAGTCGTTCGGGAGGCCCCCCCGCCCTTCCCCTCAAGACTTTTCGACTCTCATAATGCACCGCGAAAAGAATTTGCGAATGTTCATCGACAACATGCGCGACACTCTCTAGTTATTAGGTATCATGTCAAATAGGCCCAAAATTGCCTTTATGCGGAGCTAGCAATGGCCAAAAATCGCTTTTGATGTCCATAGGTCTCATTGCAAGTGCCCCCACTAGTCCTCCCCAATTCAGCCAGTTTCCAATAAAAATTTAAAGACCACATAGTATAGATCCCGCAAGATTTTCGCCACACGAGTTGGGTTCTAGTATAATTTGGAGAATCATGTCGTTGCATTAATCTTTTAGCCATAGCTTTTATTAACCCTTTTTGGCTTCGAGATCTAGCTATGCTTTTTGATTAGCCGATTGACCATCTATGATAGATTTGTGATGAAGTGGCTCGCTTTAATATATCGGTTTAATACAACGAAAAATTCCGAGCTGGTACACTTGTGATAAAATTTACTATAAATTAATTTTTTTATCACAAAAAACCCAAAACTGGTACGCCCGTGACAAATTTGCCTTCGGTTACTTTTTGTTAAATTTTATTATCAAATTACTGAATTGGATGATACGTGACAGTTGACAAATGTACCGGTTTAAGATTTTACCCTCTGTTTGTCACATGTGTACCAGTGTTTGGTTTTTGTTGTACTAATCCAATTTAATGGAAACTAACGGAGAGTAGATTTGTCACAAGTATACTGATTCATGATAAATTTATCATAATTGTACTAGTTTGAGGTTTTTCGTAGCACTAACTAATTTTTGTACAATTTTTGTTGGGGTATGAAAATTCATGATCCTATTAGACTAGAGAAAATATCGACATTAAGAAGCACGGTTAATCAAATCAAATTTGCGGTTGAAGTCCGATAATTTAGTAAATAGTATTTAGCCGCAGAAATGATGGAATCTCATAAGTTAGAAATCCATTCGAAAATTTTAAAAAATTCCATTTTTCATCGATAATGGAAATAATGAAAACGTAGAGCCCGCCTTTCGTGTTTTTGGGCATTCCTCACTTGAGCCAAACCATTGATTGCGTTAACTCATTTTGAAGGTCGGGCAACGCAAATAGCAACGGGTATGTTGAAGACAAGCAAACACCACCCCGGCGCGAAGAGATTACGACAAATCGCGACTTTTTAAATAAGCGAGCCATATTCCATGTCCATAAAAAAATTCAAAATATGGCCTTGTACATCGAATTTATAAAAAGAAAAATGAAAAATAAAAAAACTGAAAAAGGAAGCGCCCACCGTGGGGCTCGAACCCACGACCACAAGGTTAAGAGCCTTGCGCTCTACCGACTGAGCTAGACGGGCTTCTTGAAGGATGGTGACATTTAATTTAATTTAATGTTAAATTTCAGAGGCAACCCCCTCCAACGGGTTGAACCCTAATTCGCCCCTAAAACCTCGACGTCACGCCCCTTCTTCCTTCCTTCATTTTCTGCTGCGGAGCTTCGGAGAAGTTTGGTGGGCGGGGAGGAGGAGGAGAAGAGAAGGATGGTGTGGTTCCAGTGCGAGGATTGCGGCGAGAACCTCAAGAAGCCCAAATTGCCCAACCACTTCCGGGTCTGCTCCGCCTTCAAGGTAAGGTTTGTCTCAAGGAAGGAAGGAAGGAAGACAGGAAGATGGATCCTTCGGTTTTCCGAACGCGTGTTTGTCTGTGTCGGCTGAGCTGACGATCTTTCCCCCCCCCCCACGTGTATCTTGCAGCTGTCCTGCATCGACTGCGGAGAGACGTTCAGCCAGCAGAGCGTGCAGGGCCACACCCAGTGCATCACCGAAGCGGTGCGTCTCTTGCGCATTTCGATCGCGTGGTTGTTTGGGGAAAATCTTGACCGTCTTGTTAGCTTCATGGCGAGGAGGAGTTGAAGATATAGATCTTTGAGAACGTTTCCGCTTGTCCCCGGTTGTCCCGTCGGCATTCTTGCTCTGATGTCTCGTGTTCCTCGGCGTTCTGCTCGGGATTCTTTGTTTTTGAGTCTTCTCCCTGCTCGAGTTCATTGTCGCATAGCATTGCGTCGTTCTACCGATTGGTCATGGCATGCCGGAGTGCTTCTTGCTACCGATGAAGTGGCGAAAAAAGGAGGGTAGCTTTGGTGTTGCTCGTGGGCGCATTTTGTTTCAGTGCTCCACGTGTTGTTAGATTGAACTCTGTTGATTCCCTCCTATTGGGTTATGGCTTTTCCTGTTGATTCTTGGATTAATGAATCGTTTCCGTTTGTGAGGCGCGTGATGTGATCGGCGCTTTGATTTGCAGGAGAAATACGGTCCTAAGGGTCAAGGAAAGGTTTCGAATGGCACGCCTGCTAAGCCCAACAAAGATGCGAAGCAACAACCTGATTTCGACATAATGGTCGGATTGACTAAACGGCCTCCATGGTTTTGCAGGTATAGAGTTTTATGCTGATTTTAATGGGGGGGGGGGATACTTATGCAGATTGGGCATTCGAACGGACTGGTCGCGTTTGTGTTACAACCGGAGCATAAGTTTTTTAAGTTTGAAATTGAATAGGACTGTCAGTTGGTGTTGTGGAGACACAGCTTTGGGCTGCACCCTTAAAGTTGGCACTTATCACTTACGAGCCAGAACTTGATTACTTCTGTTTAAGTTGCTTAAAGAATATTAAGCGAGTTTGTTCTAATTGTCCCTCGCACTTGAGATGAGATGTGGTTTTCATTCAGCATTTGGGTATTGTGCAGTCTTTGCAACACGAAGGCCACTAGTGAGCAGACCCTGCTCCTACATGCTGAAGGGAAAAAGCACAAGGCAAAAGCACGAGCTTTCCATGCTTCAAAGCAACAACCTCAACAAAAACAGGAATCTACTTCTCCTGCAACACTTCCTCCTGAAGACGCTTCGAAAAGTAGCATAGGTGACAGTGAACATGTGGAAGAACCAAAGATGAAGGATATTTCTACAAGCGACAATGCACACGACAATTCCGAGGTAGATAAGGGAAACTTACAGTCAAGTAAAAAGAGAAAACATGACGGATCTGATAAAATCGATCATAAGAAGAAAACAATGCATGATAATCTGAATGAAGTTGGAGATGGGGAAGTCATCCAGGCTAAAAAAACAGAAGTAAAGAAAGACAAGAGTGTTGCGACTGCCAGAGAAAACCCGGAGGATGCTTGTCATCCAAATGAAGATGGCAAGAAGAAAATAAAGTGGAAGAAGTTGATTAAATCCACTTTAAAATCTGTAAGTGTTTTCGTCTCATCAGTTTTCTATCTTTTGATGTTTCAGCATGTTGTCAATTATTCAATGTTTGTCCACAGCTATGGTGTGAAATGTGTGGATGAGTTTAGTCTTGTGGCTTTTTTACCAAATTCAAAATTACCACTTCTGGAGGTATTTATTCCACTCTACTTGTGAAGCAGAGCCCAGATGGAAAGATGAAGATGAAAAAACTGAAGAAACTTGTCATGGAGGCTGTCAAGCAGTCCGGCATTACTGAAGATGAAAACCAGCTCAGCGAGAAACTTGAACGGAAGGTGAGAGTCGTGAGATCACATTTCTCAATCCTAGTGGAGTGTAAAGCTACTTCTAAGCACTCGTTGCTTGCTTTCTTGTTGCAGATAAACTCTAGCTCAAGGTTCGCTGTTGACAGCAAGTATGTTCGTCTAGTTGCTTCAGACTGAAATATTTGGTGACTGGCTAGTGAAAACTTCGCGCCATAGCGTATCATTTTTCGTATGCGACCACATAGCTGCCGACTTGTTCATTTAGTTCATTCTTTGCGAATCTATCAGAAGAACATTTTTGGGCATTTTTGGGTATGAAGGTTTGTCTTCAGGTGGAGGATTTTGCTTTGTACCCCAGATTTGGGTGCGAATTTTGGAGGAGGGAGTTTATCCAGAGAATGATCGGGACATATAGATAGGAGTTATTGGACAAATTTTCTGCAGAGAGATAGCGATGTGAGGAGAATTTTGTCGATTTTGTTTTGACAACTTGGTTCATTCTTGAATATATGAAATCCTTATGAACCACTTCAGTACTACCAGTCTTTCTTGGCACTTTATCGGCGATATTCAGTTTGATGATTTATGGAAGATTGGAAATTTGGAAGCAACTTGTTCTTTAACATAATCTCTTTCTGTGGCAACCGTCTTTCCAATAATGTGACTCATAGCCGTGTTGCTGTCCCCTGGCGATTTGTGGATTAATCTTAGAGATACAAAAAGTCGACAGGAACTGTCATTTTCCTGTAGTGTCACCTTGATGAACCAGAAACATACTTTCCTTTCCATTGCTGATCGAGGCAGAATGGTTGTCGTCACTTGAACTCGATCTAATAAAGTCAGGAAAGTGGAATCTGGGGAACCATCAGGACATGATGGGGCTGGGAGCGGATCCGAGTAGATTTGACATTGAATTTATCCAACTACAGGTTGTTTAGGTTGAGCATCGAATAATTGTTTCTGTACTTGCCAAATTTACGCTATTAACAGACCATGGCACACATCAGTTACGACACGATTCGAGGCAGATTGATCCTGTCAATCTGCCTCGTGCTTTCTTGCCAAGGCTGTCCACAACTCCGACCGAGCCACAAGAAGAAAACGAAGTACAAGAAAAGGCAAAGAAAATTTTCACAGTTGTGAGCGGTAAGACAACATTCCCCACTTTGTAATATAAACACAAGCCAATACAAATTTCGAGTAAGCCTAATAATTAACGCTACTATCTCCTTGGTACAAGTATTAGCATGTTCATGTAGCATCGTAACTTCAAATAAAATAAGGAGGAGATAGCATTCCAGCGAGCATTAGTATGACCTTGAATGACACTGCTATTCTAATGGGTCAGGACAGTAGAATCTGACAGTGATCGAGGCACTGGGAGTGGATCCAATTACATTTGACATGGGAGTTTTAACCAACTAAAAGTCGTCGAAACCGCATATTGAATGATATTTTCTATACTTCCCGAGATTATGTTACAGAGCATATTACACGTAAAAGACCACACGACCCGAATCAACCAATCTGTCAATCCTTGTGCATTCTTGCCACGACTCCAACCAAGCCACAAGAAGATAACAGAGAAGTAGAAGACAAGGCAATGACAAATTTTATAGTTCTATCAGTATTGTCTGGCTGAGATCCCTTGGTATGTAACTGTTTTCATAGCGCTACAATCGTGAGTTCACGGCGTCACTTCTGGCGCCGAGTTTCAGTTCCTTGCTCTCACGTTCTGGCCGTAAAACAATTATGTACGTATATGACTTCTCCCTTTTCGAGTATTTTCATTCCAAGATCAACAAATCCTCGGTGAGGTGATTGAAATTCACCGGGGTGAACATGACAAATGCGATGACAATGAGCAGCACAACCGAGCATACCATTGCCTGCAAAAGAAAATGCCACTGCTCAGTCCACAATGCTCTCCACGTAATTATGCCATCCAAATTGTATACACTTGCCATGAAAAGAAAGGATCATCTCGAGATTTATTTGCTCGGTGGTATCATCAGTCACGGAGCCTAAGAATTCCCTTTGGAATGGCCAATTAAGACAACTATGTAAACAGCATCATTATTTGAGACTTCAAAGATGATTTATCAACCAAGCTCCTGCAAGAATTTCTATTTATATGTGCCTCGTGAATACCTACTTGCATACTATCGCAATAAAAAGTCGGACTACATATTTCAAGAATTTCCAACTCTAACAGATGGTACTATAATCTACACCGTAGCAAAGTCTTCTGAGATGTATACTCTCTACATGAAAATAATAAAGAGAAACATGGTGGAACATGCAAGCAAAATTCGGTCTATAAACACTCCACACGATAGACTATCAATTAAAAGCGCATTGGTGTAGAATTGACTTCTGTTTTTTTTTTGGTCGGAGTGTAGAATTAACTCACTAGTACACTTTTTGCTATATTTGACTACTAGAACGAAAAGCTTTTGCCACAAAGAAAGTCATATTAACAATTTCACCTCTAAAATAGTTGGTTTCCTTGATTCCAAGTCATCTTCAATAACATTAAAAATACCTTGAGGACCGGTTCTTTTATAATGTTCATCAATACAATATATGAAACAAACTATTCTGGGGAGAGGATCCTCACTAGGTCCCCCTTCCTTGTCTTTAGGTATTATCGATCAAACTTGAGAGAGTAAAGGGGAAAAAGCAAACTGACCGCAATCTATGAGACTTAACTCAATCAAGACATTGAAAATCAGTCCCACTAACATAAACTCCAGAATGCTGAAGCCTTAAAATCAAGTTCAATAACCAGCAGCAACTCTTACAAAAGGCAATCCAAAGGCAGCATACAACCACCCACCCGCGTGCGCGCTGTGGCAAGGGAGGGTCACAGAGAGAGAGAGAGAGAGAGATTACAGCAATAGCAGAAGCAGCGAGGCCTGCTCGTTCTCTAGGATCCTTGCGGTAGCAGTTTCCAAAATAGAGAAATGCAGCGTAGTACCACATCACAGGGCATGCGAACCCCAAAAGGAACCTGAACGTAGATGTATGCATGAGATATGAGATTGCCAATGCGAGGAACAAAAAATAACAGAAGATACTTACGAAAACCATCCAATCCCACACCCAAAGCACGGTAGAGGTTTGTCATAGATGCCTAGCTGGGAATCCTCTGCATCTCTGATGAGGGTATATTTGCCTCTTTGATGGTCTGATACGTCTGGTTAAAGGACAAGTTACTATGATCACACGCCCAGATAATGTGGAATCAAACATTGCTGACCAAAGTTAAATGCCGATTGCAAGAACAGAACATGCAAGGGGGAAGAAAAAGGGGGAACTGCGTGCGTTTGACAACTGAGTAAATTATCTTCACAGAAGCCATGAACCATCATGTTCCTCAGGAAATAAACATCCAAATAGTAGAATAAAAGACAAAGCTGTGCTGTTACAAGATTGTCTCCAATAGCTCCATTCTCTTGGTGTTGATTAAACCACTAACATTGGAGACCGCGACAATGCACATGTAAAGGCAAGCACTCGAAACAGAGAAGGTAACGGCATTAACTAAACTAAGGTTTTTCCTTATTTCTTTTGTCAGTAATAACTGAACTAAGACTTGTCAGCAGGGTTAAATATATGAGAAACATTAACTTGGAGTCCTAGCTTTAATAGTGGGATCAGACATACCAGTACATGATAGTAATACACATAGAGCAACATCTAAAACCAGATCATTGCACATTTGATTTGACGGGTCAAGAAAATCCTTACCCAGAACAAATAAAAACTTTTCTCAATCCATGAAACTGGACAAAAAAATGATTATGTAGATTAATAGAAGCAATGTCATTATGCACCAGTGTAGAAACTGCACACCTTTCGATCCCGAAAAATATCGAGCTGATGGCCTCAAAAGATCAAGATGCTTGTCAGAAACTGAACTAGCCATCTCAACAGCATTTCTTAAACCCTCTGTCTCCTCCATGGATATACCTGTAACATCAGGAAATGCAATTAATGTCAGGTAATCTCTTCAGAAAAAAGGATTAAGAACCTTCCTACCAAGCGGGCTGGTCACGTGGCTCCTAGTACATCCCGCTTAATTTCATTACTAGCACAGAATTCTTTTTAAGATCAAGCAGTGTCAGTTTACATAAATCGCAAAGAGGTAGGAGCCCTAGCTTTTCTGATTCATACTTTCGCATTGGTAAACAAAGCCCACAAGCATTTGACGTCATCTATGAGTTCAAATGTCAAACTGAAACAAGTAAATAAATACTCGAAGAGTCCCCAGTAGAAAATTTTCAGTTGCAAGGAACGATAATTTTTAAAGCAAGAGCATAATGGCAGCTTCATTGCAGGTTTATTGTCATGACCATTACCATGATTTCGTAAAATCTAAAACCAATAGGAAAGGCAACTGCATCTGTTCATATGTAGTAATAATAATGTAAGTTTTACTTGCCAAAGCTCAATCCTCCTCCGTGGAAAAGTTGAACAAAATCATTCTTTAGCAGAAATCAACATCTGGCAGCTTTAATTTTCAATTTGGACGTTGCCACAGAAACGATGATGATTTGCTCGAACCAAAATGCAATGAGGAGGCTCAACTGGATTTACTTATAACTAGATCGCTGATGCGTGTGTTGGCAACGATGCTTCTGAATTTTTGGTTCTACAATCACTTGTAAGATTTCTCAGTAATTGGCTTATGCGGTACACAAATCATTCTAGTGCAGTCCATGCAGAAATAGAAAAGTCCACCAAGGTAAATTAATTGAAGTCGATTTGCTTCTATCAAAATAAGATATCAATGAACTGTAAAAGAAACAATGCCAGGGTTGGGACACAAATTTACTTAAAGCAAAGACAACAGATGAGAAACACCAGGAAGTCAATACTTTTGTCCATGTTTAGCGTCCTAATATATCTGGCAGGTTGATGTGCTCACTCCTCTCTGCTTCCTAGAACAGCTGAAATAATTGAGGAAATTCATTGATGTTAATTTCCCACTGATCTTAGGCAGTCAAAGATGCTTCTAACTTCAAAAGTAACATGCTCTGAAAATGAGAAATTCAGAATTCAAAAGTTTTCTTTACAACAGGTTGAAAAGATATGGTCTCTGTAATTTAGAAAATCCTTTCACACCAAACTTTGTAAGCTTTCTTAGGATACATAGAAATATGAGTAGGAATGTCGATGAATTGCTGCAAAATAAGACAATCACAAATGTTTCTTTCGATTATTTTTCATTTAAAAGGATAACCACTCATTTCTAGTTTCTATAACTGCAAGCCTATCGGTCCTTCAGTAAATTGGGCATTTCTAGTTTCTGTAGAAGTGTGAATGGCACATTGGTTCATCCTCACCAGAGGTGAGTAGCAGGAAATAGATATTACCAACAGGAAAACCATGTCACTAGCCGCTGATTACACGAGCATCGAGCGTGCACCGTCGTGCATAATCTACAGGGAAAAAATGTAAAAACTAGCCACAAGTCTCATTCTATGAGTTAAGTGGCATCTTTCCCTCCAGCTCTTATGATGCTAAGCAATAAAATCTTTTCAATTGCCATACGCAATGCTGGGCAACTTTGAACTCAGGGAAATCTAATGCAAATGGCACATCAAAGGCTTGTTGAACTCTGGCTACAGTTCCGGATCTTCATTTGCTCAAAGAAACATAGAAGCAAACAAGCTAACGAGCCTCCGCAAATAGAGGACTTCTTGAACCCGAGAGGCCACTAAGCACCACGAGCTCTAATCGAATACAAACACCTAAATGAAACCCCTGAATCCGCTAATTAATATACTCAACGTTTCAGAAAATCCATTCACGCACGCCCACTGAGCTATCGTCTGTAAACCCAATTCATCAGAAAATTCAAGTGCCTGAACACCATGGGCTATATAATTGGCAAAAAGAACAGGAAGATTCAAACCAAGCACACAACCGACAGAGCAAAGAAGGCAGCTGAATCGCGTTTCTTGAACATCCAATTCATCAAAAAACAAGAAGTGAAAAGGAAACAAAAATCTCCACACACCCATCAATCATCGAGGCCGACCCTACCTAACCCAGAAGCCAAATCATCGCCAGAGAGACAATTACCACGATATCAAGCAATCAGGACACAGAGCAATCAGAACCTGCGGGAAGAAGAGGGAGGACGAGGGCTGTTTCAATCCCAAAAACGGAGCCTTTCGTGTCCCTCCAATTCAAGAGATAAGAAAAAGAGAACCCGAGACAAGGGATCTCAGCCAATTGGTGGAGTGTATTCAATGACAAGCATTAAACAACTGAAAACTGAAAGCCCAGTTCGAATCGAGTACTGGGTCTCTCCTCGTCCTGCTTTTGCCCGTTCACGCAAAGAGAAGAACGGTGTACATGCTTGTCGGGCTCGCTCAAAACGTATCTTCCGTGTACAATTTTGGCCAAGCGTACATATGGATAAACAATGATAAAAGCTTATCATTCCGACCGCTGTGGAAATCATTAATGGAAAGGACGAAAGGAAATGAATACTTCATCCACCTGGGGATGATCAGTTGTTCTTCACCTGAAATCTCGTAGCTGAAGCTGCAGCCCGGATTGGCCTAAGGATCTGGAGATTCAACGCTGGCTTCTGCTGGCTTTGACGTGCGACGTGAAGGGACGAGATCCGATTGGTCTGTGTGACTCGAAAAGCAGGAGAGTTTGGTAACCTTCGCGTTTCAGTTTTCTGGCCCGCGACAACCCGGTCGGCCATCATTGGGGAATTTAATATGGGACTTATGCTGTTTTTACCTACTCCTGTGTTCATCCATGGAAATTGACGTTTCGTTTTGCAACTTCTTTTGAATTGACCGTGTTAACTTCCATCTCGGTAGGGAAAAGTAAGAATGTAGCTTCGTCGGAAGAGATCGCGTGTTGCGCTCGTCAAAGTATCGTCGGTGGTGCATAGAGTTGGGCGGATTACGCTTTCTTAAACCCGACCCGTGCAAGGCCGGTTCCCCGTGAACGTGTTACAGAAATCTCGAGGCTCGAGCCCTCCTGACGGCGGATTCGAGATGATGAGGATTTCGACTCGATGGGATCGATTGATCACCGCACCGGCCCGGGTCAATGGGCTTTTTGGGCTGCGTTTCGCCGGACGGACGTGGATGGCGACCGGAGGGCAAACCTCAGAGAAATGGTCCTAGGGAGGGACCGTGCGACTCGGCTTCTTTCTTTTGTTCCCACCAGAAAAGTCAAGACTCCAACCACCACCGACGGTGGACCCTTCGATTAGCTGCGGTCAGGCTCGCTTTCTTGTTGGCTCTAAAAATGGTAGGTTACTTCTTCGAGTGGACAATTTTTAGCTTGTGATATGTGATCCCGACGCGAGTGAAAGTAGATAATCCCGCTGTCGGATCATGCGGGGCTCATATTGTATCCTCAAGGTCCATCGGCACATATGCAATGGGCTCGTGTGAACCGTGAGCATGTGTGTGAATTGCACATGTCTTTGTTATCGTAGCTTTGCAATGTTGTTTTCCTTTCTAGAAGCAAGAGACCCGATCAATTGAAGTTACATTTGCGAGAACGCGATACTTGCGATTAGGAACTCATTGTGATCGCGATACTTTAGAGACATGGCATGTTCATGTGGCATCAGTCTAGTCATGGATATGGTTTAGAACAAATTGATTCCGGTTTAGAATCGGTGGTTCGGTTAAATGGCCAAGTATGAACCGGGCCGTCGATTTCAACAGTTCAAACCTGTTTTAGGTCGTTTCATAATTTTTCTTTTTTTTTTTTTTTTTCTTTTCCCTTCTTTTTTCTTTTTTTTTCCACGGGCGAGCCAGAGCCAGCCGAGGTCGCCGGCCCAGGCAGGCCGCCTTCCTGGCGTACGGGCCGGCTCACAGATCGAGCGAGGGCTCCGAGGGCCGAAACTCACGCCGAGAATCGGGCGAGGGTCAATTACCTATGGCGGCTGAGGTCGAACCCTCACCAACCGGGCGAGGTTTCAACCGGCGCTGGGGCAGGCCGACGACCGCATTCACTGGTGAAGGCCGGGCCGCCCGGACCGGCGAGGCTCGTCCGTCACCGGGAATCGGCGAGGGCCGGGCCGCCCCCCAAAGTAGGGCGCCCTCGCCGACGCTGCCGACCCAGCCCCGACTATGGTCATGGAGGAGGAAAAAATAAAAAAAAAAAGAAAAGGAAAAGGAAAAAAAAAAAAAAACATAAAAGAAAATAATAAAAATTTAAAGATTCTTTGTTTCGGTGATTGGAACATTATTCAATATAAATTGTAATTAAAATGTGAATTGTAATCAAATTTGGGGACAAAAAGACAAGAGAGAAAGAAAGGGCTTGAACTTAATAAATTATCATTAAGCACATTACAATCCGTTACAACGATCTATAAAAAAAAGGAGCACAATATATATGTTCTAAAATGATCCCAAAACCTAAGCATTTTTGTGCGCAGGGAACTAGAGGTCACATGTCGTCAAATTATACTTCGGTTTTTTTAAACTCACGTGGGCGTCTTTCGGTATGAGAAATAAGGGTTCTGAAATATTTGCCAACTCCAATAGTTCTTTTACCCTCAATCGTCACTACACTATTCCAAAGATCTTGGTAGTATCTCCGTTGTTAAAGAATTTGATTCATTATTCCGATCTATCTCTTGTTGCGGTATTGAGCCTTGTCCAATCAACAACACAAGCTTGAATCTCCATTGATTCTCGAGCTAATCTTGAATGATGTTTGTCCAAAATATTACCTCCAAAGATGAATGCTTGTTCGACCACAACTGTGGAACAAGGGGTTGAAAAAAATCTGTTTTGCAATAAAAGAAAGGATTGGGTGTTGACTTGCGTGCCTCTTCCACCAATCCAAAATTAAAAATCTGTACCACCTTCGGATTCGAAGAAACTTAAATGAAATGGTTAGATAAATCTCTAATTTAGAAATATTTTCCTATTACTCCCTTTTGTTTTTTTTTGTCTATTTAATAATAGTTGGTATCTTCTACTAATTTTACCCGTCTTGTCATTTTGTATCTCCATAGATTAAGAAGATCCAATATCACCTAAATTATATTTAGTATAAAATTCATTATATAATTCTATTACTATGTTTTTAACCTCACGTACTATGGTTGTAACATTTATCGCATCATAATGTAAACATTAATAATATGTACGCAAAAAATTATTTAAGCCATCCAATTTGCAATGCGGATAAAAAAACACAAGCAACTAAATAAATAATGGGAATTTCGCTATAATAATGTAGCTACTTCATTTTCATTGCAACTATAGTATGTTGAAATTCAACATCATTTTTATATTCATAAAAAATTCCGACAATATTAGTACACTTTACTAAAAATAAATGTGTAGTAGAATAATAAACACTAAACAAAGTATAAGTTGCATCATTAAAAACCTTTAAAACATCCAAAATTTTTTTGGCAAATATCCCATTCTTGTGGGTATAAATTAATCTGAGGTATATTATTAGAAATGAATGCACATAATAAATCTTTATATGCTAAAGATTCACTAAGCAAGTGGAAAGTAGAATTCCAATAAGTTGGAACATCTCTTTGAAATCTTTTTGGCTTTTTTTGCCATTTTCTCTACAAAATCTACCCCATTCTTTTTTTTTTTTTGGGGATGTTTCCATAAAAATTGAATCACCATTTTTATTGGTTGAAGAAAAATATCAAGAGTTTTCAAACCATCTTGTACACATAAATTTAAAACATAACAAGCATATCTAACGTGAAAAATTTTTTTCCGTAAAAGCGGGTTTACAAATATTTTCTAAATCGGCAATTAAAGCGGTATTTGTTGCGGCATTATCAAAACCAATTGAAAAAAATTTTGTTAAGCAAATAATATTCTTCTAAAATTTGTCTAATTATTCTATAAATATTATTTGTCGTATGCTTATCATCAAAACTCTAAATGCAATAACTCTTTTTGAATACTCCACTCATCATTTATCCAATGACATGTTATGCCCATGTAAGAATGATTTTGCCAATGATCACTCCAAATATCACTACTTATATGCACACATCCATTAAATTACATAAAAAGTTTTGTAAATTTTTTTTTCCATTTTGTAAAGATCTTTAATTACTCGTTTAATTGAATTTCTAAAACACGTTTTGTTTGTGGAGCACATGCTTTTTGTATAAATTCATTAAAACCAAATCTTTCTCCAAAATTAAATGCTAAATGCTCTACAAAAATAAATTTGCCTAATTCTTCCTTATAAGTTTTTTCATTCAAATGAAATAAAGGGAAGTGTTAGGATTGACGTACTTTCGAAAAATTTGTTGTTGCCCGATATCGATTCCCGTTTCGATTGGATGTTTGCTCCTAAGATGTCGTTTAAATGTTCCATATCCTTGTCCAATTGTGTATATTTATATATTTTCCCATAATATTTACAAATTATATCATACATTTTTTTTTACCAATATCAAACCTTTCCATTTTCGTGAAGTGATTCCAAATGTCAGATGTAAATTCCCGTTTCGCTTTCTTTGTTATAGATATTTCGGTAGGAGGATGAAAACTTTCTTGCGTCAGGACGCACTCCACATTAAGAAAAATGTTGATTTCATCATCTTGAAAATCTGCATATTCACGAGGATCAAAAGAATAATGGGATTCCGTCGTGATATTCTTACCTTTGCCAGTTGGCACTCGACTTCCACTTGCCATTTTTCGAGTGGATTGAGAGAATTGAGCGGATTAATTGAGAGAATTAAGAAAGAATTGCGTGGATTGAGAAAATTGAGATAATTTAAGAGAATTTGAGAGAATTTCAAGTATTGAAAAAATTTGATTGAGAGAAAAATTTTGAGACTTGAGATATTGAGAATTTTAAAAAAAAAATGAGAGAAAATTTAGGATTGAGTATTGAGAGAATTTGAGAGAATTTATAAGGGGTTTTTTTTTGAGAAGAAAATTTAGGATAAAAAAAGAAGATAACCAGGCTATGCTATATTTTGCAATTTTTATCTTTTTTTTTATAAATTTTTGCCCGTTTGGGCGTTGGCCGTTGCCAGGCATCAACAGTTAGTAGTTATCAATTTTATGTTTAATTGGGCGTTGGTACGTTGCCTGAATAATCTACCTTCCCAGTAGTCCAAGGCATAAAATTAGGGAACTTGGAATAACGTACGAGATGCAAAGTATAATTGTTAAAATCAGCATAGAGGGGTAACAAGAGAGAAAGGCTCGGGCGTCTAGCTAGACTTGTCGAAATCGGTCATAAACCCATTTTTTTAATCCGTATTTGATAGGTTGAGTTGTTATATGAGCTAGTTATATTTTGTAAATGGGCAAAGCCTAAAATAATATTGGTATTATACGGGTTCACAACTTTTTTAGGCTCAAACTATCTCTATGACTCTCTCTCTCGCCCTCAAACTCGATCTCGCGCTCGCTCATCTTGCGCTTTCACCTCAGTTTAGGTACGATTTTTCCAAAATTGTGCTAAATATGGAAGCGTTTTATTAATATATGTCGGGTCGGATATTGATCACTAGATTCCTGTTGCGTGCAAATGGGTCAAAACGGGTTCAACCGGATCCAAACCCGTCCCGATCCACCCGCTTGACGGGTCTAGTGTCTACCGCGTTCCGCCACGTGCCGAATGCCGATTGGGTAATTCGGCCCGCCAAATTGTCACCGGACATTGAAAATTTGGACAAAGAGAATAGGAGACGGCATGGGATGGCCCAACGGACGGGAGAACGGGCGCTGCCTGTGGGCCCCGCGAGGTCCATGGACCACATCGGGTCGTGCCCCAAGTTACTCCTCTTGCATTCTTTAATTCTTTTCAATTTCTCATGACCGATTTTTTTTTTTCAATTTTATTTTTCCTTAAATTTTATTTTCACTCGTACTATGCTAAAGTAAAGACGAAGCCCACTTTTTGCATCGCAAGCTTTTGTTTTCCCCCTCCTTATTCTATTTTCCCTTTCAATTTAATTGAGTATTTTCATTTTTTTTATTTTTTCCAATCTGGGAACGTCAAAAGGATATATAAATGTCGAGTCATCAGGGTGATAATGGCACAAACGGTTCCCAAATTTTGGCCAAATATGTAATGTGGCCTCTTAACTTTAATTTGTTCAATGCAATTTCGGAACTTTAACTTAATGTTCAATGTGACCCCTGAACTTTTAATTTGTTCAATGTAGTCCGTAGACTTTCAGTACATGTTCAATTTAGTTTATGAACTATATCAAAATGTTCGATGTAGTCCCTGAACTTATGGAGTGACTGCATTGAACATTTTCATATAGCTCAGGGACTAAATTGAACGCATACCAAAAGTTCAAGGACATGATTGAACAAATGAAAAGTTCAAGGATCACATTGAATATTGGATTAAAGTTTAGGGATTACATCAAACAAATTAAAAGTGCATTGACCAAATTGCACATTGAGCTAAAATTTAGAGATCATTTGTATCATTTTTCCAATCAACATGTCACCTATTTTCAACTATTAAACTTTCGTTACTGTTCCTTTTGGTAATGGTAATTCAACTTGATAGCATCTACTTCCCCCCCCACCCCGTCGAGCTTGAGATACTAGACCAAGAAAACAAGTCAGAGTGGGACATGTTGAACTTGACATCCATTTTAATTTGTTGGGTAGCGGGTGCGGACGATTTGATAATATTCTAATCGGTTATCTCTTTCTTAACCAAAGTACCATCACTTGTTCCCGACCTTATCCCGATGCACCGTGCACCGGGGTTATAGACCCAAACCAAACACGTTATTATCGTTGACCATGCGCAATCCGCGCACACGGGTACAGCGAATCTCGCAATTTCAATACTGAGAGAGGATCTTTCACACGGCATATTCATTCCTTCAAATCATCACCCATTGCCGCTCATAAGCAACTCTCTAATTGCCCTTCTCACCATTGCCTTTTGCCATCCTTGATTGTAATCATCATCGTGGCAAAAATCTTTCCCTTTTTTCGGTTGGTGCATCTGCTCTCTAAAGTCTAAGGCAGAGAAATGCACGAGACTCGCGAGTGTCAACGTTCAATCACATGGCCGGAGAAAGCAGGGGATGCACGCAACGCAATTTGACCCCTCGTGTCAAACGCTTCTAGATCTCTCGCCCTTCAATTTCTCGAGTACAATTGTTGATATAAATTCGAACCGTCTCTCAGCAAGAGGTCAGCATTCAATGACACGGCTTCCCTTCCTTTGTCTTCTCATTTATTTATTTATTCGATTTCGATCGACATACCGAATTTTGTTTTCCCTCGAATTTAATCCGCACTCGAGTACGGATTTCGCGGTAGTCCGGCTTTCACTTCCCGAGCGTCCGGTATGCATCATTCTCGTACCGGTGGCAGCTTCCGATAAATCACATGTCCGATTCTCTTTCTTTGAAAATGTAGAAGAAAGAAAAATGAGTACGTGCCTCAATACGTGCCATGAAGGGACCCAAGTCGTGACACATGAGAAGCCATAACACAGAGTGTAGCTGGCTCTTTTAGGTAGTCGAATATTTTCCCCAGCCGTTCTGGTCCATTAACGGTTTTTGCAGCTTTCTTATGACCTTTGTGGGGCAAAAGTTTGAAAAGAAGAGGCCCGAATGATACAATCATGTCCGTGAAGATAAGTTGTTAGGTATTTCATTTTATTTTCCCATTGGGCCAATCTAAATTTGTGCTCAAGAAATAGTTGTCCGCACACTGACTAGGGATGGAAAAAATTCTAGAGAAAGAGAGGAGCCGCTCGCCTCGCGTTTTAGCAGCCGCGCGGGATTGTTTTCCATTCTTTAAGGGTGCACGACTCGAGTTCAGTTATGATTAAGTTGAGTTTGAACTTGGGGACGGTCGTGGGTCGATGAGCTTTAGAGGTGTCAATTTTTTAAGGAAAATAAGGTCATGCTCAACCCATCTACTATTATTTTTTTTTGGGAAGGTCTCAACCCAACTATTATGATGCCAATTGAACTCATTTTCACGCTTTTATCGTCCAACTTCCCTAGACTCGATCCTCGACCCAGTTACACATGTATGCCACTAATTATGGAGGAACATATGGCATTATAACAACTGCACGGTTCTTCCCTTTTTCCTTTAATAAAACAAGCACGGCCATAAAAAGATCGGATTACCCAGAGGCTCAAACCGCTCTATCCGCATGAACCGATTAAGTTCGAAAACTTCGATCCGTACAAAGGGTCCCAAGACAGAGCAATTTGCATGCAGTTTAGATTTTAAACGGGGCGAGAGCTGACATATTTCCCGACGCCACAATCAATCACGCCAATTCGGTGGGTTCGATTTCTCTCTTTTTTTTTAAATCTTTATGGCAATTGGATAAGCATCGTCCAAAGCTGGGGTGGGGGGAGGGAAGTTTGCATCATTGCGCATTTAAAATCGCCCGAAATAACGTCAACTTTGTGAACATCGAGCTTACAAAGCTACTTGTCATTTAAGGAAATCAATAGGTCAAATGCTGCTCATGACGTGAATTAAAATTGCCATCAAGTCCATATAGTGTCGACCCGGAGCTCGACTGGACTCGTATATTCTACGCTAAAATCTCGGCTTGAGCTTGATCGAGTATTCAAATTTCCGCTCGAGCTCGATCTTGAAAAAAAAAAGGATAATGTGGTTATATTATTGAATCTTGAGGGACAAATATGTCTATTTTGATCTAATAAGTAAATATTTTAAAAAAATAGAAACTCGAGTAGACGTTTTGTCCTTGAGTCCTTCGTCAACAATTCTCACTTTTCTTTTTTTCTTGTGGGATAGATATATTGAAAACCTCAAAACTTATCACGAAGGTATAATTGAGTCATAGAATTCTTAATCACCATAAAAGTGCAATTGAGTATTAACATTTTTAAAAAGTGCAATCAAGGGAAAGACTTGAATGCGATTGCACTTTTTGAAAATTTTAAGATTCGATTGCACTTTCTTAATAGATATTAGAACTTAATTGTACTTTTATAATTAGTTTTAGGATTCAATTGCACATGCATATATCCGTTTTTACTTTTTAATGCGAGCGAGAGAGAGAGAGAGAGAGGAGTCAAAGTTAAATTGTGCCGGGGTAAAGATAAAAAGTGAAATCGAATCCTAAATCTTATCGAGAAAGTGCAATCGAATTCTAAAACTTGTAAAAAAAGAGTAATCGAGTCCCGAAACTCATTTAAAAAAAACACAATCGAGCCCCAAGATTTTTAAAAAAATACAATTAACGGAATGACTTAATTAAATAAATTTGGCGAGATTTAAGACTCGATCGAACTTTTTCGAAAGTAATTTTAAGATTCAATTGCACTTTACGATGAATTTTAAGGCTTAATTATATAATTTAAAAAATTTTAGAATTTAGTCGTACTTTTTGTAATAAATTTTAGTACTCGACACCATCATCTCTTTTTCAACTTTTTAACGGGAGAGGGGAGAGGGGAGAGGGAGGGGAGTCAAAGTCAAACTTGCGCGGGTAAAAAAGATAGAAACGGGGGGGGGGGTGGAAGGTGTGGTCGTCGTCGTCGTCGTCGTCTTTCTTTCTTGTTAATAGGCAGCAGCAGCAAGCAGCAGCAGCAGCGATTGAAGAAGGCGTGACCGGTCTTCGCTTCGGTCTTCACCAACCACTTTTCTCCCCGCTCATTTAATCTCCTCCTCCTCCTCCTCCTCCTCCTCCTCCTGCTGCTTCGCCCTCTCTCCTCCATCGTCTTTCCCTCCGTCCTCCGATTCTCGCCTCCGCCGCCGCCGCCATCGCCCTCCTCCTCCATGATGATGAAGAAGGCGGGCTTGAACCCCAACCTCAAGCTCAAGCTCTCCCTCCCTCCTCCCGATGAGGACACCTTCGCCAAGTTCCTGTAAAACATACTCTCTCCCTCCCTCTCGATCTCTCGATGTGTGCGCGCGTGCTTTTTTTTTTTTTTCGCTGGTGGATCGCGTGCATTGTTGCTCGGTTCCTGTGATTCGCTGATCGGCTCGTCTGAATCTGGCTGGCGCCCCGGTGTCGTCGTGTCAGGACGCAGAGCGGTACGTTCATGGATGGCGACCTGCTCGTCAACAGGGACGGGGTTCGGGTCGTGTTGCAGAGCGAGGTCGAAGCGGTATGAGATCCCAACTGCTCAATGTAATTGGTGGATCTTACTTTGCTTGAACTGGTTCCTTTTGTGTCCTCGCTATCTGGCTGAGCTGGTTTGGATACCGAGGCGGCTTGGGAGGAAGCTGACGGTTCTCGCTGCTCGAGATTGGAGGCAAAATTTTTAAGTGGTTTTCGTCGGTGGATATTTCCTGTGCACGTCTATTGGTCGGATGATCATTACGTTTCGCCGGTCGATCTAGGCGTTTTGGTCCTGCATTCGTCTTGTTTGTACCATCTCAGGTGTTTCTTACAATTGCTCCATTATAATTGGTTTGGTGAACTCTCTATAGCGTGTGAAGAAGCTCCAGTTGAGATGGAAGGAGTTCCTTAATATCGGGGACGCAGAAAAGCCTCTCTTTTTTTTCCCATAGATAAGCGTTTAAGTTCATTATGTGGCTAGACATATCTTCATTCTTAGAATCTTAGATCTTTATAATGCTAGCCTCGCCAGAGATTATCTAGCTCCAGCTTATCAGTGAGGCTGTGTGCTGAGTTGCTTAACGCTAATTTGTTTCGCTTGGATTGGGGAAGCTATCTAAGCTCCTAGCTGAGCTGATTCACAGCTTTTGTTTTAGAGTAATTCGATACTCTGTACTGAAACGGTGTGCATGTTTGTCTCATTTTGAACATCTTTTGTGGTCTCTCACTTTATGTTCAGACTGATCATAGTACTTGAAGAATATTCACTTTGTGCCTTGAAGATTGTAATCTCTTGATGCATACTCTCGTGTCTGTTCCAGCCACCCCTTATCAAGCCAACAGACAACCAGCTGAGTTTAGCGGACATAGACACTATTAAAGTTATCGGAAAGGGGAATGGCGGAATAGTCCAATTGGTCCAACACAAATGGACTGGGCAGTTTTTCGCATTGAAGGTATTGTAAACAACTTGCGTGCTCAAGCTTCCCATTTTTACTTATTGCACCATTACTAAATGTTGCAGTGACTATGCATTCTGTTATCCCATATTATTTTGCCGCTATAATTAATGTCTTGGGAGAACAGATTCTACAGTTATACTTTCCAGCTAACATAGCGAGTTTAGGCACTTACTCGTGCCTGAATGATGTAATTGGGCTCTTGGTCACGACCTATTCCCATTTCGGAGAAATCTTCCACGTTGCTTTGACATGGAAGAGTCTTCTGTCAGGCTACTAGATTACGAAGCTTACATGCTATCAACACCATTAATGCTTGGTATCATATGATCACACATTCCGATGAGGACCCATTCCCACTCTGGTGAAGCTTCCACGTTGCTTTGACATGGAAGTCTTCTGTCATGCTACTAGATTATGAAGCTTACATGTTATCAACACCGTCTCATGTTTGGTATCATATGATCACTCGTTCCGTTGAAGACCTATTCCCATTCCGGAGAAGCTTCCACGTTGCTTTGACATGGAAGAGTCTTCTGTCATGCTACTGCATTATGAAGCGTACATGCTATCAATACCATCTAACGTTTGGTATCATATGATCACAAGTTCCGATGAGTGATTTCTCATGCTTTTCTGTTAAATTGTAAATCCAGGTCATCCAAATGAATGTGGAGGAGTCTGCAAGAAGGCAGATAGCACAGGAACTCAAAATTAATCAATCTTCGCAGTGTCCATATGTTGTGGTCTGCTACCAATCTTTCTATGATAATGGTGCCGTTTCTATTATATTAGAGTACATGGATGGAGGGTCGCTGGCAGATTTTCTGAGAAAAGTTAAAACTATTCCAGAGCCATTCCTTGCGGCCATTTGTAAGCAGGTGAAAAATGATGCAAATCATCTATATGATTAGTCAGTTCTATTTTGTTTTCTCTTCTGTTAGACTTTTCAACCTATACAAGAAAATTGATGTAGGTGCTCAAGGGTCTGTTGTATCTGCATCATGAGAAGCACATAATACACCGAGATATGAAGCCTTCTAATCTGTTGATAAATCATAGAGGAGAAGTCAAGATCACTGATTTTGGTGTGAGTGCTATAATGGCTAACACATCTGGACAAGCTAATACCTTTGTCGGCACATACAACTATATGTCAGTGAGTAATTCAATCACATGCGCTAATATTATTTTGCTGCTTCTCCCTTCATGTGAATATATATCCCCTTTCACCTTACCCTTAATTCTCACGTTTGTTCCTCACATTTTTTGTAGCCTGAGAGAATCATTGGAAACAACTATGGTTACAAAAGTGATATTTGGAGCCTGGGCTTAGTATTGCTAGAGTGTGCAACTGGGAAGTTCCCGTATACACCACCTGATCAACAAGAAGGATGGACCAATTTCTACGAGCTCATGGAAGCCATCGTCGATCATCCACCACCTTCGGCATCTTCTGATCAATTCTCTAGCGAGTTCTGCTCATTTATCTCTGCTTGGTAAATCTTCTATATCTTCTTCTCCATTCTTAATGGATTGACTTGGCCTTTTTGTCTATTTTATGTAAGATCAAAGTTTAGCATAATGGCAAGGTATTGATGTGATGTGTATTTTCTACTTGACATGATGAATAGGTGCTTATTGGCTAATTTAGATCTGAAGTTGGTTGTATCATATCCATATCAGAATCTTGAAAATGATTCAAGCACTAAAAGATTGAGAAGTTAGTTTTGTTGAGAATGAGCTTAGCTAACTCTCATTTTTGCTGCTCCAACATAGTGTACGTGCATATTGAATTGCAATATAAGTTGAGTTGTTTTTCATCTCGTTAATCTGTCATCATTCTATCCAAAACCTAATTTCTTCCCTGCAATGTTTTTCTTTGCAGTGTACAGCAGGACCCAAAGAATAGATGGTCTGCAAATGAACTTATGGTATATTCATTATGTCTTCTAAAAACTTTTTGGTATCTCTTGGTGGCCCTAGTGGTCTCCACATAGAAGCCACTCCTAAACCCAATACCGAGCGAAGGGGATTAAACCTCTTTCCTTTGACCGCTAAAGGTGACTGGTGCCACTGCACAAAGTCACCAGGGTCATCAAGTCATCTGAATTGCTTGTCCTTAGTGTATCAGCACTTCAGACATACTGACTTTGAGGATGCTCTTTCTTGCTTTGATTTGAAATGCAGGGTCATCCTTTCATGAGCATGTATGAGGACTTGAATGTCGATCTTGCTTCCTACTTCACAAATGCAGGCTCCCCACTTGCAACCTTTGAAACTTCGCTGGTATGCCTAGAGCCTGCTTTCTTGCCCATGCACATATGCAATTATCGTCTTGTCTCTTATCGTGTGAAAGGATAATGATTAGTAAGTTGAAAAATTTTATTACGCACAAGGTTAAGGCTTACTGGAGTGCTATTTGTTTAAGAATGCATTGTTGTTTGACTATATCATCCACGTGTTGTCCAAACTATGCTTTAGATTTTATGGTATATTTCCTGCTTATAAGTAATCAGAAAAAAGTGACCAGTCAGCCTATTTATTTAAAAAAATTGGCTTTTTTTAAACGGCTGATGAATATATTAGTACCTGCAATTCCACAAAGGAATTGTGTTTTGGCTCCCAAAGTAGAATCTTTCCCATTTCAATTATTTTGCATGGTCTTGGAAATCCATCAGCTGTTGATTAAAATCATACACTGCCAATTCTGCAGCTTTTACCGAAGATATCTTGAACCGAGTGACTATGCAGCTTGGCGTGCTTTGGATGGTTGGGTGACTTTAGTTTTCTTGACAAGCTATAGACTGTCCAATAGGTTTTCTGATCGAAGAAAAAAAGAATTTCAAAAAAAGCTCTTTGTTGCCTTTGAAAGCCATTAGCTGCATTCACAGGCTAACTTTCTGCTATATGAATTAGTAAGTGATGATCATTCTCCTTGAAGTAGGGGTTCCAGCAACTGGAGATATTTGGCTCCCTGAGAACTCAGTGAGCAGTTTCGAGACAAATAAGTGGATAACTTTAGGAGCTGGTAACTATCTGCCCCGAGTCGAGTCTCTGAGTGTTGGCAGTTCAAGAGGATTTCATGGGCGTGATTACTTTGAGCGATGAAGGACAGCTGATGTAAATTTGCATTTTTCTTTCTTATAGCAAGGTAGATTATTGGTCCTATGCTGGAATGTGATATGCGAGAAATCCTGATCAGTGCATACGTCAATTGAGAAATGATCTTGCTAGAGGTCTGCAAAGATTCATGATGGAAACTATGAGATGGCTCTTTAAAGCCCGGAAATGGAGAAACTCGCGATATTAATAGCGATGATTTTGTCAGTAATTGTTTATTCTTGGCGGGTCATAACCGTGCTTAAATATACTTCCCGCGTCGAAGTACTTTTTGAGCTAGTCGAGTAGTTGGATTAAGTTGAAAGTACGTTAATACGTGGATTTTCAGGCCCAACGCTGGACGAAGTTACAGGCAGACTTCTAAGGTTTTTTGGCTTTCGACTAAGGTAAACTATCATATATAATTTGTTGTTAATAAAGAAAATATTTTGTATTGACTAATTATTTTTTAGAAAAATATTTTTTAAATCATTCATTTTTCAGGAAATAAATAGAGTTAATCTCGTAAATAACATTGAATGAACTGCCTTCTTAGGATGGTCTTAGCAGTTCATAAATAGCACTGAATGAATTACCTTCCTTTCGAGCGTAGAGAAGGTTACTGCAATTCTTGATAGCAATTACCTAAATTTGGTGAATATTACTAAAAAAGTTTTAAACTTATTATATTTGTGCGATTTCAATCTTAAATCTTGATTATTCCAATTTAATCTTAAACGTTTTGACGATTTGCCAAAATAGTCATTTCGATCATTTTTTATCAGAAAACACTGACATGGCGATTCAGTTAGGGTAGCCATCCTATTTAGCATACATGTGCTAACGTAAACAAAATTTAAAAATTTTTATGGATTTTTTTCCTATTTTTATTTTTTGTTCGTTTTTCTGTTTTTGACCTTTTTGCAAGTGGCTTAAGAGGGCTGGGCCCTATCTGGGCAGGGCCGCCCTCGATGGCCATAGGGGAGGCCAAGCTGGCGGTTGATGAGGGCTAACATGCCCTTGCCCAACCGCAATAAAGACAAAAAAAAATTAGAAAAGAATAAATAAATAGTAATAATTCAAAAATATCATTTTTTTTTAAATTGCAAAAATTGTCTACATTAGCATCGATGGTACTATGTAGGATGGCTGGCTGGCTAGCGTCCATGTCAGTCATTTCCGACCAAAATCAGTCAAATGGACTACATTGACAAATGAATAAATTTGTCAAATTAAAATATTTAAGATTGAATTGGTACAAGCATAATAGGTTTAGGACTTTTTTGATAGTTCTCCCTCTAAAGTTGTTCTAACAAAACACAATCACCGACCAATCTCTAGACTTCTCGATAAATAAAACAGAAAAAAAGAAGATAATCTCAACTTTCAGGAATCAATTTTAACAGAATACATGCGACATCGACAATTGGATCCCATGCGATTTATCCTTAGTTTGCAACTGGTGATAAATCCGTGCCAAAGGCATGATGATGAGAATAACAAGACAAGAAAAATTATTTCAACCATTTTTTTCTAAGAACAAAAGTTTACGATGAATATTCTGTTGATGTAAGGGAGAAAAAGATAGATATATAAGGAATTCAAATTTTTTTCGATGTACTTATCTTTTATGTTAGATGTACGTATTTCTTATATTTATTAGTGAGATGAGTGGATATACATTGAGCGTGTTCTTTTTCTTTAATCATTTGAACAGAAATTTTCTAACATGCGAGACATTGACAAAAGGAAGTTGAAAATATTAAGGGTGATTGATTTCCGGTCCAATTTCCAAAACTGAGAACCGAGTCCAGTCCCATGAAACCGGTCACTAAGAATTTAATTCACATTTTACTAATTTTTATCAATGAAGTTCACCTAAGATTTAATTCATATTTTACTCATTTTTGTCAATGAAGTGCACTTAGGGTTTAGTTCACATTTACTATCAGTTTGGTCTGATTTGGTCCGGTTCCCTCTTAGAACTGGGAACCAGACCGCTCAGACACCAATTCCAGTTTTGAGAACTGAGAACCAGACCGACACTCCCGAAAATCGGACCAAACCAGCAAGTTCGGGCATCCCACTCTAGGCTGTCCATTTTGCAACCCCCTAGAAAATATCACTTGTTTCATATAACAATATGCATATCAAAAGTAGCTAGCTAGTCGATAATGTTCTTTTCATTAAAAAAAATCACCTTTTTACGTGATAAATTAAGAAGCACATAGATGACTCGAAAGATACCGAAGGAACATATGATTAGCAGATATGGTTTTGAACCCATATAATTATTAAGGAACACAATGCAAAAGTTACAGGTCAAAGAAATTAACAACGCATGCACATAATGATGAGAGTCAAATTTACCGTGGAATACATATACTTTTACAGAAACACAACTAACACGAATTTGCAACTACAAGATACCGTGTTCGTACCGTAATTTATCTCGTGCACTATTGCCATGTACATGTAGAAGTAAACTTTTTGAACAGTTGCGTAAGAATAAAGGAAAAATACACTCAAAAGCTTCTTACATTTTTGAAAAAAACTTGAAAGTGGGAGTGAATGGAGGTTGGAGTAACATTGAAATTAGGATGTAGACACAATTAACGGTTCCCATTCAACTAGCGCTGCAGTTCACTATATCACTAATTAAAAATTTGAAGAAGCTAAATAAATTATCATAAGTTTAGAAAATAATAACATGATTAAGCGTAGTTAAGCATGACACGATGCCTTTTGGCGCTGCAAATAACAGGTAGATACTGTCCATCTCAGAAAAATAACCTTCTCTAGCAGTTCCGATCGATGCATGCTCATCTCTTCTATTTGACTTTTATTACCTGCATATCGACATTGGCCTCCACCCCCTGAAACAAGGTGGAAAAACATCACATGGATCGAGCAAAAGCCAAACTGCAACATTCAAATTATCCAATCATGGGAAAGATTTACATCAGATGGACTCCAATCATCAATTGTCGGCACAGAAATCATCAATTTGCAGAAAAGAGAAGAGTGAGTCGTTTTTTCTCATCTATCTTTTGGTCATTCTCCACAATGTTACCCTCTGCTCCCAAATTCACTTGCTACCATGGAATCAATTATATACTTCCATACTCCGACAAGAATGGCATCAACGTTTGTTGTACGTTCAGTTACAGGCCTCACTCTGGAGTCTTGACATAGAACCTCCTTCCAGGTTGTGTGATCCCTTATATAACCAATTCCCCTTTGGAAACCAAATGAAAAGGCAGAAAAATACTACCCTGCGAAAATCAGTCAATCACCTGATTGTGGGCACTTGCATATGGCAAATATACTTTGCACTGCAATAAGAGCAGCAACACACAGTCCATCTCCCCACATGAACTTTTGCAATAGATCCCATCCGTGCTTGCTCATCTTCTCCATCTAGACCTGACAAATTCAGTAGTCTTTGCGTAATACAGAACTTTTGCATCCATGCTTGAAGATAAAGGAAAAAAGAAAACAGTAGATAAACTAAGCAAGAGCTAACTAAATGATCAGATCGTATCATTGCACAACTCACAAAAACCTCTTCTATTTATAATTGCAATTCTCCCTCAAATTCTATCTTCATCTTCCCCTGTAAAATATACTTTCTACCACTTGGATACAGTATGTTGAAAGTTCTTTGTTTAACGCTCATCAGACAAGCATGACACTGTAGATTGGTAGTCATAGAAACCAAAAAAGCGACAGCATCTGCATGTATCAAGCAAGTGATTGCCATCGACCAGTGGTGCCAATTTTGCTGATAAGATCATTCAACATAAGTGGCATTTTTTCCAAATAGCTGTCAAGTTGTGAAACCTCCAAAATGGTGTAGAGTGTAAGGTTCCTAAACTATCTGGGACGATAGCACCTGCTTATAAGTGGTTGATTAGATAATCAGAAGATGGACAGCTGGGGAGCCAAGGATCCAAAAAGAAGTGTAATGTAGAAGCCACTCAAATATGGAGAGGAAAACCACCGTTCCATGAGGATAAAGGATAACTTAAACCTATGCAAGATACAGTAACCTCCTGATCTCTTATCATATGGACTCTTCTGCATTTAAACAGGTCTGCCCGAAAAAGTAGGACCAATAAGGTTTCTGTTATAACCTTTCAATTGGCCCTAGAACAAAATTGTTATACAAGAACCAACTAGTTCTCCCCACTGAATGAGTCTGCATTTAGCCAGTGAAGTGTACCTTTGCTGAGTGTAAGTAACCTGGGCATAAAGTGAGACAATATGTAAATTCCCACCCAAGAATGGGGGGGGGTAGGGGGAGGAAGAGACGCGGGGTGTGGTGTGGTGTGGTGGTTTCGTTGGAAGGTGGGGCCATGCAGGCTGCCGTTAGTGTTGGGTGATGGAAAACTGGCATGCTCGCATCTTCATAGAGCTATCAAGTTAACAACTACAACTGGATTTTAAACAGCATTGGTGCAAGTAAAGAGGTCTAAACATTTACTAGCAACCAAGAAATACACAGAGGAAAGCATTTGGTGGCGAGGATAGACTGGATCAAAGTGCATTCTGACCCTTGTGATGTTGGGCATCTCTGCATGTAAGTATTATTGCATGCATCTTTGAACAAAGGAGGATAGGTCGGAAAGATATTTCAACTGAACATACGAGATTCTTTAGAATATCAATCTCACAATTTCATACACCCGCATGATAGATAAAGAGTGGAAGTCCAACAATTACCTTAAGCTCTTGCAATCAACCTCACCAGAAAAGACAGAAGTTTGTAGCCCATTTCATGACAAATGTGCATGACACAAATGGCTTCTGACAAAACGAGGAAGATCTCAGTGGTCCTTCTAACTTCTGAAGTCATAGGTTAATAAATATTTAAAAGTTGGAAACAATTCAATGCATCTTTTACATTGTATAAACATTCGTCAGGCAGAGAGAAACCGCATACTAAAGATAAGGTCTCCCTAGCAATGCAAATATATATGCTAAATCGGGAAAGATTAAGCCCAACTCGCACTACTCAGATTACATTTGCAACTGATGCAATGAGTCTTTAACATTTGCTACCTTCATTTAAAACAGACAAAATATCAGAAAGAATTACCAATAAAATGATGAAATCACCTAAAATATCAATACATAGACTTTGACTGTTATCCAAATCTACACATAAGAATGCAATTTGCCAGCAGAATTTTGTTAATGATCCTCTGTCTTTATAGCCAAATACCTGCAAGAGAGCAAGGCTTTCCAAAATCTGCCCCAACTTAGATCCAGTGAAGTAAAACACCACTTCACACATGGGACAATAGCTAAAATCTACTAAATTCAGCGTAGACATCAAAGATAACAAAAATCTTACCATTTACCACGTATTGCTAGGAACAAGATGGCTAGCAAACCATCATAGAAGAAACTTCCCAATCCTAATAAAGAGATATACAGCAGGGACAAGATATTGAGATTAGATATATTGATCCAGCAAAAACGATTAATTTACATTCTACTAAAACTTCGACAGAGAAATGGCAGTTCACCAATAATTCACATCTAATTATGGCCAGTAATTAAAGAGAAAAACACCTTTAAATATGAACATAACTGCAGAGACCTTTCCTCCAATGAAAAGATGATATTATTTGAAATCAGAAATGTATGTACAAGAGGCATTGTACATTCTTTGCGAAGATATAGTCCCTACAAATACTAACTTGTACGTTGAGCAAGATCTTTACATTCAGGGTCACCACCTTAGTACAGAGGCAAAATCGAAAACATCTGAAAGGCTCACTTCATGATCAACTTCTGAAGAAGACTACAAAAGAATCTATATATCCTAAATTTGTTGACCTGATTGCACCCCTTCAAAGTAGGTTGTTCCTTTAACAACTGCAGTTTGTGTCTTTTTGTCAACAGTATAATTAATAAAACTATACAGAGAAACAACTTCAAACCATCATATTTACGTCTGAAAGATCATCCATAGGAATTTCAAGCCCCATAAAGTCATTATCTTGCAGATTATCATCATCAATGTTCAACCACGAAGCAAGGTCTTGGCCATGGCCATCCAAATCATCGGAAACACCAAGTTCATCAATTCCTGGTAGCTGCAGACTCGACAAATCAATTGGGTCCTCAAGCCCATCAAAACTAAAGTTAAGTTTTTCCTTGGAATTACTACTGGCTGTCACTATCTTGGAACCAGAAGGCAATGCTGATTTTGACTGTTCTGATGTTCCAAGAAGTCCATTGATAGATACAGATAATTGAGTCATTTTCTGCTTGGGCTTCGCTTTAGATTTTCTCTCTCCCTTGGCATTAAATACCGCTGGTCGATTGCTTTTATTATTTCCCGTTCTAGACAGCACCTTTCCTTCTCTGTCCCTCTCACTCCGCTTTCCTTTTGTGCTGCTAGATAGAGAAGTTCCAAGGGCCGATGGTGAAGTGGAAGAATTTCCAATTGTACCACCTACAACCTCATGGAGCAACAACTCCCTCTTCTTTACTCTATTGAAGCATGTATCTTCTTTACCAGTACTTTGTTCAGCCACGAGATTTCCAGGCAGTGGCACATCCATAGAATTCATGTCACAATTATCCATTTTTTGACCCATAAGGGACATGGAAGGACTTTGCTGTGAACTCTTGGAGGCTGCAGAAGGGAGGAAGAGCTTAGTTGGTGAACAATAAACGAAGTGGACTTTACAGCATGGGCAACTTGAACAAAAAAATTACAAGATGGAGACTACATATCCTACTGTGAAAATTAGAATATTCATTCAGGGTCTCGAAAGCAGCACAAAATAGATAATAACCAAATAAGTTCTAAGAGAATACCACTGCACAGAGATTGGAATATACTTCTGAGATTCTAACATCCCAAGGATGGATAGAAGTGAAGGGATTTAATTTGGAAGAATTACCTTCCAAAGCTGCTCGACGAGAAGTCCCGGTCAGAAAGATATCCCTAAACAAGGGCTCACTGAAGCAGCTCTCGCCAGTATTTTCATATTGTTTGCAACGGTCTAACGTACGTTTAACAAATGCCAAAGCAGCTTGCTTGGCCATCTTGTTGCTTGAACTCTTCCCACCGGTGGCATTTGGACCCCAATACATCTAAGAACAAAGTTGATTGTTATTGATGATAGGAAGATACACATGCAAAAAGATCACTAAAAGTTGATGTACTTATACAGTAATTTCTCAAGGCCCAGTATTCCTCTTGGACTTCTTAGTTCTTCATGCATTCACTATCGCAGTGAATCCACCATTCCCCAAACAGACAAGAATTACGTAATTTCTCTCCGCTCAATCATTCTCCAACATTATATTAACAAAGCATAAGAGTTGTTGTGGACCAATCTTAGAAATGTGAGACAATTTTTTATTGCTACCATTTTAGAACCATATTCTAAAGTTAGAGCTTTTCAGCAATTTGAAGACTGCTTCTATTTTTGAAATACCATCTTCAACTAGGTCGGATACTTGGTTCTTTTTATGTTTCTTTCCTTAATTTTTTCTTTTCCTTTCGTGTGTGCATGCATGTTTGTGTCTGCTATAGTTGGGGGGAGGATAAAAAGTGCTTGGAACCAAAAGCATGAAAGCATACACAGAATGAGAATAAGTTATGCCCATCCATCGAGCAAAGTGGGAAGGTAAATGTTGACCGAACAATTTGACATTTCTTGGCACTGAAGGGGGCATGGTTCAGCAAAAATAGTCAGTCTTTTCAATGGCAATGTCAAGTGGGCTAGGGCTAAGAATAAAATGATAAAAGCAATTCAAAGAGGGGAAAAGAATGAACACAGGAGAAAAGGCCATGAGGTGCTTCAGGAGACTCTTACACAGGTAAGAATGGGATCTGATAAAAACTTCAGAAGTTTATTCCCTATGAATTTTTAATTGTTGGCTTAAGTAGAGAAATGGAAGTATTATCCTTCAATATGTAACGCTGTATATAATTATTGTTGAAATTGGAGGGCTAATACATCAGACATCTATAGTCCTCATTCTCCATCTATTGGATAGAAAAACCTCTTTAACTCCCCCCAAACCCTCTTACAATCAACAGTTTCAACTCTTTCAAGGATATTGTATTAGCTTACATGAAATCTTCAACAAAAATCAATGGAGATAATTCCATTTAGGTGATTTTGAGCTTGAAAAACTGTTTCAATGAAACCGTATCAACAAAAAACACCTTTCCATAACTATTTTCAGCACGACCAGGATGGTCAGAGGGTTTGTTTTATCCCTTATAGCCTTGGTTTTCAGAGCGCTCTAACTGCCTATTAGTCTTTATCAACAATATCATCCAGTTTCCTTTTAATTCCAGCATAACCACCAACGGACAGAAGAATATCTCTTAAGCACTCTACATTCTCTTTCTCCACTCTACAGTCCACGGCAAATAACTAAAAATGTTCCATTTCTAAGCAAATAAGAAGAGAGGACGTTTTGCAAGAATGAAAACAAGGGCGAACCTATATATCCCTGTATACCCATAAAAAAGGAGTCAAAGGGAGTTGTTACTCGACAATAGTAAGAGGATATCTAGAAAATAAATGCATGTTTACAATTACGATAACAAGAATAATTCACAATGAGGAAACATACCATATACTTCTCGTAAGCCATTACTACAAGCTTGTCCATGGCATGTAGTTCGAACTCCCTAAGCAATCAAATAAATAACCACCTGTAAGTCACTGATGCATCAGAATATCAAGTAAGAGGAAAAATAATGGAATCTGAACCAAAAAAAGGTTACTTTTCTTGAGTTTCTCTTGTTTCTGCAGCAACCTTGATCAGTCTTTCCAAAAAGCCTTTGTTCTTGGATACCTATAATAGGAATAAACATGTGACAGCTGAATTACAGATAAAAATGGACAGATTCATCTCCGCAAAAGGTACCCAAAAATAAAGCATACAAGAACTTTGAAAAAGCACCTGCATGTGGTGTTTCTCCACTAATTGCATGATCTCATCATTGACTCCTTTGCTCTCCATTTGATCACCATGAGGCTGGTTTAAAAAGTAAATTTCAGATAAAAACCAGCTAAGCATGATTCAAATGACAAAAGTACTCATCCAGGTAATATATTCCCCCAAGCATATCAGCATTTCACACGGCACAAAACGCCAAAAGACAGAAACATGGTAGATACATAGCATTATCCACAAAAGAAAAAACTAGCAACATAACTATAGCATGAGATTAAATGGAAAAGTTTCCATTGCAAAAAATTTCGGTAAATACATACAGACAAAAGCAATAGGCATTCAATGTACTTATGTAGTTACCATGGCCTCAGGGAAGATTGCAATACTGTGAACCTCCAGGAGAAGTCTTTCATCTATACTCATGCAATCATATTTAACTTCTGAACACCCTGTGCTCGGCATCATTATTTGGTCTCTGACTAATCCGTTTATTGGATGATCAAAGCCTGAATTTATCCCTGTCCTTATCATGTCGACAATATCATTTTCATGCTCTTCATGTTCAGGAATGCGAGATACCATATGACCATTGACAGCCAGGGCACTAGAGTACCAATGGTTATGAAGTGGTTGGCAACTAAAACTATTTGATTCCATTTCTCTATCTAGCTTGAGCCTTGATCCATGTGCATCATTTATGAGGTCATCATTTTCAAAGCTGCCACAATCAGCCTCCTCCTCTGAAATTAGGGCGGCTATGAGCCTCTGACAAAGAGGTATCATGTTTTGATCTGACGCTGCAACTTCCATTTGTCCAGCAAGATCAAGCCCCATCTGTCTTTCTCCTTCAACCAACCCAAACCCATTGGGATAACTACACCAATTATCTGTATCAGTAGCAACAAAATTTGGTGTTTGAGTTGCAGACCCAAAATTTCCCTGCAAATTCATAAGAACAAAAACTTCAATTAGCGAAGTTGCAGAGAAACCAGAAACATCTCTCTTCACACGACAGGACTCGCCCATTTGTATTCAAAGTAACTATAAAAGAACCATAGAAGTTCTTAAGAATATATAAAACATGAGTTATACATTTAAAGGCATATCAGGAAACTCTTTTTTATCCATCTGGTATTGTCAAAAGAGCCATAATGTCACGTGCCCTAGTTATAGTTTGTCTCCTCCTATAAAATCACTCCTCAGACTTCCAATGATGAAAACCTCTTCATCTCCAAACTGCATCTATTGGGAAAGTTATATAGATAAATGCAAGGAATCTGAGTTTACATCCCAGTGGTTGAGGTGAATCAATCAATCAATTTCATCTGTAGACCAGCAATTCTTTGATGATGAATTGAGAGTCACAGAAACTTTCTCAATTTGCAAGGGTATATTCATGAAGAATTTGGCTCTCATCCAGAATCAGAAGATGAAAATTGGCATCTCTCGGTCATGCTTTCCTACTCCAAATTGAATGAACCACTTAACAAAGTGATCTGTTGAGGATCTCGATAACTAAAATGAACTGACACAGCCCACAGTCTACCTTAAAAAATTCCTTCTGGTCCTAGCTCAATCCAGATCTGCCTAAAGCATACCTAAGTGCTTGAGACATCACAGAAAGTCACTTGGATGACGAGTGGCTTGGTCCAGTTCATTCTGTTCTGAGGAGAATACTACCTCTACCAAGTTAGTTTATAGTGCTTGTAGCTGTACCAATGAAAGATATTACAAGATAATCCTTGAAACTGTACCATATTTTGCGATGGTGAACTATCTGAATGTATGATGGCAAAAAAAGAAACACCCTCTCTCAAACCAACTCTTCCTACAATGCGGACACAATCCATATACAGTCCTTACATGTACTGCATTCAACGCAATCATGGGTCCTCAGCAGCCAACTTAATTTTCCCCTTTGTCATGGACACTTTTACTCTAACCAATCCTTCATTAGTATCAGAGTCTATGAAACAATCATATAATTGAGGAATCCCAAAACCTATACCTGACGATGAATTCCATCTAATCTGCATTTCCCATATAAAAGAAACGAAAAGAGGATAATGAATTATATGTGATGTCAAACATGTTACAGGGTGATCAATGGGCCTGTCCAAGCCCTCTAGGTTGGCAAGTACACATATTTAAGAATTCCATCTACACTAGAGGATTATCAATTTACATAAATGAAAAGGTCCAAGACTAATAGATGAGCTTTGTCATTGAATATCCCACCAGATAATTTTCACACTTCCAATACTGGGTAAACAATAGCAGGCACGTGCTGAAGAGATTTTTCAAGAACAATGTCCTCGTCCAATTGCAATAAAACATCTTACACAAAAATTTTATAGAAGTGAATATGTAGAATGACTAAGGACATCATCTAAATTCACGACAAATCAGTCAAATAGTAGACTCTTAATAAGTTTTCCAGAAGAGGTAAGAAAGAGAAATGCCTGTTGCTTCAAATAAGCAATGTCTTCATCGAATATAAAACCAAAGACCGCTTCCATTTGCATCAAAAACTCGTTCGGGAACACATGAGCTGCAACCAAAAACCAATCGAGTGAAAACAAAAGGCTAATGCAAATATCGAAGGGAATGCAGAATTCTTCGAACACATACATGGATTAACGACAGCATTGGCAGCAGCCAATAGCTCTTCATGCCCATCATCGGAGCCAACTAAGATAATCAACAAAGAAAAATGTGACGATATCAGAAAATCTGGGTAACATGAGGCTAGCTCAACAATATGTACATTAGAAGTCGGCCAAAAATGAAAAGCAGATGAACAAGACCGAACACAATACCCAGAAAATCTGCAGCCACATTGACTGATGTATGCCGTTGACGAGGATAGGCCTTTCTGTCAGAAAGTTTTCTAGACGTTGGACGGCCAGCTTTGCTGTGAGTATGATACAAATTAAGAGATTGTAATCAATAGATAACACCTAAAGTCTCCTTGCATTAGTTAGAATTCCTAAAAAGAAATGACTGGAAAGTATGTCGTGCCTTTCAGTTCTGTCCAAACCAAGTTTGGTACTTTTAAGCTGTTGTGCAGTGTCCTCATTGCCAAGCTTCTCACTTGATACTGGCAAGAGGGATCTGGAGGAAGTAACACCACGCCCACTCCTTCCTTGCCTTCGGATACCATCTCCTAGGTCATCCCTTGGAATTAACTTATTCTTCCTTGATGATGATACTATAGTTGAAATCTTCTGTACAGAATGGCCAGATTTCTCATCCACTTCATCGGACTTCTTGGTTTTATCCCTTGATTTAAATTCAGCAGCTCCCCCATCCTCACCTTCTGATAACGGGGTGGAAGATAATGGTTCAGCTTTTAGTCTAACAGGCTGAGGAGAACTGCTCGGCATACGTCTAGGAAACCCCAATCCAACTTCATTTCCCACAACATCAGAACTGGTATCCATAGGAGAGGTTTCATCATTACTCGGAACAGATGGAACAAAATTTCTTCTCCTAGCAGTTCGGGAAATTTTCTGAGGCCTTGGCCAGCAAGCAACAGGTGGAGAGGAAGATTGCCCCGATGTTGTGCGTTTGCGACTTTGTGCCCCGACAGCAACAGAAGGCTTAGTTGTACAATTGGAGATCTCCCAATCATTAGACACAGTTGGACTGTTGACAACTGGGGACAACTTGGGTGCAACACCAGAACTTGATCTTGGACCTCTAACAGATGCATTCATTCTTGTGCTAGATGTAGGACTTGCAGAAGTTAAATCATCACGGGCATTTGTCCTGGGTTTAACAAGATAGAGAAATTGTAAATGATTACAAAATGTACAGAATGTCAAATCAACTAAAAAGTTAAACTATTAAACCGTTCTTGCAGTGAGATAAAGAGAACTCTCATCATGTCAGAAACTTGAAAGTCAAGAATTAAGAAGCTATTAACTAAAACAAACCAAGATAATATGTGGCACAGCAGATTAAACTGATAGGATGCAAATGAGAGCCCGCTTACATACAACAATAATTTGATATCTACGAGCTTATGTCTGAAGCTAAGGATATTATTCATACTTATTGACGGCTTTGAGATTTATCCGTTCCTTGTCTGAGATAGGACGATCTTTCTTGTCACGGGAACTGCTGTCCAGGTCAGCCTTAGGTAATGAAGTACGTGCACAGAAGCCACCTTGAGAGATAGCTTCTGCTTTTCCAACTCCAGGGTTTCCATTACCAACTCCTGGCCTACATTAATAGGCAACAGAAAGAAAGACTCAGATACATCTAATTGAAGTTTCATAAGAATTACATAGTGGAAGAAAAGAGCTGGCTACTTCTTTGACAATATGACACTTGAGATGGTGATTGCATAATAAATCATAAAAGAAAATGGGCTTCAACTTTGCCGCTGAATCACTTCAATAACAGTCTTTTGCCAGACACAGTGTTTGATGACATGCAAATAAATATCATGCTTGTGCCCCTACATTGTTATGAAAAAAGCCATGCTAATATAACGTCTTTCAATTACTAGAAATATAATGTCATTCAATTAGCGGAAGTTCCCATTAGGATTACAAGTAGATAAACCACCAACTCCAGGTAAAGATAATCATAACTTGGCTTTGCAGTCTAAAATTGTGAACAAATAAATATTTCGATCCTGTGCAGCTCGAACGGTAGCAAGTAATGCTAAAATCTCTTGTATGTGCAGAAAATTTTAAGTAAAACAAACAAAAGAGGATTTCAACCCTTTTCATACAGAATAACACTTGCAAAACACATTAAAAATCTCACACTAAACTTATTTAAGTATCCTATGAACAATGAAGCAGTTGAATTGGTGATGCCCGTGTCGATTTAATGCTGTTAGCTAAGCTAGCCAGGTACCTTTCTCAGGATAAACATGCAAATATCTGTGAAAAAACTAAACTAATTTGAAATGTCCAGTTACATATATAAGCCGACTACAAGGATCCCCGGTTCTAGTCAAGTGAATTAATTATGTCAATTTTCATTTTGTTAGGGGCATGAACTTTCAAGTTTATGCAGTTTATAATATCAGCAGTTAGGATGGCTTTTCCACTTCTCCTTCAGATTATCCAATCCCGATGTAAAATCTGAGTCGAGACTTGCTGCCATGGACTCTTCCTCATGCACACTTTCTCTAAAACGAATGCCTAGCAAGGATAGCCATATGATCCAGATACAATTTGAGAGTTACTTACGGAATAAAACAGACGCGCATACCCCAACTCAAAAAACTTTCAGATTTCAATCTTTCATATTTAAACAATAAAACATTATACTGTCCAACCTTATTTTAGAAGGTTAAAAACAACTTTCACTCTCAGCAGGATATGACATAAACACAAGGAAGATGCAGTCAGTGATCAATCCACCATTTTCTTTCAATGCAAAATACAGAAGAATCAATAACATGCCATTGCTTGTAGTATCAAAACCAGAGATGAAAAGGATAGAAATTAAAAAATTTACTAACGCGAAATATCACAAAATCCTCTATGAATGCAGATCGATTGCTTCGTCGACCACTTATCAAGTGCCTACAGTGATTTCCATCCTTTGTAGCCAAATTATAGTCAAATAAACTTTTAGCATTAGCCAGCTGAAAAAATGAAGGTGAAAGAGGATAATCCGTACTAGTGAAAGCCAAAATTAGTCAACTCGGCCATTATTGAGGTTACTGACTGAAACAGCAGTCTATCTACACCAAACTTTTTGCATATCTATTCCGATTAACTTTGCTCACTCCTGCTTGTGACTTGGGCCTTGCCCCAATTGTGGTATTCAGAAATTATTCAGAAATTGTACATATAACAAATAAATAATGAGTACATGTTTGGTGAAACCTGAAATGCACAATTGTTTTGCAATGACAGGAAATATCATGCACAAAACATGTTGATCTGCAATGATTATTCTTTTCCCTGGTACTTGAAATATCATTGAGTTTTGTTAACACCATGCTTGGTCTATATCTATTGCTTGAATTTATAAGGATAATGCACTTTTTGTCATTATTATTTTTAAAAAAATGAAGAAGAAGAATAGAAGCACTAGGAGGTAATCTTCACTAAGAGATGTACAAAGTTGTCTTAGTTCCTGAACTTCTTCCACCAACCACACTCTAGAGTAATGGAAAAGCACGAGGCAGTCATACAGAAATCATTTCTGTGATACTAGCATAACCGAATAAGAAAGGTTGACTATACAGAGAATTATAAGATGTACCTGAACTCATTTGGCTCATTATTCAACTTTGGTCGGGCATCGTTAACAGATCTTTGCTGCATTCCTTGTTTGGAATCCCGGTAACCATCAGCAGGTTTAGCAGAGATTGCACTCGGTGGAAAATCCAACTTTATTCCAGACCGCTTCTTCTTCATTTTAGACTTTTCCCAGCCATCAATGCTGATTGACAGTGTCCTTTCCTCACACTGAGAGGCACCACTATTTGCTAGCTTAGGCTGTTCCCTTTCCCTATCAGCAGGCCCGAATGGCCTTACTGATGTATTAGCCCGTGCATCCGTCTATATCAATCCGAAAGAAAATGTCAACCCACCCAATGTAACAATAGAGCAGAAAACTTTTGCAGATCAAAAAGATCAGTAAGCTAATGACACCACACAAAAAAAAGTAACAATCCACAGTTACCATTTACCCAATATGATGAGCAACATCATGAACCAAGAGCACACATAATAAGGCCTTACTGATATTCCTAGAAAGTAAAGTAGCAAGATACTGACTTATTTACCAGTAAACGCGCTTCAACCAAATCAATTGAAAATAAAGAGTTGAGCGGCAATTTTTAACACAAACTAGAGCATAATTCAAATATGACACTATACTAGCAGGGTATGGTCTTATACTAGCCTTGTTCAGGTCCTAACAATGTTAAATAAAGAGGCGAACTACTGGCTAACAAGTGTATCCATTTATCTATAAAAAAATAGAATTAGCTTGTTTATCATAACAGTGTACACGAAAATTATTTATCTGCATTTGTTTAGCAACAAAATTAGCCATCTTAGCAGCCAAGGCTTCAGCTTGTAGAGGATCATCAGTGTCAAATTTGCAAAGGTTCCACAGCTGTGACTTCTTCACCGACTGCTGCTATTAAGCCATAGGGCCACATTGCTACATCTCCATTTGGTTTTACAAAACCAATGAGGAGGAAGAGACAACTATAATCGAACTCGATTTATTTGGTTTTGGATTTTATCATTCACAAATACTCGTGTGATTATGTGCTATATCAATACTAACTGTATTCACATTAAGTAGACATCTCTGTGAAACATTTGCTTGATAAAAAGAATAAAAAAATAAAATAAGAGAGAAATTTGGAAGCTCGAATGACCCTAGAACTTGTGGATTCCACCGGTTCCAGTTTCAGGGTGGTAATAGGGCAAAAGATAGGCTTCAGGTCCAAAAATTAGGAAACAGGGTCCATAGGGTAGGTTCAAGGTAAGGCAGACACCCTAGCCACCTTGGAAACTTGACAAGCACGGTAATTAATATAATGGGTCATGTTTCAAATGGGATCTGGACAAGATAATTTGAAAATGTCAAGCTGGAATGATTTATTTAAGTGTACATTTTTTACTTAACACCACACAAACAGAGTCCGAGCACACAAATTGCCATGGCATCCCAAATACAATGGATGAAAGAAAATCTAATGGATGCAGAGTTTTAAAACAACCGGCAATATTAGTACGAAATAATTTCATCGCAACTAAATAGGTGAAAAATAAATAACAAACAACACGATAACCAGGGCAGGAGAATTGTCATTGTTGAACATATTAGCTTCATTCACAGCAGAACTAGAAGATCACCAGCCAGCACTAAGAGGCCAAATGCAAATTATAGCTAAAGCACAATCAATTCTCTAAATTATTAAGATAGCTCATCAGAAAGTAAACCTTTGTATCCACTAATGAGGTTCGAGTCCGTTTATTTGGAACCGATCCTTTAGTCCGTTCGTCTGACTTTTGCAGACCAAGCTCAAAACCAACAGTGGTGGTGTTATTTTGGGTTCCTATCTTAGCAAGGCCGGATCCAGCCATAGATCGGTCACTTGATATCATGGCACCAGAGCGATCGTTGATAAAAACATCAGAACGAGATCTCTTCTTTCCAGATAGACTCGGGAAAAACTTGTTTAGTTTCAATAATGCCTCGCCAAATATTCTCGCTCGTTCCCTGCCGAATAAAGCACTTTCACAAACTGATCTGATTTCCAATTTTTAAAATGAGATACACAACGAATTACCTGGCCTTATCACGCAAACCAGTTCCGATCCGTTTAAGATCCTCCAGAGATGGCGAACCTAATAGCTTGCCTTTTGAAATGCTTGAAGGAGCATCATCAGCTGAAAAGCCCAGAGCACTTAGACCTCGTTTTAAGTCAACCTGTTTATTAGACCTATGATCCGCAGCCTTCGAATCAAATTGTAAGGATTGGAAGAAATTCATAACTTCCGTCTTTGTTATTAAAGTACTGTTCCTTAGCATTGAATTCTCCATGCTCTCACGAAAGCTGCCTGACCTCTCCATCGGAGATGCTATGTGGGATCCACGCGACCCACTGCCATATAGTGACCTATCGGGGCTGCTAGAAGACAGATCAAATTTACTGGATGATGCCATTGCATCAGCTTCTCTAATTCATCAATGTCACATATCTGATCAGCAGACTGAAACATGACAAAACTGCAGTGCTGCCGGACATATGGATCAGTTATATGCCCTCAAGAAAAAGGTAGAGCTGAGTCACCTGCAAAAATTAGTAGGAAAGCTAAGCGTCAATAACTTTCAAAGTGTATAACACTGCTTCTATCACTAAGGTTTGGACTAATACCAAAGACTAATATATGACCAGCATTATGAGCAGCATGAGCGAAGTCCAGAAACTGCCAATGCTGGTTCAACTGACAAGAAGTTCGAAAAGTTATCTTATTTTAAAGAAACGGTCTGATATGTACAAAACATTCTGTCTAAAGCTGTTTATCCAGTACCAGAAAATCTTCAGTGATCTTTCATTGTTTGGATAATCACTTCAATAAATTTGACAACAGATTCCCACGTTAACTTATAATCTTTGTATTATATAATTGATTATTCAGCTCAATCTAGTGCAAGAGATTGGAGAGAGCTCTTCAGCAAGAAGTACAACAATAAAACAAGAAACTGCTGATACAAAGAATCAGGAGATGCCATAACATTACTGAATCTGTGTGACATAATACTAAGAATTATATCTAATAAGATGATTGCTGTTAAGGAGAAATTATTCAACAGTGTTCTGAACATCAACTGGACTGTCCTTTCCGGCCATTTATTCAACCGTGTTATCTCTCTTCTGCCATTGAACTTTTCTTAGTCTCAATTTGATCACATGCCGATAGTATCTATCATGTAATGTGCTTGATTACAAATCAGCAATAAATGCTTCATTCTTTCAGGAAAAATGACTAACGAACAAGGAAAGCACCAGTGCACTGACATGAGTACACAACCTATTCTTGCGGTTAACTAAGTTGAGTCAAATACTCAGCATCCTAAATTGCAGATGCGTAAGTTTTTATTCTGCAAAAAATTGTCCTGATGTCCATTTACTTGTCTCGGTTTCAGTTAAAAATTCTTCCACTTCACTAGCATGTGTGCTTTCCATTGCTCTTTACATCATTCTGTAACTCCCACTTCCACTTTTTATTTCGATATGATCAGTTCACAATTACTATGAGCCAAAACATCAGGGATGCAAGATCCTATAATCTCTCAGCAGAGGAAAAATTATAGGACATCCAATCTGCTCAACTGGAAAGCTTATCGACCCTGGTTCCATAATTTACTACATTATCCTCGTGTGGTTCTTTAGATCTTTTCTGTGCAACTTGTAGATGCACAAAATGTCTTGCTCTTCAACATTTCTTGTTCTGAGTATCAGCACTGTAACTTCCCAAAAAATACCCATCGAAAGAGATTTTTCCACTCGTGCAAAGGCATACTATTAAGCATGAGACTTGGGCTAGAAGCAGAAAGTTGAAAGTTGAAAGTTGCTTCCACATTATATGTCTAAAATCTCATCAGAGTAGTCATAGCACCACACATTTTCAGGTCAAAACTTTTGTAAATTGAGATCCCAAAAACAAGGAGCTTCCTGGCACTCATTGGATATACCGGCATCTAAAGATGATCTAGATAACCATAGTGGGCCACATTCAAACCCCTATCTGCCTACACAATAAGTCAAACAGACAGAGAAAAGTCCATGTCAATGCAATCAAACATCAAGCAAAAGAGCAACTTTAGTATTTCCCATTAAGGGCAAGAAATTTAAGTTCTCAGCCCAATAATGCTAACAATCAACTATAGCATCTAGCTCAAACACTGTTGCACACTTGACGAAGCAACTAAAGCCCAAATGGCCAAGAGAAACGTAAATGCATTTCAACAGGCGCTCGATGGTGTCTTTCCTTATTCTACTGCCGCTACAATCCTCATGAATAATGTAAATAGAAAGTCTAGTTCCCTCGTTACCCTTCAACTTAAAAACTAATACTAAATATCTATTATTCCACAAACTTCAGCATGATATCAGGATGCAACCAGTCGCAGCAACAATTTGTACTTCCTCATGCTTGCTCCCTATCAAGCATGCACGACGTGAGCATTAACACTTTACTACGGAAAGATCACATTCTTTTTCCTCTATTCCGGCCAATGACAGCTTCCCTAAAACTAACTCCCCTTCTCTGCTCAGTTCAAGTTCAAAACCCCCCCCTCTCTTCCCACCACTTAAATCAGAGAAAACATTTCCACACGCTCAAGATACTCCACCCCCACGGAACTTGACCACCACGTTTCCTCGGAATACACATTCATCCAAACTCCAGTCCAATCACAGCTGAACACGTGAAGAAACCCCGTCCAAAATTACACCGAGCATCAAAGCACCGCCGCACCGGAAAACCGCCGAATTGCAGATGCCGCCACTCGAATCAACGGAAAATGCCGGAAACAAGTGCCCGGAATCCAGCTCAACGCACCGACAACCAGCTCTCGATCGGAGAATCAAACCCTAGAACTTCAATCAAGCTGAGCAGCTAATCAATGCAGAATTTACCTCTCCAATCGCGGACGCCGGAGGGAGGGAATCAAAACGGAGGAGACGAAACGAGCTCGCCCGATTCCGGCGAAGGAGGCGGAGGAGGAGGGAGGGAGCGAGCCGGGCGCGGCCGCCGACGCGAAGGCGGGTCCGAATTGCGGGTTCGGAGCTCCGAATCGGAGAGGTTCGTTCGTACGAAGCTATGGAGGTCGAAGCCACCCTTCTCCTTCCCCCTGGAGTTTTTGATCGGCAATGAACTGGCCCGCCCCGGAATTACGTTCTTGCCCTCGTCCGGCTTCGCTAATAATGGAAAATAAATTCCGAGTGCCCAGACATTTCTGGAAATTTGGAAAAATATTTCCGGCTCATTTAAAACGGGGAGTCTCCATAGCTCATGGGTGTTATGCTATGTACCAAGATGCAAGTTATCATCCTATAAAAAATAAATTATTTAATTATTATTATTATCATCATCACAATTCTTCTTCTTTTTTTGAGGATATTACTTGAGTTTTTCACGGCCGCCTTGTCATGCTAAAAAAGTTTCGAACACCGCACGACCAGGAAACATTTCAATGCTTAACTATGTATACGATCCCTAATTAGTAATTTCGTGGCCTGTCACAAATGGAAGTTATAGAGACCGTTATCTTTAACGGCTATAACAGTTACGAATGTCCTAGAAATTAAAAAAAAGGTGCTTAAAGTGTAGTTGGAAGCTCTCGATCGAATTTCTATTAGTATTAATAACAAACTGTGAATTGATTTCTCAATATAATCTCTTTCGTGTTTATTGTTTATGAGGACCCGTGTCGTCATGCAATTAGACGAGCATAATGGAAAAGCAATACTGAATGATGCAAAAAAGAGTGTAACTAATCTAATGATTCTCTTTCGACCAAAAAAATCTAATGATTCTCATCGAATCAATGGACATGTTGGGATGCATAAGTGACTTCATTTACAATAGTCTAAGGAAAAAGGGAACATCATTTGTATGTAGGTCTTTTAGATCCCGTACATTTAAAAGAGTCGAGACGCATATAATTTGAGGACGATTCTTTGGACAACACGAACACACTCAAACACTAAATCGATCTATCAATCTCGGTTTCAAAACCAAGCGGCGTCGTGACTTACACTCCGTCATTTCCTTTTTAGCTTTTGAAATTTCACGGATTACATAAATCGTATATTGTCTACTAAATTTCGCGAGAGGTAACTGCACTTCCTCTTATTTTCAGTATATTATCTCCCCCGAGTTTCGAGGCTAGTAATTTTGTACGATTTTTATTCGGAATTACATCAACCCGCGTTCGATTTCCCACGGGGAGCGCAAGAGACGGAGATCTCGTCCCGGGCGTTCCTTCTTTTTCTTTTTCTTTCCCCCCCTCCCTTTTTGAAAAAAAAAAAACTCAAAGGAAATTAGCAGTAACTGGAATCAAGGGCCGGAAGCGCAGGTCAGTTTTCACGACACGTACAACAGTCGGATGGACCCGGGAACGAACTGGATTTTTAGTGTTTTACCAGTAATAAAATGTTCAACGGAAAACTGCCATTTCGTCAAACAAGGTGTGTAGCGACAGCAACGACCGCGAGAAATAGTTTTGTTTTGTCATTTATTTTTTTTTTCCGCAACAATTTTTACGTTTTTTTGTTTCGGCCCATGTTTTTTCCTAAGAAGTCCACGACAGTCAGACCATGTCTCCATTTAATGGGCCGTACGTACTTACCATCCAAGCAAAGCAATCTGTCCAGACTCCATTCCTTCCGGCATCCGAGCCCGGATTTTCTACGATGTCTCGACGGACCGATCCACCCTTCTCAAAGGCGTCTTATCCCGGGTCCGTGTCGCCGGTCCCGGTCGCTCGATCGGACGAACGAAAAGTGCTCGCGGGTTTTCTTTGGCCGGGGTCTTTCCTTTGATGGGTTGCTCTTTTGTCGAAATCTAAATGCTTGGTTTCTTTTCATTACAGAAGTTCGTCATCCCTACTTCTTCGCAGCTTCCTAACACATTCCAAGATCTTCAGATGTTGACCCTCTTCCGTTCTCGAACGTTTCGAAAAACCTCCCCAAGCATAAGCAGATGATCGCATTGAAAGACGACCCGTGCGAAGGGTAGTACAGAAAAGACAGGAATTGTCGATTGATGGCGATTCATTTCGCCCCCCACGAAACTGTTCTGCTCGGCGGCGGCCGAGATCTCTCCGTCGGGGGGGGACATTTCCGTGGAGGTCCCGAACAAAACCGGCATGGTCAACCGGCGGCATGATTATCTATTCATCTCGAGGCTTACTGTGCCCGCTGAATAGGTGCATTCGGGCTGTCAAGCAAAGAAGAAGGCTTAAAGCAAAAGGGAAGGCAAGAAAAATCATGATTTTATTTTCGATACATGGCAAAAGAATATGACCGGACCTAAAAATACATCGGAGGAGGCCTCAAAAGAGAGGAGAAGGAAAAAAAAACAGTGTAGATCCTATGGTTTCCGACCGGTATCGTGCCGTCATTGCGATGCTTTTACTTTCCGATCGGCCGGCGAGAGGACCGGGACCGATCGTCCCCGGGGGGGGATCCATAGACTCAACCCGAGAAAAGAGCTCTCTAAAAGCTAGCAAGGAACGTCAATGAACAACAGGTCACGGAATCACTGTACAAAAAACACACCGCACGCCAAAGACAAGCTATAGGAAAGGGGTCACGGCCGGGCCGTGGTGCAACAGATTGTGGGCGATGTGCTCCCGGGCCAGCTGGGCCGTCGCCGACCTCACCGCGTTCTCGGCCACCATCTCGTCGTCGAACAGCTCGAACCGCTCCGCCGCCGTCACCGGCTCCTCCCTCGACTCGCATATGTTGTGCAGTATGCAGCAGGCGCCGAGCACCACCGGCAGGTCCTGCAGCTTCACCTCCGTCCTCTTCTGCAAGCACGCCCACCTCCCCTTGAGCCTCGCGAAGGCCTCCCTCGCGACCCGCTGGACCGCCCCGACCCGCTCGTTGAACTCGTGCTGGGCCCACGTTTGGTTCTTCTGGGTGTACGGCACGAGGACCCAGTCCGTCAGCGGGTGGCCCGAATTGCCCACGATCCAGACGTCGCGCAGGAGACCCCGGCTCGCCCTCTGGTGCAGGGCCGACTTCTCGAGGACCTGGTCGTCCGGCAACGAGCCCGGCCACCCGATGCAGATGTCGGTGAAGGCGCCGCGGTCGTCGACGACGCCCTGCACGGTGATCGAGTACGACGTCCTCTGGTTCCGCTCCGTGTGCCGCTTGTTGTAGTAGTCGGCGACCCGGGCCTTCGGGGCGATGATCGGCACGTGGGTCGTGTACATTGACCCGGCCACGTTCGGGATGCCGGAGAGCGACTCGAACCGGCGCTTGATGTGGCCCAATTGGGGCTCGTCGGGCCACTGCAGGAACTTGGGCATCAGGACGTCCTTGATGGCGGCGCACACCTCGAGCACCAGCTTGTGGCAGGTGGAGATGCCGAGCCCGAACCGGTTGGACACGAGCCGGAGCGGCTCCCCCGTCGCGAGCCGCCAGATGCAGACCGCCACGCGCTGCCGGACGGGGACGGCCTCCCGGAGCATCGTGTTCTTCTTCGTGACGGCCGCGTCGAGCTCGTCGCAGATCATGTCGAAGGTGGCCCGGCTCATCCGGAACGCCGCCCGGAACTCCTCGTCCGTGACGTCGGGGCGGCTCAGGTTGTCCCACCACTCCTTCTTGCGGTCCTTGACCCACAGCCTCCGGGTCGATCCGGCCACCGGCTCGACCGGACCCGGGGAGCCACTGTATCCGCCGCCGCCGCCGCCGCCGGCAGCCGGCGCGCGCCGAGCTCGCTTGCCGCCGCCGTTCTTGCTCTTGGCCTCGTCCGGAACCGCGGGAACCGGCTTCTGCTGCGGGGGCTCGTCGGCCCGGACCCATTTCTGGTCGCCATCTTCCGGGGCGTCGAAAGAGAAGAGGGAGGCGAGGAGGTCCCCGGGGGACGGGGCGGGGGGCGGGGGCGGAGGCGGGGGCGGCGGCGAAGGAGGGGGCCTTGTCGGAGTCGTCGTCGCCGTCGCCGTCTTCGAGTCGGCGGCGCTTGAAGGGGTGGGGGAGGAGGTCGAAGGCGTCCATGTCGTGCTGCTGGAAGAAGGCCAAGATGTGGGAGAAGTCTTCCTGGGTGACGAGCGGGGAGGAAGAGATTTCCATCGTCGTCACGGGGGAGAGCGAAGGCGGTGGCGGTGGCGGTGGCGGTGGCGGTGGCGGTGGCGGGTTTTGGAATGGGGGGTAAGGAGGAGGAAGGGCTCGCGAGTTTAAATACGGGCGGAGGGAAGCGTGTGCGGCCGTGTGAACGCGGTGCTTTGACGGCGGTTTGACTCGCTCTCTCTCTCTCTCTCTCTCCGTGTGGTGTTGACCGCTCTGCAGCTGCAACGTGGGTGGGGCGAACAAAAATGAAAAAAAAAGAAAAAAGAAAAAAAGATGGGATGGGGTGCGGGGAATTTTCACGCGGTTGGGGATGGCGTCTCGGACTTTTGTCAGTAAGTTTTCTTAAATAAAAAAAAAAAAAATATGCGGGTTTATATTTTCATAGTGATTTGGGAATTTTTTCCATAGATTTTTCTCCCACTCGAGACCAAGCATCTGATGAGAGAGAAACGGGGGATAATTGTTCAAAAAGTTCTAAAACCTATTAGACGACGGCTAGTCCAGTTAAAAACATTTTAACCATTCTAATTTAGTCATAAAGTTATTATACGGTAGCTAATTTAGTCTTAAATCATCTAACTATGTCAATTTAATCTTAAACATTTTGACGATTCGTCGATTTAGTCATAAATATTTTAACGATGTTTCAATTTAGTCTTTCCGGATAGTTTTTGCCGTAAATCGCCAAGGACTATACATTTGATGACGGTAAGGACCATATTTGTTGAGAACGTGTGTCTCGAGTTCGACCCCGGTGAGCAAAACCCAGTATGAATGGAAGAACGTGGGATTTCAAACTCGCCTGAACTGATACTCAAATTTGGGGGAAGTGCACCGATCACACTGACTAGAAGAGGGGCTTCTGAAGTCGACAAGACAGTAAGTCCAACGTGGACTTTGAGTCACCGTGGGATTCCTCGCGTGCGTGTATTTGTTAGGTGGGTGCCTTTTGAAGAGCCGTCGTGAGCAGATGAGTCTTCGGTGCTAGCAATCACGCGACGTCTTCATAACGAATCGAGAGGCTATTCCATGAGAAATTGCGAGGCTCAACACCACGTGAGAATACGGAATGTAAATGGAGGCCGGTAAGCACCGAGAGTGTCTGACTATTTCGAGTACGGTTGTAATATTTGCCGTATGCAGCATCGGTCACGCCGGCTTAATCACGTATAAATTCGATATCCAATTCATTTCCCGGTCCTTTTTTAATCGCGCCTGCACTCGATCGTTTGTTTCCACGACAAGACTAATCAGATCGTCGACCACACAAGCACCGCGAAATTCACACGAAACAGAGACTTTCAAACCACGGCATCGCGTTTCATTTTTCCTCAAAAAGCTCTTCCCGAAATTCAAACTTCTTTCAGTTGAAGCGGGCACGGCCCCATCTTCGGGCATTGACGGACCAAGCCCTAGGACAAAGACCCATCATCGATTGACGGATCCAAAAAAAAATTGCTGATGGCTATGATGACGTCGGCACGTGAGAAGAAAGGAAAAAACGGCAGAAGCTTCGCGCAAAAGAACATAAAAAAGAACGGAAGAGCAAATCCTTCGGTTGGAAGAGACAGGGGAAAGGTGGGAACATGACTCGGACCGAAGTTATCCTCTCCGTTTCGAGGGAAGCCCATGATTAGGACATCTGCTGGCATATGTTCTATCCTATTCTTCGGATCCTTCGCCTTTCTCTGCCCAGTTTTGACTCGCCGACCGCTCTTCTCCGCCCTTTTTCTCTCCTGTGTGCTGGGCGACTGTTGGTTGATTGGATGATGTAAGGGAATAGGAGAGGAATACTTGTGTACAGTAGTGGGGATTGATGAAGCTTCCTGCTGATTGCGGGAAAGCATGTTGTCTTCTTTTTTATTTTATTCTAGTCGATAATTCTTCCCAAGCAAGACCGGTTGGTGTGCCCTTTTTCATCCACGACCCGTTTTTTTCTAAATTAATTGTTTTTTTTTTCCATGTTGGTGTAGGAGATGGCAGAGTAAGTGACGGATGCGGGAAAAAAAAAATTGACTTGCTTCCAAGCCTTTCCGGATGCATAGCGTTTGTTTCGCCGGTGAATGATTTGAAAAGTTTTTTTTTGAATATAATTATTGGTATCGTTTACAAAAATAAACGAACGAAAAATATTTTTATCATTCGCGACAATGACTGGACATAAATTGGTATCAACAATGAAATATTTTCATCGACTAATTAGAAGCGATAATTTTGAACGAACAAAAAATTTTTTTTTTTCAAGATATTAATTTTTCATCGGCTAATTAGAATCAATAATTTTGGGGAATATCTTTTTCAAGATATTAATTTTTCACGAAAGAAACGTAATTTTATTTGGCTCTTTTTCCCCTCAGAGGTAGTAATTTTTATAAGAATGCTTGCCATTTGGATCTTAGCTTTAGAACCCCTTGATATTCTCAAGGAAAAAAAGGGGAGAAATTTAGAAACTTGGAATTTTGAATTTAATTTGACATTGAGCACTTGAAATTTACCAACATATGGTTATTGACATATAGATCTAAATATACGTATGTTTTCTTAACTCCAATGTTTTTTTTATATAATCAATTCCATAGAGAACGTAATAAATAGTTTCTTGAAGTATTTTTTTGGTCAATTTTTCTTGAAGTTGAACAACCAGCATTTGTAGATCATTTTCATATTTTGTTGCGAAAGTGCAATCGATGACCTAAAACTTTAAGAAGTAAAATTAAATTCTAAAACTTGAGAAAAAAGTGTAATCGATTCATAAAACTTCTAAAAAGTGCAATTAATAGAAGGACTTGATTTGATAAATTTGATAAATTGTACGATTCAAAGTGGGTGCCCAAGGTATTTTAAATCATTTTGTGACAGAAATTTTTTTTTTGATTACATTTTTTTAAAAAAAAGTTCTAGGAGTGAATTGTACCTAAAAAATTAAATTTGACAAAGTTTTATGATTTAATTATACTCTTTGAAATTTTAATACTCGATTACAGTTTCGTAATAAATTTTAGAATTTTCAATGGGTTTATTACAAAAAGAAAAATTAGGCAATGCGGGCCAAATCAGGAGCGACAGCAGAAGATAGAGCGATCAAATCGATCGATTTAGAGACAGGTGGTGGAGGTGGTGGTGGGGAGCGGACAGGTGCGAACGAAACGCCGTACAAAAGGGGATCAGCGACTTACGTTGTCAATGTGTATCACACCGGCATCGTGCCATATCCCGTTTTGGCATCGGGATTTGGTGTCTAGCGGGCGTCGCTGTCGCGGCCCACGTCACTGCCGACGTCTGAATTCCCCTGCTTTCTCCTGCCTTTATGACACTAATCGCGTCACCGCTAAAAAGCAGGGTCCAAAAGAGTCCCCAATCTTTTCCCCTTTACACAGCGGAAAGTTGACCGAAGGGCCCCGAGAGCGACTGATTGCGTGGCCAGTCGATGAGTAGCGATGAGCTGAAGCAAAAATAAACAAGTTTTGGATAATGAATGGGCAATTCGGATCGAAAACATGGCTGATGGGTGAAGGTATAATTAAAGCTTCGAAAGACCGTCTTCCGATGAATTTCGTGTACCTATCTGATAGATGCTTTATTCATATGAAATGAGCTTCCATGCAATTTCAGGAGAAAATCTTATCTGGAATCATTTAAATGATTGCATTATGTTTAGTTTCTATGTCTATCCGATCGCTGACCCATTTAGCCAGCGCCAAATTACCAATTACTTCAACACTAGCACATGCATTGTCAAAGTCATTGTCAACACCTTCGATAATGACCCTCAATCTGTAGCATTTGCATTGCTTTCAATCATTCCGGAATTTGCAAAATCACCCGTGTCGTGAAAATCGTGGAGGACATGCTGGCAATGGACACTCCACACCTGTTTTCTAGCATGATTTCTCTTCTTTCTCTCCCCAATAATTGGCCCCCAAAAATGTTTTTATATATATATTCTTTTCAAAAGTATCAGAAGGAGTTGAAGCAGCCAGAGATACTTTCGGTCGTTTAAGAATCCACCATTGGACATCGGTAAAAGCAAAAGTTTATAAAAATAGTGTTCGCTGAGCTGATTTTTTTCCTTTTTTCACGTCACTTTCCTGAGCCACAGTTGTTGGTCCGCCATGTATTGATCTGGTACGTAGCTGCAACCGAGTTCAGATTCTCTGATAGTTCATGTTTGAGCCGAGGCACTGATACCAACTCTCTTCGTAAGACAACAGGATTAGGAAAAGTAAGGGAGAAATTTATACGTACATGAGAGGATCTCTTCATTTGCGCACCCCAGACACCTGCTCATCATCTGTTTTGGTGAAGTTGATGTAATTCTCGACGGTGGGGCGGCGACTTAATGATCTGGACGAATTGGATGTCATTCCCCACTTTGCAATGTCTGGCATTCCTCGAGCTCTTTTTGAACCACTAAGACAGATTTTACTGAAAAGAATTAGCTTGATACTGAAGTTAATCAATCCGGACACGACGAGACTTGTCCAAGGTAATAGGTGACCAGATCCCTGAATATGCCTGGAAATGGCTAAATGAAAGGGGGGAGTGAATTCACATGGTAAAGAAACAAGTGGCATCCTCATTATATGACTATAGACAATATTTCTCATTGTTCAGGCATTTCTATAGGAGAAAACAGGGACGAATGATGGTCCTATTCTTCCAGAGAACAGCGTGCTATAGAACTATGTACAGTCTTTATATACAGAATATAAAAGCGAACAAGTTACAGAAAGCTACAACAGATCAATCGTGATTCCCTTCGAAAGTCACCCGGGATCTCCAGTCATGTATGGCAGAGCGTAGAGTGTGGTTGGGTACAAGAACCGTATGCTGGAGCTTCTTCCTGGTTGCTGGGGATACGCTGTGCTTTTCAAGCCATGCCTTTATTGCTCTGTGCTCGTATGTGAAACCATCAGCAGCAATATATGGATCCTGCATCACCTCCTGCAAGATATGCACAAAACCAGGTGTAGTTGATATCGGGACACGTGATTAAAATGAAAAAGCCTGCTTGCGTGATGAAAGGAGAAAAGGAAGAAGAAAGAAAAAGGATTATCTACAAGTGTAGAGGGAAATCATCACCTGAAGGATTGGACAAAAGTAGTGGCTTGGAGCACATGCGTTCTCTCTTTCAACTCTAGCATTAGCATTTGCAAAATCAGCCAGCTTCTTAAGAACCGGTAAGACTTCATTCTCAAGATCTGGTCTATCCCTGCACCTAAGTTTCAAACATTTGAGAGCAATTTGAGCCAATTCCTCTGTTTCAGCAACTGGCCAATCTTTAACGGTATTGTCCAGAATGCTTGCAAAGGAGCCCCTTTCCATGGCCTCCTCAGCTTTGGATAGAAGCCCATTTGGGTGACGACCCATCAACAATTGAAGAATAATAATTCCAAAAGCATACAAATCCGATTTGGGTCGAACAGTTCCTGTTCTTTGGTATTCTGGATCCATGTAGTATATTGTACCTGCCAACACAGAGTCCCTATATTCCGTAATGTTATCAGGAACTACATCAGAAATAAGTTTGGCCAATCCAACATCCCCGATCTTGCTCACGTAATTTCTGCCCAAAAGGATATTTCCAGGTTTTAAATCCCTGTGTACAATGGGGGCAGGTTTCGAGTTGTGCAGGAATGCAAGTCCACAAGCAACTTCAAAAGTTATCTGGAACCGAACAAACCATGGAAGAGATGGCTTGCCATTCTGCCTGTAGATATACTCCTCCAAGCTTCCATTTTCCATGTATTCATAAACCAGACCACGAATCTCTGGGCAGGCTCCGAGTAGCAGCACCAAATGAGGATGCCGAAGTTGGCTAAGAACCTCGACCTGCAAAGGACGGGGAAAACAGCAGCAGTCAGTGACAATGATCAAATTCACTTGAAGCTCCACAAAGTGGAATAATTTGGTGAAGAAGATAGCATCTAAACATAAAAAAATTAGTCCATAACCTTTGTTCTACTAGAGGCAAAAAGTACTAGCAGAGGAATAGATGATTATATCAACCCTAGCTGTCGGAAAATCCTTATAGAAGAGATGTACAATGCAATTCCATAAGTAGAAACAAAGAAGTCCTAAGAAGAAAGAAGTCCCCAGTAGAGGCTAGAAAAGCTATGTTACTTCACAGATGAAGTAAATTTTCAGACGAAATGTGTGATATTGACCTAAATATGGATGAATTAGCAGACGAATCACTCAACAGAAATCTTGCACGTAATGAAACTACAGTCAAGCACCAAGATGTGACAGAGGAAGGGTCAGGTTAAAGGGACACCTCTCTCAGGAATTCCTCTTTCCTCTCACATGCATCTGATCGCAGAACCTTAACAGCCACAGGAGTGTGATCCAAATTGCATCTGTAGACTTTCCCATATGCTCCTTCACCAATCACGTTGGTTTCAGAGAAGGAATTTGTCGCTATCTCTAGTTCATCCCTGGTGTACCTTCTATACCTCTTATCACTTGAGAGGAGCATATCAATAATTTTCTGCTTCTCAAAGGACTCTTTGAGGGCATTCAGTTCAGCAATCTTCCTTTCATACCCCTCTTTAGCAAGCAAATTCTTTGCCTCCTCAACCTCCTTTAGAGCTTCCATATATTTAGCTCTCTCTTCAGCAGCAATTTGCCTCAAAGTTTCTTCTCTCTGTAAGGCAGAATTCACTCTTCGAGCTTCTTCCCCACATTCAGAAGAAAGTACATGAACCTGAGAATTTAGTCATGAGAAATTGTCAAAAAATCAAGGGGAACAAGAGATCTTCAGATGATTTCTTCGACTTCGTGCCAGGTCCTTGAAGGCCATGTCATTTGCTCCTAATTCTGGTTCTCAAGAAACTTGCGATTTACAATCAACAGACAAGCATCCTGGGAATCCCGTCAATCATTCTGATTTTGATAATAACTTGAAGTTGACTGGGACAATAGCAAAATTTAAATGCAAGATCTTTATCATTTGTTTCACAGTTTCATGTTTTCAAATGTTTGCATGGAACATTTCCAGCTAAACTAATGAAACTAGTCATAAGGTTTTAATTCTATTAAATGATTGACAAAAACCTTGTTTTGGGCATGGACCAGCTCATCACAAGTCCGTTCATACATAGAAATTGTGTCTTCCAACTCCTGCCGCAGCTTCTCTATTTCGGCCTGCACATCTGACTGCAGAATGAACACTGCACATGAACCATTACTCTGGAAAATAAACCTTAAATAGTAAGATTTTCAGGGTTGGAAATACTTAAAAGGCCACCTGCTCAGTTGGTCTAGAAGCCATCAATGTGCTTTGATCGACGAAATCTATTTCACGTGCATCACCTATATACAAATGCCTACCCTCTTGATCTTCATTAGCACTGTTGGGATAATATGTATGACCTGAAGCTAGTGCAGTCATAAAGCTAGGCTCTGATGGTGGAGATCCTCTGATGCTATCATTGAAGTCAGATTCTCCGCACAAAGAATTGGTCGAGGATATCAGGTTACTAGATCCATCAAAAACATCTTCGTGGTTTGTTTGAGTCAACATACCATGACTAGATCCTTTATCTGTAGGAGGGAAGATCGGATTATCTTTCCACAGCAGTTTCTCTGGTAAAAGAGTAGACAAATCCTATAGGAATAAACTACCTGATTTGTTGACAACGTTGTTTCTAGATATAACATAAACATCACAAGTTTCAGGAGCACATGTAAGGACAGTTGCAGGCACTGTTGCTCCCTTCAGCTTCCTAGCAAGATGAACATATTTTTAGGACTTAACCATAAAAGTGAAGAGCAGATTTAACCTAAGGATGAAAAGGTGAGAAGACATGGGAAAATAAGTTCTGCAATAAATAGCAATAAATTTCACATGAACGAATTACATGCTTATAGCGTGCCTCGCATGCACCCAAACACAAGTCCAAGCTTAGAGCAAACAGCTCTATGGGTTTCTGAGATAAGTCTCAATCTGATGAGATAATACCATGTGGATAGATAAAAGAAAAAGAACTCGAACAAAATGGTGTTGAGAGTTGCTTGACTCCAATTTATCTACTTCCCCAAAAATATGGAAATAAATACTTACATAAATTCATGCTTGGCAATCACACACTCTGATTAAGTCCAACATCCATAAACACCATAATTTTTTTTTTCTAAGGAAACTGTAAGAATAGAGATCATCTTTCCTGCCAAATAAGCACTCGTGGTACCTTACAAAAGTATTCGATGAGCAGGAACCCAGAACTAGATTATTTATTCCCAAGTTTGACACATATCGAAGGAGTGCAGCCGCGGGATTGTCATCTTCTAGCACCAAAGTTTCCACCTACCAAATGCACAGCATCGAATTTAAAAAAATTTGCCGCCTTCAACGATCTTCGCGAAATTCCATGGTATCACTATAGTCATACTTCCTTATTGTATTTCCTCAATTTCTCAGACTATCTTAAACAGCTTATCTCAATTCTAAATTCAGTTCAGATTTGTGACAGCAGACATCCTAAATTTTCCAATAAAACTTACACCTGTCGGTTTCTCAGATAACATCGACTGAGCTCAGTACATCATTCCCACAATTAGAGCTCAGCTCATTCTCCATTCAACGTTAATTTCTAATCCTAACCAAAACAGAGCACGAGCTGAGCCAAGCACAACTCACCTTCCAAGGTTTGCACAGCTTCTTAAACGGAACAAACACCTGCTCATACTTCACTTTCGTTTCCTCCACGTACATCGCCACCACATTCTCGTCCAATTCCGCCACCGGTATACGATCTCCGCCTGCGAGGAACACAGCATGGAATCGAAATGATCGCGCGTTGACTCGGTCGATCAACATCGCAAGAGTCTACGGCTATAAGGATTGCTGCCGAAACAACATAAGGCGCGCATGAACGCGATGCGCGCGGTCGCGGAAACGTACTTGGAGTGGGGATTGCAGTGACTCTCGGCATCACGTGGACCAAGACGAACCGATCGGCTCTAGGCACGAGATTGTCGACGGCCCACCGGACGGCGCGGCGGCTTCCTCTTCCTCCTTCGAAGCCGCTCAAGTCGCCTTTCACCGCCACCGCCACCGCCACCGCAGTCATCGCCGGCGGAGCGCGACGGTCGCCACCACCGGGGGTGCTCATTTCGCACCAATAGGCGCGCTCGTTTCGCTGTGGAGAGAGAGAGAGAGAGAGGGAGAGATAGAGGGAAGGAGGGAGCGAGGAAGAGAGGACATTGAAAGACCGATTTCACCTTAGTAGTTGAAGAAGCTGCTGTGTGAAAATGGGCCAGGAAGTACGAAACGGGCCTGTGATTTGGGCTTAACCAATGACGGGCTAATTAGGAACTACAAGGCCCAAACGAACGGTGCTTCTTTTGGATAATCATCAAAAAAGTCATAAACTTATTATACGGTGGCCTATTCAGTCTTAAACCTTTTAATTGTGCCAAATTAGTCTTCAACCTTTTGAAAATTTGTCAATTGAGTCATAAACCTTTTAATTGTGTCAATTTAATCCTGACAAACCAAAATGTTTAAAAGAAAATTTGTCAAGTTTGACTAAAGAAAAATAAAGGTTTTAAATTGTGTCAATTTAATCAGAAGAATTACATTAACAAATTATTAAAATGTTTAGAACTAAATTGGCACAACTCGAAAGTTTAGGACTAAATTGAAAAATGGTCAAAATATTTAGGACTAAATTGGTACAATTGAAATGTTATGACTGAATTGGTCTTAGTACAATAAGTTTGTGACTTTTTAAAAAATTTTCCTGCTTGCTTTTACATGCTAACATCAAAGCGAAGGTTCCTTATACACTGAAGTAAAGCCTAAGATTTAGTTTTCCTTGAAGTATAGTATCGAGTGATTATTTCGCACTTTAAGAGTTCATTATTTTCCTAATTAGCGTTCATGATAACTTATTATTTGCCCGATCAGCGTTCATGATAACTTGAGTATTGGAAGTAAAGTTATTTATAATTTCACGATGATAGGATACATAGCTGCAGGATCACGTATCCTAACTTCCCAAGTTCATTCGTTGCTTAGTTATCATTGGCTGTTAAGAATGATGTAGTTTGCACTTCACATCATTACGGGGAAAATTGTCAAAGAAGTCTAAAATTTTTTACATTTTTGTCAATTCAGTCCTAAATCTTTCAATTTTTACAATTTAGCTATGTAAATTCAATCTATTCGGCCAATTTTGGCTGCCGATGATGATGTAGACACCGGTCAGCCGAATTTAAAATTGTCTTTGAATGAAAATGCTCTTGACTAGCTAGAATATTTAGCCGACTGACGAGATCAGATCCTTACTTGAAATTATCATGATCACTTCAGGTTTTTATTCGAGATTGACATGGTTAAGATTTTTTATGGTTTTTACCCTTATTTTTAACTCCTGATGTGTTGGATTAAAACGGAAAAAAAAGTTCACTTGGACAAGATAAAGCTATTCAACTTGTGAAAGGCAAACTCCATAGAAATTCCATTTATAGCAAGATTAGATCACAATTCTAAAGACGGAATGGACGGAAATCCATGCCGGCTATTATTACACGATTCCAATACACAAGGAGTTCAGTTTCTCTTTGCCCAGCGCCAATGTGGACCCGAGCAAATAATAAATTTTGCGATAATTACATAAATAATCTCTAAATTTTAACTCAATATGTAATATCATCCATAAACTTTTAATTTGTTCAATATGGTCCATGAACTTTATTCAAATAAGTAATGTAGTCCCTGAATTTTTTATATGTCGATATGGTCCCTGGACTATTAGTAATTGTTCAGTCTTGAATAAATTTAAAGTTTAGGAACGACATTACACATTTGGTCAGTTATAAACTATTTGTGCTATTTTCCCTTTTTCAAATCATGCACTCTCAAGTTGATGCTTTTGGTGAATTTTGTGAAGAAGGAGATAAATTTCGAGTAGGGTCTCTACAATATCATTTTTTTTTATCAGTAATTTGTACAATTCTTCAATAGTGCAGATATTGCATAGAACCCCATGTTTTGTTACGGGACTCAAAGCGAATCTTAAAAATTTGATTTGTGAAGGATTAGATCGGGAAAATAACGGTCTTTGCATCGCCCAAGAAGATAGGTCGGCGGAAAATACTTTCGTTGTTGATGGAAAATGTTCAAGCATGGATTGTTACGACGATGCAAATTTTTTTCATTGACTAATATTTCTACGTAATAGAAACAGTTTGTTTTAGGAAAATATTGCTCAAATCATGTAACTTGTCGTGTAACACAACCGGCTCAATCCAATCGAGTGAGCCTACGCAACGTTTGCTAGCAAAAAAAAAACAAATGATGGTTGGCTCCATAGCGGTGCAATGAACTCACTCGCCTGCAAATCATTAGAACAATAGTTCAAGAATGCCTGGTCCAGAGATCGAGTTGTCTCTTCATACTTTACTGTTTATCTTCAAAGCAACGCTGGCACCAAGAACGATAGAAGCTTCACTGCAAGGTTTGGCCCAAATTTCATCAACTTGCCCCCCATAATGATCGGAACCTGCTGCTTTTACACCCGAACTAGAATGAATGGTAGCTGAACGTCGGTGTGCTCAGTCTGAAAAAAAAGGCATATGCTGCTCGAATGAAAGTAGACTCAGATGGACCCTGCAGCATTATCCATAGTGGTAATATTTTCTGTGGATCACGATTCAGATGGGTTTCGCTCCATGAAAATGCGTGATGCCAATGTAGTACAATGACACACAGGAAAGCACAATCACACATAAATTCAAGGTCGACATAGATCATCAACTTAAGGCTCTGCCCTTTTCAAGTGCTTGATTGAACTCCTCCAAATACTGGACTTGCAACTCCACGTTGCCAAATATCTCCCTCATTGCCCACGCGTTCGCCCTCAGCTCCTCTCCCTCCGGGTCCACCATGACCCGCCTTATCGTCTCGGCCACCGAGTCGCTCGTGAACGACCCGTCTCGGGCATCCCTCGGCACTTCCGACCCGACCCGCCTCTCGTCCATCAGCCTCGCCACCAGCCCTTGGTCCGAGGTCCCCCCGGAAAACAGGATCAGCGCCCGGCCCTGCCCGAGTGCCTCTATGACTGAGCTCCACCCGCAGTGCGTCAGGAACCCGCCGACCGACGGGTGAGCCAGGATGTCGAGCTGAGGAGCCCAACCCACCCAGACGAAGCCTCGACCCGACACCCGACTTTCGAATCCGGAAGGGATAATGCCCGGGCCGGCCTTTCGGCTTGCCACCCAGACGAAGGGCAAACCTGACTTTTCGATCCCACACGCCAACTCGTGCATGAACTCTTGACTCAGAGCCACCTCGGTGCCGAGGGCGACGTAGAACACAGACTTCTCTTCCTTATCATCCAACCATTGCTTTAACTCGCTCCATCTCCAGTCTCCTTCGTGGCGGCTTTTATTCTGGGGCGGCAAAAGCCCCATCGGAGCCACGGGTCTCGCATGAAGCTTCTTAAGTAGACTCAAGGGCTCGGCCTCGAACTCGCTACAGGTCCTCACGGCCACGATTTCGCAACCCTGTACCGACTTGCTATACCTTTCGAAAACCGACATGTTAGAGTCAGAGTCCACGAAATCCTCTTCGTTAATCACCTCATGAAGCCTGAACGCGACTTTGGTGGGGTAAGTAATCCACTCGGGAACGAACGTAAAGTCCTCCGCCGTCTTGGCCCGGGCCTGACCGTCGATCAGAAGAGATGGCGGGCCACAAAAGACGAGGGTGCTGGCGTTGAATATGCTGAAGAACGCCGATTTAACACCGAGTCGTCTCGCCACTTGGGGTAACCAGAAAGACATGACGTCTTGGATCACCCAGTCAACGTCCGAGTTTGCAAGAAACTCGGCGACAGCTGGCTCGAGCATGTCGTACGCCTTCTTCAGGTAAGGGACCATGTTATGCGGCACCTCGGAGGTTGACTCGATCGGCTGAGTCGGGGAGGCCATGGATGCGAGGCAAGAGAAGCTCAACGAGGGTTATCGAAGGAGAGAGGTTTGTGGGGAGTTTTTGGAGGTTTTTGGGGGTGGAGATGAAGGAGACGCGGTGACCCTTTTGAGCTAAGAAGGTGGCGACCTCGAGGAAGGGCATGATGTGGCCGTAAGCGAGCCATGGGAACATCGCTACGTGAAGCTCCTCTTTGTTGTCCATGGTGCTGTCTATGAGCTTTAGTTTTTATTTGATGGGCGTGTAGTGTGACTTCGTGTGACTTTGAGAGTGAATTTGCACGCACGCAACGGAGAATGAGCTCCCCTTTATTTATGGAAGGAATGTTTGGAAGGCCCCGGCTGAAATATTTCGGCTTGTTTTGACTTGGTCAAATATAGTGACTGAAAAAAAAAATTGGACAGTTCAACAGAAGGAGAGCAAAGTGGACGGGAAATGATGGGGCACGCACGGAGAAGAGAAAAGGACGAAGAAAGGGAGACGAAAAAGAACATGGGTTTCTCGCGCATTACACTTCGAAGATGTCGTTAAACTGGATTAACTTCGTCTCGTAGCGTCCGGTAAGGTTAGAACCATTTATTTATCTAATCAGAGTAATTATCGGATCAGGTCATAAAGTTATAATTATGTTAATAGTTCAGGCCGTTGTGAAGCCATCAAATATAACGGAAGCCGATTTCAAATTACGGTTTGACCGAAGAATTTTCAAAGTTTCGTGCGCAAGCTCCGAGCAATGGACATATTTGAATATTTACTTTGGACGAGCATTTTGTTAGCACGTTTTGTCAGCAATTAAGCTTAGATTAGTTGATTCCTAGTAGAGGTAGCGTTTTGCTAGATTTTGATATCGCTTCTTGGTTAATTGACAGCATTGCGAGTTCGTCGACTCCAGTAATCTTTGTGGTCTGGTTTAGGCATTTTCTAGTGAGTAGTATTTATCTCTTCTTTGAATTTAAAAATTCATATTTCGAATGTGGTAAGGATTAAAGAGCATTTTTGTGGCATAAAACTTGATCAGGCGTAGGGACAAGCATGGTTCTTGGGTGAAATCGAAAACTGGGGAACTGGACCCGTGAGAACCGATCCGGTTCTAGGTTCCAATGCCCCCTCTCCGGTTCCCGCCGAACCAGGGTAACCGAGAAATGTAACGTGTGCGTTGCCTTGCATGCTTCTCCGAGCGCTTTGTGCACGAAACAAGTCAATGGTCTTCCTTTTAAAGGTCTGCAAATGGCCTTTTCTTTGCTCCTAAGGGTGTCATTCTCCGAGAAGAATGAGAATTCCTCAATTCCCCATTCTAGAGCTTCTTGGTCATCTTGCAGCAATATATCCCGTCCAACTAGCCTTAGCTTCTCCATGAGAACTTGGCCGCTGCAAAACTCCCATGAGAAAATCCTGTATTGTTACTCGGTTTTTCCAAAATTGCTTTTAAAGACTCAACTCGAATTTTCGCCTAAGGCCCAAAATCAGTTTCAGCCATGCGATCCCCTTGCAAGGTGACGTACACATGAAACAAATTTCAGCCAAATGATGCCGTTGCAAGATTATCAGCACGCAATGGGATTTGTAAATGAAGCATAAAGAGGCAATAAACAGGTGCCTGAGAGGTGGGGACGACCTAACCTTAAGAAAAGTGACAAGATCACAATAAATGTTTAAAAATGAGGATGACTCTTGATGTTTTTCTACTTATCGATAGAACTTAACGAATCATCTTCAAAATCTAAATAATCTCAATATGTTAACATGTATGGCGATAATCTAGATTTTAATCTATCACTTACTTTAATTATAGGAACGCCTTCTAGTTATATTCTGTTATTGTTGTGTATGTGTGAAATTGATGTATCAAGATAACATGTCAATGGAGGTGGAGGGATGTGAGGAGATGACTCTGATCACAGAATCGGAATCATCGGGTGATGAGGTGATGAAGATTCATCCCCGACCGCGAGCGTGACAAACAAGGTACTTTCATTTTTTGTTGTTGCTATTGACAAATAAGAAACTTCCATTTTTGTTGTTGCATTCACTTTCTTTTTGCTTAACTAAAAATGAATAGAAAAAAAAGAACCTGTTAGACTCTAGAACCGATCCAAGAACTTGTGATAGGGTAGGTTCCAGGGTATGCAAGTAGATTTCAAATTCCAAAAAATGATAAATTTATTTCAGACTGGTAGGTTCCACGTGGAACCTATAAAAAATCTAAAATCGCTCACCCCTATTTGAGCGTTTGTTACCCTTTATGGTATTTGGTATAGTTTGAATTCATTTTGATCACTTAAAATAGTTTGATATGGTGAAAGGTATGAGAAACGGTTTATGAAACGAATTGCAAAAGGTTATAAGAACTGATTTATGAACTTGATTTGTGAAATTAAATAGGGCTTGAGAATCTTGTATTATTGATGTGTGCTTCTCTATGACTTAGTTCTATACGGTGACATAAGTCTTGTGGGAACCCCCTCTAGAACCTTATATTACCAATACAAATTGATCAAAGACTAAGTGCTACACACTGACATGAGTCCCCTACCTAACAACGACATGAGTCCCGTGCAACCTCTAGAACCTTATACTAAGGGTGCGCTTAGCAACCATTCTATTTCCAAAAGCTGATTTTGCTTAGAAATGATTCTTTTTAATTATATACCCGGAAATAATTTCCAAGCATTTGAAGGCATTTGGTAACTGCCCAAAATTTATATTCTTGGAACAGAAAAAGAACAGAAATGCGTTTGATAACTGCACAATTTTTTTTATTAATAATATTTTGAATTTTTTAATATTTCTTTCTTTTTTTTCTTCTCCTTCCCCTTCCTTGGCCACGGTCAGTTGTCGACGCCGGCAACCAGCCACAGGTCAAGATCGATGAGGGCAGCTTGCGACCTGGGCAAGGGTCGCCCTTGCTAGATCCGGCAAGGGCGGCCCTCACCCAGGCCACAAGCGGATCTAGCGTGGGTGGCCCTCACCCTCGCTGACCTTGGCTTGTGGTCGGTCGCCGACAATGGGCCAAAAAATTTCTTAACTCTTGATTTTGTTCCAAAGCTGATTTTGAAAACAAGAAACTATTTTTTTTTTATCTCTTGATTCTGTTCCAGAATTGATTATGAGAATAAATTTTAGCAAATTTGTGCTCGGGAATAAAAAATTTACCAAACGAGTTTTTGTTTTAAAACTGATTCTAGAAATAAAAAAGCAAAAATATTTACTATTTGGCAACTTGCCAAACGTGCCTTAAGTCCTACACACTCACGATACCTTTTGAGCTACCAATTGCATAGCATCAAAATTAAAGAAATTTGACGCCTTCGGTGATCTTTTCGAAATTTCATGGTCTAACTATAGTCATACTTCCTAATTCTATTTCCTCGATTCTCAAAGAGAAATGAGTGGATAACTGCTCTGTCAGTCTCACGGGAGCGACGGATCCGCATCAACCGGTCATTAAAAGCTGAAGCCGGGTCACTCCTTTCAACAGTTTCCACTTTTTAGGATTGGAGCAATAATTAAGAGAAAAAATCACAAACTTAATTCTTTTTTTGTCATAGATCACTGACTTAATTAAGAAAAAAGGTCTATTAGAGCTTCTATTCACTCCTCAAATTTGTTAATCGCATTGTCCTACCCGACACAAAACTCATAGAAGTCCAAATCTTAAAAATCACAAACTTATTAACTTTAAACTTTTCCAGTATGATTTCTGACGTTACTTAAGGCTGTTTGTTTTAGTAATAGCAACACCTAATTTACGCAACTTTTCATTAGAACAACAGTTCAAGAATGCCTGGTCTGGAGATCGAGTTGTCTCTTCATACTTCACTGTTTATCTTCAAAGCGACGCTTGCACCAAAAACGATCAAAGCTTCACTGCAAAGTGTGGCCCAAATTTCATCAACTTGTCTGTCATAATGATCGGAACAGCTGCTACATTTACCACCCGAATTAGAATGGTAGTTGAACGTCGGTGTGTTCAGTCTGAAATAGACTCAGATGGACCCAGCATTATTCATAACGGTACTAATTTCTGTGGATCACGATTCAGATGGGTTTCGTTCCATGCATGCGTGATGCCAATGTAGTACAATCACACACAAGAAAGCACAATTACATATAAATTCAAGGTCGACATAGATCATCAACTTGAGGTTCTGCCCTTTTCAAGTGCTTGATTGAACTCCTCCAAATACTGGAGTTGCAACTCCACGTTGCCAAATATCTCCCTCATTGCCCACGCGTTCGCCCTCAGCTCCTCTCCCTCCGGGTCCACCATGACCCGCCTTATCGTCACGGCTACCGAGTCGCTCGTGAACGACCCATCTCGGGCATCCCTCGGCACCTCCAACCCGACCCGCCTCCATCAGCCTCGCCACCAGCCCTTAGTCCAAGCTCCCCCCGGAAAACAGGATCAGCAACCGGCCCTGCCCGAGTGCCTCTATGACCAAGCTCCACCCGCAGTGCATCACGAACCCGCCAACCGACGGGTGGGCCAGGATGTCGAGCTGAGGAGCCCAACCCACCCAGACGAAGCCTCGACCCGACACCAGACCTTCGAACCCGGAAGGGATAATGCCCGGGCCGGCCTTTCGGCCTACCACCCAGACGAAGGGCAAACCTGACATATCCATCACACACGCCAACTCGTGCATGAACTCTTGACTCAGAGCCACCTCGGTGCCGAGGGCGACATAGATGCAGTCTCTTGTCTATGCTTTGGCCCATGCTACTGCCACAAGTGATTACATCTTACTTCTCAGCATTACTATTGGCGGAAGTAATTGACACGTTTGGCAACATAGACCTACGGGTGAGCGCTAGTCCGGTCCAACTTGATAATCGAACCGAATCAGTCAGTTTTGAGCAGTTTCAAGGAAACCAAATCCAGTTCCTAGTTCCCAAAATTTAGAACCGGAAATAACCGATCAGGTTCCCATTTCCTTATGCGGAACCCGACCGGTAATTTTTCTTTATTCTTTCTTGTATTTTTTTTCTCTAAACTTCAGAGTAAAGTTAGCAGAGGCAAAAAGCAAAACCCTAGCCTCGCAACTCCCGCCTCTCTCAACTCCCTCTCTCATGCCTTCTTGCCTCCCTCGCGTTCTCGCCTCCCTTTCCCTCTCGTCTCAGCTCACCTCAAGCCTCAGCTCTCGCTCTTGCGTCGCAGGCCTCTCTTTCTCTCTCACCTTGCCTCTCAGCTCTCATCTCCACCGATCCTCTTCTTTATCAAAAGGGGACAAGCGAAATCAAGTCGAGATCGTACTTTTTTATGAAAAGATGGAATATTTATGCTTGTGAAGGAAAAGGTCATGGAGGATGTTGTGGAGGAAAAAGGTGGGATCGATGAAGAGGAATGGTGGGCTGGAACTATGAAAGAATGAGAAGGGCATCAATGCAAACAAGTCTAGTCGTTCTCAATCTCCATCAATGCTCGGGGGGAACTTTCGTCAATCAATGCTCGATGGCCAGCCGATGGACGAGCTACCAAAACCAACCGGGCTGAAGCATCATCATGTCACCTTGAATGTCATTGGTCAGAGTGCACCACTTTCTTCCTTCCAATTTTCCCTCAAAAAATAATAAATAAAGCGATTGCTCCCACGATTATGGCTAGAAGAAAACTCTGCAAAGCTGTGCCTCTGCTGGATCGGAACAGACCAGCCAGTTCCGGTTCCAAAATTTTGAAATCCAGAGTCACAGATTCAGTTCTTAATTGTAGACCAGGAACCTGCCCTCTAAGAAATCGATCACCCGTAACATGGCCAAGTTGGCCATACAATAAAAATTAGTTGTTCGGCCCGCGCAAAGTACTATCCCATGATTTTGTCTTATACAATGTAGGTTCTTAATATTTTTTACATAATTAATAAGATCCGTACCTTCTCTTTGAAATGACAATGAACATTTTCTTAGTCGAATGTGTCACCTGTGTTGCAATGAATGGAGCGAGTGAGGCGCAAATTTGAGGGCTAACAGAGATGATCGAATACTAAATGTAAATGCATAATTTTGTAGGGTGCACATATGAATGGATAACAATACATATATCTATTTTGATGGCTAAGGAGCATGCCGATATAGAATGTTATTGGACACATGATCAACAATCAGAACGGGCTTGTCGTACGGCTGTTTTATTAAACCACACAATGTTTTTTCCACACGCGTGAGACGTGTATGCACGTCCCAAGAATTTATGCCCTTAACTAGGCTAACATGATCTGATTAAGCTTCTCCAAATGCTTGTTTTGCAGCTCGAAATTGCCAAATATCTCTCTCATGGCCCATGCATTTGCCCTAAATTGCTCTCCCTCCGGCTCCAACCATGACTCGCCTGATCGTCTTGGCCACCGAGTCACTTGAGAACGATCCGTCGAGCTCGTCCCTCAGTACTTCGAACCTGACCCCTCTCTCTTCAAACAGCCTCGCCATCAGCCCTTGGTCGGAATTCGCTCCAGAAAATAGAACCAACGGCCGGCCTTGCCCGAGCGCCTCGATAGTAGAGCTCCAACCGCAGTGGGTCAGGAACCCTCCGATCGCCGCGTGACAGAGAATTTCGGCCTGAGGAGCCCAACCCATCCACAGGTAACCTCGGCCCGAGACCCGACTTTCGAACCCAGGGGGTATAATCTCCGGGCCGGGCCTCTGACCCACCACCCAAACGAAAGGCAAACCTGACTTCTCGATCCCTGCCGCGAGCTCCGGCATCATCTCCCGGCTGATGTTAACCTCGGTGCCGAGCCCGACGTAGAAGACCGACTTCTCTTTCTTATCGTCGAGCCATCTTTTCAGCTCGCCCCATCTCTCATCTGCACTGCCGCTTCTGCGACGGGGTGGCAATAAGCCCACGGGGACAACGACTTTCCCATAAAGCTTCTCAAGTAGCCTCAGCGGATCGGCCTCAAACTCGCCACAGCTCCTCACGGCCACAAACTGGGAACCCCGAATCGACTCGCTGAGCTTCTGAAAATCCGACACTTCGGTGTCCACACAATCCTGGTGAGTGACCATCTCGTGGAGCCTGAACCTGATTTTGGTCGGGTAATCTATCCACTCGGGAACGACGGTCAAATCCTATGGCCTTCGGTCCGGGCCATCGATCGAGACAGATGGTGGTCCGGCGAAAGCGAGACTGGTAGCACTGTGTACACTAAAGTATGCAGAGTTCACACCGAGTCGGTTCGCAACTCGGGGCAACCAGTGCGACGCAAAGTCTTTGGATTATCCAGTCCACGCCGGAGTGTTGAAGAAGCTCGTCAAGAGCAGGCTCGAGCATATCGTAGGCCCTCTTGAGGTACGGGACCTTGTTGTGCGGCAACTCGGCAGTCGACTCGGCCGAGTCCGGGAGGCCAGGGACGCGAGGCAAGGGAAGCTCAACGAGGGTTATCGAGGGAGGGAGGTTTGTGGGGAGCTTTTGGAGGTTTTTGGGGGTGGAGATGAAGGAGACGCGATGACCCTTTTGAGCTAAGAAGGTGGCGACCTCGAGGAAGGGCATGAGGTGGCCGTAAGCGAGCCATGGAAACATCGCTACGTGAAGCTTCTCTTTGTTGTCCATGGTGGTGGTGTCTATAAACTCTACTTTTTGTTTGGCGGGGTTGGTACCGTACCGTGACTTGTGAGTGAACTTGAATGCAATGGAGAATGAGCTCTCGCCCTTCGCCCACACGGAGAAAATATTGGCTACCCCTTGTGATTCCACCGTGACAAAATCCTAACTTTGAGATCGCGACACGTGTCGCAGAGGGACCCACCGTGTCAGGCTCCGCGGAGTTTAAATTTTGCCTGCCCCCTCTCTCTTCATTAATTGCCGTCACCTACTATGTACTTCTCCCGCTCGCGTTCCCCCTTCTCTTCTCTGTTCTTCTTCACAGGTTGCACGAATGCCACGAAAGGCCTCAAACATTTTCTCTTTTTCAAATTTCTCTCCCTCCCAAGAGCGAGCCCGCCGGTCCCGAGCTCAGAGCCGCCGCCTCCGCCTCCGCCACGTCGCCTCCGCCTCCGCCGTCGCCTTCAGGATCCACTCCCTCAAGCCGATAGCCCGCCGGTCGCATCCCGAGCTCAGACCCTCGCCTCCGCCACGTCGCCTCCAGGAGCCAGCCCGCCGGTCGCAGCTACTAGGTCCCGAGCTCCGACCGCCTCCACCTTCGCCTCCGCATTCTTCGTTGTTCCTGCTCGCGGACGAGACCGGCTTACCCCCTGGGCAGTGGGTCTCTTCGTGATCTTCGTCCCTAGACCATGTAGGGTGTTCTAGTGTTGGCTCTTTAGGGTAATAGAAAACCATCTCACTTCTAGTCAGGTTTGACATCCAGTGACTTTCACTGAAGAGTTGTTCACTCTTTAGAACTAAATTTGTGCCGCTAAATGTCAAGGGAACCGGGCATATTATGAGTAAAGCTTGCTGGGGCTGGTTTCATGAATGTAGATGCCACGGAGTTGTGCAAATCTCATAAATCTTCATGTTCTTAGAGTAATGTTTAGTACTGAGCTAAATGATGTCTGCCTGTGTGCACAAGAAGACCGGTCCTGTACACCAAATGATAACAGTTCAAGTGCAGTCTCTTTTGAATTGAATAACTTGAAAGCTGTTGAAGTGGCTTCAGGGGCAGCGTTTCTTCATGTCCTTTCCTTCCTTTAGATGCAATTTTGAAGCAGTCAAATGTTACTTGATATAATAACCCGATTTTACAAATCAAACAGCCATTTTTCTCGCACAAACCAGATTCTGGAGAACATGGGACTTGATTGCATAGATTGGCAATTATGAACGGGAGATGGGCTTGGAATGATGTCCTTTTTTGCGGGTGATTGTTATTTTCTGGTGTTAGCTTCACATGCCATATGGAGACGGGCACCTTTTGACACAGCTGCTGGCTTACCCTCTTAATTTGTGTTCTTGTTACATTTGTATGTACGTAGAAACTAGAAAGACTGGGAAGGGACGAGTCTATTAGTACTGCCAGAACAGCTCATTTTGCTGGTGTTCAAACATCCTGAGAAAATTGAAAGCCTAAAAAAAGTGATTTGCCACAGGAAGCCCATCTCATTTTTTGAAGGTTTCTTCTTCAAAATTTGTCAATAACAGAAGCTTCAGAAGCCATGTCTATGCCCAATGCAGAACTTGGATGCATGACAATTTCCGGTGCTTGAAAACAGAGAATGTTACGGCCGCACCAAAATTAAGGAGGTATAATATCGGGCAATAGAACATTTGTAAGGCTGAGATGACTAGATTCAGAATAGTAATAGAACATGGCAGGATCAAGTATGTTTCATATAGGGGAGTCTCACCAAACTTATAACCGGTGGCCAAGTCAGACATCTCAAATATGTGCAAGTTATGGTTAATTTGTAGAATCAACAGTACATCATAACATCAATTAGTTAAGAGTGGCATTGTTCTCTCGTACTTCTGTTTTCTGACTATGATTGTCATCCGGATATGGTGAAAATCTTTTACACAGCTTCTCAGGCAACCAAGGTTTGGATGCACCCTCTTAGCAGCGAGAGCAATGTTGAAGGGACCAAAATTATACTGTTATCAGATAGAACAGAAACTTTCCTGAGCAATTGGGCAACATCTTATGAGTTCAATGTCATCATTATGAATAAAGGCAAGCGACCTAAATTCTGAGTTCTGCATTCGGCTCTAACATACAGACGAACAAATTTCCCAGTCACAAACTATGTCAATGCATTTGCTGGCAGTGTCATTGCTTCACGAGTTGAAATTCTCCATGGGCATACCCACCGTATTGAAATTCTTGCTTAGATATTAGCAAATATACTCGACTTTTGTTGCACAAATTCTCTTGGAACGAGATCTTTCTCGAGTGAACTTTTGAATTCAATCCTCCTACCGTGACCTGCAAGTTGAAGTCAAAGTGAAAATCAAAGTGGAACACAAACTTCTAAAACCTGTCATTATTACCAATTACTTTCTGAACTCACTCTCGATGGAATAAAAATGAGCAAAGTTCCATACCATAGAACATATATATACGTGCAAACGAAGACAACGAGCATTAGACCAAGCAACCTACACTGAAGCATCCCATTGCCTTAATAATATTAATCTTAACCTTTGGGTTTCTAACACTCATAGCAGCTGCGACCGGCGGGCTGGCTCCTGGAGGCGACGTGGCGGAGGCGAGGGTCTGAGCTCGGGATGCGACCGGCGGGCTATCGGCTTGAGGGAGTGGATCCTGAAGGCGACGGCGGAGGCGGAGGCGACGTGGCGGAGGCGGCGGCTCTGAGCTCGGGACCGGCGGGCTCGCTCTTGGGAGGGAGAGAAATTTGAAAAAGAGAAAATGCTTGAGGCCTTTCGTGCAACCTGTGAAGAAGAACAGAGAAGAGAAGGGGGGAACGCGAGCGGGAGAAGTACAGAGTAGGTGACGGCAATTAACGAAGAGAGAGAGGGGGAGGCAAAATTTTAACTCCGTGGAGCCTGACACGGTGGGTCCCTGTGGGACACGTGTCGCGATCTCAAAGTTAGGATTTTGCCACGGTGGAATCACAAGGGGTAGCCAATATTTTCTCGAGCCTGACACGGTGGGTCCCTCTGGGAAACGTGTCGCGATCTCAAAGTTAGGATTTTGCCACGGTGGAATCACAAGGGGTAGTCAATATTTTCTCCTTTCTTTACAGCTCATTCGACATGACTAGCGTAGACTAACGAGCAAATAATGGTTAAAGTTATTTGTCATTAGTGATGACATTATACCTAAATTATAATGACTTTGACCAATTATATTTTTCTATAATATCGCATCATAATTGTTTAATGAACAATTTTTTGTTGTTATTGACAAGTGAAGATGGACTTAGCCAATACGAACAGAGTTTTGTAGTCTTTTTATGCAGGCCAATGTGTCGAATACTCAAGCAATAGAATCGGAAGAGTGACTTGCACACACGGAGACTCCATTACAAAATGGAAGAAATTTCATATCCGTGCCAGTTTGGAAAATTATCATAATTTTGTTGATACAGATCAAATTGACCTGATTCTAAAACCAAAAGAATGAAGACTCTTGGATGTACAACTTTTATGTTTTGAGTTTTCTCATATGTGCTAGTTCAAGAAAATGGTCATAACTTTGTCAATACAGATCGGATTGATCCGATTCTAAAGTCAAAAGAATGAAGACTCCTAGATCTACAACTTTTATGCTATGAGTTCCTCAGAAAAGCACTGTAAAGTTGTCGATTTTGGAAGGAAGTGGACGATCATAACTAGTCGGAATGCAAAAAAAGGATAGGAACTTTAGTGAAGAATCACCAACTTGAAGGAATCGACAAAAAATGAAATTGACAATCTCAGATACAACTATTGAAAAAGTAACCGTCAACGTAGTGGAGTTGAATAAACCGTCAAGGTAGCGAACTCAACGTAATCGTTTGTAACCTCTATTAATAACCGTTTGTAATCTCTATTAATAACCGTATGTAACATATATTTATAACCATCCGTAATCTTTATTAGTAACCGTTTATAGCCTCCGTTGATAACCATCGATTATAGGCTTTAAATAGCCATATCATACTCTTCGGAAGGCCCTCTCGAAAAAACACAACCAAAATGCTATCTTTTATCTTTAAGGTTTTCGCAATGTATTTTTAGTTTTCTTAGCTGTGGGTATCTATGTCTTGAGTCTAGCCTCAATGTAACATGGTGTCAACGAGATTGAAATATAATGTTGCCAGTGAGCAGCTGGTGGAACTTGTTTAAATTAGTTATTTTGCTCAAGTCTCTCATTGATCAAGTATTATCACAGCTTGAATTTGCATTGTTTGGTTGAAACAAGTGAGATTCTTTTTCTTGCATGGATATCTCATGTCCGAGTCGCCAATGAATCCTGTCCTTTCTCGTTAGAAGCTGAAAAATGACGTTCGATGAATTATATTTCGTCGCGGGGACAGTTCCGGCGAAACAATAACCAAATGATTTTTGTTTGTTTCCCAAGTAGAATCAAACGGAAAAAAAATAAATAATAAGACACGACAATATGAAATGGTAATGATAAAACTAAATAGATTTTTGGAAAGAATATGAAATGCAATTGTTTCTACTAATGAGATTCTGTGCAAGGATTTCACAATGGTTATGCAAAATGAATTTAAAATGAGCATAACAGGTGAACTGAATTTCTTTTTCTTGGGCTTCGAGTGAAACCAACCAAGGTTGTGAATTTAATTCACCAAAGAAAAATATGCCTAGGAACTTGTAAAGAAATTCGGTATGGAAAATTGCAAGAGGATAGACACATCCAGACCTCGTCCTCACGAGCCGGATAAAGATGAAAAAAGGCAAGCGTCTGGATCCAAAACTGTATAGAAGCGTGATAGATTCACTCCTCTACTTAATTGCATGTAGGCCAGATATATTATAGAACATATGTAAATGTGTTCGGTTCCAATCTAATTCTAAACAATCATGCACAAATCTTGCGGAGAGAATTATGTAAATAATTCCTCCGTCAAGAATGGAGAATTATATAGCTGGGAAAAAGAGTTCTAATAGAGCTAAGACACGATATTAAATGATATTAAATGATTCTTATGAGATATCATTCATTTGATTAGGCTATGATACCATATTAAATAATTTTTACCGAACTATTAGGCAAGAGAACACGGATATGTATTAGGGACATATTAAGGCAAAGCGGTCACAAATTTAATAAAAAAGAGTATGGGTGATGCTGAGACAAATCTAGCATGATCCCCAAGTATGTAAACTGGACATGCTAAAATATATTGCGATGTCACGATCGCGTCGCACCATGAAGGCTGAACACGATAAAGAAGTTCGAGAAAAAACGAAAGTAGTAAAAACGACTTGTATGTCCAGTCACCCAATAGCCATTCATTTTTTAGCTTCCGACGGCAAACCGAGGGCTAAATCAATTCAATCGCTATGAAATTCCACAAATAGGTTGTGACTTTTGAACCTGTTGGATCTCAGTGTACCATGGATTCGCCAAATGCATCTAAGCCTCTCCAAGTCTAATGTCCAATTGGCACAGGGACGAGAACCCCCGACACAATTTGACGTAAATGAGCCGAACAACTTGACGCGGATCGAAAAATCGCTGATGAGCAAACCAAAATAGCACTTAGAAATCAACCGCAAGCTCATCTAAACTCGTGATCAGCGACCGTCCCTCCACGTCGGAAGCCTGTCCGGCATTTTCTAGAAATCGAACTCGGAAGAGGTTTCAGCAATATATGTACTCACGCCTCAATTTGGATTAGAGTTTTTCAAGATTTTGTTAAATACATAAGTGTTTTAGCAGTACAGGTCGGATTGTGTATGGGTTTGTATTGTATGAAAATGGGTCAAAACGGATTAAATTGATCAATTTGGGTTTGACCATTTTCGGCTAGATCCAAATCCGACCCCCGACCCACCCGTTCGACGGGTCTTCATGACTGTAATATTGACTTAAAGAACAAGTTGCGGCCCAAGCCCAAGCCCAAGCCCAAGCCCGAAAAACTTGCCGAGCGAGCCGACGTGCCCCCACGGCACAGGCACTGAAAAGCCCGCGTCGTCTTCTTCATCGCTCCGACGGCGGCAGACGCGCGCACCGCTCGCTCGCTCGCTAGCTCGCTCGTCGCTCCCGCACACGGCGCCGCCCCCGCGAGAGGATGGGGAATCCGAAGCAGAAATGGACGCAGGAAGAGGAGGAGGCGCTGCGCGCCGGCGTCGCGAAGCACGGCACCGGCAAGTGGAAGGACATCCAGCGCGATCCCGAGTTCAACAAGTTCCTCTTCTCTCGCTCCAACATCGATCTCAAGGTCCCTGCCCTCCTCCTGGTCTCTCCCTCTCTCTCTCGCCGAAAATTCGTGTGAATTTCTACCGAGCGCGAGCTCCAAGGGATGGGCAAGCTGCTGTTCTTGCCGTGAGGCTCCCGGTAGCGGGTCAGCGAAACGGGGACCGTGTGGTGGGTGCGGAGTGCACGGCACGCGCGGTCCCGCGGGACGTCCGTACTGGGGAATGCGCTTAAGGTGTTCGTGAAAATGTTCATGGGGCTCGATCGCTTCTTATGAATCTATCGAGCGTGGGCTCCGAGGGATGGGCAAGCTGTTGCTCTTACCGTGAGCTCCTGGTAGTGGGAAGCGAAACGGGGAGCATGTAGTGAGTGTGGAGTGCACAGCGCGCGCGCGCGTCCTGCGGGGCACCCGTACTGTGGAATGCGCTTAAGGTGTTCGTGAAAATGTTCATAGGGCTCGATCGCTTCTTGAGACGGCCGAAGGAGCGCGTTTCGTTCGCTCATCGAGACTTTGGCATGTTTCTGTCGTGCTGGTTTCAGAGATGTCGTAAACGATGCAATGATAATATCTCGATTGCGTAGATTACGCTGTTGTGAGATGCATTAACTATCGCTTTGAGCTTGCCAATATTAAGTTTGATCAGTGACGTGCCAAAAATGAAAAAATGACTTGATGAGCCAAGGTGCTTTGGGAAAGAGTTAAAACCCAACCTTGATCATATGCAGCACCCTGCGCTTAGGATGTCTTTTTTCCCCTTCCCCATAGAAATGCTGTCCGGTTACTCAGAATTCGTACCTTCGCAGTTGTTTCTGTTTTCATTTGATTGTTAATTACCAGTGTTGGACATTGTTTGATGCAGCTCAGGATCAGTTCATTTAATGGTGTTTACGAATTGTACTTATGTGGTGCTGTGTGGCCTTGCCTTTGACAGTGTTGCAGAGATGGCCTTAGATGCATGTACATCTAGTTGGTGAAAGGGTGGGATATTGCAATGCTCTAAGAATCAGTATATGAGGTGTCTTCTCAAATAAACAAGCTTAAAGGGTTTTTCCAACCTGTAATATAATATCCTCAAGAACTTTTATTTTGAATTGTCTGTCCTTTATGCTAGTCTTGATTGGTTTTTCAAGAAGCGGCAGACCCACTATCAAATTGCTCCGTGAACTTGATGGAAGATGTCACAATATTTGCACAAATCAAACTATTCAAAATACCAGCTTGAAGAAAATTACTCTATTTTCCCTGCCTAAAATTGCCTAACCAGTTACGGATTCCAGACATTTTTTCACTCTATTGGATGTGAAAGGTGCAGGGATTTGAAAGAAAGTTGCTTGTCTAAAAGGAAAGGGTTGATTTTGAAAGTTTGTTTCTTCTGATGCCTTTACTTCCGTGCAGTCTTTCCTGAAACTTTTGTTATCTGAGAGTATTAAAAAGATCTTTATTCTTCTTGAAGGTGTTCAACAAGTACTAAAATTGGACATGCCTTACTGAAAACTTTTCTACTGCTCAGGATAAATGGCGGAATATGATTGGTGGTGCCAGTGGCCAAGGTCAAAGGGATAAATCACGGGCAAAAGCTAAAGCAAGCTCAGATGCTCCTTCTACCATGACCAATTTGCCAAATGCTCCTAATGTTCCCATTTCAGATGAAGCAACTGCAGAACCAGCTACTGACGGCGCTCCAAAAATCACGGATGATGGAAAGAGTGCGCCAAGGTATAGAGTACATTATCTTCTTATATTTATTTTCTTGGAAAATCACGCAGGTGCCTCGGCTAAACCAGTATCTTCATTTGGTGTGCAGAAAGTGCAATAGGCAAGAGTGTCCAACACTGTTGCAATTATTGTTCTTCAAATTTGAGTTAATAGATTTATGTTCACATTGGAAAAAAATATTTTGGCAGAAGAGGCATGCTACCATTTGAATTAGACGTACCTTTAGCTCTTAAAGTGTTCTCTCTAAAGATGGGTCAGTACCACTCTGTACAAATTTTTTAGTAAGAAGAGATGTGTAAGGAGCAGGATGTTATTATCAGCTGTCACTAAAGGTAAATCATAGACACGGGGTGATCATCCCTTTATCCTGTTTGGATGGTCGCACGGCAGGGTAAACGAAAGTTTAAGGTGGACTATATTTGGAGATTAAGGTGTTCTATGGTGTCGTTCATATTACATCTGCACCCTCCACACGGTAGTGTGGAGTGTCTGTTTTAGCACAGATCATTGTAACACTGTCCAAATAAATTTGTCCAATAGTCTCCAGCTTCTTCACGATATGTGTAGTTATATATGGTAATTTCCACCTACTTCTTTGACTGACTTGTCTGTTATTAGGTACAATGCAATGATATTTGAAGCACTTTCAACATTGAAAGAGCCCAATGGATCAGACACCGGTGCAATTTTCAGCTATATTGAGGTCTGACAGCAGCTCTCTGCATTATAACAGAAGTGTGTTAATATTCCATTTTCCTCTCAAGAGTAAGAATTTTTTGGATACGCATCAGTGTCGAATACGCCAAGAATGGCTATAAAAATTCTCTCCTCTGTTCATAGTTTTCTTGGCGTATTACTTTGTTGGCACGTAATTTTTAAGAAGAAGAATGGAATTGCTCTCCAGGGCGACCTTTTTACAAATTTAAGCTGCAAATATTTTCCAAACAAAAGAGGGACATGTTCTGTCGTTCTTGCATGAGTCATCAATAGAAAATTGTCAAGAGGTGGCTGTTGTTTCAGGAGTTGTGCATCACATTTATTATTCTCTGCTTGATACTCTGCGCGTTCCTTGATTAGATCTATTTTATTTCTTGTTATGAAACATGAGTTTTAAGCAGGTATATGTTTTCTTAATTATGCTTCCAGCGGAGACATGAGGTCCCACAAAATTTTAGGAGGCTGTTGAGTTCAAGATTAAGAAGGCTGGTTGCACAAGACAAACTTGAGAAGGTCATATTTTGTCATGCAATTATTGGTGCATCGTATGTGATTTTATTAGGCTTTGATCTCATGAATTACAAACTCGTGGTTCCAAAGTTCGACTGTTGATAGTATTATCTCTCTAATCTAGCTGCCCATGCCGTCTTCAATTGGCTTGCTTTGTGTTATCATTTCTTCCTAACCAAAGAGAGAAGCTGCAATATCTCAGTTTAAGTCACAGCAGGCTTGGCTTCACCCTTCCTATCATCACTTACAAATTTCAAGAGTAATTATTAGAAGACTTTTACTGACTTGAAAATATAATAACTAGAACTAAGCTCCTTCTGATGAGCAATTTCAATGCCATGAATCTTCTGGAAGGTTGACTGATGATGTTCTTTCCCTTGCATGGGATTGAGGCGAATAGCATTTGTTGATGCAGTGATGGTGGGGAAAATGTTATATAATGTTCAGTGTGGACTGTGGAGCTGCCACTCTCTTGGTTTTTAATTTTTGTAATGTTGCTTGTGGTGTTAAAAACGGAGATGTGTTCAGATTGAGATGTTGACAGATAAACCCATAGTAAAGTTGGTAACACCACTACAAAATGACCATGCAGGTTCAGAATTGCTTCAAGATAAAAGAGATCACCTCTTTTGGGACAAAAACACCAGCCCCTAAGGAGCAAGATGTCAGACCTAGGCAGCTGCAGCCTGTTGTCAATACAAATTTCGGTGAAACAGTAGATGAGGCAGCCGTCGCTGCTGCATACAAGATCGCGGAAGCAGAGAACAAATCCTTTGTGGCAGCTGAAGCAGTTAAGGAAGCAGAGAGGGTCTCAAAGATGGCTGAAGATGCAGATGCAATGCTTCAGTTGGCTCTAGGGATATTAGAAAAATGTACTGTCAAAGGTCCAGATGTTGATTCTTTTTTCCCTGTCCTCCTTGTGGCTTGTTTCGGTTCTTTGTTAACTATTTTGCTTACATTTCAGGTTCTAGGGACGAAATGGTGCTCGTCGCATGAGGTGATACATAACTCATCAAATAAGCTGATGACTCAACCTTGTATGTGTAGATATATAGCTTGCTCTCATTTTGACTTTGTTACGAAGAATCAGACCAATGTTGTATCCATATACTCTCTTAATAATAACATTATGATTGTCACCATTTTAGATGGCCGGACCTTCTTGGATGGTTGTAGAACCATTTTTCTGCTTGCTGTTACTCGGAATCCTCTACGACAAGAAAAGGAGACAGTGCACTTTTTCTCATGAACGAGTAAATGTCCTTTACCAATTTTTCTACCTGGAGAGGTGATATCTAATCATGTTCTAGAAATACATTGATCGCAATGTGAATATAGCAGAGTACTTCTTACAAAGGTCATCACCACCATGATATTGCAATTTGCGCCTTTGATCTTCTGGTTTAGGTGTTAGCCATGTCCGTCGCTTGTAATTTAACTGGAGTGACGATACGGCTTATTCTAACCCCTTTTGTGAAAAATTTGGATTATCCATTTGGCCTTATCCCAATGTACTGAGCATTTGTGCCAAGATGGCCTATCATGCGGCACAGTGACCGCAACTCTGATTAGCAATCTTACCCATAGCAATCGGTAGCATGCAATAAAAGAATATGACAAGAGTAGAACTGTCATCTATTGTGTTGAAACGATGTGATAAGACCATGTTCTTTTGTAAATGAATTTCTCAAATATGCCCTGATTGCAGAGACACTCCCAACATTCTAAACCTGCTCGGACAACTACCACCCAAAGTTCTTATAAGAAGCGTCTCTGCAATTCATCTCTCTCTCTCTCTCTCTCTCTCTCTCTCTCTCTCCTACTTCGCTTGCAAGAAAAATCTCTCGTCAAAATAGCAAATGCTGCAAAAGGAACCATCTATCAAATAACGTACAAGTAGGACGATGGGATGCAACCATAACTGGCCACAGCACCTGCACTCATTTAACGCAGACTACTTCTCGTCACCCTGTTCCTTGTCACAGCCAAATATCACAAAGAGCATTGGGGGCAATCGGCCGAGTTAAAGAAACTAGCAGTCATATGCTGCTACTCATCATGAGCTAAAATCCATCGGTCACAACAACTCAGAACATAAAAGGAAGCTGCCGAGAAGCAAGGTAAAGAATGAGTAAATAGAATGTTCAAGGGGAAGAATAACACGCCAAATGAAATTAAAATCCAGTCTCAAAAGTTAATTCTTTCAACAGAATAGAAAGCACTGTGAAGTCTCCTAGTTGCACTGCAAAAACACATTTCACGGGTATAAAGGAACAAAACCACCAACCAATCTAGGGAGCGGTCCAGCAGCAAAAGCAGTGCCATCGTTTCCTTTTCCACCGAAAGTCTTCGATCTACCATTTATAAGAGAACAAGGCCAAGCTCTGAGGGCTTCAGCGACTCTCTTAACCGGTAATTATAAAGATAATAGTGGAGTTGCCCATCACCAGGACCAAATTTAAGCTCCTTCAGAAAAGATTCGTTATGCATGACATCCAAAGCATTAAAAACGTCGTAAGCTTTTTGTTTTGCGACAATAAGCGCATCATTCATCAACTGTAGTAAAGGAGTCTTGGTCGAGACATTATAGTAAGAATAAGCAGCTTTCAAGGTCGAGTAATTCTGATTCCCGAGTATAGATGAAGGAAGAGTGTAGAAGCTGCAGAAGTCGGTAATATCATGACTGTCAGGACTTTCCACGACGTAACTGTCGATCACATTTTCAGTTGGAAGGAGCCAGTGCTCCACATCGTTCTCGTCAAAATCAGGGGCAACCGCAAATTGGGCCAAGTAGTCCCTGAGCAAACGGGTAACAGCAGGGACATCGCGAAGCTCCATTTTTCTGAAACCAGGGGAGGCTGTTGAATCTGGCAACTTATAAAGCTTTATAGTTCGACTCATAGTCATCCTAGCACCAAGCCTCGAAAATCCGACATCAATGAGTTTCTTCGGATTCAAGGACCTATGCCAGTACTGGCAAGTTGTGATCGGGGTTGGAAGAACCACACCAGCTGTATAAGCTGCCTGCCAAATATTCTCCAAGTGGACTCTTCTCGTAACCTCCTTAATTAGGACAGGTGCTAGTCTCTTCGATCTAAGCTTCTTATGAACACACAAAAAGTTAACCTCCGCCATCTTAACTACTTCATTTCTCACCCTAATTCTGGCGGGCACACCAGTGATGAAAGCGACGAGCTTCTTGGAAGCTTTAGCACGAACACCAATGTGCCAGCTCGTGTAATAACCTGGAGGATGCAAAGCCCACTGGAGGAACTCCTTCGAATAGTTGAACCTAAACATGTTCTCATCGTCTTCTACATAGTTGTTCTTCAAAAGGTTGTAGACCTCAGTGCATGTCTCCTCAGAGCCCAGGTTGCAGGTGGTCCACTCATACTGGCCCGGAAGATTATACGGCTCCTGTTTGACCTCAGACAATGGGGTCGGGGCCTCGATCGGGCCCTCGGACAAGCTCGAGTTCCCGAGATCCTTGTACTGCCCCACAGGCTGGGTTTCCCAAAACTTGTGCTTCTTGCCAACAGAGACCGAGTCATTGAACTCCCTAATGATGCTATCGAGCGACTTCTCAGTATTGTCGGGCGGCGAAATTTGGTTAGGATTTTGATCCGGGTTTCCTTTCGGAGACTCGGGAGGCAACTTGCTGTCTCCCATTTCAGAAGACAAATTTCAGCGCTGTCCACTCAACAATCAAGACAATGCAAAAAAATCCCATCAAATCTTCGGCTATTACGACGTAAATCAGAAAGGGGGGTTTCCGGCAAATCAAACCCCAGAGAAAAACACAAATCTCATCAGATCATGAGCTACAGATAAAAACTCGACAACTACTATCGATACCCACGAATCGCAACGGCGTACGCAAGCTCTCGCGGCAATCGAAACAAGCAAGGCTATTGCTTTACCGCACCGGAACAACAATCAAAACTCACAGGGAGCTGAACAGCCCACGAAATCAACACGCGTTCGTGCAAGATTACTAGGACCAGCGGCGGCGGCTTCAACGTACGAATTACATAAGAGGGCATCACACGCAATCGGCAACAGCGAAGCTTTGTCGGGAACAGACTTTTTACTCACAGTTTCAGTCCGGCGAGGGGGAATCACGCGGCGCGGAATGCACCCGGTGGGGGCGGCCGCCGCCCCGACTCGAGCCGGCGGAGATTCGGGCGACGCCGAGGACGGAGGAGCAGCAGATCTGGAGGAAGGCCGATCGACGGCGGCGTCGATCGGACTCGAAAGGTGAAATCTTCGACGTCTGAAGAAGAAGAAGAAGAAGAAGGCGGCTTCGGAGTTGCCAAAGGAAGGCCCTTTGGCTTTTTTGGAGGAATGCGAATATTGACGAGGCCGATTTTTTCTTTTCGGTTTTTTCGTTTCTTTTTTATTAAACGCGAGGCATGAGTGCCAAACGAAACCATTATTTTGATTCCTAAATTCTAACATCGCGTTGATGCCACCGAGGTTATGTCGGAATAATGGCACGAATGGTCCCTCGACTTTGATTCAATATGTGATGTCGTTCTTTGACTTTTAATTTGTTCGATGTGGTCCTCAAATTATTGGTAAATGTTGAATTTAGTACTTTTGATTATATGAAAATGTTCGATATTTGATCAGTTCAAATTGATGAAATCCGCTGATGTGGCTTCACATCCCTTAAGTTTGATGATGGACAGGAAAAAAATGCTACACTTGGTTTCTCCACGTAAGAGATTCGTCTCAAATTAGGATATAATGATGTAATCAAATAACAATGGACATGTTAATGTTTTGATTTCATTTTTTTCTTTTCAAAGGTGATGAATAAAAAGATAGACATGTTGACTCGTCATTTTTAAGCATCAAACTCGACATATGATATGTCGGATTTGTCATTTGAGGAAAGTGAAGGACTACATTGAACATTTGTCAATAGTTCGAAGGCTATATTGAATAAAATTAAAATTCAGAAACGATATTGCACAATCAATCAAAGTTCAGAGACTATTTTTATTATTTTTCCTTTTCTCTTTTATGGTACGGTGACTTGAACTACTGAATAGAAATTGCGATGCTTTATTATTGGCCTGGATTCGAACATGATTGCGAATTGCCTCTCGACAATAGTCTTATACAAATCGCCAATTGTACATGTCGTCGCAAACATGATTGTGCGGTTTCTTTTCTCCTTTTCCTCGATAATGTTGAACTCCATTTTGCAAGGATAGATTCCGAAAGCATAAAAGTACCTTACTCACCCCATCGACAGGATAAATCGTAACGTGAAAACCTAATAAGTTAGCTATACATATATTCAAAAATGTCATTTTAGATCTCCATCTTTGGGTCTAAGATAGTTGATCCACTTGGAGTTCGACATACCCATGCCTATATTACTTCTCATGATATGACCTCCCAATAAGCGTGCATTTTGTTTCACGAGATTAGAAAAATATTTTTTCAAAAAATAATTACTATTATTGTTCACGAAAATGAATTAATAAAAAATATTTTCATCATTAACAAATTAATTAAAAAATAGATTGTTGGCGAGATTGAAAAAAATTTCAAACTCATCAATTCTCTGCGAAATAACCACACCCTTATTATTTTTCTTTCGAGCCACGATTGTCACTTTGATTAGAACTTGAGACACGATTTGAGAATGACTCAAATCCTCCAAAGCGAAAAAAGAAAAAACTCGTGGGGCCTTTCCCAGCTTTTTATTTCTATTATTTCAAAATTTTCAACTAAAAAAATGCAATCTCCCTCAAAAGTATCATCAAAGGTGGGTCCAACAAACAGGTCAAGGTCACCCGAACTTGAAATCGCAGGTCCAAATGGTTGGATCGCAACTTATTAGAGCCAATGATTTAACGTCAAAATTCATGTCCAAACTTGCCAAAATATCGAAAAATTTATCAGGATGATCAAAATCCACCTAGCATAGTGAACCCTTGATCCGCCGCAGGATCCGAAAACCCAACCCGAATCGGCCCGAACCTTAATTTTTTATTTTTGGTTTGGGTTGGTTTGGACCCCAAGGGTTTGGGCTAAATGTACAAGGATTGTTATCGGGGTCTTGGGTATGGGGTCAAAACCCGAATCGAAGACCCACGAAAACCAAAAACCTTATTTAAATGGGTAGGGTAGGCTAGGCTAGGCGAGCCCATCGAATCGCTAGAACCATGATCAGCTCTAACCCCCAAAACTTACATTGAGCAATACTACCATCGCCAAAAGACCCGTCACCAAATTAAGTTCATCGGCTCGTGAATATTTCCGTCCATCACCTTCTCAGACTTATGCAAATGAACCTAAAATCACTCGAGCTCTTTACTTAGACAAGGTTTGTTTGTCACGATTACCATGAAATTAGCCCAAGAAAGACCGAACCATCCTAGCAAATTATGTGCAACCAGACGATTATCGCCCGATGGCACCCGAACACGAAAGACTCTAAAATCTCAATAGGGATGCATGACTGGCGACATAAATTCAATACATCCATGATCGATAAATTCGATACTCCGTCAGCGTCTCGCTAATCGACATTCACATAACACAAAACTCTAGGGTATGGTAACTCGAAAATAGAAATGCATTCGCCTCGTATGCATCCGGGTAAAAACTAGAAACCTCGACAGGGAAAAACCCCTTCAAGATACAGCTCAAAAACGGCCATAATTATCGCTTAGTACTACCTAGAAGGACTCGGAAGAGACGGATTGAGGTCAAAGGGAAAAAGCAAGAGTGCTGAGAACTATCCATCCTCTTTCCATTACACACGAGCCAAAACAGCGGCTTCGAAAAAGCCTAAACCCCCTTAAAAACTCCTCATAGACTGGGAAGCAAAAGACAGGACTGGAGTCTGGAGCTGGGCCAATCCGTCTATTACACACGATTCGGTACCAAAGATGATGATGAAGGACGAGGGCTAGTTCTTCTTCCTTCCTTTCTCGCCAGAGTCCTGTTGGAACTTGGGAGGGCCAATCCGTGTTGACTGCTCGAGACTAGAGGGTCGACGTGACACTGGTGAAGCAGGGGGAAGTAGAGAGAGCGAGAGAGCATTCATGGGTCGAAGAAGGAAGAGCCGCACTTGCACTTCCAACCCTCGGGCTCATAGTTGGCGTACTGGACGCTCGGTCGGTCGGTGGTCGCGGGGATTTGGATGGCCTCGCATGGCTCGCAGCCTCTGCACTTGTGCTCGCAGTTGGGCGGCCTGGACCCGAGCCTGCTCAGTCCCCTGCACTTCTCGTCCCCGATCTCTCCCACCTTCTCCACGCTCGCTCCCTTCGAAATCACAATCGCAAGAGGGAGACAGAGACACCGGCAAAGAAGATTATCACAGATCATGTTGAGAATGTTTGCAGAATGGATCGACCAAACCCAATTTAAGATGTGATTTGCCCGAGAAAAATACCTGCTTGATGTTCAGCGTGGCCCGGGAAAGATGTGGTCTTGCCTCTGTTTTGATCAAGAATGGACATCAAGAAAATATTGTGGTTAAGAAGTTGGTGTTCTTGATAATTTAAAGCAAACGATAAAGGGACGCTAGAGGAAGAACGGACATCAGGGCATCGTTCTTGGAAAAGTGCGTGATGATCTGATAGACAACTTAAATGAACCAACGCTCGGATACACTGACCTTGCTTGTGAGCAGCGACGAATAACGAGGAGGGCGTGCTTATCATGGACACCACACCCACCATCTGCAGAGCGGCTACGAGTAAACAGTACCGAATCATTACTGGCTTCGTCATCCTATTCAACCCTCCTCAAATTTCTCAAATGATGATGACGATGAAGGCCAAATGGGGGATGATGGCCTTCAAGAACCAAGCGTGACAGAGAGATGAATTGGGTTGGATGTGAGTGATCGGCAGGGACAAGAGGCCATGCAATGATGACGCCTTTTTAAAATGAATGGATGGCGATGGGCGAAGAAGGACACAGTGTATCCTCTTTTTCTCCTCTCTTTCATTCAGGGGTTCTCTCTCTCTCTCTCCTTCTCAGCTGTATTTGTGGGAGGCTGGAGAGAGATATTGCTTCTTGCACAAGTGATCCCGCCTTTTCTCCTGTCAATCTGAAACGGGATTTCTCCTTTTTCTTTCTCTCTTCTTGATAATCGATTCCGTCCTCTCTGTCTTCCAGGTTCCAGATCAACACAGAGATGACAGAAAACACACCAAAGTGTACATACACCACACCTACGATCTCCTACTCTGCAAGCGATCTTATCTTACCGCAGACCATCGCCTCCTTCCTAACACGCGACAGAATCAGGACAGCACCAAAACTCTGTATGTACATAAACTCCGAATTGTTTCTCCCCTGGCCCGAGGAAAAAGAAAACACAAGACAAAAAAAGAGGGGGGAAAATCCGGCTTTGGTGGATCTCGGACTTCATGCTGGAGAAAACAACTTGAACAATCGACTGCATTAAATGAACCTGTCAAGAGGTCAGTGAAGTTTTACTAGGGGGGGTGGCCTCTCGGCCTAGTCCATTCACAGTTCACATCCTGTGCTCTTGCAAGAGAGGAGCAATAATATGACATTTAATATTTTCCTTTTTTATAATCGAGAAGAGCAATTATCTCGATGTGAATTTTGTTAAAATATGCCCCGTCTTCTGTTATATAATTAGAAGAAAACATTGCTATTTCTAATATATGCATGGTCACTATGATATAAAAAAAAGAACATGTAATAAAAGACGTGTTAGCTCTCGCAGTCCCTACTCCTTTCACTCCAATTTAAATGATCGAGCCTGCTGTGGAGTTTGCATACACACTTGATAAGCTTTGGGGGCGGTACCCAACTCAATACCATGCATACTCAGGCGATTTGTCGTGGCGACGTGAATCCACATGCTTGTGCTGTAATCGTGCTTCCGACACATACCCGTGTCGAGCTAATCACATCCAAGACAAGCTCGGCATTGCTCTCTAGAGCCCCGCGCAATCGAGCAAGTGGCGAGTTAACCATAATCTTTCGATAGCTCCTTTTCCTCCACGAAATCACCAACGTAGGATTCTTCTTTATATGCCCCCAGGTCACCAATGACAAATGTGTTCAAGATGGTAAGTTTATCTCGAGGGATGAAGTCACGTGGGCGAAAGGCAACAGTCAATTTGCTGTTCTGACGGCATGTTCGAGTCAGTGAGTTAATTAAGATGACTGTCTCGGCATCGTTAAGACTCTCTACTTTCTTTCTTTTTTTCTGGTTCTTGGCTTAGGTCATTTGACTCGTTGGGCTGGTCTCCTTGGGTGGGAAACAAGGACACAAGTTGATTATGGGTAGTCAAAAGGTCTTCGACCACATTAATTACATCTCATTGTACTAAATGTCTCTCTAGTCTTTGTCGAGACTTGCAAAAGTATGATCTACTTGGAAATTCTATATGTATTTTCTATATTTATTGAGGATTATTCGAAATCAGAATCAATCGTTTCGAATTCATATGAGTAACTGTGTCTTGTGAGTTACATAACGTTTCTCTATCGTTACGACTCGTCGCACAACGATAATTCTTGTTGTCAATGATGAAAAATATTAAAAGGGCAAAATGTGGTAACGCGTCATTTAATGTAACCATTCTGTCATTATTCATGATCAAAACATTTTAAGTGAGTCACAAATAATTTAAAAAGTAAACAGAAAAAAAAATAATTGTTGGGACCAAAAATGCAGTAACTAATCCATTCATAATATTTTTAAGAACAAAGCAAAAAATTCGGACAGGGTAGAACCCGCCTGATCCGAACCGATTTGCCTAGGCCCGAGCCATAAAATGCCTTGAGATCCGGCCTGCACCGCCCGTGCTCACCCCTAACAGGCACCAATGACAGTACCCCAGGAGTTATGATCCGATTCTTCGAGCTCCATGAAATCGTTGCACATATGCTAAAACATCACCATAGTCCCTATATCTTGCTAATTGGTCTTGGGGTGAGGATTATGGTCTACGGTTCTGCAAAACCTTGCACTCTGATAATTCAGAAAACTTGGGCAACTTAGAGACTTCAAACGTACGCGCGCGATGTCATCATCGGTTGATCATCAATCTGCTCTGTTGGGGTTGGGCCAAAGCTGAAAACCAAAAGCTGATAGGCACACAGCATAAAGCGACGAATTCAGTCAAACATGGCACAGCAGCCGAAGTCCCCTTGAAGTGCGAGAAACACTTCATCAAAACCATGTAATTTCACCCAATCGAGAAAAGATAGAATTCATCAGGAAAAAAAATAGTTAAATTAGACCCAGTCCTGCTGCTTACTGTCACGTCAAATTTTGATTTTTTCTCGATAATTTCCTGTCGCGTTCAAGTTTATACTTTGGTGTCGAAGAGCAGAGCAGCACGAAGCATGCTAACTCCATCATGCATTAACTTGAATTCTCTAACGAGAAACATTTAGAAGGCTTCCTTCTGCTGAAGAGACCAGAGTTATATCCACAAAAGTGGCGATCAAGGGATGCCTTTTGGTCCTGAAAACAAGCCAACAACATGATTTGATTTCTCCTAATGAGCGCGCATACGTACTAACCGAGGAAGCTGTCCCCGAGGTGGGTTTCTCGCATCTGGCCCTCTCGTCGTCGTTCAGGCTTGAGAGACAAAGGGAGGTTGTCTTTAAACTCTGTACGTTTGACCGGGACTGATATGATGCTTCACTGCGTGGTATTGAGTTCCAAAGTTCTGGAGACTCCAGACTCTGTCAAGACCCTCCAAAGAGTTGCATTTTCTTATCTACTGGGTACCTTTTCTCTTCTGCACAATTTTAATATCCGGGTATATTGTCGGATTTCAAATTGCTTCTCTCTATTTTCGGGTAAAGAAGCTCAAAAATTAGCTCTTTGGCTATGTCGGTTGATATCAGATCCTTGCATCTTGAAGTTACAAGATCGATATGTTCATGCATTTACATAAAGTCCTGAACAATTTTCGTGTCTCGGTGCTATAACAATGTCAGAAGTTTCATCATGCATTGGAGAGGTTGCAGTCAGATTACTAGATGGCAATTCTGTCACGTTCGCCTTCTTCTAAGTTGTTACTCAATAGTCATTTGATCTATTAATAAATAGTCACTCTGGGAAATAGATGGATCCCTTTTTTGTAACTGAAACATCAGTCAATGAACTTGCAAACAGATTTCGAGCTTCTTCATCAACTTAACTTTTACAGCCCTAATCTTGAAAAGTAGAAAAGAAAGGGTGGCACGGATTAGGTATCCAAAGAACGTGAAAACAGAGCCACGATCGGGTACTAACAACTTGAATGAACAAAGCAATTGACTTAGATACATGAAAAAATGGGGTTAGTCCCTGAACTCTCTTTCCCTACTATAGGTTCTCCCCCTTTTATTTTTCCCTAGAAATTAGAATCTTGAGCTGAGAGCAACAGAACTACAAGTGCCTCAGCCATCAAAAGTTATCGGACTATGGTCCAGCCCGATGCCACAACAATCGAAGCCCGTCCCCTCATTGAACGAACTCAGTTAGCTGAAGCAATGATGGTCCTCGGGCTCGGGAGGCCCATACCAGAAAGCCGCGGGGACAACCTGACCTTTGGGCTGGGACGCGGGGAAGGGATCGGACCGTAACTCCCGAAGGCCCCGGGGGCAACTCTCGGAGAGAGGTTAACCTGCTCCAGTGCCCGCGACCGAAGCTCCGTGGGGTAGTCCCTCACGCAGCCGATGCGGGGGCCGGCCCCTGTCGACCACTTGCACGACATGCGCTTGGCGAGGTCAAACACTGGCTGTTCCGTCTTTGCAGGGGCATCCGATTGGGCAGTTTCCACGGCGGCCTTGCTTGTTCCGTGTGTTGAATCCTCACTGGAGTTTATGCATGAAGGATTGTCATCATCCACCGCACACCTCTGAGAAAAAGAATACATATATTATGTCAGTGATCAGCTGATATACAAAAGTTGGTCAATGAGAACAAATTTGCGACATTCATTTTTGTTCATTTTTTAAGAATACAAAAACTTTCCCGTCAAATTTTATACGTACATAGCCAATTATAACAACAGCTAGGTGGTCATCTTCTCTACCTAACCGTAGCAACTTGTTCACTAGAATACTTATATTTACAAATTTATACCTTGACATTGCTGAGGTCTACATGATGCTCCTCCAAGAAGCTGATGAATTCCCTGAAGTTCTCTTCTGTTGGGTGGTAGTGCCCACTGTATGGCCAAATAGCCTAAAGACATACACAAAATATACATTAAGCGAGAAAAGAAGCCGGCTGTCTACTAGAGAATATCGATTAAGAGCAGACAAGATGCAGACAAATAATTCGTTTTGAAATGCAAGGAAATGTGCTTTACCTCTAGAATCCCGTTATGGGCGACCAATCTTCCGGCCGCGGTGATGGCGGCACCAGCAAGAAAACTGGAGTGCTGAAACATGCCTTTCTTCTTTTGACCCACATACAAGGCCCTCGATGTGCTAAGTACAAATATCCACTTTGAACCTTCCACGGTGTCCACAAGATTGCTGCTTTCCTTATACATGAGTTTCCCATTTTCGACTATCACCTCATAGGCTTCTCTTTCGTTCTGCAGAAAAAACAAAGAGTTAATGACAGTTCAAAGCAGATGTATTATGAGACATTTGATTTTGCACTGCGATATATAACAAGACACTCTCTCTCACATGTCCGCTGAACATGTCGCTACAATTAAGGATGTCCATAGTTTCTTTACCTTCAGTTTGTCTGAAGCATGTTCAGATACGATATTGATAAAAATAATTTGCCAAGACATTAAGTATAAGTCGAAAAAAGACGGAAACTTACAGGTCCGAGATACTTGATGCATTGCTTATGCAGAACACTTCTTGGGCACTTTTCGAGATTTATATCTTTGCCTTGTCCAACATCCAACCTGCATTTAACACGGTCCTCATTATTAAAAAGTCTTTTGACATCTGATGAACGTTTGTCTACAATATTATGATAGGCTAAAACACGAACGTAACAAACACAACAAAAGATTTCCACGCACGAACAACTAACCAGTAGAAGAAAGGCTGTGTGCTCTCGCTTCTGAACCACACATCATAGTAGAGATGCAAATTGTGGCCATAACGATGCCGTGGGTCAATCTGTTCAAACAAGATACTATCAGCAGGATTCTATATTCTTAAATCTCCTTTACTTGGAAAGAAAAGTGGCCGTGCTATTGCATGCCTCAGGAGGATAAGGGACTTACAGCTTCAAGCCAGTGCTGTAATGCTAGCTTTTGAGCATTCTCGTCCTTTGACAAACCTTTTCCTACCTGAAAGATAATTATCAGCATCCTAATGATATTGTTAATTGTAAAGTAAGTTGAAAGCAAGAAAAAAAACAGAGCTCTTTCAAAAGATCGTCTTTTATGTACCTTGGCGACTCTAGTTCTTGCCCTCGCCCACCGCGAACCAACAGTTTCAGGCTTATTATCATCCTTGTAGAATGACACGGAACTATGCTTCAGGGCTGCAAAGTCTATTGCCTTCCACCTGAAACATTTGCAGTGTTGCACCAATTAGCCATTTAATAAAAGGGCACATAAGAAACATCTCTCGATCAATTCAAATTAATTCAAGAAAGACTCACCAGAGCTCCTCGATGACGACCGCGCAATCTGCCAAGTTTCTTCTTGTTCTGTAACTCTTGTACACTTTCTGCACCTTAACGGCCGCGGCATCGAGCTCGCTTTTAGGTCTCGGCGAGAAAAATATCACAGGTTTAGGGAGGGACAATCCTCTGGCCGGTTTACAGGTCGGACCATCTATGACTTTTAAGTTATCCGAAGCCTGGCTGGCTTCTTTACCATGTAAGAAATTCTCAAAGGAGAGGGTTCGTTCGAGAACCACGTTGTCGGGCTTGCAGCTTTTGAGTTTAATGGAATTCTTAGAATTGTTCTTGTTGGAGGTAACTGAATTGGTCATGACCTGTAGATTTGTTCTCTTCAAGCTATTTGTCCTCAAGGCAATCTCTTCTGGTTGCTTGGGAGATAAACTGATGTTGTGGGCCAATTTGACACACCAATGAGCAACAATTTCGTGCCAAGCAGAAATGAGCAAGGAGAGCGATAAACCCATACAAATTTCAGCGTTAACCTGCTCAAACACGATAGAATCCAATAATCAGATGACAAAATTCCCGAAATGAACGTATTATTATCGATGTAAAAATCTCCATGAGCATACTAAAATGGGACATAAAGCTGCTTTTATGAACTTTATCCACAATTTTGATCTGAAATTTCTGATCCGTTGTCAACGAAGCTCATAAAAGAATGCAATCTGAGACATTTGTTCGGCAAGAACACACACACAACATATTGAAGAAAATGAAAAAGGAAGGGCAAAGCAAGCAAAATCGATTCATTTGACTGCCATTAAAGTGAAAAAAACACAACCCAAGTCCCAGTTTTGACAGGTAATCTCCCCGCAAAAAAAAGAAGAACACAATATTATCAGAGACATCAGAGAGCAAGAACATGTTTCTCTGCACAGTCATACCCAGCTCCGACATGGAAGAAACTCGAATGCCCTGCTTTTTGCTGAAAAAACAAACTTGAATGACGAAAGGTCGGAACTTTATCATTACCTCTTAGTCCAGAACCAAGAACTGAACCCAGAAATTCTCTTTTCTTTTAGTTTCTTTTCCCTTCGCGAACGAGCTGTTCCTCTGAGAGCTGAAAGATCAATTTCTTCACAAGATATGCCTGACGCAGACCCCAACTCCCCCCTTTATACTCGCACGCCCCAGAGGGAAGAAGAGGAGGGAGGGTCTACGAGACCTTCAAATGCGCACAGTGATCAAGACCCTTTGAACGGGACGGGGGAGGCACGAGTTGATTTCAACGTGGGGGACTTTGACAAGCACGAGCTGTGCGAGGAATTCAAAGGTGGGAATGGACAGTCGGCGAGACTTTCGAAGGCGTCTATGTTACGACCCTTCGGAGACGAAAGAAGATGTAAGAAGTTTGGTTGGTGGGGGGAGGGGGGAAGTTGTTGTTCTTGCTGGGAAGCGAGATGATGCAGAACAGGAGAGGCTCGAGGACGCTTATATGGAAATGGGGTTTTAGAGAGAGAAGGGCGGTCAAAGAAAGTAGAGAGAGAGAGAGAGAGAGAGTCTGCGGGGAGATCAGAAGAGGTTTCCATGAAAGAACACGGTTGGTCTGCTGCGACTGTAAAAATCTCCGCGCTGGGATTTTTCTGGTCACATCTTTTTCCAAGTTTTAATGGTCAACTTGGCAAATTGCACTTAAACTACGACAATAAAATAAACGTAAATAGAGAGAGAGGCAGAAATACTTCCCGGATGTTTTACATTCCGATAATACCAGATAATCCCGAGATCCGAATGAAAATCAAGATTAAGCCTTTCGAACGACTTGTTCAAGTCTGGAATTCGCGCTCTTGTAGCTGCGGGGAAGGTGCGCGAAAAGTGTACATCTTAGGAGCACGAAGTACTCGCTCACTATGCTTTGCATGTACACGGTTCGGCGCTCCAGTTCCGACGTCCCAAGTCGCGTTCTGACTTGGCCGAGTTCGCTCGTTCGATTCGGACGGATGCTTAGCCGAAAAACTCTGGCGCGTAGCCGGCTTTTCCCCGTGGATCGTGCGTTTGCGCGTGTGTGTCCGAACGCATTCTGTTCTTGATTCTGTTACTGTTTGCCACCAAAAGAATAGTTAGTAGGATGTCATGGTTGTGGCCCGGCCGGTGCCCTGTGTGGATTGCACCTAGTGCGTTCATGTTCCCATCGCTTTTATGAACTTTTAACTCGGTCGTCTCCGTTCTTTTCTCGTTGAAAAAAAAAAAAAGTCGGGAGGGCCACGAGGCGAAGTCTAGCAGCAGCAGCATGCACGATTCCGTCCAACTTCCGCGTCGAGTGGGGGCGTGGAGCACGAGGATGTTATGGCCCAACTGTGGTCTGTAGTGTGGGATTGTACTGCAGCGACCAATGGGTGGACTTGGGTTAGAACGGGACTCGAAGGTCGAATTCAATGTGTTGTCCAAGCCACCCCGCACAGTAAATTTTGCACGGCAATTTCTGGCCGAGCCAAGGCTTTTTCGTACAAGACCTTTGTCCAAATTCGCCCAATTTTATCTCTCGGGCTTCGGCTGGTCGAGCGAGCCGCCCACGTACCGATCACCTCTAGTCGAGACTATAATATTCCCCTGTCGAGGTATCACCGCGTGCGGTAACTCACTGGTAAAGAGGACGTGTTTTGTTTCCTCTCTATGATAACGAGGTCGAAATGAATCGTGCCTTTAGCATTTTCTACTACATATGGAACTTCCTACCCCTCAATTGGGTTGTTGTGACAGGCCCATTGACCTCTTCACCCTTGAAGGTACGGGTTCCAAGTAAACTGCATATTTATAGCTCAAATCACATATTCCGTAACAAATTATGGGACTCTAATGCTAACGATGAAAAAGGATCGACGAGATGGTGACCTCCCCGCACTCTTTTCTAACGTCAACTTGTTTAAATGGCCCTCCCATATCAACACTGTTTTAGCAAAGCATAATTTGGCAAAAGGGTCTTATCAACAAGTGTCTCCGGAGCATGAGTTAAGGTAGATAAAAACGAAAATGTTTAATGAACAGATTGAAAATGGACAATTTTTTGAAATTTTATTAAAAAAACTTGAATAATAGATATCAAAAATTTAAGGCACATTTAATAAAAGATCAAGCTTTGAAATCAGAAAACAAGAATTGAGGGAAAAGAACAGAAGATCAGCATCACATCGAAGTCAATGCATCTACTTCTTCAAGTTGATAATAAATGCCTTTGCTGTGGGCAGTTGGGACTTGGGCAGGGGGTGACTAGTTGCTGTGGCACGATTCAAGTTCGCTGCCACTGTACATGCACCCCTTTTTAAATGGATATGTTCGAGAGCATGGGTAATTTCTGTACTCCGTGTCGCGTATATAAAAGGATTATCTCAATACAAACTCTCGGATTTTAGTGATTCTAAGAGTGCGTTTATTTCGCGAATGATGAATGGTTTGAAAAATCTTTCTTTAAAAACGATCACTTGTTTCATTTGAAATAATAAAATGACAAACATTTACATTATAGACAGCAATTTGTGTTTAATTGTTTTCGCAGATGATGAAAATATTTTTCGTTCATTCATTTCTTTACGAGCAATACAAACAATCATTTAAAAAAAATATCTTTTTTGAATTATTCTTTTTTCGTGAAATAATTTTTTTATTACAAGTTCAATGAGTCTTTAAAGTTAATTAAGAGATTGGTCAATCACGCTCGCAAGGTCGGGGGGGGAAATGGGTCTGCATGGGAAGATACTCGGCATTTGGCTTTAGGCCACATAGCTACGATGTAGATCAAAAACACTGATTTGGACATGTCCCTCTTGTTTTTTTAATCATTAACGTGCAGACATAACCGATTTAATCGGATTATTTTGGTAGTCCAATTCAATACACAGAACCATTTGCATATTGATACCGCAGGACAACCAGACTTTGTTCGAAAACGCGGCACATCCATAACCGGGATTTTTTTGTTAGTAATTGTGATGGCTAAAACCGGGAGTAAACCGAAATGTAGCTTAATTAGACAATAAATCAGGAAATAAGAAAAGTATCTTCTTTATGATTATTTAACTTTCATTATGTCAATCAGTATTATTTGCATGATTCACATGATGTAGAAGAACAATCACACACGATCAAGTCAATCGCTTGAAGTGGCAATAAAGTTTCCTAGCAAAGAGAATACTAAACAAGTCAAGTTCCCTTTACAATTTTATATTTTTTCAACGATTATAATCGCACTTTCATAAATCACGAGCGACCTTCACAAACTGTCTTTGGATCATAATGTTAAAAAGGGTCTTTCTTTAATGTTACTCTTTTTTAAATATTGCCTCGTTATAATGCACGCGTTGAACCCAACACAATATCTTATTATTGGATAGTATTTGCATGTGCAATTGCATTTTCTCAAGGACGTGAACGTATCTTATCATCCCCGCTAGATTCGGATCGAAGAGGAGGACAAGCAATACCCAATTTACATGTTGTACTAAGGGTTTGTTTCACAAAAAATTTAATGGTTTGGAGAAAAAATGGTCTTTTGCATCGCTCGTAAAAATAAATAAATAAATAAATATTTTCATTGTTCATAAAAATATTTAGACATAAATTATTATCGATAATGAAAATATTTTTTACTAGTCAATTATTTCGAGCCACACAAATAATAATTTTTGAAAAAATATATACTTTAGGTGATTTATGTTTCGCAAAACCAAATTAACTTAATCCCCCCCCAACAAAATCTTCGCGAGCGCGTGCCCGGGCGACACGGCAGTCGTCTCGCACTGTGGGGCCCACCACTGGTAACTAGGGAAAGAGATCGCGGCTTAATGGCCACTTGGCGAGTGCCGGGTGCATTGACCCTTCTACCGCGACGCGCGCACGGCGCGCGTGTCTGGTCCGACGCCGTACGATCCCACGGCGGGTCAAAACCACGGGATGTTCCCCGGTCAAGAGTCGCGACTTTGTCCCACGTTTTCCCGAGATCGCGTTGACCTTGGCATTCAAATTGGCATTTCCTTCATACGCACGAACAAATATCCCAAGACGAACGGTTTGATTTTTTTTTTTTATCTCCTTCTATGCTCTCTTGCCTCGTTTTATAATTTTTTTTTCTGTAAAATCGCACCTCATCATGGACGCACGGCATGTGTATCGCAACCGTGTGTAAATCAACTTCGATCTAAAGTTAATTAAACATCGCATGTCGTGCCATCCGAAACCCTAAATTATTAAAATAAGAGGGGGCGGAGTCATGGCTCGAGCACTGCTGTGCTCCTCTTTCCGAGGGAAGACTCGATAGGTTGGCAAAGGCTAGCGAAGCGATCGAGGCATTCGATGCTTGCACTGAACACGTTTCGACGAAAGAACCCTAGAAATCCAAGATATGTGTTTAAGTGGAAAAGCGTACTATCATGAACTCAAGTTTCTAGCCATCGATTTTAGAAGTTTAATTTGCTAGACGGTGATGTACTTAGATTTAAACATGTTTCTACTTTTCTTTCTTGCATCACGACTATGAATCTAATAGGTGTATGCACGATCGTGAGAAATACAGATAATCAAAAGAAATATACTGATTATCTCTAACATCATTAAAATGCGGCATTAATTTCGCGGTCACTTATATTGAGTTATCCCACATTGCTAGATCACGAGGATTATATGCTCTTTATATACACGCGGCCTCCTTCCGCTTATTGAGTTTTCGGCGGTAGACATTATTACGACGACTTGGAAAAAAGGCGGCGCGCGCCAATTGCAGACGCGTTCTTCTATCCAGGCTATCTAAACAAGGCAGTTGAATCTTGTCGAAGAAAGAGGAAGCAAAGAACCGGGGACACACGCAAAGAGTCTTTTCGATCAAACGTTTGGGCTAGCCCTCCTTGGCGACCATTCATAGACAAACGAAGCAGTCGTACACGTTTTTGTCTGCCCCTTGACCTTTCTTGCATGTAAATACGCATCACGTTGCTTGGAAAAAATAATAATAATTAATTCAACGTAGTTCCATGTGCTTGCTACTGTTACTAGAAAAGCCGATGGGGATTGGCAAGAATGTGCGCGTTGTTATCGTCTCGTCGACGAAGGACGAGTGAAAAACCCGAAGTCGTTGCCCCTCCTTCATGGAAGTAGGGTTTGTAGACTTTACAGATGAGCGAGAAAGACGACCAAGACTATATAATTTAATTAATGAAAGTCTATGGTTTTTGCAGAAAATGAGAAAATAATATAATGATTTCTTTGTAGCCTGCGTTCAATTTGTTATTATTTTCCACAGCTGTCGTGGTGGTTGACTGGGGGGCCAATGCTGACACATACATCTTATCTGAGTGCGACTTTGCGCACTGTCGGCATTAAGGAGCTGCCAAAAACAACTTATCATGCGTCTCGTTCGCTATAGCTGTCGATCCATGCCGTGCATTGGCAGTTGAGCTTTCGTGATTTTCCTGATCATTAATTTGAACGATCGCAGACAATTCTGGTTTTGTTTGTTCTTTTATGGTTAAGTAAAGGTGATGGGAATTGATTCTCTCCTTTCGATGATTCTGATAAGCGGGGAAATATCCATCCACTCAATGTTAGTTTATCGGATGAGATGATGACCAAATGCAATTTCGTCTCGATGATCGCTCGTCATAGGTATCTCGCGCTCGCATTCGCTCCGATTTCTTTCGAGCGCTGTGGTAAGATGAGCTTTCGATATCTTTGGTGTGTTTACTATATTGAACTAAAACTTTCCCTTGCGATATATGCTCCGATTAGAATTGCCAAACGGGTGAGTCCGGTCGAATTTGGGACAAGTCGAAAATGATCCGATCCAAATTGACATATTTTCATATAATGTAAATATAGTAATCTATACCCAACTCAACTCATAGCGACCACATATCCGATCCGATTTATATTCTTAAAACACTTTCATATTGGGAAAATTCATACCCAAATTGAGGTAAGAGCAAAAAGTGAGCAAGCGTGATATTAAGTAAGAGCGAGAGAAAGTGAAGATAGAGTCATAGAAGTGAATCGAGTCAAAGTAAGTTATGAACCCATTTAGAGTGCGTTTGGTAATCGGCCAAGCAGTAACTATTTCTATTCTTTTGTTTTCCAGGATCAGTTTCGTAACAGAAATCCTTTGGTAAATATTTTGTTCCCGGGCAAAAATTTGCAAAAAGTTGTTCCTAGAATCAGTTTTGGAACATAATCAATAAACAAAAAAAAAGTTGCTTCTTGATTTTGGGAACAAGAATCAGAAATGGAAAACATACATATATTTTTTTCTTCTTCTTCCTGGCCTGTGGCAAAAATAATAGAGGTAAGTCGAGTCAAAGTAAGTTATGAACCCATTTAACACTTACATTATTTTGGGTTTTACCAAGCCCATTAAATATGAATTGAAAAATGAGTTTATAACTCATTTTGACAAGTTTATTTCCGATTAACTTTCTCTGCTTACAACAAGCTATTGAAAATCAACAAACAACAATATTGCTCAAGCTAGATTTCATATGGACTACGTATGAATTTAGGAACATGATCATCATTGGGATCTGAAAATATGTTACTTATTCCTGGCCTTCGTCAGCAGTTTTGCCCGAGGAGAAATTACATGTTTTCTTAGACCAGTTTACAAATTCCTTACACTAAATGACGTAGCCGATTATTATCGGCCCGTTGAATATGATATGCTTATTTAATCTTATAGTAAACCTAACATTGCTCCGACGAAAGAAAAGTCTAGCTAAAAGAATGGGAAAATTCGAATCTTCATCTCATTTTTTGTTAAGTAATAGTGCCATTCTTCACTTTTCAATAGGCCACGAGCAATTATAAATTATTTTATTAGATATCTCTCAAGTTGGGCACCTTTAATACATAAACATATGTGCTCTAGTGGAGTGAATCTTAACAAAAAAAAATCATGAAAAATCTCAAAAAAGTGTAATTTCGTAATCTTACATTAGATATTTCTAGGGAAAAGTGTCAGAAAAGTGATAAATTTTTTGTATTGGTACCAATTTAATTCTAAACCTTTTTTTGGTGTCAATTTAGTCCTACACCTTTTGTCTTTGTGCCAATTTAGTCCTTTTGGCTAATTTTGGTTGGATTTTGCTGATGTAGACGTCGGCCAGTTTACGTGATACCGCTGGAGATGGTGTGAACAATTTTTAATAATATTTTAATATTTTATTGATTTTTTTTCTTCCCCTTTCTTCTTCCTCCGGCCGGTTGCCGATCCAGTAAGGGCAAGCCTCGCCAAGTCCAGCATGAAGCTACCCTCGAGGCCATCTGGCGAGGGTCGAGCCTCGCCGCCCTCACCAGTGGTCAATGGGGCGAGCCTTGCCATTGGCTGGCGGGGCTAGCCGACCCTAGCCTCCAGCCAATCGCCGGACCGACGACTAGCTGAAAGAAGAAGAAAGGGAAAGAAAAAAAAAGAAAGAGAGAAAAGAAAAGAATAACAAAAATAAAAATTCGAAAAATATTAAAATATTATTTAAAGTTGTCCATGTCATTGCCGGCGGTGCCATGTATGCCGGCCGACATCCACGTCGGTAAAATCCAGCCAAAATAACTAAATTGGCACAAAGACAAAAAGTTTAAGATTGAATTGTCATCAAAAAAATATTTAGAATTAAATTTGCATCAATATAAAAGATTTAAGACTTTTTTGACACTTTTCCCAATATTTCTCTAATGATGATAGATTTGTTCCTCTGCCTAAGTTATTAAAAATAAATTGTCCAAAGTAAGATCGTTTGATGGCAAAGGACTGTGACAAAGATGGTAGAAGAAAGTGCGTTGGAACAAGGTCGTGGCCCTTGTCTTTGAATGCTTCATCACAACTTTCAAGTCTCCTCTCCAACTTGCAGGACCGTGAATGGACTACACAGATCAGCCCACTCAATCCCAAAGCCAAGTCACCTTTTTTGCAAAATTGACATCAAATATTCAGCAACCATATAAAAAAAAGAAGTTAATACAATAAAAAATCTTAAATCGGTACATTCGTGATAAATTTACCTAAAATTAATTTTTTGACCAAAAAAAATCCGAAACTGGTACACTTGTGACAAATTTACTAAAAACTAATTTTTTTACTATAAAAAGCCATAAACTGATATATTTGTCTTTACTAAAAAAAAACTGATATATTTGTAATAAATTTACCTTCTATTAGTTTTTGTTAAATTGGATTAATACAGCAAAAAATCACAAACCAGTATACTTGTGATAAACGGAGGGTAAAAACCCAAACCGATACACCTATCAACTGCCATGTATCATTAACTCAGTAATTTAACAGTAAAATTTAATGAAAATTAATGGAGGGTAAATTTATTACAGCTGTATCAGTTTAGAGTTTTTTGTAGTTAAAAAATTAGTTTGGGGTAAATTTATCACAGGTATACCAGTTTAGGGTTTTTGTGGTATTAACTCAAAAAAAGCAAATTCCCCTTAAAAACCACCAATTTTATCTCAATTTCAATTATGGTGAAAACTTTTTTATTTTGTAAAAAAACGCCAACTTTCTTTCAGGCCTAACCAAACCTTTTTGTTGTCTCGTTAAAAAACATTAACTTTAGCTCGAGTCATGATTCCGGTCCACTTTTGCACCTAATTCTATATCCTTTTGATCGAAAAAAAAAACACATTTGGAAGGGAGTTCCTCGAAGCCACGTATTGTGGAAAAAGAATAGGGATCTAAGTTGGGGAACCCAAAATGGGTTTCTCCTTTTGCTCGTTCCCAGAAACCTCCATTTGTATCTTTTCACACTTCAAAGGGTTGAAGCTCTTCACTTGTTCTATGGTCGCGGGCAAATGGTCATACCATTTGAATAATCCAGCTAGCAAATTCCAGATCTTTTGGGCAAAAAGATTCCTTACCAAACTCTTTCGTTACACACTCTTCAAGTTGGATTCACCCTCTTATCAGGTTGGAAGAAAGATGGTCCACGACCAATTCCTAAGCTGGAAAAGGACTTGAACTACCATGCATTTTGCGTTATCACCGACTCGTCGTTGATTTGGTCTAACCAAGGAGAGTTATTCAACCCCTGACTCAAGGGGTACGGTCGGGAAACCGCTCTCGAAACTAGTTGTTCTTTTAAAAGGATTTACTGAGGGAAACCATAGTCACATTCTAAATAACAAGACAACTTCGCTTTCATGGTCTATGGTTGTCTGTTTATCAATCTTGAATCTAGTGAAACCCCACAATTTCCATGGAAAACTTATGGGGTTTCAGTTTCCATTGATAGGCCTGTATGTTTTTCCAAGTCAAACTTGGGACCGTAAGAGACGGTGAAAGAGAAAAGGAAAAATACCATAAAAAATTTCAAACTATAACATTTATAATAAATTTATCATGAATTTTTTTTTGTGACATGAAAAATTCCAAATTATGCCACTTATGATAAATTTACCGTGAACTTTTTTTTGTGACACTAAAAACTTTAAACTATGCCACTTGTGACACATTTACCCCATAATACTTTGGCCATAGGCATTTTCGTCTTTTTCCTTTTTTATTTTTTTTTCTTTTTCGATGAGGGCAGCCCTCCCCGGCATCGGGTGAGGGCTTCCCTCACCGGCCTAGGCAAGGGCGACCCTCACTGGCATCGGGTGAGGGTTGCCCTCGCCAGATCTAGCGAGGGCACCCCTTGCAGATCTGGAGAAGGACCCTGGGCGGGCGAGGGCCGATGCCGGTGAGGGCTACCTTCGCCGGAAAAGAAAAAAGGAAAAAGATGAAAATGCCCATGGCCAAAATATTGTGGGATAAATGTGTCACAAGTGGCATAGTTTGAGATTTTTCTTGTCGTAAAAACAATTTCTTAGTAAATTTGTCACAAATGATATAGTTTTGAGTTTTTCGTATCACAAAAAAAAATTAAGGGTAAATTTATCATAGGTAACATAGTTTAAGATTTTTTATGATATTTTCCCAAGAGAAAATTAGTCAGTTTGGGGATGCAGTGGATAGGAAATCACGAAACTCTGTACTTGTCAAATATGGAAGTTTTCTCTTTTGAATTAGAACTTTCCTCTTGCAATAATTTTTCAAAAGTAAAAAGGACAAAGGAAACCCAAAATACGTCAAAGTTGGGCCTTGACATTCAGATAGGGCTACAGAAGATGGAAGACATTTGGGGAAAATAGGGTATCTCAAGACCTTTTTCCATTGAAAATACCAATAGTAAGAGTTGATACCGACGAAGAACATTGGCAAGTGGTGTGTAATCCAAAGACCGGAAGAGAATAAGGAAGTAAGGAGATTATAGTGTTTTATACTAACTAATCCACATTTAGGCCCGGTCAAAATGGGTCAAAAACTTACAATGTAATTTAGTTTTACTTAAGTGAGTTATAAACGGGTTAGCTTATATATGAAATATGAGTTTTAAAATGAGAAGCCCTAAAAGGATGAGTTTTAATAGGTCCGATATAAACTCATCTTGTTGTAGGAGATGGACGAACTCGACCCTGTCCCTACTGAGTACTGAACGCGATTTTCTCTGGTCATGTTCCTAATTCTCTCGCTCGGGCACTTTGCTCAATTGAGTTGCGATTGTGCTAGTTCTATCAACAGAGCCATGAGAATCTCTCCTCTGCGTAAAACTTGGAACGACCTTGTCCTTGCTTTTGTTCAATCTTCCAGAGATGTCGGGAGATGATATGCTTTCAATTGATTTGCGCGAATCACGAGTGCGGTCAGGGTTAGGTTAGGGCTAGTAGGCGGAGTGGAACAGGGATTAGGTGCGGCAAAGTGAGCCGTTCGATAGAGGGGTCCGGTGGCTTAAACGGTCGTGATATGCTGTCATTATTAACTACAGCCTAAAGGTTTTTTGGAAAACATAATCAATTATTAAACTATATTAAAATCCGAGCAACTAAATCCTAAGTCATCAGCGACATCGCTGTAATTTCAAACTGATTGAAGTCATTATCAAATAAAAAGATACTTCGAATCAATAAACTTGTTCCAAAAGTCTAGATTTCAAAAGATAATTTCTTATTTAATTAACAAAGATATGATAGAAAAACTAATTTGAGTACTCAAAAATAAGCTATGAATTGATTAAAAACACCTATGCAAAGGACTAATCAAACCTATACTACTTTCACACTCCTGTCCATAATCCAATTCCCGAGCGCCTTTATGGACTCAACAAGCTGGTCCATGGAGCTGCCTATTCTTCAAAGGTCACAAGTTAAGGAGAAAAAATTGCTAAAAATCGATTTGCGTTGGGTCGGGTATGAGTCTCTAAAAATATGTGTCATAAAAATTGATTAAAATAGGTTAAATGGATCAATTTAGGTTAAACCATTTTTGACCTAACTCGACCCACCCGTTTAATGGGTCTATCCACGTCTAACCAAGTTAACAATAATCATTCAGCTCTTAAATCTTCTTAGGACTCCTAATTTTTGCATACATATATAGACGTCAAGGATGTAATGATCGTTTGTTTTGCAAAAAGTTTACCAACTCCGGAAAATATTTTTTAAGATATTTTTAAGAAAAATAGCATTATTTTCCAATGCTTGACGAAAATCTGATGATGAATTGGAAATTATTTTTCATCATTTTGATAGGAAAACTTGTTTTTATTTTCTTAAAGGGACACGCAATGTTCGCATTTTGATTTTCACTTTTTTGTTGGATTAAACTTTTGAACTAGTCAATTACGTACTTCCAAATTCCAAACATGTTAGCTGGCTTTCAACCGGGAAGAAAAGGATTTCTTATCAAAAACATCATACACACATTGATTCTATCTTACTCTGCGTAGTCTTCAAATGGAAGGATTATTTATCTGTTAATGGAATGAACAAAATCGCTAATAACGGCAAGTTATGTATTTGTCAGTATCTTAATTCGCCTGTGGAGTAAACTTTTACACTCCAAATGTAAAAAACTAGATAATTTGAAATGTGTTAAGCGTCAGTTTCGATTTGTCGCACTTTTGAGTTCCTAATATAACTTTCTACGATGGAATCCATCTGTTCTACCATCGCACCTACCGCATTGGATGCATACATGTATTGGGATTTCGTCATTTTGTAGGTTTACAGGCGTGAATTTAGTTATTCAATATATTGTTTTTAGCAGCTCTGAAGTTCAGCTCATCTTATTTTATTATATCCAGCTTCGACCGTCGGCGTCTCAACCACTTCGGCACAATCGTTAGAGGCTCGAGTACAATTCCGAGGTCTTCGGCCCAGTTTCGAGTGACTCGGCCGAGGTCCTAGACCTAGGTGCCGGGGACCTCCGCTTAAGCGTCTGGGACTAGGCCCCAACCTCGAGAGACTTGGGCCCAGCCTCGTCGGACTTAGGCCCGGCTGTTGGGGTCTCAATCGTAGTAGCCGATTGCCGGAGCACGACCGGGACTCGTGCAGGGGCACCAAAGTCTCGGGCTCGACCTTAACGCACTTGGGCTCGGCCTCTATGGACTCGAGCCTAACCTCGATAGACTCGACCCGGGACTCCCGCGACTCGGGCGCAGGAGTCGAGTATTCAAGCACGGCCGCCGGGGAGCAAGACACGAGCAGAGAATTCCTCGAGCCTTGCCTCAAAGGACCTAGGCATGGCCTCGGAGAACCTCGGGCACAGGTGCAGGGGTCTCGGTGCCCACGCGGGAAGGTCTAGCCTTAATTTTGAAAGCGATTTCTAATATTCAACATAGTAAGTCATATTCTTGAATAGTATATGTTTTCCGGCATTAACTACGAAAAGACTTTCTCCTTATTGCTGTCCTGAACGATTCAAACGTCCATAAATAAAGAAAACTAATACTAAGTTTTTTCGCGAAATAAACGGCTCGGCAAACGGTTCATCTGTTCCTCTCTCTCGAAGCTGAGTAATGGGCAGCACGTTCGGGTCTCCAACTTTCTTCGGCAATGGGGTTAGCTTGACTCGTCCGGGCTTTTGGTACTCGTTCAGGCTTTGCCGGAGATGGTCTCAATCGAGCGCATCACTCGGAACATCGAGCTGGAGCATCTGATACGATGACATTGCTGAGGTCTACACGATGCTCCTCCAAGAAGCTGATGAGTTCCCTGAAGTTCTCTTCTGTTGGGCGGTAGCGCCCACTGGATAGCCAAATAGCCTAAAGACATACACAAAATACACATTAAGCGAGAAAAGGAGCCGGCCGTCTACTAGAGAATATCGATCGAGAGCAGACAAGATGCGGACAGATAATTCGTTTTGAAATGCAAGCAAATGTGCCGTACCTCTAGAATCCCGTTATGGGCGACCAATCTTCCGGCCGTGGTGATGGCGGCACCGGCAAGAAAACTGGAGTGCTGAAACATGCCTTTCTTCTTTTGACCCACATACAAGGCCCTCGATGTGCTAAGTACAAATATCCACTTTGAACCTTCCCCGGTGTCCACAAGATCGCTGCTTTTCTTATACATGAGTTTCCCATTTTCGACTATCACCTCATAGGCTTCTCTTTCGTTCTGCAGAAAAAACAAAGAGTTAATGGCAGTTCGAAGCAGATGCATTGTGAGACATTTGATTTTGCACTGCGATATATAACAAGACACTTTCTCTCACATGTCCGCCGAACATGTCGCTACAATTAAGGATGTCCATAGTTTCTTTACCTTCAGCTTGTCTGAAGCATGTTCAGATACGATATTGATAAAAATAATTTGCCAAGACATTCACTATAAGTTGAAAAAAGACGGAGACTTACAGGTCCGAGATACTTGATGCATTGCTTATGCAGAACACTTCTTGGGCACTTTTCGAGATTTATATCTTTGCCTTGTCCAACATCCAACCTGCATTTAACACGGTCCTCATTATTAAAAGGTCTTTTGACATCTGATGAGCGTTTGTCTACAATATTATGACAGGCTAAAACACGAACGTAACAAACACAACAAAAGATTTCCGTGCATGAACTACTAACCAGTAGAAGAAAGGCTGTGTGCTCTCGCTTCTGAACCACGCATCATAGTAGAGATGCAAATTGTGGCCATAACGATGCCGTGGGTCAATCTGTTCAAACAAGATACTATCAGCAGGATTCTATATTCTTAAATCTCCTTTCCTTGGAAAGAAAAGTGGCCGTGCTATTGCATGCCTCAGGAGGATAAGGGACTTACAGCTTCAAGCCAGTGCTGTAATTCTAGCTTTTGAGCATTCTCGTCTTTTGACAAACCTTTTCCTACCTGAAAGATAATTATCAGCATCCTAATGATATTGTTAATTGTAAAATAAGTTGAAGGCAGCAAAAAAAATAGAGCTCTTTCAAAAGATCGTCTTTTATGTACCTTGGCGACTCTAGTTCCTGCCCTCGCCCACCGAGAACCAACAGTTTCAGGCTTATTATCATCCTTGTAGAATGATACGGAACTATGCTTCAGGGCTGCAAAGTCTATTGCCTTCCACCTGAAACATTTGCAGTTTGGAACCAATTGGCCATTTAATAAAAGGGCACATCAGAAACATCTCTCGATCAATTCAAATTAATTCAAGAAAGACTCACCAGAGCTCCTCGACGGCAACTGCGCAATCTGCCAAGTTTCTTCTTGCTCTGTAACTCTTGTACACTTTCTGCACCTTAACAGCCGCGGCATCGAGCTCGCTTTTAGGTCTTGGCGAGAAAAATATCACAGGTTGAGGGAGGGACAATCCTCTGGCCGGTTTACAGGTTGGACCATCTATGACTTCTAAGTTATCCGAAGCCTGGTTGGCTTCTTTACCATGTAAGAAATTCTCAAAAGAGAGGGTTCGTTCGAGAACCACGTTGTCGGGCTTGCAGCTTTTGAGTTTGATGGAATTCTTAGAATTGGTCTTGTCAGAGGCAACTGAATCGGTCATGACTTGTAAATTTGTTCTCTTCAAGCTATCTGTCCTCAAGGCAATTGCTTCCGGTTGCCTGGGAGACAAACTGATGTTGTGGGCCAATTTGACACACCGATGAGCAAAGATTGCGTGCCAGGCAGATACAAGTTTCAGCACTGACCTGCTCAAACACAATCCAAAGCAAATACTCAGATGACAGAATTCCCAAAATAAAAGTAGGACACGAAGCTGTTTTTATGAACTTCATCCAAAATTTTTTTATCTGAAATTTCCGATCCATTTCAGAGTCAACAGAGACCAAGAACATGTTACTCTGCATAATCATACTCAGCTACCATAAAAAAAATTTTTTAGCCGAATAAATAGATTTGGACGATAAAAGGTCGAAACTTTATCGTTACCCGTCGGTCTAGAATCAAGAACTGAACCCACAAACTTTCTTTGGATATGCCTGACGCAGACCCCAGCTCCCCCCTTTACATACACAGGCCCCAAAGGGATAAGAAGAGGGAGGGTCTACGAGACCTTAAATACGCACTGTGAGCAGAAACTTTGAATTGGGTTCAGGTTGATTTCAACGTGGGGGACTTTCGGAAGGAAGGGCTATTCGAGGAATTGAAAGGTCGGAATGCAAACTTCGAACTGTGTTTTACCTTTGAGACCATGCAAAAAGAGAGAGTTCCAAGAATGTTTATATGGAAGCTGGAACTTAGAACTGTCGAACAAGCAAGTCTTTCGAGCAAACATCGGATAAAGTACGAATAAAAGCAGCCATACACTGTTGCAGAGAGCCTTCTTCTTTTTCCCTGATCAAACTCGTGGACCTTCTTGCATGTAAACACGCATCACGTTGCTGGAAAATTTCTTTTCTTAATATAATCTTGCGTGCTCATGGTGATTTGGCACATGTTCTTTCTGTTTTGGTCTCTTCGAAGAAGACGAGAAAAGAGCAAGTCATGACCCCTCCTTCAAGGAAGTTGAGGATTGTAATGTTATTCATATTTTTGGTCTGCGTTCAATTATAATTTTTTGATTTCTCAGTCTCCTTTCTCCGCAGCTGCCATGGTGGTTGAAAAAAAATTAATAAAAAAAGCATGGAAAGGCCCACTTTTGCACCTAATTCTCTATCCTTTTGGTTGGAGAAAACGATAGAAGGTGAGTTCCTGGAAGCCACGTACGATGATGTAATACAAAGAAAAATTCATGAAGTTGTGGAACCGAAAATGGGTTTCCCTTCTGCTCATTCCCAGAAACGTCCATTTGTGTCCTTTTGAACCTCAAAGGGTCGATGTTTGTTCACTTTGTTCTATGGTTGCCAACAAATGGCCATACGCTTTGGTTGTGCTGTTATTAATTTGGAAAACAAAGAAGGTCCATGAGCAGTTCCAAACCGAAAGGACTTTGGAGAGTTCCATGCATTTCGCGGCATGGCTGATTCGTCGTCCATTTCACCTAACGGCGGAGTAATTGAGATTCGACAAGACATTATCAGCAACAAGACAATTTCTCAATCTGGAATCTGCTGTCGCAACTAGTTTTTTCCTTTTTCTTGGACATAATTATCATAAAAGTCCCGACCTATTGCACTTGTACTAATTCAATTCTAACATTTTAATTTGATCAATTTAGTTATAAACATTTTGATAATTTGCCAATGTAGTTCATCGAACCAATTTTAGCAAGAAATTGCTGATGTGGACTCATATCATCTTATGTGAAATGGTCAATGCTAACGTGAATAATTTTTACAAATTTTTATGAATTTTTTTTTCTTTTTTTCATCTTTTTCTCTTATTCCCCTCCGCTAGTTTGTGGCCACTGCAGTGGTCGGTGGAGGTTGTCAATAGGCCTTCTGGAGGCTCATTACCTTTATTTTCTAGGAGAAAGGATTGGTTATCATACTAATCAGAGAGGGTTCTTTAGAACTATTCGAAGAAGGACTAGATGGTCGGGTTGCTTATAACTCGGATCCGTAGTTTCCGGGGGTTAGATCTTCTTTGGAACCGGCATGTCGAGCTCTATCTAATTCGATCTTCCGGCTTGTTTCATTCGGCGTTACCCAATTTGATCCTGTTCAGCAACGCCATTTTTTAGGAATCCGGTCCGGTCTCATGAACCGGTTTCTCATTTAACAAACACGATTCGTTTTCTTCATGTTCCCGTGGGCCAACCGAACCGAAGCGTCGTTTCGGTCGGGTCCGATTTGGCGTGCCTCTTGTCCGAAAAGGTGCTCTCTTCTTTTCATTCTCTGCGTACGCGGACTTCTCTCACCTGAAATCACATCAGAAAATCCACGCGAAACACCAAGAACTCTCTCTCTCTCTCTCTCTCTCTCTCTCTCTCTCTCTCTCTCCCCATGGCTGACGCGAAGCCTGAACGGAACGCTCCTTCAACGTCAGGTACCAATCTCCGCAGCATCCGATCGTCTCCTTCGAGATTTGGGTTTTTCATGTACTGTAACATCGATCCCGCTAATCTGATTTCTGCTCGTATTCCCGATTTTTTCTTCCGAAAGTTGAACGTGGTCGCGTTTGAGTTTATCTGGGGTGGTTGCTTATTGTCTGCGAGGGGGACGCGGATCGTACGTTGGATGCTGAGGTTTTTGTTTCAGTTGCGAATGGTCTGGGGCAGATTAGTATGTGGCGATAGTGAGTGGTCGTTCATTCGTCTGCTTAGGCGAAATGATGATCGTTTGTGGACGAGTTGGAATCTCGGCGCTTGCCTCTTCCAGGTTGTCGTGTGCGTTGTTGTACATGTGAAGCCCACGTCCTGTGTTTTGTGTTGAAAGGCGCGAGGAGGGATCTTTAGCGACACGTTCGATGTAGAATTTACCCCGGAACTTGTTTTCGGCTTTATCATCTGTATGGATTTGTACAAGCTAGATTCATCCTCCATGTGAATTGGATTGCATCACGTCTCTATTTGCGTGACTTTGCTTGATGGAGTAGGAATGGAGTGGTACCTTCGGAAAGAGCTACATTGTGGCAACTGGGATAGAATTTGATCATTTTCTTTTCGAGCGTGTTGTCGTGCATTGGTGCAGATACATAGAGTAGTGTTATTCATGGATTTTGGTTCTCCTGGTCAAATGTGTTAACAGACGATGGTTCGAATGAGCCTCACACGTTTCAAAGGGCAAAGGAAGATGACAAATCGCCCCAGCATCACAAAGAAACGCACGGAATGCGCAAGGACATTGACGAGAACACCCCATTGAGCGATGTCAAAGCACCTAATGTATTTGAACGAGCGAAGGAAGAGATCGAGGCTCTCGTTCAAACTATCCATTTAAAGAAAGAGTCTCCCACTCGTGAAAAAAGGTATTGTGTTTGACCTTTGATTTTGCAGAAAACTAAGCTTTTAAGTATTCGGACTCCTCTTTGACACGACCGAACTCCTGAGGAGATTGCAGGGACCAGACACTGCAGACAGAGTCCGGTGGTTGTGGTTCTCCCTCAGGTTTAATTTCTACATAGCATAAACTTGATGCTTGTTCAGTTGTTCTTGTTTGCACAAAAGATTGGAAGAATATGTAGTGATTCTAATCTGTCATGATAGCAGAAAATGATGGCAAAGGACCGAATTTCATCCAGAAAGCGAAGCAAGAGATCGAAGGAATTATGCATTTTAAAAAGTCACCCCGCCATCATGGCAAGGAAACTCACGGCTTGAATGAGGACATCGATGAGAACACCCCAATAGGCGAGGTTAGAGCTCCAAATGTCTTCGAACGAGCAAAAGAAGAAATTGATGCTGTTGTACAGGCCATCCATCCAAAGAAAGAACCAAGCAATGATGTCGTGAAGTCATCGAAGAAAGAACACGGATTCAGGTACTCCATCGGAAAAGGTTTGGAGAAGGTGTGCTCTCCGTTGGGTCATAAACGAGACTAGATGTCAAGCTTCGGCAAAACCGTGATGAGTCTTCATTGTTTAATTGTCCTTACGGAAGCGAAAGAAAGGAAAAGCCACAACAATGTGAGCAAATATGTCATAGATGACCACATTCACTTGCGTGGCCACACTGAGGATGACAATTTCTGTTGCATGTAACATTCTACTGGTTTGTTTTTTTAACTTAAAGGTGCACATAAGTTGATGCTTTTGTTGCTCGTCCCGCTAAGCTGTCAGATCTAAGAAGAGGTAGATTGAACTTGTCACTCTCTCAGGACTGCTGTTCCATGACTCCTGCTTCTGATGAATTGGGCTTTACTGAGTAATGTTATGCAGAGTTCTGTTCATGTATGGGCGATAGGACGATGCAGGCGAATGTTTGTTATGACTCGATCTATTGTCATCTCATTTTCGATTCAACTTTGGCAATTGGGGTGTTGTGCATTGCTGGCAGCATGCTCAACATCAAAAGTCCATTGTCTGATACAATGAGATCTGTGCATATCTGTAGAGAAACTATACAAGCTCGGGAAGAGTTTGAGTTTCGTAGCATTTGATGTTCACGCACTTGGTCCGTGACTCTTCATTAGCCTTGGTAATGCTTCGGTCGCCAATGAACGACCTGGTGATCAGGTTCTTTTCTCAGTTGTGAATGTCCGGACGGTATACATGTACATGTAAAACCTGGTCTCATTGCTTAACGACACGGTGCATGTCAAAAGACGGATTCGCACAGCGCATCGGGCCAGGCAGACATCCATCTCTTTTGCCCTTGAACGCCTTTTAGACATTCTTACTCCCCCCACTTCTCACGGGAAGTTTCATCAACTCGACATGCATTTTCAACGTTACGATAACGCGTTTTCTTCGTGAATTTGCATACCGTGCTTATCCGAACTTTCCATGCACTTCTTGCCAATCCTTGGGTTAGATGCGCGACGATGCCAATCCATACACTCTGCATACCGTTACGACAGCATGTTTTCTTCTGGCCAATCCCGAGATTTTCCTGTTCATCTTCCACAAGCCTGAAACACCTTTTTTCGGTCAAAATATCGTCAGATAAAAGATAACGTTAGCCTAGATCACAGAAAAGACAAGTATAAACGAAGAAGCGTCATCGTCATGGATAAGAACAGCAGAAAAGACAGAGACGGAAAAATTGAAGTCCGAAACAAGCCACCAGATTCCACGCATCTCCATCGGTCAGCAGCGGCTTCCCTTCCGTGGATCCCGGCCCCCGCACCATCGAGGAAGGCAGCTGCTGAGCCGCGAGCTAGTTTAACCTTAATCGGTCACTTTCCTGTTGATTTTGTCCTTTTCCTCAAACGAGCCGCTGACGTACGGGCCAAACCGCGAGGTGGGACTCCATCCAATGGAAACCAATCGTTTGAACGAACAAGCCGACAAGCACCTCGGTCACGGTCACACTCCCCCTTCCGAGTTCCGATGCTTTCTTGCGAGTTTTCCTCCTTCCCTCCTCGCTTTCGTCATGTCTCCCACCTCACGCTCCCCATCCCAGCATCCCCGTCTAAATACGCCATGGCCGTTGACTCACCCCTTCACTCCCTCCCTCCAAACTCCACGCTCTCGATCTGCAATCGATCGACCGCCACGTCCTCTTAAGCTCGCCGGCGCCGCCGTCCCTCTCTGCCGCCGGCCGGCCCCGTCTTGGTCTCGCCCCTCATGGACGCCGCGAGGGCCGCCTTATCCGACTCCAACGACATCGCCAGCAACAGCAACGGCAGCAGCATCTACTGCGCCCCGGCGACCGCCGCCGCCAAATCCGACTCCCCCTCCTCCGGCGCGGCCCCGGCCCCGGCCCCCGACCCGCCCTCCCTCGTCCGCCTCTCCGACCACCTCGGGTCCGTCTTCTCCGCCGAGCGCGGCGGCGACTTCGACTTCTTCGCGGACGCCAAGATCGCCCTCCGCGATGGCCGCGAGGTGCCCGTCCACCGCTGCATCCTCTGCGCGAGGAAGCGCGTTCTTCCGGGGCGTGTTGACCCGAGGGGGAGCCACCAAGCTGGAGGTCAAGGAGCTGGGGAAGGACTACGATATCGGGCACGACGCGCTCGTGGCGGTCCTGGGGTACCTGTACAGCGGCAGGGTGAAGCCGCCGCCGCTGGCGGTGCGCGAGTGCGTGGACGAGGAGTGCCCGCACGCGGCGTGTCGGCCCGCCGTGGACTTCCTGGTTCAGGTGCTGTACGCGGCTTTCACGTTCGAGATTTCTGAGCTGGTGGGTCTGTACCAGGTGAGGAATGGCTTCAACTTGTCCTCGGAATGATGAATCTTTGGATGATTTTCGTTGGCTTGGTGCTACTTATATAAGAATCTGCTGCATTTTATTTGGTTTCAACTGTTAATTGTCGTTGAATCTTAGAATTATACCCATATGCCGAATGATGGTAGCTAATGGTTAGCGGTATCTAATTGGGCCTTCTCTGTGTGAGTGGATTTTCGTGGTGAGAGAGCTAAAAATTTTACATTTGGAACAATTAATTCGAGGAAACGATAGTGTTGTTCTTGATTTATGTTTGGGGGGAAGACATGATGAACTGGAAGGTCCTCTATAAGTTGAAGAAACTTTTCTGCTGTCGCCTTCTTTATCCAGCAAAGATTTGCCCAGAAGGGTAAAAAGTTTGGAAAAACTCTCTCACTTGCTCTGTAGTTTCCATCTCGGTGTACATTTTTGGTTAAAGAGCTTGAGTATTCTAGAAATCTTTTCTTCTGTGTTATTGGCTCTGCACAGATGTCCAAAGTGGCACAACGCAGTATCTTTTTCACTTCATGATCCTGAAGAGTAAAGGAGTAGATCATGCTTGTAAGTCTTGACTGCAGTATGACGCATCTATTATTGTTACTTGTCATGGTGATGTACTCGATCTCATCCTTTATCCACGTCGAGTGTTCTTGTTCTTGTTCTTGTCTTTTGACTGGAGAATGGTTTTGTCGAGACAGTTCTCATTGTGTTTTTAAATTGCAGAAGGACCTGCTAGACATTCTTGACAAGGTTTCCATAGACGATCTACTGGTAGTTCTATCTGTTGCAAATATGTGCAATAATGCATGTGAGGGTCTGTCGGCTCGCTGCATTGAGCTTGTTGTTAAATCAGATGTTGATGTTGTTACTCTAGACAGAGCTTTGCCCCATTTTATTGTTAAGCAGATCATGGATGCCAGAATGGAACTTGGCTTGAAGAGGCCCGAATGCGACAGCTTTCCTGACAAGCACGTGAAGAGAATACACAGGGCTTTGGATTCAGATGATGTCGAACTAGTCAGAATGCTACTTAGGGAGGCCCATACTACTCTTGATGATGCATGTGCGCTCCATTATGCTGTTGCTTACTGTGATGCCAAGACTACCACCGAACTTCTTGATCTTGGCATTGCTGATGTTAATCAAAGAAATTCCAGGGGCTATACCGTTCTGCATGTTGCAGCATTGAGGAAAGAGCCCAAGATTATTGTGTCTCTATTAGTAAAAGGAGCCCGGGCATCTGACCTCACTTTGGATGGTAGAAAAGCTCTTAAGATATCTAAGAGGCTCACTAGGGCCGCGGATTACTATAAATCAGCTGAGGAAGGAAAAGCTTCTTCCAGGGAGCGACTGTGTGTGGAGATATTGGAGCAAGCTGAAAGAAGAGATCCTTTACTAGGAGAAGCTGCTCTTTCTCTTGCTATAGCAGGGGATGATCTGCGCAAGAAATTGTTATACCTGGAAAATAGAGGTGACTTTCTTGTTTCCCCTTTGTCTTCGATGTAAACATGCGCACCAGTGAGCATTGTGAATGTTTCTGTATATGCATGTATAGGCACATCATTGCATATGTTTGTCACATTTGAGCTGTTGTTGCTTGCTAGAGATCACTGTTTGGGTTGCGTGGGAAAATCGCTCAAAAGTTACACTTGATGGTGTCAATACATTTGTAACCTTACGAAAAAAGAACGAAGTAACTTGGTTTAACACATCTATCTTTGATTGGGTAATAGAGTATGTGCCAAATACGTAAACAATTCGGATTTTCTTTGGCATAACTTTCCTGGTAAATCATAATAACCTCATTTATGTGACCCCGTCTTGGATGCGCAAACATCTGATGTTAGACGAATTCTGTGGTCTATGAATTAGTCACAGTATCTAGCTGGTATGTTGCTGGAAACATGATTAATTAGTTGAATGAAATCTGTTTTGAATTGCAAAATTAAGCGACTAAGAAGCAGACCAGAAATTAGCAGTAGCCAGACTATACTTTGTTCGGTTACTCTTACTTTCTCCTGGACATTGGTTGATCAATGTAAAACAGTAAATGAGAGCAGGCCAATAATAGAAAGAATTCAGGTGAGGGTTCATTCAAAAGTATACAAGACATGACACGGGTGTTCATCAGGCACTTAATAAGGCATGGGAAGTGAATGAAGAGCACTGCTTTTTCTGTTTTCATTGGGTATAAATTCTGAAGGCATTACAACAAAGCAAGGCGAGTAAAATTTCGGGTACTCGATATATCTTCGTCTTTGTTGTTCAAATAACTGACGGTGATTCTCACCCATGTTTCATTTGTCAGTTGCACTAGCTACACTACTCTTTCCAATGGAAGCTAAGGTGGCAATGGATATTGCTCAAGTAGACGGCACTTCTGAGTATCCTTTGGTAAGCATCGAGAATTTGGCTCGTAAACAAGGGGCAAATATGGATTTAAATGAAGCTCCTTTCAAAATCCAAGAGGAGAATCTGAACAGGATGAGAGCGCTCTCCAAAACAGGTAATACTCCCTTTGCATTGAAGTTAGCTAATCTCTAGGGTTAACGCAGTTGGTTGGGGCGTTGCAGATTTCTAGCACAGCTCTTGGTTAGGGTCACCAGCACAGATCAAAAGCCTGGACTTAACCGGTTCATGGGGTTTACGGGATGTTTCTTCAATCTTTAGGTAGCAGGGTCTTCATATATCGGATTATCAAAAAAAAAAAATATCAAAATAAAGAATTGGACTTAGCTTGTGATGATAATGCATTGATACCCCAGCATCGTCAAAATGCACTTCTCATAAACTCTTCAGGTCTAACAAACGGAAAAGTAGCCTTATTAGGTAATTTTCTTTCTCCGAATTCTTATATAGCCAAGCTGACATCTTTTAGCACTGAAAAAGGTGACATCTTCATCATGGTGATTGTTCGCGAGTTAATACCCATAACTTAGGCTTCTCTTTTTGATAATTGCTTATTCGATGTTGGACTCTACAATGCATATGACTAATTCTTGCCCAAACATGACCAATATGTATACGTTTGAACTCTTTGATTGCATTTCTTCCTAATGGGCCTATTTCCTTCATCTTTGCGAGCAGTGGAACTTGGAAAGCGCTTCTTTCCTCGATGCTCAGCTGTAATCAATAAGATCATCGATACCGATGACTTGTCATGGCTGGCAACTGTTGGGGATGAGACTCCAGAGGAACGACTTCGTAAGAGGCAAAGGCATATAGAAGTTGAAGAGGAGATGACTGAAGCTTTCACTCAAGACAAAGAGGAGACTGATAAGTCTAGTATATTGTCTTCTTCGTCATCAACTTCGATTAGTTTCCTGAAGCCTAATGGTAAACTAACGACTAGTGACCATTAGCGACACTGTGAGATTTAAGATGGCAAAAGACATCTTTCTCATTGTACAATATTCCAATTTTTTCCTCCTGGCATGGTTCCAGAGTTTTCCCATGTAATGTATCTTTATAGCCAGTCGTTTCAATAGAAGCAGCATAGTGTAAGTACTCATCTACACAGCGAATAGATGAGGACTGATATACATATACGCAGATGATTGTATTAGGAATAATTATCAGATCTTTTGGGTGGTTGAAATTTTTTTGACAGATGTAACCAGGTAATTAAGAAGCTGTATCTTCAGGGTTGTGAGAGATGTCCTCAGAAAGATTACTCATCCATCGGTCCCGACAGCTCACTCTTATGTCTGCATCAACTCGGCTCTAGTATTTTTCCCGTTCCAGCTGATACATATGCAATTTGTCAAGATAAAATACTTTAGTTCTGATAAGGGGTTGCATTGGTGTAAATATCGCCTTCATCTTATTTTATATGTAATTCGATGAATTGCGCATCCTTCATAATGAAAACCAGAACATTTAGGTTGGAGAAATGCGAGGATGTTGTAGAGGGATCAGGTCACAAATCTAATCTAAATCTGCTTGGGCAATGGTCTGTCTGCCTGGACAAATCCCTTGTCAAATTTCATCAACTTAACTCTACCAATCTTTAATCATATTTTATAGGGAAAAGACTACTAAAAACCTTAAATTATTACAAATGACATATTTATTCGAACTTTTTTTTTTTTGTATCACCAAAAATTTCCTGTGACACATTTACCAAAATGTACTTTAGTCTATGGGCATTTTCGTCTTTTTTTTTTTTTTTTTTTTTTGGCGAGGGTGGCCCTGCGGGATCTTGAGGGCCGAGGGGTGGTTTTTGATAACATGAGATCTCCTCAAAGCAACAACCTTTTGCTGCTGCAAAAATCATGGATTAAAGCTTCCCATAGTTTGGGTTTTTGGTTGAATAAATGTGTTTGAGTTTAAGATTTTTGACGGTCTTTTCACTATTTTGTATGCGGGGTTTGCCTCTTTTGGTAACCTGAGATCTCTTCGAAAGCAACCTTTTGCTGCTACATCAGGCTTCCCTTTGCTTGAATATTTAGATTGAAGTTTCCAGTGAGAACCAAAAGCATCCACCCTTTGAGAGGCATTTCACAATGATAACAATCGGGAAAGAGGATGGACCCAGAAGTATTATATGCTTTGTCAGATTGTTAGGAAGCATCTTTGGTTGACTAATCCTGTCCCCCATTAGGTATGCTCAGAACTCACTCCCATGCGTGAGCGCAACGAACTCGTTTCTCATCCACAAATCTCGTCCCAAATCCGCAGAAACTATTACAGTGTCTGAAAAGCTTGAGTCTTGAAATTTAGGCTATGCGATCGGGCAAAACTGAATGAACGCCAGTGGAACTTGGTAAAAAGCTCATTGTTATATGATGAGGTACTGCCATACAATACTGCATATATCTATTAAACAAAGCTGTGCAAACTTAGCGGTATTGTAGAAGTAAAGACTTAGTGAACTTGGTAAAGTCTAAGAGGTCTTATCACACTGGTATTAACATATAACTCTGCAACAGAGCTGTGTAACTAATAGCTAATGGACTTTGCTAGAATCTAACAAACTACGAACAAGTCGGAAGAATGGTCTTTTAGACATTTCTGAGCCTACAACTTCCCGGAACCAGCTCATGCACTCTAGAGCAAAAGTCTAATTCAACCCTTCCAAGGGAGAAGAACCTCCCATCTGTACATCTTCGCAAGATCACACGACAGGTGAAGGCATTAATGCCCTGGGTTGCTCCTTGAGTTCGTTCACCCCACCCCAGTCGCGCGGCTCCCCAATCAGATACTCCAGTTCCAAGTATATGTTACTGTCATTGACGGCCAGTTCTTCGCCGATCTCTCCTTCGGCAATCAGGCTACTGTCATCGAGCAGCTTCTCCGACATTGCATTATAGACTGCGGATGCATCCCCGTGCAGCATCACATCATTATACTTTAGTTCGAGTGCATCAGTAGAGTTCTCATTTGACACCGGATACTCCGATAAAATCCCTTTCTGGCCATCTCCGCAACCACCGAACTCATCGTCATTGTTCCCCTCAAAGTCGCACCAATTGGGGTCAGGGTCGGAGGCGAGGAGCCTCCTTTTCTTGATGAATTTGCCTGCGTCAATCTCTCTGCTTGGCTTCCTCTTCTGAGCCAGCCGCTCCACAAAATGGGGGTACCTCACTGCTTTGGCCAGGAAGAGGAGCATCTGCTGGTGCCGGCACTCCACGCGCCGAATCCGATCTTCGACAATGCCAATTTCCCTCAGTGAACACTCCTGTTGCTGCCTCAGTTTGAGAATTTCCGACTTCAGTGTCTCCCGATCTTCCTTGAGTGTCAGAATTTCGGATTCCACCTCTGTTCCTTGAGTATCCATCTCCGTCCTTCGGATATCCTCGAGAATTGTGGGTCCTCGTTGCTTCTTGGCGATTCTGCCTCTTCTCTTGATTTTCTTAAGCAATTGCTTCTTCCCTCCCCGAAAGCCTTCGTTTGCGAATTCCCACCTGTCCGGATCAATTTTCCTGAAACCCTGAGGCACAGACAATGATTCTATCATCCAGAAGTGGAGATTCAACCAAGATATACCCACCGTAGGCCTCAAAGGACAAGAACCATCCAATCTCCGAACAATATTAACATTGAAAAAAAGACCTGTATCCTTAGGAGAAATTCAAACTAATGTCGAGAAAGGAAGATTCAAATTACTCACTCCCTCCAATCTCGTCGCAAATTATAAACACCACTTCCGAAAGGCCTTTACAACGAGTCATGGCACTCGTGAATACAATCAATGCATCCGGAAAGAGCAGTTCTTTAAAGAAACTGAGAACCGTAATAACAGCGAAAAAAAATTCAAAAGAAGTATGAATCTGAGCTCACATAAGTGTTGAGCTGGCGAATGAAGCTGGAGAAGTTCTGGTGCTTGAAGTATCTGGGCAAGAGGTCCTTGGAAAACTCGTGCTGGTCCCAAACCACGAAGCTGTCCCGGTTCTCGCTCCACGACACCACCGAGTCCGTCTCCGGGTCCTCCACCATCTCGAACGTCTTCTCAAGAACGGCGGCGGCCCCGCCTCGTTCAGCCCCTCCATCGGCCTCGGCGCCGCCTCCGACGGTGGCGGCGGCGGCGACGTCGAAGCACAGGAAGACGACCCGTTGTCCCCATTGTTGCAGACGGCGACGTGGTCCATCACCATCCCTGCGTCCTCCGCTCCTCCTCCTTCGCTGACGACGTGCAAGCCAGAGGACGAGCTGGAAGGGCACGGCTTCTCATCCCTCGCGCCGCCACGACCGACCGCACCACCGCCACCACCGCCACCACCGTCACCGCCACCGCTACCGCCATCAAAACCAGGCGCCTGTCCGTCGACGGTCGCCCCCGTTTCCGTCGCGGGCTCTTCTCGCGAGACGCCCGCCGGAACCGAAGCGCCCGGCACGCCACCGCCGACGCCGACGCCTTCCTCCCCCGTCACCATTTTCGGCCACCTGTTCCGTCGCGGCGGCGGCGGCGGCGGCGGGGGTCAAAGGGGAGAGGAAAGTGCCGCTGGCGTTTTGCGTGATTCGGTTAAGAGGGGGTGAGGACGGAGCCGGGTGGGCGACGAGTGCCGACAGTAGCTGTGGCGTGTCGCGTGAGGCGAGGCTTATTATGTAGGGAAGAGTTCGATGCGAGGACGGAGAGTCGGTGCCGCGCCACGTCCGGCCTTTCGGACAGAGGCGCTGCCATTTGTGGAGCGATCGCGCGGTCGGTTCGGCCTCACCGTATTTTGTCGCCACCCCCACTTCGAGTCCCTCGAGAACGCGCGAATTCCGATTTAGACCCCCCGAATTCGATTCTTCTGTGCATTCTGGCCCGATTTTCCACCAACCGGTTGAATGATGAGCATGCTCTGATCCCTCAATTTTCGCGTTAATTTTTCCGTGTATCTCATCCCCGATATTGGGATTTTTCGGTTTAGAGCATATTCGTTTCGCGAAGGAAAAATGAACGAGGCGAAAGTGATTTTTTTTTTCCAAACGATCGCTCGTATCGCTTGAAATGATTGATCAGTAAAAAATGTTTTCATTGCCGACAATAGTTATGTCTGTATATTTTTATTCGTTCATTTTTATAAGCGATACGAATAATTATTTGATGAAAAATATTTTTCGGAGTATTTATTTTTTGGGAAACGAATCGAAAATAACTCTTTCGTCTAAATGGACATCGAAACCGATGATGCGGTTAGGAATTTATGTTTGGTTACGTACATATAGAACTAGATACGTGACTATCAACCTATCCACAAGTTATTGCGTTCCTATTGATGAGCGGCTTCCTTTCATATCGTTACCGGAACAATGAAAGTGATGGGCGAAAATCGTTAATTACGACCAAGGTGAAATAGCATCGAACTCAAATTAGCTATGTCTTTGATGCTAAGGGTGAGCATGATTTTACGATAGAACCGGGAATTGGACCCGTTTCGGTTCGATTACAAGTTTTGATGGGATTCCGTCCAATTCTCGATTTCATATTTTTTGGAACCTATACTATTGGTTCAGTTCTCAAGTAGGAACTGGACCGAGAACCTAAAACCAGACCACCCATGTAACCTTAAAATAGAATTCGATATACATTATACGGTATTGATGAGGGTTGTGAGGCAAAGGCTAAAGCGAAGGAAAGAATTTCCTTCTTCTCCGAGAGTGACTCCTTGGCTTTCATTCATGGCATTTGGCATGAATAAACAGTCCATGTTCTAACCTCCAGAACTCTACATCAATTATGCGTGCGGCGAGCCAATAAGGTCCGCGAGGGTATTCCATGCATCGTTATGTACTTTCGCATCTCGATGAGATGTAGTAACTTGTAGTCAAAATTGTCACTTCTAACTATCTACTCCTCAAACTCGCCATCATTGGCTCGAGATCTAGTGTTACCACCGCGCGAACGATGTCCTACGGATCTCGCCCAAGTGAGCACGGCCTAGGATTAGCCGGTTTCAGAGTAGATCCCACAACTTGTAATCGGGCAGGTCCAGGTTCAAACATTCAAGGAATCGATCCCAACAGGATAAGTTCCGGGACCTGAAAAACCCATCCCAGAAATCACCCGCTCCTCCTATACGAGACGCTCCTCCACAAGATCTTTTAAGGAAACTCCGGAGACCGTTTCACGGGGGATGGGCCTGGCCGGGCCGAGCCCAACCGATCGGGGCCGGCCCGATCCAGAGCCGTCGGCCCAAGACGGAGCGGCGGTTCGTCTCTCTCGCGAACTACGAGGCGACATTCGCAAACGCGAAGACATCCAGAGAAGAGAGAGAGAGAGAGAGAGAGAGAGAGAGAGAGAGAGAGAGGGAGCCGGTGACTGAGAGGAGTTCAAAAGCGAGGGAAAACCGAAAAAACTCGCACCTCGCGGAGACGCGCAAACCCTATATTTCGCTCCCTCCGTTCCCCCCATTTCCTCCTCCCCTACGTCGTCTCCGAGACTGGCTCCTCGGCCGCCGCCGCCGCGACGGCGCGTCCGCGCTAGACGACGCCCCGCCGCCCGGACGTGCCGCCCCCCCTCCGTCTGCTCCCCGCTTTCGCCGCCCTAATCATCCCCGCGGACGCCGCCGCCGCAGCCCGCGCCCGGTGGCCATGGCGAGGCTCCTTCGGGGCGCGTGCTGTCTCCGGCGCCACCTGCTCCAGCTCGAGGTACGTCCACGAGAGGCGCGCTTCTTGCTTCTCGCCCCTATTCGTCCCGCCTGCGATTTCTATTTCCTTGTGTTTTTTTGGGCCGTGCGTCGATGGTGAAGTTTCGGTTTTGCTAGCGTTCTCGCTGTCTGAAGTGCGAGTCAACTCTTTTTGCACGAGCTGCTTGGTTTCTCACTTCGATCGTTCGCTTTGTTGTTGTCGCGATCGCGCTTCGCAGGGCCGTAGAACGGGGGCTTTGGGCTCGTATTCCCAGCTTTGTAACTTTTCTTCCAAAGGTTAGCTTCACTGACCTCTTCCCATGGTTTGACTTCTAAGTGCTGGTACTGTTGGTCCTTTGATGTGATTCGGTGAGATATGGTTCATGGAAGATGGATACTCTGACAATCCTGGGCAATCTGGGGTAATTACAAGTCATTTTTCCTAGCAGCGTGAACAAGCTGAGGAATAGCTTGTTCACAAGGGATCTATGCTTGTTACTTTGGTTGAGAGCCTGTTGCAGTATTCCTGTCTCTGCATTACCTTCCAACAAGTGCAAGTGCTAACTGCTTGTGTGTCCATTTCGATCAGTTGTGCATATTCTATACCGTACGAGATTTCTTTTGAACGAAAAGTTTGGTTTCCGGATTGTGTGCTATCTATTTGAATTGGTTCTGTAAAGAAAATAATTTTTTTATTATCTGTTGTGAAGGTAGGAAAAAATCGAAATCCGACGGTAGCGACTCTAATGACGAAAATCTGTCTAAGAAGGACTTGGCCCTTCAACAAGCACTGGATCAGATCACTTCCTCCTTCGGAAAGGGATCGATTATGTGGCTTGGCCGATCTTCCTCTCCTAGACATGTCCCGGTGATTTCCACCGGTTCTTTTGTTCTGGATATAGCTCTCGGTACTGGTGGATTTCCAAAGGTATCGACTCATAGCCACCTATTCAGTTTTTCGTTATTTACGGAATTGATTTATTTGATGTTGAAGGTCTCCATTTATGATGCACCTCTGTTTGCTAGAGGTAGGTCATCAGACTCACAAAAGATATGGTATTTGAGTTCTTTAGGGGCGTGTTGTGGAGATATATGGTCCCGAGGCATCTGGAAAAACAACTCTGGCATTACACGTAATTGCTGAAGCTCAAAAACTAGGAGGTAAATATTGTTTTGTGTTTTTGGATGCTTTTGTAAAGTTTCTCAAGCAGATCGTTGTAAATGTGCGTTGATGCTGTAAAAAATTTGTCCACCATTGTTCTGCTTTTTCAGTTTCTTGTAGCACACGGTTCTTTTCAATATCTTTGACGATTAGTTGTGGCGAATGGCTACCACGGCACCTTCTTGTCCAGTTGAACAACATGTGCAGATACAGTAAAAGATTCTTCCTTATTTAAAAGAGTATAACAAGAAAGAGCCGTTTTTGTGTTTTTGGGTCTTAAAGAGTTATATTATGCTTCCTCCCTGGTTTTGTCGAGACTTGCTTTCATTTACTTAATATCTTCTACAGGATGTTAAAGCTTCTGCTTACGTTGAATTGTTTAGGTCACTGTGTATTTGTTGATGCCGAGCATGCTCTCGATCCAGCACTTGCAGAGGCCATTGGCGTAAAGACTGAAAACTTGCTATTGTCTCAGCCAGATTGTGGCGAGCAAGCTCTAAGTCTAGTTGATACTCTCATAAGAAGTGGTTCTGTGGATGTCGTTGTTGTCGATAGTGTAAGTAAGGTGCTTCTTTTTATGGATCTCAACATCAACGCTTGAGAATTCCTTGCAATGACTGTTTTCTCTCTTTTTCCAAGTTCAGTGGTTTACTTTGAGGACCTTTGTTTATTTATTTTTTATTTTCAATCAGCTCTCGCTGGATGCACTTTAGATGAGCATGTCTATGGGAAAGAAATCTCTTACCGCTCTTTTGCACCGAGTGTAGGTTGCATGGGCACATTTATTTGTGTTTGAGTGCATTTACAAGATTGACGAGCCACAGTTAAATGTCAGGTAGCTGCTCTTGTCCCCAAAGGTGAACTCGATGGTGAGATGGGTGATGCACACATGGCAATGCAAGCTAGATTGATGAGCCAGGCGCTTCGCAAACTTAGTCATTCTCTATCACAATCACAGACTATCTTGATCTTTTTAAATCAGGTATAATCTTTAGACATCATAACTGATTCATAATTGCTGGCATTTATCTCCTTATCTATGTAAGCCAATGTTTTCTTTTCTTTGCATGTGCCAGAGCCTTAAAAAGTATGTATAGTCACCGTGTCGTTGCCAATAGGCTGTGAAATTTTTTGTCCTTGTGCTTGTTGGAGCTTGAATTTATTATTAGGCTTGAAGTTTTAGCTAATATAATTTGCTATGGGCTGCAACCTTTTTTGATTGGAGCAATCTATTAGATGCAGTCAGGCTCATAAAGGACTTTTAGCAGATACCCACTGACATTTTCCAGATGACATAAGTGATTAACTCCAGTTGATTTTAGATGTGTATGCCTTCTTTTTTTAATCTTTGTTACAATTACTGTGCATATTTGGTGTTAGTTCAATAAGTTATCTGAACCCTTTAGCTTCATCTCAATTCAGGTGAGATCAAAGCTTTCCACTTTTGGGGGATTTGGTGGTCCCACTGAAGTTACTTGTGGTGGTAATGCATTGAAGTTCTATGCCTCGGTGCGCCTACATATACGGAAAATAGGGCTTATAAAGAAGGGGGAAGAGGTAACCTGCAAATTGACGCATATGATCCATCGATATCCCTGAATTTTTCTTTATTTGAGCTGGAAATCTTTCCTCTTTGACCAATCACTTAATACAATGATTAATGAGCAGTATAGTTTAAAAGCAAGAGTTGCATTCAGTGTCTTACTGCGTTATTTTTATTTCTGACAGTCCCATTATTCCTTAATAACTTCCACCAGAATTGGGCATAAAAAATATAGATGATTCCATCAAATTGAAGTTTGTTGTTTGGTTTCAGGTGAATAATTGAAATTTATCTTAATATACAGTGGCAAATGAGTTTGGCACTTAAACGTATGGTCTTTCATTTCCAGTGGTTTTACTTTAGTTGCATCTAATGTAAGCAGGATGGGATACTCCTATTTTGGAGATTAAAGAAAGAGTGTTTGTGCGTTAAGAGCATCTATTTTGTGGATCTATTTTGGGACAAATCCAGTTCCAGATGCTCTGTGCTATACAGCAGGTATCAGGGGTTTCATTCCTCTAAGCATAGGAATGAGCTAATCAATTTATGTAGTCAAATTAAACATAGTACCAGCTCCATCTTTTTATATATTTGAATGTTCAAAATATGTTGCCTGGACATATTTGTGGGGTCTGTTCGTGATCCTTGTATTGTTAACCAGTACAGTGGGAATAATTTTGTGAAGCTTGATAGGAGGTGCTCCGTTCTTGTCAACATATGGTTCTTGGTTCGTATTTTCCACCACTTAGAATATTGTTACTGGTCTTTTTGCAGACTGTAGGAAGTCAAGTACAGGTGAAAGTTGTGAAGAACAAGCTAGCTCCTCCATTTAGAACTGCTCAGTTTGAGTTGGAATTTGGCAAGGGGATATGCCGCATCTCAGAGATCATTGATTTGGGATTAAAGCACAAGTTTATCACTAAGGCTGGGGCCATGTACACTTTGAATGATCGAAGTTTTCGTGGCAAGGAAGCTTTGAAAGGATTCCTGAATGGAAATGACATTGAACGCGAAGAACTTATGATGAAACTCAGGGAGAAGCTTCTTGTTGAGACAGAAAAGGAGTCGGATAAAGAGGCTGTGGATGGAGAATCTTCTGAAGAAATTATCTCAGCTGAAACTACCGATGAAGAAGCAGCTACTGCGGTTGGAGCGTGAGTCAGTTTGTATGTAGAGGTTTCCCACTGTAATACCTCGATGGCTTTTTGCCTGCCATATTTTATCTACAGCTGATTCTTCTGATCATTTGGTAGTTGGGGTGGCTCGTTGGACCTTATTCAATCGGTAAAGGTACCTTTATGCTTCCCGCAGCTCCAGCGTTGCTATCGTAAGTCGCAACAATCACGGCCTTGTAAGTTGTATTGATGCTGGAAAGGTTGTATCGTTATAGGTGTATCATATTGTCATGGGTTGTGTGATTGTTCAAAGTTTTGTGGGCTGGAAAGGAGTTGATCATCTGAATGCAATTCGAGTTTAATCTGAGGATTGGTTTGTTTCGCGCGAGATGAATGATTTCGAAAACTTGCACAAAATTTGCTTCGGTTATCAAGGGCATAAGCCATTTTTTGCAAGATTCGCAACTGTTGTGTACCTTCTATTTCCATCAAAATCACGGTGGAGAGAGGCTATGAACTCGTGTACGTTGGGGAACTGAGAACCATTTGATCTTTGGTGAATTTGGGAACCCTCCAAAGAATCCTTGCTTCAATTTGGGTGAAAGTGGAAAATTTCAGACAATTATCTCTGTTGTTGCTGCCAGAATGAGCATGTGAGTCGCACGTGCAAGCCGGCAAGTGAAGATTAGGTGATCAGTGGGCTTGAGCTCTTGTTTGAGATTAATTTTGTCGCTTTAGATTTTATCGAGACAAAATTTACTTTAGGCTCTCAATTCGATAACAGAAGATTAATATAACCACTTTAAATCTTTAATTAAGACAAAATACATCCTAAATCCTTTTTCAGGAGAATATAGACCCGCTCCATATTCATTATCTGAAATATTCATTAAACCTAACCACAGCAAAGCCCAATATAAAAAGAACAAGATCATCGTCAAAGCGATGGACTATGACTTTTGAGTCGGGATTTGCACGCAGAGCGACGCCGACCAAAGCCTCGTAAGTTGTCCTCCCTCCCCTACTTCCTCGGAGCTGATGATTCAGGTTTCGATGATAAATGCTTGTTCCTTGATGCAATTTCAATCTCCAGCGTTCAATTCCATCCCCCCGTCGCTCTCGATTTCGTCTCCGTCCAAGGAGAATCGCTGTTCCCCGAAGATCTTCCCGAACCGATCTCCGATCACCTCGCCGAGCAAGCCCAAGTTCGCGGCGACGCTGAGGATGGCTCAGTCCGCTCACAGCTCAGGTAAGCTTCAGCTCACTAGGGGAGCTTAGTTCGGCATTCGGGCATGCGAGTAATTTGGAGTTCCCGTTCATACGTTTCGATCTCGTCTGCGTTGTGCTCATCTTGCGGCTTGTCTCGTTTTGTGATGGGGTACTCTTAACTCTCGATCATGTAGCTGTTTAGAAGTGAAATCTGTTTAAGCACGACTGATGTTTTTTCAAGTCATTTCGGTTAGTGTTGGAACTCGTATGGGTGGAAGCACTCATTGGTTGTCTGGGGAAGATGCTTGATTCTCAATGGTGTCAGCATCTAGTGCTGAAATTTTTTTTACCTTACGGTCGATATTCCACTCGTTTTGTATGGTGAGCGGCGGTATTAATTCGTTAAGTTTTGTGTATTCAGTTGTTCAGCAACAGAGGGTCGTGATTCCGAACAAGCATGGGGAGAAACTGGTGGGGTTGTTGCATGAGACCGGATCTTCGGAGATTGTGATCCTCTGCCACGGCTTCCGGTCTAGCAAGGTGCAGTGATTTTATAAATTCGGAAAATGACAGAAATAAGATTATGTAGAAGCTGCGACACTGTTTGCTGCTGCGATACAGCGACTTCCTTTCCTCGGTAAAATTGAAAGTTCTGCAAGCGAGCTTTTCTTTCTACCTGTTCTCCAGGAAAATGACACGACGGTGAATCTTGCTGCTGCTTTAGAGAAGGAGGGTATTAGTGCTTTCTTTGACTTTGCTGGCAACGGGTATGCTGAAATATACTCATTAATCCATTTATGAGAGAGAGAGAGAGAGAGAGAGAGAGAGAGAGTCATACTAAGATTTAGTTCAGCTAGATGCTGATTCTGGTCTTTAGTTGTAAATTTTAGTAGTAATTTTTCTGTTGTTCCTTTACTCAAACTTGGAGAGCTTGACTGCTATTTCAAATGTCCTTTTAGGCATCTCTTTACTTTAATTTCCTTCCCCTTGGTAAATCATTTAGCTATGGAAAAATCAAACCGTACCTCCCCTGCTTGGTCTTGTCAATATTCTCTTTTTCAGCTCATTGTCAGAAGAAGCCTTCTTACTATTGGCAATCCCATACAATCGCGGTCGTCTTACCCGCAGTGAATATTTGCCCAATATAACACAGTTGGGTGATGTGTCTATGATATTTAATTTGGGCTTTATGAGGTCGTAGTTGTACCATCTGGCCCAGATGAAAGTGCGGCTACTAAGAGATTGATCATTTTAGCGGTCTTGATCATTAGGACTCATGCTCAAATCTGAAAGTGTAATCAGTATTGATGGCTTATAGTTATGTCTAAGGTGATTGATTTGATCTTGGTGTAAGTTTTTGGGGACTGGACACAAGTTAGACAGGATAGCAGTTCTTCCTTCTATGTATCCTTTCCTTTTGCCTTAACACTCTTATAAAATTTATGCTTTCTAGAGAGAGTGAAGGAATGTTCGAATATGGTAATTACTGGAGAGAAGCTGATGATCTTCGTGCTGTTATTGAGCACTTCAATGGAGCTAATCGGGTGACCAGTGCAATTGTGGGGCATAGCAAAGGTTTGTGAAATCACGAACAGTTTCTTTGATTTTTCTGTTTTTGGGGAGGGAATAGCTCATACATAGTTTGAATGGATTTTTGATGTGCACTTGCTTCTGCCTCCTGGTGTATCAAAAAATATACATCCATGCCTGCCAAATGCCTGCAAACATATGTGAAGTCTGCATAACAGACAACAGCCCAAATCTTTTCACTTTGCGAATTAGCTGGGGTCACCTAATTTATTTGATCTTCTTAAGTTTTGAATACGTCTTGCTAATGTTGTTGCAGGAGGCGGTGTAGTTCTTCTTTATGCTTCTAAGTATCATGATATACATACTGTTGTCAATGTCTCTGGCCGTTATGATTTGAAGGGAGGAATTGAAGATCGCTTGGGCAAAGATATCATGCAAAGAATTAAGGAGGATGGATTCGTTGATGTTAAGAATAAATCAGGTATTCATTCCTTGTATACTTGCAGCTTCTACATTTGTTCCTTTTTTTGAAGGAAACAATGGCACTCTTTCTTTCGAGGAGTTTTTCCCAGTGTTACCTAGTTCGCAGTTCAATTTGGTACGTGCAATGAAGAGGGGAAAGTGAAACATTACGTTTTCGAATGTGGTACAAAGGGGATAGGCTTCTTGGGAACACTTTTCCATAACGAAATTCGAACACTTGGATCTGGAACATTTTTAAAGCTTGAACTTGAGTAATTTAAATATATTATGTGTTTATCTTCCCTTTACAGTCAAATCGCATATAGTATGTTTTAAGAGCACGTCAAATCATATGCAGTATGTAGTTGGTAAAAAAAATTATACGCAGTATGTTTTTATAGATTATTGCGTGCCTTATCTTCCTTAATTTCATCTGGAATGCTTGGAACACCAATCTAGCATTCAAGTCGCTGGTGAACCGCAAATTGGAATGCATGTAAACTTGGCCGATCACTGCTGTTTGAGCGAATTATGGGAACCCTGGTTTTTCCACAGAGGATGGGGTCTAGCTTTGTTGTTTCTTTCATTGTTGCCTTTGTCAAGAAGTGACTTCAATGGCAAATTAGTTTCCTTTTGAAATTCAGAAACGGTAATTCTTAATTTGTCGATAGAGAAAACTAAATATGAACTTGGCTAATTTATTGGTAAGTTTGATGCGTGGCATTTCCATCCTTGAATTAATGTGGGCGCGAGGAATCGTCACAGATTCTTCTAAGTTCTATTTCTGCTTTTTGCAGGAACTATTATTTATCGTGTTACGCACGAAAGTTTAACGGATCGCTTAAATACCAATATGCACGAAGCATGCCTTAAGATTGACAAAAATTGCAGGTAATATTTTCTAGATGGTACTCGATGATACTATTCTAATAACTGTCTCGTAACACTTATTGATTTCTAATGATGATTTCTAGTAAATCCTTGCGATGAATTCATCCTAATAGGATGAAGAAATAACTTAATCCTGTGTAGATGAAGCCTCTCATTTTTACTGTTTTATTTGGTAACTGAGAGCTGTTATAGCTGTTATGAGACTACTTTCGGTCCTTACCGTCCTGTCCCAGAACGTAAAGCTATAAAGGATGCCAGACGAATTTGTCCTGTTTCATATTCCAGCTTGTTTATAAGGCAAAGAAAGGCAGATTATTTTCTACCATACATGATTACTGAAACTTTGATACAGGGTTTTGACGGTTCATGGATCTGCTGATGAAATTATCCCAGTAGCCGATGCACTAGAATTCGCAAAAATCATACCCAACCACAAGCTGCAGATTGTAGAAGGAGCCGATCATTGTTATACCTCACATCAGGCGGAGTTGACCCCTATTGTATCGAGTTTCATAAAGCAAGCATTGGAGGAGGACAGAAAGAAATCCGGCAAATAGTGAGGTAGCCTCGTGCCTGATTGTCGGTGAAGATCTTTGCTCGCATTACGAATGAGATAGCAAAGTCAAGGCTTTCAACTTATTCCCGATTATCAACTTACGTGTGTAGGTACCAGGCAAAATTGTTTGCGATGCAACCGAAGATAGCCAAAATATGAGCGCACTATTGGAAGTTAATATTCCTATTGAGAATCGTGGTGCGAGCATTATTTGTACTATTATGAATTGTCCATTCTTGTGAGGGGGATTCGTCTCTATCTAGCTTAATTATGTAAGTATTTTCTTTTTCCGCATTTCAAAGTCTTATCGACAGTGTGGTCTTTGCTTTTGCAAAAACGGTCATGTGATGGTGACAATGTTGTATTAAACTGTTGGGCCGATTGTTTGGATCGGTGATGCCAAACTTTCTTCTCAAGAATCGATTGCTCGCTCACTTGCTCGGATTGGAAGAAAGCAAGAGAGAAGCATTGGGATTGGAAGAAAGTAGGAGAGAAGCATCGGCAGAGAATGTTTCTACGGCTGAAATGCTTGGATGGATACAAATGGGGGAAGAAGTAACCCTACTTAATATTAGAGGCCCTATTATTACAACTGCCTTTTCGATTTTCGATCGTCGGTGGAGACGGGATCTCTTCATTCACCAACTACCAACGCTTACGACGAGAAGACTCTAGAATTCGATACATTTACTGTTTTGCCTACTTTGAAGAATGTTCTCGTGTGATGCTCCAGAATGTCAATTACTAATACGTGCTCTTTAATCTTTTAATCTTTTCTCTTAATTACGCAAGCGGAAGCCAATTTCATAATCGTTCATGCCCGGCTTATCAAGACAAGGCGCGAGTATCATATCATTTTCGTTTCATATTCACATGACAGGGTCATTACATTCTTACTTTCACGTATTTCTTCCATATATCAAAAGACTATTAACAAACGGCTGGGAGGAGCCAAATAATGCCCTATACTCCTCTACCCGACTGCCTCGTCTCATCAAAAGACGATATGCTTGTACAAAAAAAACTCCATAGCCCATGACGACCCGCCTATATACTCATCGTCGTCGCTGTCATCCCAAACCGAAGGGGTCTGTGGAGATTGCTGTCAAGGTTAATATACCATGCCACAAACCGGATCCCAGATGCCTTATATTGACCCAAACCGAAGCCGTGCACGGTGTGACCGTCATGGTGGACTCAGGGATGTCCACGTCCTCGAAAGAGCCCACAAAGTAAATGGGCGCGCCGTAACGTGCATGCTAAATATCTGAAAAACAGTAGGATGAACATAAGCTCAGCAAGTGAAATGACTAAGTCCTACACTACAAGATCCCCCACCACACGGTCATGAGATTTGTCCAAGACAAAGCAAGTATAGGGCTCGACACTAACACTATTGAGTCGACTGCGAGAACAACTAAGGAGTCCCGTACATGTGGACCGAGTTGGGCGATAAAAGACCATCAATACAAGAACCAAAGCATGCATCACGAACACAAAACCACACAATCGCACACAAACTCACACCCCTTGTTTCTTAAACTTTCTCGTGATCTTTTCCTCCCCCGACTTGCGGATTTACACCGGTTCACTGTCCGGTCTGTGCGGGTCACTTCCGGTTCGCTGTCCGGACTTCCATGGTTTGTTGTCCATGGGCATCTTACTCTGAGGCATTTCGGTTCGCTGTCCGAGGCATCCAAGGTTCGCTGTCCGTGGGCATCCCGACTCCCCCGAGCATCATCAGTTCGCTGACCGATGGTTATCTCTTAACATCATTTCTTTTCACACAATTCATGCATTTTATCTTGCATTACATCACACGAACAAGCCCAATTCAGCATGCAATCGTGGACTCAAGGCTAGAAATCTAGCATTGTCTCACGGCAACAACATTTCTAAACTCAATCACAAGCTGAGCACCCAGAATTCACCAAACATAGCACAATTTCCACCATTTCCAGCACAAACCCGAGAGCCATAGATCATTTCATGCCTATGTCTAGTTCCAATGAGCCAAGAGACAACAAACATGGACTTAGTTTCACATGCATGGACAATTCCACAATTTCTTGAACAGGCCGAGAGCCTTGAGACCATTTTTCGCCTACATCTAGTTCCAATGAGCCGAGAGACAACAAACATGGACTTAGTTTCACATGCATGGACAATTCTTAACATAGTTTCAACAAACTAAGAAACTATAGGGTTGCCATGCCTAGACTACGCTCATTCTCCAAGAAGCAATAAGATCAAATAGCATTGAACTTGCTAGTTTCACTTACTTGTTAGCTTGATTGGGATATCCAAATCTCAACCTACTTGAGTGCTTGATCTTTGAGAGCTCTTGGGTGAAGAGGATTGAGAGAAAATGAAGTGCAATGGAGAGAGAGATTCGGCCGAGAGGGAGAGAGAGAGATTCATGTTCAAGTCTTCATAAAAGCCTTTAAGCTCAATCTTGCATGTCATTTGCCACTTGTGATAAACTTAGTAACGCTTGGCTCAATCTTGCAAGTGAGAGTGAGGTGTCAAGATTAATGGACAAGTGTATATATTCCCATGCAAAAATTGCATTCTAATTTCCAAAATTAGGAGAATTGAAGAACTAGGTATGGCCCCAAGATTTTCGTCCATAGTGGGGAATAGGTGTCTAGTTCCATAAATCACATATGTGAACATTTCATTAATGCCACATTGCTAGAATTAATATGCACAATGTATTTCTCAATTTTCTATAGTCATGAAATCATTGGCGTAATACCGAATGACAAGTTTCATTCCTATGATTACTAGACGGAAGATTGAAAGATCATATGATCTCAATATATGACCTAGTATCACCATTTAGCAACTAGTGTCATCCGGCTCCAACCATGTTTGTTCCAATATTGATTCACAAGCTCATTTCGTGTTGCTCGTACCTCGAGCATAAACTATTCCATTCAAACTCCGTTCTCAATAATATTGAGCTTTATAGCCTAATTATTATTATCGGATAGGCAAAATTTATGATGTCACAGTTGGTCCAGTCTTCCTTGATTGTACATGGTCCTTGGTGCATGGGAAACCTTGGGACCGTGACAAAAGCAGCATGCTGAAGACCCACATCAGTAAGTAGGTACTCTCATTATGTTAAAATTGAGTCAATTTGCCGTTGCAGCCAAAGCAATTGAGGAATGCATCCACTTAAAATGGTATGTCATTGCATCCAGTATCAAATACTGGCTTGAGGAACTTATGTTGGACTCCGGCATCGCTACATCCATCGTGTCATCTGCCAATATTATGCTCATCAGCGATTACTAGTTTATGACACATGACTTGGCTACGTCGATGTCTTACCTAATTTGTGCAACTACAAAGGCTTAATTTCATGCGTCCCTACAGTAATCCGTGCTTACAAACACTCCTGGCTGAGTTTCAAGTCATCTACTACAATAACACAGACCTAATGACAAAAAATTAGCTGAAACTGCCAGCGGACCATTTTTGGAGGTGAGAGAGCCAATGCGCTGGTTTCTTCTGCGAATGCTCTCGTTCGAAATATGGACTTTGGGGTTGTGAACAACTGCAACCACATCTCGGACCACCTACTGTTGTCTCATGAGCCACCACAGGACCAGTCTGTTCTGTCAAGTCTCTTGGGTCACCATATTCACTTCGGGAGATTGTGAATTGGTGCAACGGTGTATCGATGGTTGATGTTCTCTCATCGTCATTAGCTGGGACGAATGTGTTATTATGAGACACATGCACCTTGCATTTCATGTTTCCTTCGTACAGGTAATTAGAAAGACTCCTCAGATCGAAAATAGTTCATAACATACTGACCGAGAAGTGCGCTTCCAACCATAAGTAGGGCTGCCTGGATGATCTTCAAAAATGGAATTAGAAGAAACATAAAGAAGCTAACTCATCCTCAAATCTCAATTCAAATCTCAATGATCACTGTAGTGAAGGCACGACTAGATCAAATATCCGTGTGAAAGCAACATATTGCCCAACTCTTGATCGATGATGATGCAGGAGCAAGTAACTTGATATTCCATAGCATAATGAACCTAAGTGAAGATGAGTACAGATAATATGTTGCTTGCCTAATCAACCAAGGAAGCTACGTACGTGCACTAAAGCGAACGTCCTGTCAGAACCTCAGTGATGAACTGACCAACTAGATTTTACGGCCAAAAAGAACAAAGTAACCAACTCTGTTCAAGACATATTTCTGATTCAATAATATACTCAACTTCTTCTGAGCTAATCTTCCTCAGACAACTTGCAAAGAGGGGGAGGTAAAATTAGCAGTTAAACTAACCAATTTTTGTTCACGAACGAGCTTCTCAGTTCCTTCAAGCATCCTCCACTCCACTGTCATAAACGCCAAGGTATGCCTCCTCTCCTTCGTCCTAATACGAAATTATAGAAAAGGTATCATTCATACAAAGGTTATGCTAGAAATTACCAAGGATTGCTGCGACAGAAAGATATTGCAAACTTCCACAAAGGACATCCAGATAGAAGTAAAGCCAAACAACTCAACCATGCATTAGAACATCACCTTTAGAGAGTATTGCTACCAAATAAAAGAAAACCAAATCTAAATTCAGATAGCAATATTCTACAAGTTTTGTATCAAGTAAGCTTTTTAAGGTGAATTGCCTCGAGATACATGCTGATTCTACATGTAGAGGAGCAAATGCACTCCAGAGGATGAGAGATAGATACCTCAGATGTGTCATCTATTGTAGAGCCGGCATTAAATGATCTAGAAAGTTTTTCTTCATCAATCTGGTTGTTTACTCTCATATCTTCCTGTGAACGAGGAAGCGAATGCATTATTGAAATAAATGCCAGTTTTTTGTCTCATTAAATTTCTAAAAGGTAGGAGCTCATACAAGTTCGTATTTTAGCTGCTCAATCCGCTCCTGCAAGTCTGAAAGATGATGCTTAAGTGCCTGCAGCAAAAGAAAATTTGATAATATAGAATAGGACAAGGTGACAAGCTTAAGGATGAGAGGTTAAGTATAGTTTCTCAATCGGTTTCACCTCACGTCTCTGAAGTTCAATAGAGCGAGCCAATGCCTGCCTTCTAGTCAGCAAATTTCTGGGTCTCACTGCACGAGGCCTCTGATAATTCTTCCCACGATAAATGATGATAGCATAGCCTTTCATAGTCTTATCTACGGATACCAGCACTCCACCACTTTCAGCCTCTAAAGAAATTGCAAGATGCTTCACTTGTGCAAAACTTTTTCCCCTCACAATCAATTTTACCAACTCGCGATGCTTCCAATGCAAGTGCACGTTCTCTATGGTACCATCAAAAATGGCACGCTTTCCTGGATTAAACCAAACAGAAGATGAAAAGCTAGTCATGAAAGCTAACCTTTTCACATTGTTCAATCAAGAGCCAAACCAGCTATTCTTACCAATAAGCAGGAAAGGTTTCATGCTCAGACCAATCTTACGAAGTAGAGATCTCTCCTCATCGCTTATGGTTTCCAGATCAACTGGAAGGTCTGCCGGTCTAAGATTCTCCTGCACTTTCGCTAGAGCTTTCTCAGCCTTTTTCACCTTCCCTTTTGCCTGCAAAGAAGATGATAAAATAAATGGAAAATGTAATGAATAATTAAGGAAATGGAGCAGGATTTTATAGCATAAGTTCGTTCAATCTTGTAACTTACAAGAGCAAGTTTCTTCTCAAGATATTTCAAGAGTGAAGCATGCTTATTGAGTGATTCCTCTCTACGCATTTGCTCAACATCTTTGCCAGTTAATTCATTCCCCCACCGAGAGGTGGCAGCCAGAGTTTCAGTAAGAGTGCCAGCAACAAGTGGGCTTTTAGAAGCTTTTAATTTTGAATCAATTGCGGCTGAGGCACTCTGACGTGCTTGGTCTTCCTCATTTGCCTGGACATCTGCTAGTTTTGCTCTCTCTTTCAGTGCTTCTACCACCACAGGAGGCATGAAGTCATTGCCCCTGTAAAACACAATATAATCTTTGTTCCTAGAGAGTAGTGTTCCCCCAGTTAAATTCTGCATTCAGAATGACACAAATCACTAACAAGAGCACCAAATTTTCCTTACCTAAAGAAAATGGACGGAATATGAAACACTAAACAGAAGTTGATAATACCATAATACCAGAACAATAAGAATGTGGCACAACGCTTGGAGATATAAGAACTTGCACAACCACATCTTCACAACACTACACAAGTATGTCCCGGAACAGTGACACAGTAACCTTGGCTGAGTTTTGCCATTATGATAACAATTATAAATTCGATGGTCAGTGACAAATAAAAAAATTGAACATTGTACCATGGGTTCGCAGGATAATGATATAGTCAAGCCACCACTCTATGGCAAAGAGTTGGTAATTCTTTCCGTCAGGCAAATCAAATAAAGTAAGGATTCTGAAAGGTTCTGCGCTTGATGAAAGCAACAGAACACCCATTTTCAACAATAATTAGCTCCATATATACATGCTAGAAAGTCAACACATACAGATTGTCCAACCTTCAGTTCTTCAGCCATTCTATCATTGCAAGTATTTGGCACGCCACGTTTAATTGCTATTTTTGCAATAGCACTGCTCTCCCACAACTGTACCATGGCCTTAGCAAGACCTTGCAGCTTTCTGTTTCTTCCTACAAAGAAGTAGAATTGATTTAGAACGATTTTGAGTCATAGTATAATCGAACCAGTTTGTCGGTCATAACCAGCAATGGCAGAAAAGCACACAATTTATTGCCATTGATGCACACATACCCAGGGCAAAATGCGGAGGCATTGTTCTTGCAAGTCTACGGAACATGGTCATCTCTTTGTTTCTCAGAGAATGTCTAACCCCATAAGCAAGAAGCCTAAATGGAGTTTTATATCCAGGAACCTCTGAAGGAAGCAAATCAGCATCAACTGGAACTGGATCACAGCCTGACCAATCCTTGAACCGTGGACCCAACTCATCTAATAAATCGTTAGGATCATTCATATCCATGAGTTCTTCCTTAGATAGATCCTTCATATATTCTGCAGAACCACATAAAATTCGGCCCTTGTTTTTGGAAAACTCCATTCCTCCTTCACTATGAAAAACATCGCTGGCTATGTCCTCATTTTTCAGAGAACTTACACTGGCCTGTATTTTTTTGCTATACGATTGGACACAAGGAAGCTTATAGGCCATCCCTCGGTACAACACCACTGAACTTCCAGATCTCCATATAACCAAGCCTCCAGTCCTACTCTGATAAGGCAAGTGCATTAGGGGCTCATTATCTCAGCGCACCAATGGTTCATGATTAAAATACAGACTCTCTAGTCTCTAACCCCAATCAAGATTTATGCAAGCAATTACATCTTTGCAGTCAAGATTTTACATCCATTCCAGATATCAAAATTCAGCACTTAAGATGCATGCAAGTAATCAGCAAGCTCATGAAAGTTCCATGCTCATCAAGATTCAAGCTTCATTTACTTAATAATCCATGAGCAAAGACAAGACCAGCACTAACCTCCAAATTCTGATGGGTTCTTTTCATGTTAAGTGACAGGGCACCTTCAAACTTCAACTTCACCACTTCATCCACTCTCCACTTCTCATGTATAGAATCCACCAAAGCCTGAGTAATCCCTGCATCCCCAACTTTCATCCTCTCCACCATCCTCAGAGCAATTTTCCTGAGCCTCCTGAGCTCATGTTGCGGAAGTACTCTCTCCGCCAAATCCACATTGCTCTGCTTCCTCTCTGCACTCTTCCATGGCAAGTCCACTGAACCCTTATTTCCACTCTCCCCAGAAACGTCAAGCTTCTCCAACTCATCATTCTCCTGATGATTCTCATCATCGGACAAAAAGTCACTCACTCTCAATCCTCCAAAGGCGAGTGACAAATTCTCACCTTGTCGAGGAACTGGGGACAGTTTCTCCCATTCATCATCTTCTGTATCGAACTCCCCGCCAAAATCAACTTCACTAATCGACTCACCAGCGCTAACAACATTGCCATCACCCAAACGCTCCCTAACCTCCTCAATTTCCTCTCCCTCCGAGCCTGATCGCGAACCTTCGCTTTCATCGTCGCGGATGGATTCTGGAGGGGGTTTATTATATCCATGAACCAACCAAGGAGGCAACCTAGACTGATTAACTGAAACGGCATGCGCCATGACGCCATCCGTCACCGGCGACTCAACATCACGCTCACGCTCAGATGATACTTCAACAGCTTCATCAGACGCTTTCCGGCTCACCAAGCTTTCGTCTTCGCACTGCTCTCGCGGCGGCTCTCGCTCCTCCAGCTGCCAGGGGAACCTCTCCCGGGCCGAACCGGTTTTGCTCGTCCACTTGCCGCGGATTTCCTCGAAGAAGCTCGGCCTCCGCTTCCGCTTCTTCCTCCCTGCATCGAACGGGACTCTGGTCGGCCAGGCCTCAAATTGAACCGGCCGGTCCGAGCAGCGGGTCCTGAACCGGACGACTTCGCAGCTTCGCCGGAGGAGGAGGAGCTGAAGCGGAGGAGGGCGAGCGAGCGCGCGAGCGCGGGCGGGAGGAGGATAGGAGGGATTCGGCGGCGGAAATGGTGCGAGCGCCATAGCTCAGCTCCGATGAACGGCGGGCATTTCCATAATCGCGACGAAGGAGACGACGGAGCCTCTGCTTTTCCTTGTATAAGCGATGAAGAAGAAGAAGAATAAGAAGTTGAAGATCCGACCGTTAACGGCCCAAAAGACAGAGGCTTTGGGCTTGGGCCTTTCATTTGTTGGAGTTCAAGTAGATGGGCCGGGCCGGGTCAAGCCCATGCGAAACACTTAGGACGAGTCACTACATTAAAATGTTTTTGATATAACTTTTTTTTTTCATTTTGAATAATATTTCAAATTGTGGGAAAAAATTTACAAAAAATACTTTGTACTAAAGAAAAGAGTTCAAGAACTTGATTGGAGATAATGACAAGTTTAGAGACCGTACATGGACTTTCACCTAATCAAATGTCTCAATACACGTAACGTTTTTCAACATGAGTATACATATTCTGAGCTAGCAATCAGATGACGATCCTAATCCCAATCTCGTTCATTAAGAAAAAGGAAAAGAAAAGGAAAAGTACGCGGGATAAGAGAATACTTTGTCATGGAAATAGGAGAAATTGCCAAAAATAGGCCTTGATTTTCAGCCTAGGACAAAAAAAACATATCTCTATTTTGGAAACCTACAAATTACATACCTTAATCCCACAAAAATGACCTGATTATGCTCCATGTAAAGATCCCCATGGATGTAGCCTCGCACCATCAACATGCCCAAACTCTCAAACTAGCTCTATGAATACCTTTCACCGCTGCTAGCCACCGCCTACGTCGTCTTGAAAGTGCATTGATGCCGCCGTCGCCGCCTTAGCCCTGTTTCTCTCTCTTCATCTCAAGTTGAGGGCCCCTCTATCTAGTGCATCCCTTGCAACTCTCTCTCTCTCTCTCTCTCGTTTATAATTCTCGATGGCTATAGTTTTCTCTTCATAGGCCACAACTAGGATAGGGGGAGGATTGTCACAGTCATCGCGACCTCGATTTGAGATTGCCCATTGTGTATTCACCCATGTTCCAAGGTCGTGACGCTACCTCGTCTATAATTTTCTATGGCTATAGTTTTCTCTTCATAGGCCACAACTGGGATAGGGGGAGGACTGTCACAATCATCGCGACCTTGATTTGAGGTTGCCCATGGTGTATTCACCCATGTTCCAAGGTCGTGATGCCATGGGTGACCTACCAAGTCCAATAGGCGCAGCCACACCTCCATGTGCAATACAATCGAGTAGGATAATAGAGCTCCAACAATGAATTTGTGTCTTTATAGCGATGTTGGAGGAGGCTAGGCAATTGGTCGGGGACCTTGGCTAGCAAGGGGTGGGGTTGTAGTAGCGAAGAAGGGGAAAATTATTAGGGACTTTAGACCTTTGTTAGCCTACTTCCCATGAGCCCCTAGATTATGTGGAACTACATGGGCCTACATGATTTCACGGCTCATGTTACTTGGGCCAACATAATCTGGGAGAACCCAATAAGGCTCCTAAGAAGGGGCTAGCGTTTGTATATTCTTGATTAGGATATGGACGCGTGGGCTGGGAGTTTACGTGAGTGCTGGCCATGTCAGGCCGATATAACTAAATTGTCAAATTGTCAAAAAGCTTAGGACTAAATTGACATAATTGAAAGGTTTATGACTGAATTGGTCACTGTACAATGGGTTTATGACTTTTTGGATAAATTTTCCATTTTCAAAACTATAAATACCTAAACTCAATGAACTGATAAGCCATGTATTCCTGACCTTTTTTTGTTTACTTCACATGAACCATAGATCAAGTAGGACTGAAGAGGGCCTATATGATCTAACTACTTATATGAAGTGGATTAACATGGACCGAGGATACCCTAGAAAGTTCTTGAGAAGGGGCAAGGGTTTGAGCTTCGTTGATTAGAGATTGGATGTGAGAAGATTGGGAAGCCATTTTTGAAAAAGAAATATGACAATCTAATAAATAAGCTTGTTTCAACCAAATAAATAAATAAATAAATAAATAAGCTTGCAAATTTACTAAATTGCGGTACTTATAGTTTTGAAAATAGAAGTATGTTTTTGGTCGTTGCATAAAAACTCGAGCATGTTTTTGTTATTTTCCCTGTAATAGTAATTCTCAAATCGCATTCCATGTCCATGTGCATGATGCAACTGTGCGAATATAACTAATTCACACATTTTCAATCTATGTGAGAATTCCTTGATGATATCCTCCTCAAGGAGGTAATGGCCTCTCCCTGAATATTCATGTAAACAATACAAATAAAATAAAAGATCAAAGAACATCAACATATCCAACTTATAATATACTTACATCATCACAGAGCTTTGAACTAAGCAAACTTTTAAAAATTTAGACCATAATCTATGTCTTCCAGATGTGAATTGTGAAGACTATCTTCTTGCATATAAACCTTCAAGAGGCAATCTAATCTTTGATTTGGGCCAACAAGTAACATTCATATTCAATTCTGTCAGGCCGAAAGAAACATTCAAAAAGGAAAAGTCCCAATCCTTAGTGCCTCCTCTCAAACCCTCTCTATCATTAGAGCTATTCTTCTCTTGTCAAGGTTTTCAAAAGACCTATATGTAGGGGCTTATATAGCATGTGTGCAATGTTCCTAGTGGAAGAATAGCTGTTATAAAAAAAATCATAATCAAAAAGAAAATTACGTGGGAACATGAAGAAAAGTCAAAGATGATGGGAGAAGGTGGATCCTCGATGTTCCCTAGTTTCCAACAAAAGCTTCAATTAGGAGTTCCAACATTCGGTACACATTGGAAAAATTGGATGCAATTGGGCCCCTCCCAAGGCCCTTAACGAGGGTCTTCTTCTCGTCACCATCATCAAATTCCTATTAACTATCCTACTTTAGTTTCTAATTTTTCTTTTTACCTTCTCTAAGGATTATCGGGTTCTCAATTAAACTTCAAAAGCTGATTTTTCCTAGGCCACTTTTAGCTCATACTAGATAATGCTAATCATTCTGCTATTGTTTAGCACATTATTAGTAGGAATTAACGATTTTTTGATTTTGAAAAGTGAGGTGCTTGATCAAAGTTCTTCTACCTAGCTATAGCCAGCTCCGACATGAATTATTCCATCTTTTTCGAGGCTTTTTTTTTTTTTTTTTTCCTTTCTCCTCTTCTTTCTAGCAAGTGGCCTTATAGGAACAAAATTTCTGGCCATGCAGCACATTTGCTAGAAGAAAAAACATTTTAATCATGTTTATGATGCGCTGTCCCCTCCCTACGGGTGTCTCCATCGGCCGTCTTGCTCGCGGAATTGCGTTGTCTGTCCATTTCGTTTACCTCCTCTCACCACGACGAATCAAAGGGAACATTCCAAAGTTAGGGCTAAACCCAATTGGAATGGAGTACGTGAGCTGCAGTGTGGATGGACACCCAATTGTTCCCCACCACGTGCGAGCTCCTTGCCATCAGCGCGGGCGTGATAGTGGGAGGTCGAAGAGATGGTGCGGTGGCGTTGCCGAAGATGGTGGTGGGCGGTGGCGCGGTAGTGGTGGATGGGAGCCGGCAGTGCCTGATCGTCGGTGAGGAAGAAAGATGAGTCTAGGGTTTTGTCGGGATCTTTACCTGATGTTTGCAAATACACAAAAAGACGTTCAAGTGGCACGCACTTTGGAAATAAATGTATGCTTAGTCCCCGATGTCCATTGGAGCATAATAGAATTCTTGGATGAACGACAATATACTTCCGAGCATGTAAGGCACATTGAATGATTTTCGCATGAGTTTAGAATAAGCATATGCAATTTAGTCCATTATATAGACAAATACACCTTATTGAAGCTCCTTTATGTAAAAGTAGGGGTCGAAATTGGAACCGTTAAATTTCGCATCATGTTGTTCGAGCAAAGTCTAAAAAAAAAAAACATAGTGCTATGTATAGGAATCATCATAATTGCACACAATGGGGGGAATTTGTGTTTAAGCAAATCTTTCGAAGATTTGTCTAATATGTTGAACAGTTTGAACAAAATCGAAAGGACTTCTCTTCACTAGCGCCACGATCAATGTGTCCAAGAGAAATGCATCTTATAGTGCGACTGGCTGACTCATTAAACAAGGTGAGATGGTGCAATTTCAAAAAAGAATTAACATGATAAGAGAGGAAAGATAACTATCCTATGAAACCCTAAATTGCAGCAGCGACGAGTCTATATGCTTTGGTTGCGATTGAATATTTTCTGCCCAGGAGAAAATATCATCTTCGGATCGAACTGGGCTTTTCTCTGACGGAACAACCCCATTTAGACCCGAAATGTCTCCTCCATTCTTGTTCATTGCCAAAATTTGGAAGATAGTGTTTAACCTCAATGCCTGCGTCTTCACAAAAACTCAGCAACTCCTTATTTTGGAGATCAAATTGTTGCCAATCATCGAACCCGCTCAAATACAAAAACCCTATGGTGTAGAACACATCCTCGTCTGGTACAACTGCAGACATCCGGTCATCCCACCTGCGGAATTCATTGTGATCAATATAGTTTCATACTCTTAAAATAGATCCCCCATTGTTGTTTACACGTTTTATGTTACTTAGTAAAGACAATAAATCTGTAGCTAGAGGAGACTTACATGCTTCGATTCATGGGATAAATGAGGACAGTTCCAGTAGTTATGCTCCTTTTGAGGATGATGCTCTTGAAAACACCGTCGTTGAAATCTGAAATGCGAGATTTGGGCACGAATATGTTCAACCATGGATGAGGAACATCCCAAAGGCCCTGTGCTGTGAGTTTCAGCTCTCCTTCTCGTACTCGGTCGAGGAAATTGACGTAGGCTACATCTTTCTGGAACACGAACTCGGGAATATGGCTCAATCCTTGGAACAAATTCTCCAGATCCTAGATTATTAGAATAATAGTCAAGTTAGAGACTATAATTACAGGAACATGATTAAGTGTACACGAGAAGGGAGAGCATCTCTCTCTCTCTCTCTCTCTCTCTCTCTCTCTCTCTCTGTCACATGCCTGCAAGCATAGCTAGGGTTTGTCAAAAATGGTCAGTTCAGCCGTACCTTGTTCACAGTATTTTGCGTGAGATCATCGTAGTATTTCACTACTTCGAGACAGTAGACGATCTTATGTCGGTTCACCAACGATGCAATCCGCGGGTGGTCTGACAGAGGGAAGAAAGAAGATCTCCAACTATCCGGAGGACCCCGGTGCATGAGAAGCAGCCCTTCCACATAGTCCAATGCATCGCCTTGGTCCCTCCCATTCTTTGAAATCAAATGCTCTTGGTCTCTCGTAAAAGCCGAGAAATCACTGTAAAGCAGTCTCACCCATTTGACCTGCATGTCGATATTATCACAACATAATTAATTTTTGGGCTAGTGATTTGCTTTTAGCCAACCAAATGAAAGAATAGTGAAACATGTATTATGTAAGTAGGCATTCTAATATGTTTCAAAAACCATATTATGCGGTTCATCGTTGTAGTAGCTCTCTCTAATTTTTGAATTAACAAGTTGGCTTGATGTTATAAAATAAATCAAGAAAATATCTCGCCAAATAGTCGAGTTTGAGTGTTCATACTCTCTTTGGAGCTCGATCTAAGGCGATTCTCGCTCTCGTTATTATGCCAAACTGGCCAAGACCTCCGAGAACAGAGTAAAACAGCTCCGGGTTTTCATCGGGCGAACAAGTCATAAGCTCCCCAGTTCCTAGATCCAAAGAAAAAGAGCAAGGGATGACATTTATTCACTCGTAAATAAGCAAGCAAATGTAAAGAAACTGTAGTTTGGTGACTGCCCGCATAAACAAATCAAGAAGGGCGTTTTTCTGTCGGTACGAGATCTTAATAGTACTCCAGAAAGTAGTTGTTAATAAGGGAAAAGAAAATTCTATTCATCCCTCTCTCCCTGGACATAATTTGACCCGTTGACTGGTCCGGTCAACCTACAGATCTCCAACTGATATAAAGCAGTACAATAATAACAGGAAGATCTAAGGAAATGACACATGGGCTGCGTTTCCACGACAAAGTCCGTAGCAAAAGACAATAGATTCATAACGAAGACCTTCTAGATATTACAAGACCCCAAAGAGCACAGTTTTCTCAACATACGAGTATTCCACAAGGCACAGGTTTACAGGAGCTCAATTCAAATTAGAAATGAGTGTCTCCACTATCTACGAGTTCATATGATTCTCGGGCTCCATTCCTATGTTCATTATATATTCTATTGATAATGTCTAGTCGACTCATAAGCATAGGGTAATAACCTAAGTTTCTTGATTAAATCGAGCCTATTTAATATACTAGCGGAGTCAATTTTATGGCATTTGTGGTCATCCCCGCCTACGAGTAATGGGTATATACTTTAGTTTAAATACGTCGATGGAATCTTATCCACGTCGCTCGGTAGACAGGTTTAGGTACAGGTGTCACGTTGACGTATCCCGCAAGAACTCTTCTACGAAACACGAGTTTACAGCGAGAACGTATTTATTGCCAACTACTACCCGACCCTTTCAATATCGTAGTAGCCAGCTCTGAATAAAAGAGGGAAAAAAGAAAGACGAAAAAAGGAAAAAAGAATGAAGAAGAAAAGTCGGAAGAAGTCATCGCGTTCATACCAGTAATGACGTCCATTTCATACACATTGCTGATCTGAGGACCATATCGAAACGTTTGCCCACTTATGCCAGCATTAGAGAGCGTCCCACCCACGGTTAGGTACAGATAATCCGTCCACGAGACGGGCGCCAGCCCGTGCCTCAGTGTCGCCTCCAACACGTCCCGCCACAGCTGCCCGCCGCTGACATCGGCGTAGTACCCGAGCTGCCTGTTCCACGACACGGCAATAGCGGCTTCCCCGCCGCTGCCGTGGTGCCTCGCCAGAGATGTCATGTCCACCACAACCCCGCCCCGGGCCATGGCTTGGCCCCGGACTGAGTGGCCGCGTCCTCTAGCCGCGATGGCGAACGGGACAGAGGAATTATCGTCGTCGTACGTGAACTTTACGAGGGCTGCAATGTCCTCGGGGCATGACGGGTGGAGTACGGCCGTGGGGGTTTCCCGGACGATGTTGCCGAAGTCTGCCGAGGCAGCAATTATCGACTCCGGGTCCGTGTGGAGCTTGTCGGGGAGGGAATGAGCTGAGGGCTTGGTTTTGCCGACTGTTGAGGGCAATCGGATTACGATGAATATTACCATGAAATATGAAACGATTGGATAATTCTCTGCCATTTCCAGAGGGAGAGAGGGAGAGGAACTGAATATGCGGAGGAAGAGGAAGAGGAAGAGGAAGAGAAGATGATAAGTTGATGGTTAGGGTGTGGCACTTGGACAGATATTGTCTCATATATATAGGAAGAGTGAATAAATAAAGAAAATTATATCACCTTATACAATATTAATAAGGATTAGGCAGGACGCAGGAGAATAAAGGCAGGATTAGGGTAATAGTGAGTACCCGTGAGCATCGCGGGTAAATTTTGTCACGTGCTTTATGGCACCATAATGAATGTTTTTACAAATATTGGTATGTAAAATTCTATCTGAAACAGGATCATCGATGGTCTCTGCATTACAAATTTAGGATCAGATTATATTAGGATATGGTATATCAGATTTGCCATAATTACTCTATGGGCAACAAATTTTGCGATTATACGGTAAAGTGGTTTATCAAAAGAAGGGAAACGGCAAGAGCTTCGTGCTTATCATCCGAAAGATTTTAGCCTATAGTATGATTTATTAACATCAGACGAAGAGATATTAATGACAATTTTGTCTGTGCACAAGACTTAAACAATTCATATATTAATATAGTTAGAGACTACTTGAAGAGCGGACACTACATTTACTCGCACTAAGATTTTACTTGGCACAACACAATCGGAATTACAGTGAAAGTATTCGTATAGACTCGACCCATCGTTGAGTCAAGTCAATCATAATTGCAGATGATGGCGGATCTCGCGCGATCTCGCGCAATCCGCCTATAATGATAATGTTCGATCCACGTATTTGTGATTCCGGACAAGTGTTGGCTCTAGGAACACGTCAAGCCATGGAGGGGTACCCCAAAGGCCCACCCCCCAAAAAATAGTTTCCCGATCTGGAAAGGAAGTTGCATGGAAGAGAGGGTAAAATCTTGGGTTGCAGAGAGTAAATCTTGACGTTTGGCTAAAAACGACGTCCGACTCTCAGATGCATAGCTGTGATGCGAGCTCTCCTTTTTTAAAAGATACGAAAGGACCGGACCTTGGATCCGAAATGCGGGACTTTCTTCCAAGTTTGACGACTTGACTTGCTGTTTCCATGCGATATTATTTTAAAAAGAAATCTACACATTGTAAGGAAATTTGAAAACGCTCGTTTATCATCTGCAGCAACGGAGAAATTACACACTGTAATGTTTTTCGCCTTTTGGTTCTTGTGAAAACATCCCGAAGATTCCTAGACAAAACCCCCCACAGATTTCCCTGAGTTCTCGTGGGCTATTTTCAACGTGTGCACAGTCGATCTTGACCGTTCGATCCTGATCTGATTGGTCAAGTGCTGGTCAACAGTTGTCATGTTTTGCTCGTGCAACCCGATTCACAGTTTTACATCAACGGAAAAAGTTAAGAAGACAAAAATTGGTGGTAAGTTGGTCGTATGGTGTTTAAGTAAGTGGGTTGTGTTTGAATGCAGGCGATACGGATCTGACGTAAGTGTCAGTAAAAACAAGGTTGGGATTGCTATTTGAAGATTATTCATGGTCAAAATTAGGTACCCATCAAGAGGATTGATCAAATCTTTGAGATTTTCTTTTGGGGATTGGAAGATCTGTGATGGGTCAAGGCAGTTTCTTCGAAATTAAGTTGATTTTGGAGGTAGGGGCGAACATCGACCAGATTTTCTTCGTTCAAAGATCTGGTCTTATGCGCAATATCCAATTATAAGGGCTACATGTAATTGGGTAAAAGTAAAAAATTCAGAACCCATAATGAGCTGCAGCCCCCTGTTGTCTCTTTGAGTCCCTTCGCCTATCAATCCTTTTCTACGAAGCAATTAAGATGTCCCCAAGGCCAGATTAGAAAAGGAAACCGTCGATTTGATTATGGTTCCAGACTGTCATGGCCAAACATTAGTTTGATAAATCCCAAGAAAAGCTACGGCAATTGTAATCATGAGGTAGGCTAGGGTCCAAGAACTTTATACTATAAAATATACCTCGTTTGTTCTCTTGCATCCCACTAGTTACGAAACACTTATGGCTTATTCATAGATCAGCACCAAAAATGAGCTACACAACCCGACTTGGTCCAGTTGAATATCAATTGGGGATTGTAATGCAGCAAGAAAACAATACCATGCCATGCACGAGCAACCATATGACGAAGATTTGATGCGTAACTAGTGGGATGCAAGAGAACAGACGAGGTATATTTAGTGGGGGCGAAAAGCCAAAAAGATTTGACACGGACATGGCAATTCGTGGTACTTGAAATCAACACGAAATACAAAGAGTATCCACGAAAGAATGAAACCCTAGGATTAACTATGGTTTTCTTGGTAGTTCGGATCCAAGAATCGGGTAGGAGAAATTCGATTTCAACATATAATCTTTGACCTAGAGATCTTGCAGGTCGGGAAGACCCACCGTGCAGCATATTGGAAGCCAGTTCGCTTCCAAGAAGAAGCCAATTGCTTTTCTTGATATCATGTCGATTAAGAATGTAATCTTTGACGTGCATGTGCAGCATGCAGATCTAATCTGTGGCACAAACCCTAAACTTAGGCGCTAAAATATCTGCTATGTGACAAACAAAATCATTGTTAGATCGATAAGTAATATCAAATACGCTGTCGACACGTAGCGTGAGTTAAGTAATTTTTTCTCTTTTTGGGGGCTATGTATATAGATCATGATATGATTGATGGTGGAATACATGGTGAAATCGGAAGCTTCATGAAAGCAACTGAGTATACCGCCCCACATGTCCGAATAGTGAGGGAGTTAGGTTCTATACCTAACTTAGGGAAAGAGATGGCTTGAGCATGTGCAAGAGAAAAAGGAGAAATTGCCGAAATTAGGAGACTTCCGGTTACTGAAAAATTTTAGATCCGATATGAAACTCACGGCCAAGCTCTCTAAAGGAGGACTCGAACGGATATGCTACTTAAGCATCCGATTAGAATATCACTACATCACTCAGTGAAAGAAATTCGACAATGCATGGCGATATTAGTTAACCAGCCTCAGCCTCTGCCTTTGAGGCCGGCGACCTTGAAGAATGTTGGGGTTTTAATGTTTTCGTGGTACATTTCACTAAATTTCATGGGCCCTTTTGTCAATTTGGATATAAAGAACAATCTTTGGGTGTTTGCCTGAATGAAATAATTTTTTGAGAATCGGTTTTTCGCACTTTCATATGTTTGGTTTGTTGAAAATGATTAGTCAATGGAAAACCATTTGCGATCGAAGAAAATATGCATGCTTAATTCCTTAATTTGAAAAGGGGAAATCGTTTTTCTTGAAAATGATTTCCATGAAAAACATTGAAAGCATTTTCCTTTATCATAAAATTCTATCTAAAACAAACACACCCTATATTTTCATCCATCCTCCGATCATATTTTTGAATGGTGGTTTATAAGTTTGTGGGCAATGCCCATATAATTAGTAAGACTCCAACAAAATATATGGTTGAAGGAAAACGTGCCCTTTCAAAGGACTAGATCCAGCCAACCCTAATTTTAGAGTGCGCGTGTCTATAGGACCTTTAAAAAATATGACCTTTTTATCATTGTGACAAATCTAATAGGACCTTTCAAATGTACAAAATTAGAACACAATATTTTACTTATTGTCACAAATTTAGGATCCTCTAGTATTCCATCTATTCTCGCCGTTATCTTGTCCACTTGTTAGCCTAGCTAACTTTCATCGCATTGATTTCATGGTTTCTCATCAACATTCTAATCACATTATTTTCTCTAGACAAGCGTTAAAAAAATATGTACTCTCCCTAAAACTAGTAGCCATGGTTTCATCTTTCCCCGGAATAAGACAATTTGGATGAAGATCCGAATCTTCTGATTATGGACGGAACACTCATAGATGTTATTTTTGTCTAGTGGGCCAAACATTGCATGCTTTATAGTAAATTTGAAGGTTACATTAAATTAATGATGGCGGTAAAGGATTGCACTTTTTTGTCATATTTGACAGGCCGTGTTAAATTTGTAATTGTAATAAAAGACCGCACTTTTGCACACGTGCCAAATGAAAATAATTACCCATCATTAGTGACAATTGATGCACACTATATCTATAAATGAACTTTTGCCCGACATAAAAGTCCTTAATTGTCTTTAAACATATGTATTCACACACACACACACACACACACATATATATATATTATATGCACATAGTTATGCACTTGGCACATGAAATGTAAAAGCAGACAGAGAGACCGTGTTTGGCTGGAGCCTCGTTGGGGATGGGGAAGGACTGCTGTTGTTGTTCTAAAGATGCTCCAAATCTTCATGGGGATCGAAGCCAGACCACCAAAGATCACGTGGTGCTTTTTACCCCCCCATTTCCCCCCCTTCACCGCCGTATCTCTTCGCTTTCAGTCCCCCCCACGTACGTCCTCCTTTTCTTCAATCTTTTTACCCTCTCTCCACCGCACGTGCATTTTACAATGCACTGCACCGCGCGGGAAAAGAAAGAGATAAAACCCTAGCAATAATGTCGCTCCTTTGCTTTGTCCTAGGATTTACATGTGTATCCAACGTCCCGTACCCACATGAAACCGGGTCATCGTTTCACAAGCACTAAGAGCAGTTAGCAAATGTCAAAAAAGCGAACCGGCCTAAACATGTGTGTTGCATAGAGCCTGAATTGAGAAGAAAACCAAGAGAAGAAGAAAGTAGAGCAATCTAATTAAGTAGTATCTTTATATTCTAAGACTACTTTTCATTTGTGTATGGAACTTAAATTTGTTAATAACACCGTCCATGACTTTTATAACTTGTCGCATTATAGTGCTCGCGCTGTGTATTTGTCATGTCCTCGGTATGGTGTCACGCTCGGCCTCGACACTAGATACCTATCGAAAACTCCAGCTGAAATTAATTTTATCCTTGTGAGGAAATTTGGACAGAAGCCAAAGAACACACATAAACCCTGTAAATTGGCAGATTTTTGCTTTTCGTGTTCTCGTTATATTGTCCGCCATCTATGAATTTCGCCTTCACATAATCTTTTTTGAAGATCACGGTGGCATCTTGTGTACGTTTTTCTCTTTACCAAAACAGTGACCTCGGAGAGAGAGAAAGAGAGAGAGAGAGAGAGCTTAAAATCTCTCTTATTCTTCACCCACATCACATTTCAGCTTCTTTTGTGCGTGGCAGATCAGCGAGAGAGACGAAGTAGGGCTTGGAAGTGCAACACAGCCAAACTTTTCTTCTTTGACGAGAGAAGGAAGCCTGTTGGGTTTGGAGTTTCTTTAGCTAGTTTTTTAGATTCCAAGGGTGACAAGTCGACCACACATATGTACAAGTTGTAAGATCTCGCATCATGACTCGTGCTTCGGTACTGTCTGTACTGCGGGGTGCTTTACATGCGCAGAGAGAGAGACAGATGGAGGATTCTTGGCTGGCTAGAGACAATGCACCTCTTGAATCTTGAACTTGCGTTCGATGACTTCAGCAGTGTCGTTTTTTGCGTAGATGATCTGCGCTTTGGATTGACTTAGAGTCGCTCAATTGGCAATTCCTCTCCACTCTTCTGAAAGATAACGGGATACAGGAGAGACATCTTGTGCTTATTAAGCGCGATGCAGTTTACAATTATGCGTGTACTAACTTATCACGTGAGAGGAAGAAACGTAACCCTTATCACATTAAGTGCATTGACATGTCAACCGCTCAAAAGAGGTAAATGGACTTTAATGTATCTCTTCTGATAGAATCCCAAACCTTTGCACCACTATGGCCTAATCAAGGAGAAAAAACCTATTTTACACCATGTCTAATTAAGCAAGAAACAAGAACAGCATCAAGACAGATAAAGAGGAACTAACAGAGTTCATTCATTGCACAATCAAAAGAGAAAAAACCCTCGAAACCTTAATCTTATCTCCGATTCTTCTCCCGCTCTCCGAGATATTACAAAATAAATAGTACTAGAACCAACTATTTGAAGGTCGCCACAGAATGCATCCTTCTCGGGTCGTAAATCGAGTTTGTGCATTAAAGATTCTAAATCACATCTAACGCTGCTTCGACTATGCATGAACACGTACGCTAAAATAGCTTGACCGATCTCTGAGTTAAATCTCATCTGATCATACCCAATTCAACCAGGGCTTTTCACCAAGAGTAATTAGAATTGAGCTGAAATCCTCAAAGGTTGTCGGTCGTTTGGTTTTAAGTCTTGAACTATCTCCTCGATTCTCTGGTATCTTGCCGCTGCCATGGGAAGTCAATTTTATGTGTTGGAGATGTCAGATGCCGTAGGTACGTCGTGCCACTCCTAGTGCAAGAAGAATCTCCCCAAGATCGATCAATCAATCAATCAAATTAGGCGATTCGTGTGTGTACGTGTTTGATCGAGAGAATATCAATGGTGGGTCCTTATGCACGATATGGTATGTGTAGTGTGTTTTGATTCCCTATGAAACCCTAGATCCTCTCTCTTAACACCGTCCCTACCACGATTGGTATGTTTCGCATGACTCATTCATCTTCCTTCTATAGTTAATGTCCTTTTACTACTAGAGATACAATTGCCCGATTTTTTGAAAATCATGAAATATCCCGCAAGCTCACGAGCTGAGTAAGATTAGACCTTTTGATTTGGGCAGGCGGCATCAATCCGTAGCAATATGTTCGGTGTTAATGGGATTTGAACCAGTAACCTTCAATTATAGACTTTATAGTATTACGGTGGACTGCTTTTTTACGATGATACGTGACAATTGGGCGGATTGTTTTTACTCAAATGCCTAGGTGGACAGGTGTACTTGGAGATGTTCTTTCGATGGATCTTGTCAGTTCACGGATTTTGCCTTTTGTCTTTGTTCTTGTTCCTTATGGACGGGGAGATAGTGTGTCATCCAATTGCATGTGCCTCCAAGGTCTAAGAGAAGGAAAAAAGGAAAAAATTGCATGTGCCACACCCGTAACTTTAGATATCTGCTCCTCTTTATACATCGAATGGTGTTTTGCAATAAGCCAATTATTTGACACTAGCTATACAACCGTGCGATGCGTCGTTTCATGTGAATACCGAAGCTTTAAGAATAATTTATTTAGAGGGATCGAAACAATATTTCAATGGTTGTCTTATAATATTTTGTATTTTTCAATATATATTACCTTTTTCCAGTAATTTGTCTTTTGAAATTGTTGTAAGTGACGAAGGACGTTGATGTAATAGACATGTCTGTTTGCGGACTACTTAGTGAAGATGATTTGATGTGGAAGAGATGAAACAAAGCTTTTGTTAATTCAAATGTTGCTCATCGGGTATGTTAAATTACATCAGGCGCTTATAATGTGGTGCATGCTATATATAGATTGGTTTCCAGTTGCACCTCCAAGCAAAAGTTTAGACAACAAATAATTAGAAAATACGAGTAATCGCTAAACTATCTAGCATACAAATTTCACTAAGGGCGCATTTGTCTTACCGGAAATTTCATGATAAAGGAAAACATTTTCAATGGAAATCATTTTTAAGGAGAATGATTGGTATTTGTTTGTTTGCCAGAAGGAGAAGTCGTTTTTCCCAAATCTAAATTTGTTGTTTTCAATTCATGAAAAACGTTATCCATACATCTATTTGTTTTTCATCATCCAAATATCGGAAAGTCGAAAAATAATTTCTCAAAAAATATTTCCCTTCAAACAAAACGGATCCTAAACTTGTTTTGGCACAATGCAGAGTGTACACGCTAGGATGAATTCTCCCTGCAGTAGATTCTACCAAAACCACAAGAAGGCTATTCTTTATTTGTGCGTAGGAATCTCGTGTGAGAGTGAAGGCACGATCAGATCTCTTGTTTGACTTGGGAAGTTCTGGGTCGGCCATTTCGATATTGCCAGGCTTTAACGCAATTTCCATGAGAATGATGAGGGCTCGATCCGAGACAATAATGCCCTAGCTTTGGAATTATTTGTCAAGAGAGATCATGATGATTCATCTAAAAAACCCTAAGGTCCCCACTCTCTAAAGCTGCGTTTTTCTTACGGCCACACCGTAGTTTGCAGCTCTAAAGTTACCTGTTCTTCACGGTCTCTCTCTTACATGTTGAGATATATTGCATGGTGGGAAGTGTTGATATATCAAGAAGTTCAATTCGATGGACATTTTCATGCATGTTTTGGCTTTTTTTAACAAGTTCGAAAGTTTTGGGGAATGACGGTGGCTTGAGATGATATATATGGCGTGTAGGGACAGCTGAGAAATCATGCTTCGCATGCAAATGGAAACCCATTATTACCAGTTTGAAATCATGTTTGGTTTTCCCGAATTGCGCAACATTCGTTGATTATGTGGAGCGGCAGGTCACGTGTTCTATATCGTAAGATGGATAGGCATTTGCGTCTATCTTCTTTTACATTTCATGATGCCTTTCCAAATCACACATGGAGCATGGCCTAGTCTACGTCTCGCTTTGGGAGAGGGACAAGTCAATCGCATTCTCTTATTCTTGCCGTGATAAATTGACTGAGCATATGCGAAATTAATTTCAGTATATACCGCATCATATTAAAGCGAGACAAGTTCCGTAAGTGGGTTTATTGCGCTTATCATCGATGTACTAGCCGACTAAAAGAAGTGACGCGACAAAACCCTAATGTACGCTCTATCTTTGCGACTACTTACGGGGAACTGTTTGGATCACATCATTGCATGAAATCTTGGGGAGAAAATCACGTGTGCAAGAAAATCTGATGCATCGCACATCATCATGAGGAATCCTCAAAAAAGAGAACTTCCCTCGAGCTTTGCCATCATCGGCACTTTACCTTTTACCCGATCGCCTTCACACCACTGAACTTACTGATAATAACCAAAGGCCAAGACAAAAAGAACCGCACAATGCATGCACATTTTCCTAGCTTCGGAACGTGTGAATACAAAGACATTGGCTCGCTCTCACGCTCGTGATGTTTTTGCTTTTTCTTTTAACCCAAGAGACACGACGGTTATGGTTCAACCTCATGATGGTGGTTTTTCTCCTCAAGAGAAGAGCAAAAGGGCAAGGCATCCACACACGTAGGGCAACGATGAGGCGATGCGATTAAAGAATCGTATGTTTATGCTGTGGTGGTGGGATTTGTCTTTGTCTGGGATCAGGCTGCTAATGAGTGCTGCGCGTATGAGAAGGTCGACGATAATGACAACAGTTCGATGCATGTTCGAAAGGTGGCCGATTCCGGCTTTTGTTGGTATGACAAAAAGTGTGAGCTATAAGGCATAGCGAGGGAGACACGTTATGATGAGATGTTGGCGATGCCTCAGCTTGCATGAAGAAGATGTTTAGGTTGATTTGGCCAAAAAAAAATATGTTACTATAATTCAATTACTTCGTGCGAGTAAAAAGAACTCCTCACCTCCTAAGTGGGAGGTAGAAAGTTCGATTCCCCACCTTCTTGAGGAGCTGGGATGGGGGTGCCTAAGTGAAGGAGTAGGGTTTCACAACCCGCGCATAGCACACAGCACACACATTGGCTTATAAAATAAAAATAGGATAGGATGGGACCACAAAAAAAAAAAAAAAAACCAAATCAGTGGTCAAATGTTTGGCTCGAATGTGACGGATCCCCTCGTTCAAATCACAACAAAATCAACTTGAACTAATATTTGGGAGTCACACCCAGTACTATGTCTCATGGTTGGAGTCTTATACAATACACGCGTTGACGGATCGGCTTTTTTTTCTTCTTCTTTTTTTTTGTCTTTGTGAGATTAGTTGAGTCGAACGTTCGAATAAATCAAAATCTCTTGTGATCTTTAAGGGAACTAGTTAAAAGAACTAAAAAAAGAGAAAGGGATTAAATCACACATCATGGGAGGGTTACTTAAAACTTCTCTTTCGTCGGTCTAGTTTTTGGAGTGCCGCCACACTGTAATAATGCGACCTATTCTACACTACTGTTCACACGTTATGTTTTTTGAATAACTTAAAGACAATCCCCATCCTTGGTATATGTAAAGAATTTTGTTGTCGAGTATCTCATGATTACTTGTAAACATAGTATATAAGAACGTTTGCAAAATTGATTTAATTTTTCATCTAATTATAGAGCTCGGGATAATTGTCTAAAAAGTCCTAAAGCTATTGTACGGAGTCCAATTTAGTCATTAACCTTTCAATTGTGCTAATTAATCATAAACTTTTCTATGTGTCAATTTAATCCTAAACCTTTTGAAAATATGTCAATTTAGTCATAATCCTATTATTTGAATATTTGGCCGGAAGGATTTTATTTGCAAATGGTCAAAAAGATTTATGGCTAAATTGACATAATTGAAAAGTTTAGGACCATATTGGCAAGTCGTCAAAAGGTTTACAACTAAATTGGCACAATTGAAAAGTTTAGGACTTAGTTGGCTTTTGTACGATAACTTTACGACTTTTTGGACAATTTTTCTAGCAGAATTTTTCCTATAGTGCCCACTTGCACTCAGTTAACAAGTTCCATGATTAAATTAGGCGAAGCGGAGACAACATTGAAGCTGTTTTGATGAATCATGAGAACCCTAATCTACCCAGGGTTTGTGGGCAAGCTGTGAATCTATGGGAATGTTCTTTTGCCTCTCCAGATCGTGGCATCGTAGGCGACAAACGTCGAAAGACATCATCATTGTGCTGCTGGGCCTGCCAATGTGAACAAAAGACCAAAGACAGGGGAAAAAATCTGCTTGACTGTGGCGGCTGCTGCTGCTGCTGCTGCTCCGGCCCACCCACTAACGATCCCCCTTTTTTTTTTTTTTTTCATTAACTAGGAGTTCAAAGATCATGCACTCCACGACATGTTGACGGACCGTGAATCAACGACGGCAGCATGAAACATATTTCACGACCCTGTCCATAGGATTGTACTGGTTTTCTCGGTCTGCATCTTTTCTGTGAGCTGTTCATTTCTAGAAGGAGAGAAAAAAAAAAGTATGGTTCATTTGCTATATATGTCACCTTGGACCAGACGGAAGCAGTTAATAATAAAAAGAGAATTGATGAATTTCTGAAAATTTCGATATGTATTGAAGAAAACCGCACGAGCTTACTTATGGACTTTATTATATGAGTATCTAAATTAATGTATCAATCAAGATATTTGAAAGGAGATTTATGCGCAGTTTTGAGAGATATGGAGAATCAGCAAAATTTTGAAAAATATCTCTAGCATAAGGAATCATCCCGAAGAAATCTCTAATTATTTTTAGCAGGGCCAAGTAAGTTTGGAATTCGACAAACCCTTGTACTCAATTTCACGTGAGCTTCTGGATAGTAATCAAAGGACACTTGTTGAATATGATTGATCGAGAAGAGATTGATTTGAAAGCATTGATTCTGTATGTTGGTAAAACTGATTTTCTTTTTTTCTTTTTTTTTTTGTTTCCTAATGGGCTCGGGCCCATGAGGACAAACCAAGGAAACCATGGCTTTGAGGGAGGAGGAATATCCAACTTTGAATGGTTGGGCACCTGCTCTAGGCCTATGGGCCCAAAGAGAGTACCGTGGCCTGGCCTTCGTTCAGCGGGGCCCATGGGCCTGCCCAACTTCCCTTCCTTTGTCAAGTATCTAGGAGTGCTCTAGCCCTACAAAGCCTTTATGGGATAAAGTCCACCAAGGTCTCTCAACTTACCAGGAGAGCACAATGACGGGGGTGCAAAAAAGTATGGGAAAATTTCAAATAAGGGTTTGAAGTTAAATCATTTTCTGGAAAAAATGGCCTAAAATGAATATTAGCTCAAATAAAGACATGGAGTGGAAATTTCAAATAGGGATGGAGATTTGGCTAGCCAACGAACTCCGACGGCATAGCTAGGGGTCATATTTGTCCAAAGACTTTTTTTTTTCTTTTTTCTTCTCTTATCTGTCTATGTTCTTCTTCTTTTATTGTTCTTCCTTCTTCCTCTTTTTGCTCGCACTTACTGGCTAACTAAATGGAATCATATCCCAAAGTTGTTCTTGTTGAACTTGTGTTTGATGGTAATAATTAGCAAATTAGGAATGTTGGGCTTGGTACTGCCGAATTTATAATACTTTAGGCTCTTATTTGAGATCAAGTGACTATTCTAGGTCATTGTTTGAAACAATGTCTACTTTAGACCATTTTTAAGAAACTGAACTCACTTCATGTTTGTTGGAATTTTTCCAAAAGTAATGATACTAGCCTAAAATGCAAGCCCTACATTTTTCTACCTTTTTCACTCTCTTCTCTAAGAAGATCCTCTCACAAATTTCTCTTTAATCTCCAAATTATTTATATACTGACTTGAGTATCGAAGGGTCCATCTAAGGCCAAACCGAGAATAATGTCTTCTTTTGTATCATGGTGAGTAGCTAGGTTTGGCCCTCAAGGCTGCATTTGGTCGTTTTGATTTTTAGTTAATATAGGATTAGATAAAATATGATATGAAATCCAAGGGATTTGCTATAACCTATCTATTATTTGGTGAATCGCAATAATAAAACCGAATATTTTTACGCATTACCATATCTATTATTTGCTATGAACGTCATATCAATGTAAATGGACCTAAAAATTGCACAAATGGACACAATAAAAATTTCTCAAACACTCTTATCTACTTCATTTTTATTTGCATATTTTTTAATTATTTTTCCCTCCCTTTTTTAATTCTTTTCGTTTTTTAATTCTTTGTTACCCTTCCATCATTCTCTAATAATATTTTGTTAAATAGTAAACTAGACTAATATACCTAAAATATGTAGTGTATATAAATACTAAATATATATATGAAATTTATTTCATAAGATAAAAATAAATTTGAATATATAAATAAACATAAGAATAAATAAAAACAAAATTTTTTTTATTATGAATTTTTATATTAAAATTCAAATATTATTTATATTCAAATATTATTTTAATTTTATTAGTTTAACAAGTTTGTTATTGGATAAAAATAAATTTTATGTGAATATTAGAATTCCTATCTACCTTTATCCCACCTCTCCTATGGGATAATTTTATCTGGACTATATCACTCATATATCCGATTTTATCCTGTCTTAGGCAGACACCAAACACGGGATAGGATAAAATTTATCTTATCTTGAATTTTATCCCGACTACCAAAGATAGTCCAAGCGGTTTGAGTTAGCTCGACAAGGCCGAGAAAACATTGGTTCCAACGGCTTACGTAATTAACAAAAATCCGAAGGACAATCTTTTACAAAATCCAATTTTGTAAAGATTTCAGCTTGAGATGCTTTTCGGAAGGGGCTTCTTGATCACGTGGCTGATGAGAATGACTAAGGTTTGATATTCTCTCAATTTGGACGCCACCATGTACGATTTTCGGGTCTGAATAAGTCGTTCGGAGGTCTTCAAGAATCGATCGGGAATTGCCGGATCATAAAATTTTTTTAACGAATCGAAACTTGAAATTGACACAATTTAACCTCGTGTTAGGTAAATTACCTACACATTACCTTTAAAAGGAAATAAATCTAGCATGTGGGAGCCCTTGTTTGACAGAAATGTAAAGGCTCTAATGCTTTCACTATCAGAATTGTCAAAGTTAAGCAAAATCAAAATTAGCTAAGTAAGAAAAAAGAACTGGAGATCGACATTGCAAGGTTTATGGCGCCTTCTCTTGCATCATGGATAGGATGTCCAACCTTGGCTTCCAACCTTATTGAACATAGTCATCGGATTCTTTGTTCTTCGAAGTTTTGGTGTCCTAATTTCTTTATATGGACCAAAAACAATCCAAACCTTATCATTATCATACAATTAGGTATCATGCATAGGCCTTTTTCAAATTTTCACACAAAAGTTTGAGGTTAAAATTCAATGATGGATTTACTTACTAATGAGATATTAAGCAACAATGTGACTTCAGCAATTAATTAGTTACCTTGGTTTCATTTAGGGCAAACAAAATCTAACCCCATTAACACTAGTCATCCAAATTTTGCTAGAAATCTAACCAAGTCAAAGCCTGCATTCAATTCGAACCCCTCTATAAGAAAGATTGCTTTGCCATTGCTTTTGCACTTCAATCTCTCGCATTGAGAATTCGTACGTGACACCAAAATCCTAATCGATTGGGCAAGCCATGCCTGCAGCGTCCAAAGCATGCGCATCGTGTAGACACCAGAGGAAGAGGTGCGACGGCAGCTGCCAGTACGCCGAGCTCTTCCCAGCGAGCCGGTTCGTGGAGTTCCAGAACGCGCAGTGGCTCTTCGGTGTGAACAACATACACAGCATCGTGAACACAGTCGACCCTGAGTCGAGAAAAGAAGCCGCCAAGTCGATACTCATGGAGGGTAACATCAGGAGAGGCGATCCCGTGCATGGATGTCTCGGCATTGCTCGGAGACTCAAGTGGCAGATAGAGTTCTGCGAGAAGCAGCTCGAAGAAGCGAACCGTTTCCTATCTTTCCTTCGGCAGAGAGACCGGGAATTGAAGAGGCAACGGCTGGAACTTAACGATGCTACAGTTGAACTCCCGCCGTTGCCGCTGTCGTTTCTCTCCTCGATGGGGGCGGCGGCGGGAGTTTCTACGGGATGACTAGGTCTAATCCGGTAAGCCTGGACATAATTAACAAATCTTGACGATGGTACTTGCGAGAGGGACTCGTTTAAAGTGTCATCCTTTTGTGCATGTAGGCCACTAGTCTGCTTGACTCGAGTCACATGGATTATCATCAAGGACTCAATTACCAATCGACGTACGAAGAAGGAGCGACCAGCATCGATCCCATCGATTTCTTTCGCGCTTCCGAGCAATGGGACGACAATCCTAACGCGGCGATCATGAGGTAAATCTCCAGACCGATTCATTTCCCCCAAGCGCTCGCTACACGAACGTCGCGTACTTACTGATGAAATCGTCTCTTCTTCCTCAGATTTTGCAAGGTGGACCAAATCACTAAACCTGAAGAGCCAAAGCAGGAGAATATGGGGCCGTGCTTGAAAGAACCGGACTTCGAATCTCATGGTGATCAAGACAGATAAGAAGACGTGGGAGAATCTGGCGTTAGCAATGGGGCTTCTCATTGGAACTTTGGAGCTGTTCCTTCTGTTCTTTCTTTATTATAGATTGGATTAAACGTTGTAAGTTTTTTGGTTTTGGTGGCGTGTGGTATCCTTAATTCCTTGTCATCCTCGAGAGACCGGCTCATGTATTTGAGTACAAGAAGGTTTTCTTTGTTTTGTTGTTTTTTTTTCAATGGATTGGGATGCTTTTCATTTTGGGGGGTAGATTCGCCTTCTATGCACTCTTCCTTGAATGACGTCCGGGACGCTCTCGCCGGCTCTGGGCTAGGGCCGCGACGGCCTTGCTCGGGGCTGGCACTGGCCACAACACCCTTGCCCGACCAGATCTGGCGAGAGCATCGCGGCCTAGTTGGGCGTGGGCATCCTGGCGCTCGCCTGTGGCCGGGGAGGGTTGCCGGCCCTAAGTCCAGGGAAAAAAAGAAAAAGGCAAAGAAAATAAAAGAAAAAAATTAATATATTATTAAAAATATCAACGTCAGCACCGGTAGTACCACGTAGAACGACCGACATTCATGTCAGCGATTTTCAGTCAAAATTGGCTTCATGGACTCAATTGGCAAAACGTGAAATAGGTTTTAACTCAATTCGCATAATTAAAAGGTTTATGACTAAATTGGCACAATTACAGTAGGTTAAAACTTTTTAGATTAATTTCCAAATCAAAATCTCCAACATCCCTCGTCATCCAAAGGAGCCTCCGATCGCCGCAACGGGTGCATCCAACGGACGCCCATGCCGATTGCCGACCACCCCCCCGAATCCAATTGCTCCGCCACAAGCGAGCCCGTTGTCGATCCCATTAAAACCTTAGGCTCAGTGCTTGCTCCCAATTTCGATCGCTTCAAAACTCCAACAACTGCTCCCATTGGATTCACCATCCCCGTCGTCCCCTCTCTCTCAAATTCAATTTAGGGTTTAGTTTGGCGTTCACGTGGACGTCTCTCAAATTCAATTTTTTTTTTTTTTGGGGGGGTTTCGACGGTTTAGCGTTCACGCGGTGCCGGACGTCATTTTGTCTCGAGTGATGATGAGGCGAGGGAGTTGATTGGAACACGGCGGTTCACTTTGGCGATCCGACGCCACAAACCCCCAACGCTGCCTCCTCTCTACAGTTGACAAATCTCGACACCACCTGTTTGCACGACATGTCATGATAGGCAATCAAAAAAGGTTTGGGGTTCGGCATAAACGGATCCTCGTGACGCGATTAAACGTGACAAAATTAGCGTGTCATTTGTTTAGACACAAACCGACATATTGAAGTTGACGTGTTAGAGCGTCGCTTATTTCAGCACAGCAAAATTAGACACGTTTCAATACGCTTGGTATTCTTATTTAAAGACATTTTTATCCTTAGAAGCTTGTAAAATTAACACCCATGCCAGAAAGAATAAATGGGAAAATTTGAAGATATTTAGGGATTCATATTCTCAATAATGCACTTTAGATTAATGTGAAGAGAAATTACTTGTATTGTCTAGAAGTTTGTTAATAAAAGTGTTAACACAAGTTATCGTACACAAACATGTTTTATGTGTACGCAAGTTAACGTATGGCGTCGCATCGACGCCTGACACGACGTGACACATTTCGTAATCTTACCAATTTTTTTTTTTGCAACGTTTTGTCTTCTTTATAAAACATGTCATGTAACCGTCGAGACAGTTCAGCGTATTTATTCATTGCGTCATATTCGGGTTTGATGTGTCTGTGTTCTACATCCAACAACACAAATTGCCATCCCTACGCCTTTCGGCCTTTGAGCCTGATCTCTCGCTACCCCAACAACACAAATTGTCGAGACGTTCAGAGTGTCCATGTGTGAATCCCCTCTTTCCTCTTTCCTTCCTTTTCTCTCGGCAACTCACTTTCCATTGCTCACTTTCTGCCGTTGCCTGGATTTCTTTTCTATTCTTATACTTTCTCTTTCTTTCTTTCTTTTTCTTTCTATTTTCTCTTTTCCTTTTTGGGTAAGACACCTCCCCCCCTCCCTTTAACCAAGTCCTCCACAAACTCCACATTTCTACCTTTCGTTTCTTTTCTTTTCTTTTCTTTACACCATTGTTACAGACGGTGCGGTGAAGTCACCGGTGGCGGTGCCGGACAGCCGACGGGAGTGGCTAGTGCCCGATCATCTCAATGAAGCTCAGTTATGTAAAGATTTGAATGTTGAATATCGGAACCTTTCGATTTCGCATCAAGTTGTCGGGGGAAATTTGCCTTTCAAGATCGCGGAAGTTATATTTTGTGGTAAAATCCTTGGAAGATGTGTTTATCTCGAACAGCCTGTACAAAATTTAATGGACTTATTCACTAGCCCATGTTCAATATGTACAGCACAAATACATCTCATGATACGACTAGCTGACTCATTAACCAGACAAGACGGTGCGATTTTGAAACAATCAAAATTTAAAAGAAAGAAGGAATGTCTTGTGTGCTTTGGTTTGGAAAATCTTACGAAACCCTAAACCGAAGCAGCGACGAATCTACATGCTTTAGTTGCTGTGGAAAATTTTCTGCCCGGGAGCAAAAACCATTTTGGGATCGAACTGATCTTTCCTCTCTTGGAACAACCTCCATTTGGACCCGAAATGTCTCATCCATTCTCGTTCACTGCCAAAATGGGGAAGATACTGTTTAACCTCTATACCTGCATCTTCACAAAACTGCAGCAACTCCTTATTTTGAAGATCAAATTCTTGCCAATCATCGAACCCGCTCGAATGCAAAAACCCTACGAAGTAGAAAACATCCTCGTCCGGTACAACTACGGACATCCGATCATCCCACCTGCAGAATTCATTGATTAGTATATCTTTATTCTCTTAAAGTGGATCCAACATTGTCGTTACACAATCTCATTAACTCAGTTGAGATAATAAATCGGTCGCTATGGGAGACTTACTTGTTTCGATTCATGGGATAAATGAGGACGGTTCCAGTCGTTATGTTCCTTTTGAGGACGATGTTCTTGAAAACGCCATCATTGAAATCGGAAATGCGAGATTTGGGCACAAATAGGTTCAACCATGGATGAGGAACATCCCAACGGTCCTTCACTCGAAGTTTCAGCTCTCCTTCTCGTACTCGATCGAGGAAATCGACGTAGGCAACGTCTTTTGGAACGTGAACTCAGGAATGTGGCTCAATCCTTGGAACAAATTCTCCAGATCCTAGAATAGTAGATTAATACTGAAGTAGGAGACGGCAATTGCAGGAACATGATTTAGTTTACATGAGAAGGGAGAGAGCATCTATCTCTCTCTCTCACATGCGTGCAAGCATAGCTAGGGTTTGTCAAAAAGGGTTATTCAGTCTTACCTTGTTCACTGTATTTTGGGTGAGATCGTCGTAGTACTTTACTACTTCGAGACAGTAGATGATTTTGTGTCGGTCCATCAACGACGCGATCTGCAGGTGGTCCGACTCAGGGAAGAAAGAAGATCTCCAGCTATCCGGAGGACCCTGGCGCATGAGAAGCAGCCCTTCCACATAATCCAGTGCATTGTCTTGGTCCCTCCCATTCTTTGAAATCAGATGTTCTTGGTCTCTCGTGAAAGCTGAGAAATCAATATATAGCATTCTCACCCATTTGACCTGCGTGTCACAATTATCATAACGTAAACAATGTTTTGAGGCTAGTGATTTACTCTCAATCAACCAAGTGAAAGAATAGTGAAAACAGTAATATGTAAGTCGCCATTTTAATATGCTCCAAAAACCATATTATATGGTTGATGTCTTTTCCTTCTTTCTCTATCTAATTTTTTTGAATTATGAGGTTGATTAAGATCTTCTAAAATGACTTGAGAAAATCTTGTTTCAGAGTAGTCGAGTCAGAGTATTCATACTCTCTTTGGAGCTCGATCTAAGGCGATTCTCGCTCTCGTTATTATGCCAAACTGGCCGAGTCCTCCAAGAACAGAGTAAAACAGCTCAGGATTTTCGTTGGGCGAACAAGTCACGAGTTCCTCAGTTCCTGAATCCAAAGTGAAAGAACAAGAAATGACATTCATTCACTTGTAAGTAAGCAAGCAAATATTAAAGAACTTTGTTTGGTGACTTTCAATGCCTAAACAAATCGAAAAGCTCCTTTAATTCGGTACGAGATCTTAACAATCCTCCAAGAAGCAATTTGTTGATAGGGGGAAGACAAAACATCTTAGTATTACCAAAACCCAGCCTCCACCCCGCCGGACCCAACCGCTTGAGACTGCCGTCCCCCCTTTGTGATTCTGACGAAGTTATCGTTGTTGTTCTTTAAAAAAAAAAAAAAAAACATCTTAGTATTACCTCTTCCTGGACATAATTTGACCATGCATAAGTTGGCTGATCGGGTCAACTCACAAATCTTTAACTAATAAAATCTATAATAACAAAAAGATCTGAGAAAAAATGGCACCATGGGCTGCGTTTTCACGACGAAGTCCACTACAGGTTTGGTAAGAAAAAAACGTAGGATTAGAAATTCATATAGCAAAGACAAATAGACAACAAATTCATAACAAAGTCCTTCTAGAAATAATAAGACCCCAGAGTACACAAGTATACCAACTCCACGGAAATAGCTAGCCGCAAAGAATTTTATCACCAAACACAAGTTTATAGAAAGCAAAAACGCACTTATTGCCAACTGCTACATGACCCTTTCGATATCGAAATAGCTAGCTCTTAATGAAAGAGAGGAAAAAAAATCAGAAGACGAAAAATCGAAGGATTTCATGGCGTTCGTACCAGTAATGACATCCATCTCATGCACATTGCTGATCTGAGGACCGTATCGAAACGTTTGCCCACTTATGCCACCATTAGAGAGCGTCCCTCCCACAGTTAGGTACAAATAATCTGTCCACGAGACCGGTGCGAGTCCGTGCCCCAGCGTCTCCTCCAACAAGTCCCTCCAAAGCTGCCCACCACCGACGTCGGCGTAGTGCCCGAGCAGTGCACTCCACGACACGGCAATGGCTGCTCCTCCGCCGGTGCCACCTTGCTTGCTTGCCAAGGATGTCATGTCCACTACGACCCCGGCCCGGGCCAAGGCTTGGCCCCGGACTGAGTGACCTTGCCCTCTAGCCGCGATAGGGAACAGGACGGAGGAATTATCGTCGCTGTATGCGGCCCTTACAAGGTCCACGATTTCCTCGCAGCATGACGGCTGGAGGATGCCTAGGGGGATTTCCTGGACAATGTTACCGAAGTCGGTCGAGGCCATCCTTATCAACTCCGGGTCGGTGAGGAGCTTGTTGGTGAGCTTGGCAGTTAGGGACCGAGTTGGGGTCTTGGATTTGCCTACTGTTGAGAGCGATCGGCTTGGGATGAATTTTACCATGAAAGATGAAGAAATTCGATACGTCTCTGCCATTTTTAGAGGGAGAGAGGGAGAGAAAACATGTATGGCGGAAGAAAGGAAGAGAAGTCGATGGTTCCTGCGAGGCACTTGCACAGACAGCGTCTTCCTATTTATACGAAGAGTGGATACCAAAAATCTCACCATATACATTATTAATAAGGATTAGGTAGGACTTTAGGAGTACAAGGGAAACATCAGGTTAATGGTGGATACCCATTTTACAACCGTTAGACTTAGTCAGATTATTTCCTTCATGTTGGTCATATGCTTTGTAGCACTATAATATGCTAACATTAAAATGTGTACAAATATCGGGATGTAAAACTCCATATGAACAGGGATCATTTATTGTCTCTGCATCAACGATTTATTATCACCATTATTGTACTGTATAATACAGTTAAAGTGGGAAAATGGCAAGAGCTCTGTATGATTTATTAACCGAAAGATTTTAGCCTCTAGTATGATTTATAAACATGTGTAGTAGAGATATTAATAATGAGTTTATCGAAGTGTATTTCGACGGTTGAATAGATCATCAACCATTAGCAAGAGACAACTTGAAGATTAGCATTACATCTATTTTGATTTTGCTAGGCATGACATGATTAGAATTACAGTAAAAGTATTTGCATAGACTCGCTTCATCGTTTACTGGGTCAATCGTAATTGCGGATGATGGCGGGTCTCACACATGATCTCGCACGACGAGACCACAATAATGATGTTCAATCTAGAAGATCACGGTCAAGCCAAGGAAAGGTCACCAACAAAGATACGAAAGTGGGTTATCTTTATTTGCGCACGATGCAAATCTGAAATACTACTTTGTAAATAAACCTAGTCTATCAAATTCAATAAACTCAGTGTGATTAGAAAAAGGTTGGGTTGCAAGTGAGTTATATTCCAAGAATATTGATCATAAAAATCTATCAATTCGAAATCAGAATTTTGCAGTTGAAGTTCGAATTCAACAGAAAATCTTCGAACGTAATCCCTGACGTATCATATGGCATAATGCAAGTCAGTTCACTTCCAAAAGAGCCAATTGATTTCTGATATTATGTCAACTAGAGTAGTCGACAGTTAGGCGGTTCAGAGTTTTAAAGAAAAAGGGTCGCGTCGACAAATCCGATGTTAGGACAAGTTCCACCTAGCTCGTGAACCATTCAAGAGAAAAGGACCCTTGATTATGGCATGCATCACTAAAGTTTTTTTATGGATTTAAATGAAGAGAATGGCTTAGCATAGTCGTCTGGCCATCTTTTCATCAAAGTAACTTCAAGATGGCAACATCGTGTCCAACTCCCGTTGATTTCGGGCCTTTCTGTCTCTCCATGCTTCTGTTTACTACGTCTCCCTCCCCTTTGCGTGCGAGTCAACATCTCTCAGCCACTATTGCTCCTGTGCTTCCTTTCTGCGGGTTTCTCGCTTGCTTTATGCTTCCTAACCACAGCTTTAAAGGGGAAAGCATAAAAACAAGTTTTACTCAAGATGCTAGTGTCCAAAGTTTCAAGGCATATGTTGCCTTCCCTCTTTGACTTATTCCCTGCTTCCACTTTGTCATTTCGACTTGTTCCAACTTCTCAATGGCACATCTGGCGAGATGAAAAAAAGAAAGGAAAATTTGAGTAAAATTTTTTAAAAAATCTATAGAATAATAGTCCACGTTAGCGTCGGTCATACCATGCAGGTCGGCCGGCGTCCACGTAAGTGATTTCTGACCAAAATTGACTAGAATGACTATGTTGACAAACCGTTAAAATGGTTAGTACTAAATTGATAAATAGTCAAAAGGTTGATGACTAATTTGGCACAATTGAAAAGTTAAGCACTAAAATGGTAAATCGTCAAAAAATTTATGACTAAATTGACACAATCGAAATGTTTAGAAATGAATTGACCGCTGTACAATAAGTTTGGGACTTTTTTGGACAATCCCCTCAAGAACTCAAAGCAATGTAAAAACCCTCGTTTATATTAGCGTTAAGTGGCGCGCGCACGTTTTATCTTTTGCATATGAAATTATAGGGACAATCTTCATTTGGCCAAACGACGGTATGAAAGGAATTCCTGCTTTTCAACGTTCCCATTCGATTGTCTCTTTAGTCCTCGGGTGGTGATTGAGCAACTGCAATTCAAAAAATTCAGACCAGTACTTCACGCCTTGATCTACGATGTCCCCTCGAAAATCTACGACAATGTTTTCTTTACGTATTGCCTGTTTTGTGTTTTTCGTATCTGAGAAATAGAGAGAGAGAGGGAAAAGGTTGTATTGGTATTCACAACAAGTGACCATTACATATATCAAAAAATAAGACCTAAAGGTCCTAAAGACCACTTTACCCTTTTGACTACTACTAACACTCCCCCTCAAGCTGGAGCATAGATATTAATCATGCCCAGCTTGTTACAAATATATTTTTTTTTTTGGTAAGGTTGTTACAAATATATTTTATCCTCCCATTACCTAAAGGTTTAGTAAAAATGTTTGCAAGTTGTTCACCAGTTCGAATATGATTGGGAATGATCATTCCACTCTGCAACTTTTCCCGAATAAAGTGACAATCAACCTCAATGTGTTTTGTTCTCTCATGAAACACAGGGTTGGAAGCTATATGCACTGCAGCTTTATTGTCGCACCATAGAGTCATGGGTACTGAAGCTTTGAAGCCTATCTCAGTCAACAATTGTTGAATCCACACTAATTCACATGTCACTTGTGCCATGGCTCTATATTCTTGACTCGGCACTCGAGCGTGCAACAACATTTTGTTTCTTACTCTTCCATGATACTAGATTTCCTCCAACCAAGGTACAATAGCTAGTAGTTGATCTTCTATCATCTGGAGACCCTGCCCAATCAGCATCATAGAATCCTTCGACTTTGCTATGACCATGATTTTGGTAAATAATTCCTTTTCCTGGAGTCTTTTTCAAGTACCTCAATATTCGAATAATTGCATTCCAATGAGATGTACGAGGAGAAGATAGAAAGTGGCTTACCACACTAATTGAAAAGGCAATATCTGGTCGAGTGACTATGAGATAATTCAGTTTTCCTACCAGTCTCCTATATCTCTCCGGGTTATCAAGTGTTTCTCCTCCCTCAACGACTAGTTTGACTCCTTGTTCCATGGGTGAATCAAGGGGTTTTGACCCCAACATACCTGTCTCATTAAGCAAATCTAGCACATATTTTCTTTGTGATAGAACAATACCTTTATGTGACTGAGCAACTTCAATTCCTAGGAAATACTTCAATTTTCCTATATCCTTAGTCTGAAACTGTTGCTGAAGACAAATCTTTAGTTCAGCTATACCAGTCAAATCATCTCTAGTGATGATAATATCGTCAACATACACAATCAAAAACAATTTGCCTCCCCGTGACTGTTTATAAAAGAAAGAATGATCATTTTCACATCTAGACAGTCCAAAAGAAAGTACAGCATCAGAAAATCTTCCAAACCATGCTCGTGGGGATTGCTTCAAACCATATAAAGACTTTCTTTTTTTTTGCAAACCATAACCCCAGACTCCCCCTGAGCAACAAACCCTGGAGGTTGCTCCATATAAACTTCCTCATGAAGAGTACCATGCAAGAAGGCATTCTTAACATCAAGCTGAAATAAAGGCCAGTTATATGTGGCAGCAAGGGATATCAAAATACGAACAGAAGCAAGTTTGGCAACAGGAGAAAAAGTGTCTAGATAGTCAACTCCATAAACCTGAGCATATCCTTTTGCAACAAGTTGTGCCTTTAAACGAGCCAGAGAACCATCGGGATTGACTTTCACAGCAAATATCCAACGACAACCAATAGCAGTTTTGTCTGAAGGAAGAGGTACCAAGTCCCAAGTCTGATTAAACTGGAGTGCCATTAGTTCTTCTTCCATTGCTGTCCTTTAGCCAGAATTTTGTAATGCTTCAGACACAGATTTGGGGATAGGATATTGGTCCACAGTAGATAGAAAGCATCGAAAAGAAGGAGAGACAGAAGAATATGAGACAAAGTTTGCAATAGAGTGTTGAGTACAAGTACGTGTACCTTTGCGATGAGCAATAGGAAGATCAAGATCAGATACAAGAGGAGGGTCAACTAATGGCGGATCCGGAGTCAGAGATGACGAGTAGTGTCATGAGCAAGGGGGAAATAGTAGCTACTCAAGGACGTCGAGTATAAACCTGGAGAGGAGGTGGTTCCTGTGTACAGACCGGTGAAGTAGTAGGAGCAGGTGACCGAAAGGTAGTCACATAGAAGTCTTCATCAAACTCAGAGACAGAAATTGGAACATCATGATAAGGCGTGGATTCGAAGAATGAAACATCAGCAGTTATAAAGTATTTTTTCAATAATGGAGAATAACAACGATATCCCTTTTGAGTACGAGAATAACCCAAAAACATACACTTGATAGCCTTGGGATCAAGTTTTGATACTCCAGGTCGATGATCACGAATAAAACAGACACAACCAAAAATACGGGGTGGTAAGACAAACAGTGACACATTTGGAAACAAAGTAGAAAAAGGAATACCACCGCGCAAAACAGAAGAGGGCATGCGATTGATGAGATAGCATGCAGTTAGAACAGCATCACACCAAAAGGTTTTGGGAACCTTCATTTCAAACAACATGGATCTAGTAACATCCAATAAGTGTCTATTCTTTCTTTCAGCAACATCATTCTGTTGTGGTGTATCAGGACAGGAAGATTCATGGATCATACCATGTTGAGTCATAAAGTCAGCAAAAGGTGCAGAAAAGTACTCTTTAGCGTTATCAGAATGCAAAACTTTAACCTGCACACCAAACTGGGTATGAATTTCATATAAAAATGCACGAAATATAGAAAACAATTTTGAACGACTTTTCATTAGATATAACCATATTACCCTGGAATAGTCATCAACAAAAGTTACAAAATATCTGAAACCCCAGATTAGAAGCCACATGACAAGGACCCCAAACATCTGAATGAACTAACAAAAAAGGGGACGCTACTCGTTTAATAACTCGTGGCGGGTAACTAATACGATGTAATTTGCCCAGCTGGCATGATTCACACTCTAAACTAGAGAGGGATCTAAAACTAGAATCTAACTTCTGAAGGCTATGTAGAGAAGGATGACCAAGTCGACAATGGATCTGATGTAAGGATGCAACACTAGGACATGCAATGGGAGGAGCATCTTCAAGTACATACAACCCCCCCGCCTCATGTCCTCTACCAATCGTCCTCTTCGTAGCCAGATTCTGAAAAATACAAAAATCAGGGTAGAATGTTACTGAACACTGAAAGTTTTTGGTTAATTTACTGACAGACATGAGGTTAAACGGAAATTGAGGAAGATAAAGCACTGAGGACAATGGCAAGGAAGGAGTTGGATAAACTGTGCCAACCCCCTTAACATGTGTAGATGATCCATTGGCCATGGTTACCTTGGATGAAGATGAAGTAAGAGAGGAAAATATACCTGAAAGACCTGACATATGGTCAGAAGCCCCTGAATCAATGATCCAAGGACGAGAAGCAGCTGATAGGCATGTAGTTGCATTACCTTTCTGTACTAAAGTAGCAGTGGAAGAAGCAGGCTGTGAAATCTGAGACTGGGTGTACCGTGCAAACTTCTCATCAGACATAACAACTACCTTGCCTTTAAGACCTGTGGAGAAGAATCGAGCACGTATGCGGTATGGGAAAACTGTTGTTGTTGCACTGATCTTCCATGTAACTTGTAACAAAATTTTTGAATATGACCAGCTTTCCCACAGTAATGACATGTCCGTATGGCCCCTGAGTTGTTAGTAGACAAGTGCTTTGTTGGCCTTTGCCTCTTCTGGTCCTTCACCTCGGCCTCCTCCACTATATCCTCCACGATATTTTCGATTTTCTCCATCACTCCTGCTACGCTACCCGATCGAGATTGGAACACAAGAGCTGAACTATACGCCATAGGTGTAACATCACGAGAAGACTCACGAGATACCGAAGTACCCAAGCAAGCGTATCCGTCGGTGATCTGTGACCTCTCCCCAAGAATCGAGACCTAACGGTTTCATATTCGGGACCAATGCTGCTAGATACACCTAGTGGTGCCCACGGGCGGTTTTGGCCCGGAACCGGCCAGTCAAAACTGGACCCGGCCCGTTGGCCGGGCCCGCGGTTGAACGGAACCGCCCGTGGCATCTGACCCCGGTTCGGTTCAAAAAAATTTGAACCGGCCCCGAACCCGGTGGTTCGGGCGGTTCTTCAAAAAGAAGATGAAGAAGGCTGCCGCTGCGGCGGCGGCCTTCTTGGGGCCCCCTCCCCTACTCCTCTCCCCCCTCTCTCTTTCTCTCTCTCTCTCTTTCTCTCGCTACCATCTTCTCCTTCTCCTTTCTCCTTTTCCTCCTCCTTCTTCTCCTCATACCCCCCAGCTGTGTCATCCCGGATCTAACCCTCGCCCTCGGCCCGTCGCCCCGCCCACATGGCCCTTGACCCAGGCTTCCGCTCCTCCCTCCCCCCCGCTACCCTACTCCTCCTCCCCTTTTCTCCTCTTCGCCCCGGTCTCCCCGGTCGACCCTGCGCGGCTGCCCTTGCTTCCGCCCCCATGGCTGCAAGCTATTGCCGGCGCCCCCTTCTCCTCCCCTACTCCGACCCTAGGGGAGGAGGACCCCCTCCTCCCCTCTGTCCCCATCCCGTGCCCGTCCCCCCTCCGGCCCCTCCTTCTCCCCCCACCGCCGCCCCGTCTCCCTTCATCTCCTCGCCACCTTGAACCCCGCCTCCGCCACCATGGCCAAGGCCTGAAGCCGAGCGACGAACAACGGAGGACCGGGCCTGCAATTTTTATTTTATAATTATTTTATTAATTTTTAAATAAGGAATTTTGGGAAAATTGGCTGGAACCACGGGTTTCGGTTCATTCGTGGGCCACGAATCGAACCGCGGTTCTTGAACCCGTGGCCATGTCTAGATACACCATTACAGCCAATTGTTCTCTTTGAAGTTGCATTTCCTGAATATTGGCTGTAATGGGAAGAATAGCATTCAACTCGTCATACATTCTCTTAAACTCAGCAAAATATTGCGTCATAGGACGTCCCTTCCTTTCAGATCGGTAAAACTCCTGTGATAACTCATAAACTCGTGACGGAGTTATTTTGGGCGAATATAATACATTCAAATACTCCCACATTTCTTTGACCGTGTCAATATGAGTTACTAGATCAACTATATTATTTTCCATAGAGTTTAACATCTGACCAAGAATGCATGCATCAACAATATCCCAATTTGCATCATCTTCAGGTTTTGGCTCAGTTATGTGTCTAATCGATTTCCCTGTCAAAGTAAGCTTCACAATTTTCTTCCATTGATGAAAGTTAGAACTACCCACAAGCTTCTTATCAGTAATTCGATTAGACGAAGAGGACATCACCTCAGTCATCACAGGATTATTCTTCTCAGAATCACCCATCCTTCAATATTCCAGCAGACCGTATACTGGCTCCCAAGCCTTGTCAACGTTACCAGCCTTCCTTCGCAGCTCCACCAATAGATAAACCATAACCCAATTGATCAAACATCCATAATCTAAGGTCTAACAACCAAGCAATCTAACCTGGCCAGTATTGAAGAGCGACAAAAGCAAGCAAGGCAACACCGACAAAGATAGTCCAAAGAACAAAACCACTGCGCAGCAACTATGAAAAGGCTACAAACACCTTCTGGCCAGCTTGAAGTCCATCTTGAAGAATTTTCATTTGCTTGTCATTCCATCGAGGGACAAAGGAACAAAGGAGGAACAGAGGGGGAGAGACCTTCAGTTCACGGAGCCAAGGAGACCTTCGGTTCACATCAATGGCGAGGAAACCTCCAATCACCAAGCTCGCGTGACTCACACGACCTGAATCGCCTTGAGCCGGGTAGCTGGCTAGAACCCCAGCAGCTGCCGAGCTAGAGCCCAGCCCATGAGTTGGGTCGCGGGGCTAGAGTCCCTTGCGAGCTGGGGTCGCCGGCGACAGGTTGTTCCGGCGACGGCGACGGCGCCAGAGACGGGTTGTTTCGTCGGCGGCAGCTAGGGTCGGTGCTTTGATACCATGAGAAATAGAGAGAGAGAGGGAAAAGGTTGTATTGGTATTCACAACAAGTGACCATTACATATACCAAAAAATAAGACCTAAAGGTCCTAAAGACCACTTTACCCTTTTTACTACTACTAACAGTATCTTTGTTATTCGTGAAATTCTCTCTAGATTTGGAAAACGATAGCTGTGAATATAAATGTGAAGATATTGTATGATTATCAATGATGATCAACGTGCCACGGAAAAAATATGTTTTACAAGGTTTCGGGTGGTTTCACTCAAACGAAATGTCATCGAACGAGAGTAGAGTACCGACCTACTTTCTTAGATGTTGTATAAATATAGAAATGATAAGTCGTAACTAGACCCATAAAACGGGTGGGTCGAGTTGGGTTTGGGTCGGACCAAAAATGGTCCGACCGGGTAGATCTATTTAATTAGTTTGATTCATTTTCATATAATGCAAATTTAGTGGCCTAGACCCTATTCAGCCAATATCCAACACATACCCGACCTAACACATATTCTTAAAACACTTCCAAATTTAACACAATCTAGGAAAATTCATACCCAAACTGATGCAAGAGTCCGGAATGAGTGATCGCAAGATCGAATAAGGGCAAAAGAGAATGAAAAGAGAATCACAGAAGTAAGTTAAATTTAAGTAAGTTGTAAACCCTTTTATTGAATATAAGTAACCCATATAACAACTCGGCCCATCTTGTTTAGGTTAAGAAATGGGTTTATGACCCATTTTGACAGGTCTAGTCGCAACGAATATAAAACGATGGAGAAAAGTAGCTAATGCACGTTGGTTGATTATCTTATGTACATGGACATAGACGATGCTCGATTGAACAATCATTAAGTGATTCCAAGCAGATGGTAATTATTAGAGAACAACGATACAAAAATAATAATAATAATAATATTTACAAGCAGGATGGTATCATATGGTTTGCAACACCAGCGGAAAGCCCCAAGCCGTTGGTCGGTGTTATATTGTTTATAGTACACCTGCTAAAGTAACAAGCATTTGACTGGAATGTTGTGATTAATATTGTTGCTCATGTTGAGACCATTATCCTTTTGCTACAAATTGAAAACGGGTTTTATTTCATCGGAGTTTCGGCGTTTTGTTGGATTATGTCGAGCGCGTGAGTTTGCACATTCGAAGGTCATATCAAGCCGAGAAGACTTCCTTTGTTTGGGGTGCGCAGCCAGGTCCAATCCTGCCCGATGGGATCGAATAGATTGCACATTAACAGCACACCTAATTAAGAAAAGGTCTGAAGGTCAATCTTTTGAAGAAACCTATTTTTTTGTAGGGAAACAACAAACGTCCGTACGCTCTTCTATTCCTCAAAAACTTTTCAAAACTGAATAGTAGAAAACAACGCAGAATCGGTTCAGTACAGGTTTCACTAATACTTGAACCAAACTGAACACGGATGATATATATTGTTCGTGACCCGAACCGTACAAAACCCGCTCCGAAACAATAGTTCGGTTCGGGTCTTTGGGTTGTTCTTTTTCTTCCTCTCGTTCTGCATCTTCGCGTCCTCCTTTTCTTTCCTTTGCACCGTTCTCTCTCTCAACGGTCACTAATTGTCCAATTAGCAATTCCTCCCTTCATGCTTCTCTCTCTACTCTCCATGGCTTCTACTATGAAGCATAACCATCCCTCCTCTTCAAAATCCCGCAAAAAACCCTAATTTGCCCCAACCGGACCCCCAAAAACCCAGCCTCCACCCCGCCGGACCCAACCGCTTGAGACTGCCGTCCCCCCTTTGTGATTCTGACGAAGTTATCGTTGTTGTTCACCTGCAATCACTGCAACGTCATCCCTCCTGTGCGCCTCAGACGAACTATCGCCGTTGGCGTCGTTCTCTATCTTGGTCTCTACCTCACCTCTGCTAGGATCAGGCACAGAAACACAATGAAATAGAGAGTGAAGGCAAGAAAAATAAATCAATACACAATGTTTTGTGAGGGTTCATCTTTAAAATAGGGCTATATTATCATATGATGCCACTATAATTAGCACATCTTACCTCTTTGTTACAACTTTTAATTACAAGATAAATAAATTATATATAGACATCAATTATTCATGAGTCTAAATTCAAACTATTAATAAAATACAGGCTCAAATTATAAAAGTACCGGGGGCGCTGTCTCCTGCGATCCCCATCGAGACAGCCCTCGGACTTGGGTGAGCGGGGCTCCATGCCTTCCTGTCGAAAGAAAGTATAAACCACACCCCAACAACCCCATCACTCTCAACCTTGACCCCTCCCTCTCCAGCTCGCGACCATGATGAGGTCGGTGACCTTGATTTGAGGTTAAATTGCCACGAACAACCGCTGTGGCGACCTTAAATCCGACGTCGCGATAGTCATCCTTGACTCCAGCAGCCCCCAAACAAGCATGGCGAGAGAGAAAGAGCTTAGATGAGAAACAAGGAACAAAGATCCAATGGAGCAGAGAGGGAGGGAGACGATGGAGGGTGAAGGTGACGCACAGCGAGGGGAGCTATGTCAAACGGCGAGAGTGGTGGAGATCGGCTTAGCTATGGGCGGTGGCTTGGTGACGGCAAAACGGCTCGCAATGATGTCCTGCGGCACGGAAGCTAGTCGCAGGAATGTGTCGAGAGTTTCGGTATTTTGAATTATGTGATATTTTGACAAGGGAAGAGATGAGTTGCTTGTTTCGGGTCGGTTCAGGTACATGATTGGAACCGAACCGTCGAGATTCCCATATAACTTTACTCATTATTTGAACTGGAAGGAGATCCGCCCGAAAAGACCCAAAAATTCGGTTCGGGCGGGCCCGACACCCCGACTCCCATATGGAGCAGGAGTTGTCAGACTGTCCTCTTCAAACAAGCAAAAGAGGGCGCGCCAATAAGCAGAGGACAAAAGAGAAAACTAGTTTCTCTGTATGTAAAGAAAGATCAAATACTGTAAATTAAACCATTTTACGAAGTTGATTTGAACGGTTGGAGGATGAGAAAATATCAAACCGAAAGGTTGGTACGAAACATATTTTTTCGCATTGCATATAAATTATATATCGAGATTTTAATTTCCGCTTTCGTCCATTGAATAACAATCCATAATTATCATACAATTAAATATTATCCATAGGCTTTCTTAATGGTTTTGCTCACTAATGTAGAGATACTAAGGAACATTGTGACTTTAGCAAGTAATTAATGACCTAGGTTGCATTTAGGGCAAACAAAATCTAGCCCCATTAACACTAGTTATTCAAATTTAGCGAGAAATCTGCACTTACATCTGACTTCTAAGTCAAAGCCTATATTAAATTTAAAACCCTCCATAAGAAACATGGCTGTGCTGTAGCTTCGGCACTTTCAATCTCTCACATTTCGAGACTAGGAATTCACTGTGGCTGGCTTACGACTCCGGATTCTAATGAATCGGGAAGCTATGCCTGCAACTTCCAAAGCATGTGCAATTGTGCATCATGTCGACACCAAAAGGAGAGGTGCAACGGAAGCTGCGAATACACCGACCTTTTCCCAGCATGCCGGTATGACGAGTTCAAGAATGCGCAACGGCTCTTCGGCGTGGGCAACATACACAACATCATACGGGTGGTCGACCCTAAAATGAGAAAAGAGGCCGCCGAGTCGATACTCACGGAAGGTAACATCAGGAGAGGCAATCCCGTGCACGGATGTCTTGGCGTCGCTTGGAGACTCAAGCGGGAGATAGAGATCTGCAAGAAGCAGCTCGAAGACGCAAACCGTTGCCTATCTTTCTTTCAGCAGAGAGGCCAGGAATCGAAGAGGCAACGACGGTGCTTTGATGATGCTCTAGTCGAACTCCGGCCGTTGCCGCCGTCGTTTTTCTCGAATGGGGGCGGCAGTGGGAGTTTCTACCATGTGATCCAGTCTAATCCGGTAAGCCTAAAACATAACTAACAAATCTTGACGATGATTTTTGCGAAAGGGACTCATTCAATTGTCATCCTTTCGTGCATGTGGACTGCTACTCTGCTTGACTCGAGTCACATGAATTATCATCGAGGACTCGATTACCAATGGACGTACGAAGAAGGAGCGAGCAGCATCGAGCCCTTCGATTTCCTTCGCATGTCCGAGCCTTGGAACGACGACCCTACCATGACAATCATGAGCGAACCCCAAGAAACCGGGTAATCTCAAAATTGAAAAGACGAGCGGCTCGCTATATGAAGGTCGCGGACACATGATAGAATTCTCTTCCTAAGATTTTGCAGGGTCGACCAACTTATTAAACCTGAGGAGCCAAAGCAAAGCTTCACAAAGGGTATGCGTTAGCAAATGGGGCTGCTTCTCATTGGAATTTGGAAGTGCTCATTCTGTTCTTTCTTTACTACAATTGAATTAGACATTGTAAATTTTTCTTAGTGGTGGCATGGGTACAAAGAAGGTTTGTTTCTTAATGGATTGGGGTGCTTTTTTTTATTTTGTTTTTTGGGACATGCACTCTTTCATGTATGACACCATTTAATGGCCCAAATAGACCTTTTCCACAACAATAATAATGATAACAATTAATATAAAATAAATAGATCGAATGAAAATTTCCAACTTCTCTCACCATCCATAGGAGACTCCGGTCACCACGTGTGAAAGAGTGCATCCAAAATTTCAAATTATGCCTATTGTGATGTCAATATTTTAGGTGATTTGTGGTATCACAAAAAACTCCAAATTTATACCTTTTATGACATATATATAATTTGTCATGATTCCGTCAAAAATCGCCATTGAAAATCTTCTGTAACGGCTTATGTAGAAGACAAATAGTGCTAATGTGGCTGCCATGTGGCAAAATTATGCCAAAGTCATTTTATATTTTTCTTGCTTGGTTCATTGCAATTCAAATCTACCAATCCTCGATTCCTATGAGTCCGAATCAAGACACTGTCCACCGTTGCTGCCCTCGCCATCGCCATCGCCAATACCAATTTCTGTTTACCTATGCTCGACTACATCTATGATGGAGTCCACAACCACTAGAGGCCATGCTCGACTCCATCTCTCTCTGTCTATTTCTGCCACGCTCTCGAATCAACCTCCAATTGAGATCACGGCCAGCCTCCGCGCAGCCTCAGATGTGGAGATTGAGCCTCTAATCCGAGGTTAGCGAAGGTCTCACGGCCTCAACTAGTGGTTGCGACCTCCACTGAAGATACCGCAACCCCAACAACCCGTCATCGCCTATTCATACTCTCTCCATCCGAGCCTCTCCGAACTCTTCAAGCTCGACACCGTGGTACAAGTCGATCGTGACTGTAGAGCCGAGCTCGACATGCGGCGGAGCTTGACCCTCATATCTAAGTTTGAGGTCCTCGCGACGAGCACAGCTCAATGGTTGACCTCAAAGCTGCAGGCGGACCTTGGCCCAAACGGAGTCGAGCCCGAGCGGCATAGTGGAGATTGCCTGAATTTGGGGCCTTGACCTCGACAGCCACAATTGCCCAAATCTCTCTCTCATGGAAAAATATTCAGTAGTTACAAAGCGTCACGTCAATGATTAACGTCGCAGCATGCCACGGTGGTGATTGATGTGACGCTTTGCACCTGAATTTCCTCCTCTCTCATCTTGTTCTAGGTTTTTCTTCCTTTCTTTCGGGCTTTTTTCAGTTTTTTTATTCTTTTGACTTTTTTATGTGGCGCTTGCTTGTCAGCACATCAGCACCAATTGTCCTAAAAAACATTAATAATGTCACATCAAATACCACATCTGATTTTTAGCGACATTCATGAACGGAATCGAAAAATATATATCACATTAATACAAATTTTGTCTTTTTGAATGACACAAGAAAATTGCTCGAGATATTGGTGTCATCTTTTCAAGCTTTTGGTGACATTTGCCCAAATAATTTTCTCTAAAGAAAATTCGTGTTTGAAGTTAATTTTATAATCGAATTATTCCACGTGTCAATCAAACGAATATATATCTTATATTTCACATGCCCGATTAGAAGTCCATTTTCCTTGAGCATGAAATACGATGTCTTTTCCTCTGTCCCCCATCCGTTTGTATTTCTTCTTCAGTTCATACATCTTTCTTTTGCCGCTCATCCTTCCTCCCTTCCTTCCCCGCCATAGCCAAGATCCATCTCACCTCCACTGTTCCACGAGATTGAGAGAGAGAGAGAGAGAGAGCTTCAAGGCAAGTCGATTTTTTATAGAAAAGCCCCCGGCAATGGCGAATGGTGGTGTTGCACCTCCTTGACGAGGAAGAAGAATACCTCAGGCTCGACCCCTTTGCGAAGGTAATCGTTTTGGAGGAAGGGGTATCGTCAAAACTCGCTTTTTCTACAGTATCAGCCGCTGCGAATGTGTAGGAGCAGTAGAAGTTTGCGGCAGAGTGGTGTTTGCTCGTGAATGAGGGCGCTTCATTCGCTTGTCGACAACAAAGCGTCCGCTCTAAGCAAGGCTTTGATAGCCCATTGTCAAGCTCTCGTAGGAGGGACTTTGAGGGATCTCTATACTGCCAATAACATATTAAGTGGGTATACAAAATGCGGAGAAATCTGGGTTGCTCACCAACTGTTCGACCGAATGCGCAACAGGGATACAGTGTCCTGGAACACCATGATTTCTGGTTATGTTAATAGTGGTAAGTTGGAGAGAGCATGGGATTTTCTGGAGTCCATGAGACAATGTGGACTAGACGTAGATGCTTACACTTTTTCAAGTATGCTGAAGGGAGTAGCTAGTGCTAGTAGACTTGATCTCGGACAGCAATTGCATTCCTTGATTTTCAAGCAAGGATATGCCAGGAATGTTTACTCGGGAAGCGCTCTTTTGGACATGTATGCTAAGAGCGAGAGGGTTAAGGATGCGTACATCATGCTTCAACACATGCCACAACGTAACTCTGTCTCGTGGAATGCACTTATCAGTGGATTTGCGCAAAGCCGTGACAGAGAGACCGCATTTGGGCTTTTAGATAGCATGGAGCATGAGGGTGTTAAACCAGATGATGGGACCTTCGCTCCTCTCTTGACATTGCTCGACGACCATGAGTTTATCAAGCTAACTGCACAGGTCCATGCCAAAGTTATGAAGCATGGTCTAGAATGGGAAAATACTGTTTGTAATGCTGCAGTTTGTTCATACTCGGAGTGTGGTTCCATTGAAGATGCTAAGAAACTGTTTGATAACATTGTCTTTAGAGATATAGTGACATGGAATTCAATGCTTGCTGCTTACCTTGTGCATGGTGAAGAAGATTCTGCCTTTAGGCTTTTTATTGACATGCAATGGCTGGGCATTGAACCAGATTTTTACACTTACACTAGTGTCATAAGTGCTTGTTTTGAAGAAGCACGCAAAAATCAGGGAAAGTCCTTCCATGCTTTGGTAATTAAAAGAGGTCTGGAGCAATCATTACCAATCTCCAATGCATTTATTGCTATGTATATCAAATTGGGTAATGGATCCATGGACGAAGCTATTAGTGTCTTTGAATCAATGGAATCCAAGGACCGGGTCTCTTGGAATTCCATGTTGACTGGATACTCCCAAGTTGGGTTAAGTGAAGATGCATTGGAACTTTTTGCTCAGATGAGATCTTTGAATACTGAGATCGATCATTATGCTCTTTCGGCAGTGCTCAAGTCTTGCTCTGATTTAGCAACTCTCATTTTGGGCCAACAAGTTCATGCATTGGCACTTAAGTTTGGCTTCGAGTCAAATGAATATGTTGGCAGTGCCCTGATCTTTATGTACTCTAAGTGTGGCTTTATTAAAGATGCTAGAAGCTCTTTTGAAGAGACCTTCCAAAGCAGCTCAGTTACTTGGAACGCAATTATCTTTGCCTACGCACAGCATGGTCTAGGACACGATGCACTTGATCTTTTCCATATGATGAGAGCAAGGAGAACAAAGCTTGATCACATCACCTTTGTTGCTGTATTGACTGCTTGTAGCCACATTGGTTTGGTTGAAGAGGGCTATGGGTTTCTATTATCAATGGAAACGGATTATGGAATCCCTCCAAGGATGGAGAACTATGCTTGTGCAATTGATCTTTTTGGGCGTGCTGGGCTTGTGAATGAGGCTAAGGCCTTGGTGGATTTGATGCCGTTTCAACCTGATATGATGGTGTGGAGGACTTTATTGGGTGCTTGTAGGAGTAGCGGGAACATGGAATTGGCTTGTCAAGTCGGGAATCAACTACTTGAGTTAGAGCCTGAAGAACATAGCACTTATGTTCTGCTCTCGGACATGTATGGGCGCCTTCAAAAATGGGGTGAGCATGCCAGGGTAAAGAGGCTTATGAGGGAAAGAGGGGTGAGGAAGGTCCCTGGCTGGAGTTGGATTGAGGTCCAAAACCAGGTTCATTCTTTTAACGCTGAAGACCGTTCCCACCCACTCTGCGAAGATATATACCCTGTGTTGGAAGGCTTGATGGATGAAGTAATAAAGGTGGGTGGGGATGCCAATTCAGAGGATCCGTTGCAACAAACGGAGATATGGTTCGGGATTCTTTGACAGTGACATTTATTCATATTCTCTTAGTCGATGGCAACGAATTTCATTGGTTCAGCTACAGGTGCTTGGATAATTTTTTAGGCAAACAGTTGGTGCGGCGAATAAGGAAGATTGATAAGCATTCTCCATTGTAATCATACAGAAACACAAATTTCAGGCAGCTTTCTTCTCATTGTTTTATGCTCGATGAAGAGGAAGAGAAATTGGTTTACCGTGAATGTGAAGCATACCCTTATTCAATCGAAGTTACTATCTTATCTAAATAGGAACTCTCTCTTTGTTGCTCTTCAAGGGGAAAAAGCTGTACAAGCTGGGAGAGGGAGTCAGCATAGTGGAGGATGAAGAGGTGGATGCCTTTCCGTAGATCATGTTTTCATTAGTTTATCAATTATACGTAACTGAACCTTTGCATTGGGGAAGGCTTACCTGGACCAATGACATGATTACGATGTTAAGGTACCTCTAGTCCTAGTGGGTTGTTGGCTCCACCCGTTATTTCCTTCTGGAACATGCTGTTGTCATCGCCAAATTCCATGTCACTCGGTCATCTCTTCCTCATTGCAAGTCAGTACCTCCGAAAGAAAGATAGGACTTCATTAAGGGGAGATGCTGAGTTAATTTGCTGGTGAACGAGTGTGCGAAACTCAATACTGACAGGGCAACCAAAGGCAACCCAGGTTTTGCCAGAGCAGGTGCTGTGTTCAGAGATGGAGGAGGAAATTACATTTGGAGGCTGCACAAGTTTGGTGGGGCATATGCTCTTCCACACCAGCGGAACTTTGGGCTCTATCGGCACGATCCCAAATTTGCACGACTATTCGACCCTCAAATGATGCTCATGGTTGAAACGGAATCGCCATTGGTTATAGAGTTGTTAAGGAACAAGGACAGGAATACGATGAAGCGGGATCCTTTTGCTGAATCGAATCGAATGACTGCATTTTCGAATGCCATTACAAGAATGGACCAGTAGATTTGCTCGCCAACTTTCTGCAGAATTTACATTTTCTGCAGAAGCCCCGGGCAGACTGGTCCCATATTGTTCTTGGCGGTATATGCTCATATAGGCGTTTCGCATTGGAGTTTTGGATTCTCCTTTGGCTTTTTAGCCCTTTGTATTCAAACACACAAAAAAAAAAAAAAAAACAGAGTTTGATGTTGACTCACGGGGACACAAGAAAGAAAAGAAAAGAAAAGAAATTTAATGTTCGCTCACGTGCATCTTTTATACTATGTTCAGGATTCCTTATTTTTTCTCCCTCTCTCTCTCTCTTGAAAAAAAAAAGGGAAATAAATAAGTAAAAAAAGAAAGAGTGATAATAATAAAATTAAAAATGACACTTAGAATTAAATTCAATATCATAGGGATGGAAAGATCCCATCTTCTTATTTTTTTTTTTTGGGAAAGAAATCCCATCTTCTTATTGTTGTTTTAATAACCCATAATAACATTTTATCTATAATTTGGAACGGAACAAAAAAATGGCCAGGTTAACGTTTATTTCGGGAACAATTTCTTTTTTCGAAATAGTTTTTTCTATTTCTATTTCTTGGAAAGCATGAAAATAGACAAAATTTCTAAGAAATGTGTTTTTTTCAAAATTTATATTTCTAGAATAGATAAATCGTTTTAGAATCGCACAAAATTTCTATTCCCAATTTTTGCATTCAAATCTATATTTTTATTTAACTATAGTTACAAGTTATAAGTGAAAAAAATCAATAAGCATGATTTATTGGTTTGTCTAATCCTTTTTAGGGGTTTAAAACCCTTTTAATCCCTAAACTAAGGAATCTTCAAAAATACCACTTGGGCACCTCAAAAATTTAAATTTTTTCTAGTATTCTAAGCCATTATATGAATTTTTTTATTTTTTGGGGTAAAATTTATTAAAATTTTTTACTTTCCCTAAATCATTTCTTTTTTATTTTTCTGAAAATATTTTATGAATTTTTTTTAATTTTTTTCAATTTCGGAATTTTGCAAATATTTAAGGGTTTTCTGAGTTTTTCTGATTTTTATGGATTTTCTGAGAATTTTTCTAATTTATATGAATTTTGGGAATTTTTAATTTTCTAATTTTTTATGGGATATTTTTGAAATTTTTCTAATTTTTATGAATTTTCGAAAATTTTTAATTTATTCTAAGCCATTATGTGAATTTTTTTTTTTTTTTTTTTTGGGGAAAAGTTTATTAAAACTTTTTATTTTCCCGAAATTTGTCTCTTTTTATTTTCCAGAAAGCTTTTTATGAATTTTTTTAAATTTTTTCAATTTGGAAATTTTGCAAATTTTTATGGGTTTTCTGAGTTTTTCTTATTTTTATGGATTTTCTGAGAATTTTTCTAATTTTTATGAATTTTTTGAATTTTTTGGATTTAATTAATTTTTTATAATTTTTTATTACAGAATCGGTGCTTTGAGATGGTTTGCAGACGACGAAAGATAGAGGAGGAGCTGAGGTCGCGGCTTGAGGACTGGACCTTTCTATTTCTAGGAATAAAAAGTAGATTTTTCCTCTCTTATTTCGCCCAAATCTATTTCTTACTTTTTTATTCCAAGAAAAGAAATGGATTTTTGTTCCATTTTTATTCCAGAAAAAAAAAAGAAAAATAGAGAAACAAAGCGTTTAAACGCTCAGACCGCCAAGCATGAAAAAAAAAAGCTTTTCTTTAGGGTTAAATCTATTATTTTATTTTTTTTTTTTTTTGGTACACTTGTGATAATTTTAAACTTGTATTTGACAATTACCCCAAATTAAACGACAACAAATTTATCCTTATTTTTTTTTTTTTTTTTTAACGATTTATCCCGAACTAATAATTTTTATATTATTTTTATTTTTTTTTATTTTGATTAATTTTAATCGAAATTCTTAAATATGAATGTTAACCATGAGGGCGGCCCCGCCCGACGCAGCGGGCGGCCATCACAATTTAACATTCCGCGAGGCCGACCCATCGTGGACTTTTTTTAAACAATTATTAAAAAATTTGCATCTTTTATATTTTATTTTAAGATATTTGTAAAAATTCTTCATTTTAGTTTTTTAGTGGTAAAAAAAAAGTTCGAAATAAAATTATCATACATATATCAATTTAGAGTTTTTGGTGGTATTAACCCTTTTTTATCTAGATGGGATTGCTTTTCCCTTCCCACCTGTCACAAAAGTTTTGACATCATGGCGTTATGCTTCGTAATCGTGCAGCCTCTTTTCTAGTACTTACTTTTCTTTTTGTTAGAATTCCAGTACTTACTTTAAGTCCCTGGTAATTTCAAACGTTCGATCTATGAAAATAAGACTATGATCAAATGTTGAAATTTATCGGGATACTATGGGAGCACTGCATGGGATAGAGGATCTTCTCTCACGGGCTTTCTCTCTCTCGCCCAATCTGAATAAAGAAAAGTGGGGAGAAATTACCAAAAAAATTTTAAACCTATTACATTTATTGTCAATTTTAAACATTTCAATTTAGCCAATTTTGTCTTAATTTTTTTAACAATTCGTTGATAATGTTTTTCTGATTAATTTTAATCAGAAATTGCTAATATGAATATTAACCATCTTACGTGACACAGTTTAACATTGACGTGGACTTTTTTTTTTTGCAATTATTAAAAAAATTTGCATCTTTTATATTTTTATTTTCTTGTCTTCTTTTTTTTTCATGGTGGCCAGTGAGAGTCGCTCAGGGCCTCGTCTGCCATTGGGCTAGGCCTATCCTTGCTGGCCGTGGCCGAGGCCCCAGTGAACCTCACTGACCCTAGTGGAAAAGAAAAGGTAAAATATATAAATATAAAAAATTCAATTTTTTAAAGAAAATTGCAAAAATCATTCATGTCAATACTAGCCATAAATTGATTTCGATGATTAAAATTGAAAAAGAACTATATTGACAAATTGTCACAAGGCTTAAGATCAAATTCACCAAATTAAAAAATTTATGATTGAATTGACACAAAAGCAATAAATTTATGATTTTTTAATAATTTTTTTAATAATTTCATAGCGTTCTTTTTACATGAGTGCGAAAAGTGAGAAGCAGGTGAAAGCGCACCACAAACTACTCTTTGGGATGCACAGCCATTCTCTCCATATAAACAAATCACCCTCGAAGACATTTTCTTAAATTTTCAATCTCAAAGAACCCCCACAAGTCAAGAAGCCAAAATTAGATAGTTGACCCAAACTAAAATTAGCCAACCCTTACTAATACTAATACTAATATTAATATTAATACTAATAATAATAATAATAATCATCCATCAATCAACGAGTCTAAACAGGGATTGAGTATGGTCCAATATAGCATGCCCACTTTCGGCCGACCTAGAATGGGAAAATACTGTTTGTAATGCTGCAGTTTGTTCGTACTCGGAGTGTGGTTCCATTGAAGGTGCTAAGAAACTGTTTGATAGCGTTGTCTTTAGAGATATAGCTAGTAAACATGGAATTCAATGCTTGCTGCTTACCTTGTGCATTGTGAAGAAGACTCTGCCTTTAGGCTTTTTATTGATATGCAATGGCTGGGCATTGAACCAGATTTTTACATTTACACAAGTGTCATAAGTGCTCGTTTAGAAGAAGCACGCGAAAATCAGGGAAAGTCCTTCCATGCTTTGGTAATTAAAAGAGGTCTGGAGCAATCATTACCAATCTCCAATGCATTTATTGCGCTATGTATATCAAATTGGGTAGTGGTTCCATGGACGAAGCTATTAGTGTCTTTGAAACAATGGAATCCAAGGACCGGGTGTCTCTTGGAATTCCATGTTGACTGGATACTCCCAAGCTGGGTTAAGTGAAGATGCATTGGAACTTTTTGCTCAGATGAGATCTTTGAATACTGAGATCGATCATTATGCTCTTTCGGCAGTTCTCAAGTCTTGCTCTGATTTAGCAGCTCTCGTTTTGGGCCAACATGTTCATGCATGGGCACTTAAGTTTGGCTTCGAGTCAAATGAATATGTTGGCAGTGCCCTGATCTTTATGTACTCTTAAGTCTCTAAGTGTGGCATTATTAAAGATGCTAGAAGCTCTTTTGAAGAGACCTTCCAAAGCAGCTCAGTCACTTGGAACGCGATTATCTTTGCCTACGCACAACATGGTCTAGGGCACGATGCCCTTGATCTTTTCCATATGACGAGAGCAAGGAGAATAAAGCTTGATCACATCACCTTTGTTGCTGTACTGACTGCTTGTAGCCACATTGGTTTGGTTGAAGAGGGCTATGGGTTTCTATTATCAATGGAAACGGATTATGGAATCCCTCCAAGGATGGAGAACTATGCTTGTGCAATTGATCTTTTTGGGCGTGCTGGGCTTGTGAATGAGGCTAAGGCCTTGGTGGATTTGATGCCGTTGCAACCTGATATGATGGCGTGGAGGACTTTACTGGGTGCTTGTAGGAGTAGCGGGAACATGGAATTGGCTTGTCAGGTCGGGAATCGGCTACTTGAGTTAGAGCCCGAAGAACATAGCACTTACGTTCTGCTCTCGGACATGTATGGGCGCCTTAAAAAATGGGGTGATCGTGCGAGGGTAAAGAGGCTTATGAGGGAAAGAGGGGTGAGGAAGGTCCCTGGCTGGGGTGGGATTGAGGTTCAAAACCGAGTTCATTCTTTTAACGCTGACGACCGTTCCCACCCACTCTGCGAAGATATATACCCTGTGTTGGAAGGCTTGATGGATGAAGTAATTAAGGTTGGTGGGGATGCCAATTCAGAGGATCCGTTGCAACAAACGGAGATATGGTTCGGGATTCTTTGGCAGTGACATTTATTCATATTCTCTTAGTCGATGGCAACGAATTTCATTGGTTCAGCTACAGGTGCTTGGATAATTTTTTAGGCAGACAGTTGGTGCGGCGAATAAGTAAAGATTGATAAGCATTCTCCATTGTAATCATACAGAAACACAAATTTCAGGCAGCTTTCTTCTCATTGTTTTATGCTTGATGAAGAGGAAGAGAAATTGGTTTACCGTGAATGTGAAGCATACCCTTACTCAATCGAAGTTACTATCTTATCTAAATAGGAACTCTCTCTTTGTTGCTCTTCAAGGGGAAAAAGCTGTGCAAGCTGGGAGATGGAGTCAGCATAGTGGAGGATGAAGAGGAGGATGCCTTTCAGTAGATCATGATTTCATTAGTTTATCAATTATACGTAGCTGAACCTTTGGATTGGGGAAGTCTTACCTGGACCAATGACATGATTACGATGTCAAGGTACCTTTAGTCATAGTGGGTTGTTGGATCCACCCGTTATTTCCTTCTACAACATGCTCTTGTCATCGCCAAATTCCATGTCACTCGGTCATCTCTACCTCACTGTAGGTCAGTACTGTTGACGAAAAATTCAAATTGACATTAGCTTAAAATCACAAACAATACGGAATTACAAAGAAACGAAATTACAATAACAAAGTAGAAATCGATACAATCGAATACCGAGGCCTGTGTTCGACACAGTTTCCTTAAAACAGATTCGTTCCCTCCTACACGCGATTGAGGTTTTGCGAGCGTTTGTCTCCCGGGATACAACGGCTAACAGTGAAGAAGAGATCACGGCACTTCCAAACCTCCGGCGAACTTGAACAAACTTGGAGCGAACATTATCGAAAACAATGCAAATGCAGAGACGTTTTCATAAGGAAAGCGAGGCGTTTTTAGGAAAAAAGCGTGAATGTTTTGGGCTTCTACAAAGGCGGGCGAAAATATGATTTCGATAAAAGCAGGCGGGGAGAGTTGTTTGGGAATAATAACGCCAATTAAATCTGCCGTTACAAAATCAATTCGCGTCGAAATAGCGGCTGATTAAATCCGCCCGTTACAAAATCAATTCGGCGTCGGGAATAACGGCCCGATTAATTCTACCGTTACAAAAATCAATTCCGTAACAGCACAATTTAACGAACCGTTAATCATCGTTACAAATCCATACGGTTTGAGTTGAAAAAATTAAATGGAAGGCTTAGCAAAAAATTGGGCTCGTCGCGAAGGCCCACTTTTGATCTGCAATAAATGTGTGCGGGATGCGCTCCGCCCAAGTTTTGACTTGTTGGGCGTCGGTTTACACCCTGGCACGCGCGAGGCGAAAGTTTATGCTACAATAGTTACCACTTCAAATAAGTGTAACCATATATAAAGCATTCCATAGCCTTCTTCTTTTTCAATGTGGGACTAGTGCTTTTTCACTTCCCACTTCCAACTCAAGGGTGTTCTTTGAACATCAATTTCTCATTCATTCACCCATCAATTTGTCCCAAATTTCCAGCAAGTACCTCCGAAAGAAAGATAGGACTTCATTAAGGGGAGATGCTGAGTTAATTTGCTGGGTGAACGAGTCTGCGAAACTCAATACTGACAGGGCAGCCAAAGGCAACCCGGGTTTCGCCAAAGCAGGTGCTGTGTTCAGAGATGGAGGAGGAAATTACATTTGGAGGCTGCACAAGTTTGGTGGGGCATATGCTCTTCCACGCCGGCAGAACTTTGGGCTCTATCGGCACGATCCCGAATTTGCACGACTATTCGACCCTCGAACGATGCTCATGGTTGAAACGGAATCGCCATTGGTTATAGAGTTGTTAAGGAACAAGGACAGGAATACGATGAAGCGGGATCCTTTTGCTGAATCGAATCGAACGACCGCGTTTTCGAATGCCATTACAAGAACGGACCAGCAGATGTGCTCGCTAACTTTCTGCAGAAATTTACACTTTCTGCAGAAGCCCCGGGCAGACTGGTCCCATATTGTTCTTGGCGGTATATACTAAAGAAAAAAGAAGCGTTTCTTTTATCTGGATGGTATTTGCTTTTCTCTTCCCACCTGTCACAAAAGTTTTGACATGGCAGTATGCTTCGTAATCGTGCATGCCCTTTTCTAGTACTTACTTCTTCTTTTTTGTCGGAATTCTAGTACTTACTTTAAGTCCCCTTTTCTAGTACTTACTTTTTTTTTTTGTCGGAATTCTAGTACTCACTTTCAGTCCCCGATAATTTCAAACGTTCGATCCATGAAAATAAGACTATGATCAAATGTTGAGATTTATCAGGATACTATAGGAGCACCATATGGGACAGAGGATCTTCTCTCACGGGCTCTCTGTCTCTCTTGTCCAATCTTACTAAAGAAAAATCGAGAAAAATTACAAAAAAATCATAAACCTATTACATTTATTATCAATTTTAAATCTTTCAATTTAATCAATTTTATTCTAATTTTTTTAAAGATTCACCAATAATGTCATTAATTTTAGCCGAAAATTGCTAATATGAATATCGACCATCCTACGTGGCACAGTTTAACGCTGACGCGGACCTTTTTTTTTTGCAATTAAAAAAAATTTACATCTTTTACATTTTTATTTTCTTTTGTCTTCTTTTTTTTTCACTATGACCAACAAGAGTCACCAGGGCATTGTTGGCCGTTGGGCTAGGCCTGTCCTTGCCGGCCATGGTCGAGGACCTGGTGACCCTCATTGACCACAATAGAAAAGAAAAAGTAAAAAATACAAATATAAAAATATCAATTTTTAAAAAAAATTGCAAAAATTATTCATGCCAACACTAGCTATATCAACTAGCCTCTACGTCAGCGATTTCGGATCAAAATTAATCAAAATGACTACATTGACAAATCGTCACAAGGCTTAAGATCGAATTGGCCAAATTAAAAAGTCTATGATTAAATTGGCACAAATGCAATAGATTTATGATTTTTTTAGTAACTATTTTAAAAAATCGAGAAAAGGAAGGGCTTTGTCATAGCGTTCTTTTTACATGAGTGCGAAAAGTGAGAAGCAGGTGAAAGCGCACCACAAACTACTCTTTGGGATGCACAGCCATTCTCTCCATATAAGCAAATCACCCTCGAAGACATTTTCTTAGATTTTCAATCTCAAAGCCCCCACAAAGTCAAGAAGTCAAAATTAGATAGTTGACCCAAACTAAAATTAGCCAACCCTTACTAATACTAATACTAATACTAATACTAATAATAATGATAATGATAATGATAATGATAATGCATCTATCAACGAGTCTAAACAGGGATTGAGTATGGTCCAATATAGCATGCGGACTTTCTGCCGACCTAGGATAAGCTTTAACCAGACACAGCCAAAAACCCAATCGGCAACATCCACGTGCGAAAACCCCGCGATTTAAGGTCGGTCCATGCCAAAAAACAAACCGCGAATGCCCGCTGCTGCGGCAGACAAAATGCATGTTCGCTTATCGATTGATGACTTCCGATCCCAAAAGTCAAACTCCCTTCATTCATAATCCACACCAATCTGGACAATTTAACAATAATTACACGCCACCCTTACTTTAATGCCACTGCACGTTACTTTAAAAAAAAAAAAAAAAAAAAAAATCCCGAGCACTATTCAAAAGCAGCAGCAGTTTCCCTTAATTTAATCCAAACCTAATCCGCACACGAAATTACAGAAATGCCCCTGATCCCATCGCCTCCCGTGGAGCCACCAAAAACAAACAGAGAAAACAAAAAAAAGAAGGATTCGTCTCACCTGTTCGTACCGAACCGAACTGCATTTCTTCTGTGCGTCTTCTCGCGGGTTGACGACCCGTCGGACGGGGCGAAATGACGGCGATGCCCATGCTCCGGACACGATCGACCGGGGGGGGGGGGGGGTTGGGTGGGGAAAACCGGCATCTTCACGAGGCGCCTCTGCTTAGCATCTCCCTGAAGCGCTTGAGCGAGTCGAGCCTCTGCAACTTCAGATGCTGCCTGAACCGGTTGATGAAGGCGTCGGCCTTCGCGTCGATCTCGTCTCCTCCTTCTTCCTCGGACGCCGCCGTGCCCCTGTTTTTCCTGCCCTCTCTCGCCGTCTTGGGCCTCCGGCGCTCCACGGAGTCCTCCTCTTCCTCCTCGTTGTGCCCGCCGCCCGCCGACCTCTCGCTGGCCGACTTCTTCATCTTCGCGGGGAGCCTGGCCGGCGCCTCGCCGGGGGCGGCTGTCCTCGGGTCCCACCTGATCCTGCTCACTCGATGGTCCTGACGGACCCGACCCTCGCCACTGTAGGGAGCTGAGTCGTCGGCGTCGTCTTCAGAACCGGAGTCGAATCCGAGGTGGTGAAGCGCGTCTGCGTCCGAGTAGTCGTGCTCGCTCGATCTGTAGAAGGAAGAGAAGTTGATGGACTTGACTCGCTCGAGGAGAGACGGGGCTCGGGCGAGCCGGGGCGGCTCGACTCGGTCCCCGTACTCCTGTTCCGGTGAATGCTCGCCGTGGTCGGCTTGCGGCTGGCCGTAGCCCGGCGCTTGGAATTTGTAGAGGGAGAAGTCGAAGGACTTGAGCCGCTCGACGAGGGAAGGCGCCCGGGCGAGAGGCGGCGAGTCGACCCGGTGGGAGAACTGCGGCTCCGGGTACGAGCCTTGGGCGGGGACGTGGTCCGGTTCGGGATACCCGGCGGGGTGGTCGAACATGTGGAGAGAGAAGTTGATGGACTTGAACCGGTCGAGGAGGGACGGGGCGCGGGCGAGCGGCGGGGGCGCGTCCACCGGGCGGCCGGCGAAATCGTGCTCCGGGTAAGAGTGCCCGTACTGGGCCGGCTCCGGCTCCGGGTATCCGCCGCCGGGGTGGCCGAACTTGTGGAGGGAGAAGTCGATGGACCTGACGCGGTCGAGGAGGGAAGGGGCGCGGGCGAGCGGCGGCGGCGGCAGCGGGTCGGAGTGGCCGAGGTGGTGGTCGGGGTGCCCTCGCCTAGGGGAGGTGAGGCGGGAGGTGAGGAAGATGGTGCCGATGACGAGGTTGAGGAAGAGGAAGAGCGAGCTGGGGGTGAGCCAGCCCTCCATGAAACCCCACATGGCCGCAGGAAAAACGTTACTGCTTGCAGCTGCTCCTCCTCCTCCTCCTCCTCCTCCTTCTTCGCTGCGTTTCTGAGGGGCTTTTCTTCGGTTTCCGAGTCAGCAAGAAATGGCCCGCGAAACTCAGATGCGGTAGGATATGGCGAGGGGATGAGACATATTTATGGGCGGTGTGAATGCCTCTAACTCCAAGGATCCTAAGGACGGGGGGTGGAGTGACGACGAAATCTCGGTTGGACAGGCCTGTTCTGCAAATTTCCTGCTTTCAAAAGGGACAAGTAGGCGTGACGCACGTGGGATATTTCGGGGGTTGAAAAATCAAACGATTCCTTTGGACGAGGACGACTCGAAGGGGTCAAGCACCTTCGCAGCAATGGACGTACCATTTGTACAGTGAAATTTACGCCGGCCTTTTAAAAATGAATAATTACATAAATAATCGATAAATTTTGATCTAATATATAATTTAATCTTTAAAATTTTAATTTATTCAATATTGCCCCGTCCTTTAACCCAGACTTTTGATGCGTTCAATGTAATCTCTAGACTTTTCGATGTACATGTTCAATTTAATAACTAAATTAATTATCCACGAACTTGAATTAATTGAAGAATGGTATTGAATATTTTTATAAAGTACAATGACTAAATTGAATACGAATAGAAATTTCAAGAATCACATTGAACATATCAAAAGTTTAGGAATTATAGTTAACATTGGGTTAAAGTCCGGAAATCGCATTTAACGAATTAAAACTTTATGGACTACATTTCACATGGGCCAAAGTTGAGAGACAACTTGTGTGATTTTCCCCAAGAAAAGCCTAGATTTTTTAAGTTTGCAGACTTTTGCCTTTTGGTCTTGTATCTTGGAGCTAGATTGGCTGCACATCCCCCTCACAAAATGTATGGTTTTGTAGGTGTGAATCGACCGACGAACGCGCCAAAGCGAGGCTAACGGAAATTGACGCGCACTAAGAAGCGATCGAACTTTCAAACGGCTGGACCCCGCCCAATGGTTTCATGCTCGACCACAGAGCGAACGCACGAAACTTCGATGGAACGTGGGTCCCACGGAACCGTGTCTGATGGAAAGCAAAATGGGAGAAAATTACGCTGCATTAAAATGAAAACACATCAAAAGGAAGTGGAATGCGAATGAGGCTTTTGGTGGAGAGTGAATTATAATGATTGGCAAATTTAAACTATGTTTGTTTCGCGGAAAATATTTTCCGGCGTTTGGATCGCTAGGAAAATGAGTCAACGAAAAGTATTTTTTCAGTAAAACGGAAAATCTATGTTTAGACTCTAGGAAACGATTACCTCTTTAAAAATCATAAATCATTTTTCAAAAATACGACTAAATATATAGTTCTTGCACTAAAAACTCTACGTTTTGGTACGAGAACCCCAATGCTTGTTCCCAGGTCCTTGACAACGGGGCGGGGTCCGTTGAGGCCAAGCTCGAGTCCAAAGAGCGAGGCTCAAAACCCCAGTGCCCATCCACAAAGGCCAAGTCGGGACCTCGATGCTCATGCTCGAATCTCTAACGCCAATGCCCGGGTCCAATAAGGCAGGATCGTGTTATCGAGGTCCGGCCTAGGATCTTGATGCTTAAGCCCAAGTCCTCAACACTCGTGCCGAGGTCCACCAAGGTAAGGATCGAGACCCGAGAGCCCGTGCTCAAGTTCCTGGCACCTAGGTCCATCGAGGTTAGGCTCGGGTCAAGGTCCATCAGGGCTGGATCACGAAACCCAGTGCCCATGCTCTGTTCCCGAGCTACTTATGGTATTTCGAATAATATATATATCTATTTAGAAGCATATTTGTCTTATCAAATAACAGATAATACTTCCCAATTTATTTTTAAGTTACGGTCAAATACCGAAAAACACTATCATTTTCCTTTAAAATAATTTCCCCAAAAAATATTTTTTTATAAATATTATTTTTTTGCGAAATAAATGAGGCGTTGATTGTCCTCCATTTTGTAGATGGTGATTAGCATTTTGTGTAGGTAGAAAGATAGAAAGGAGTCGATGCTTGGAGTAGTCACCGTCCGTAACTAACAAGACCTTGTCTTCATATGCCTCTCCCAAACAAATTTTGTACTCACAAAGATTTATAACTCCACATGGGTCTCCACTGCGTCTCACACAGTCGCAGTAGCCCCGCCACATCATGTATGCTTTAAATTCGACGACCTCCTTGTTTCGATTTAGACTCTGTACGTTTCGCGAAATATATAAATATTTTTAAAATCTTTATTTTTTAAGAAAAGTGATAATATTTTTTTGATATTCGATTGAAATCTGAAAATAAACGGGAAAATATTTTCCATCATTTAATAAAAAAAATTGATTTGATTTTTCTAAATACACATACACATCCGACTGCTAGTGACGTGCACATAAACAGCTCAAGAGCCGGGCATGGGCACTGAAGTCCCGAGCTCAGATCCCGGCTCCCGGCAACGAATATGAGCAGGAGCAAGAGTACGAACACCGGTCCAAGGTCCACATAAGCCGAGCCCGAGAACCCGATGGTCGTGCCTCACCGCCTGGCATCTCAGCCCAGGTCCGTGTCCCCAGCACTCGCGCCTAAGTCCGTCGTGGCCAAGACCGAGCCGGCACCCGAAATTGGGTTCCTGGCGGTCTAGCCTGGTCCTTCGAGGCCGGGCTCGAGACCCGATGCGAGCGCCCGGGTCCCCGTCCGCGCCTAGCCCGTCGAGGCCGAACCCTGGACCCCGGCGCCCGGGGAAAGGACGGGGGCGGAGTGATGATATCACGGTTTGGCTGTCCTTTTCTGGAAATTTCCTCCTTTTTTGTTTTGTTGTGGAGGAGAAAAAGGACACGCTGGTGGGGACACACGTGGGACTTTTCGGGGGTGAAAACCTGAAAAATCAAACGATTCCTCTAGACGAAGACTCGACGGTCAAGCCATCACAACAGATGCCGTCATTTGCGCTGTCAAATCTACGACGGCCTTATCGTTTGGTCATAAAATTTAGGACTAATACCACGAAAAATCCTAAACTGGTACACTTATAATAATTTTACCCCAAATTATTTTTTTAATCATAAAAAACCTCAAACTAATACACTTATGACAATTTTACCCCGAACTATTTTTTTGACCACCAAAAATCCCAAGCTGGTACCCTTGTGACAATTTTACCCCGAATTATTTTTTTGACCACTAAAAACCCCAAACTGGTATACATGTGACAATTTTACCCCGAACTAATTTTTTAATATTATTTTTTATTTTTCGAATTTTTTTAATTAATTTTTTATTTTTTCTTTACTTATTTTTTCTTTTCTCTTTAATTGTCACAAGTGTATCAGTTTAGGGTTTTTCATGGTATGAACCCTAAAATTTATATAAAATGCAATAAAATCTTAAGTTTTTTTTTGTTGGGAATTAAGATTTAGGTTAAAAAATTATGTTTGGATCGAAATAATGCCGTTTTTACCTTACCATTCAAGTTTTAGCTAAGTCAACGCCACGTACGAGAGAAAAAATAATTAAAAAAAATCACATCGGCATTATCCATTAGCTAAGCTAGACGAAGTTAATGGAATGACTCAATTGCAAAAATCTTGAAAGTTTTACGACTTGATTGCACTTTTTTTAAATTTTAGGACTCAATTGGACTTTCGTGATAAATTTTTAAAATTTTTAAGTTCGCGGACTCTTGCCTTTTGGTCATGTATCTTGGAGATTAATTTGCCACACATCCCCGTACAAATTGTATGGATCCGCAGACGTGCTAAAGAGAGGCCGACGGAATTCGACATGCACCGAGCCGATCAAACTTCCAGGCACTTGGACACCGCCCCCGCAGTTTCATGCTCGAGCACAAAGCGTACGGACTTCCATGGAGTATGGACCCGGCGACGAATCTCCACCCGATGGAAAGTAGATTGCGAGCAAATTAAACCCGCGCCGAAACGAAACCACATCGAAACAAACTGAACACGAATGAGACTACAGCGGAGCGCGAAATTGCAGTACCCCTTTCCCTTTCCCTCGCCCTAAAAAAAGCAAACCCTTTCTGAAGAGGTCAAAAGATGAAACTTAGATTGGCAAATTGAATGAGCCGAGAAATTGTCACATCGAATTTGTAGGTGGAGGTCAGCATATAGTTTTGGTTGGTAGATAATGATGTGGACATAGAATGTGAATGGCAGCCGAAGAATACAAGGAGTCAATGCTTGGAGTGGTTGGTCACCGTCCATAGCCAGGAAGCCCTTATCTTCATATGCATCTCCCGCAAGTCACGCACCCCGCAAAACGACATCTCGTTCTGAATTTACGAGACATTTCATTTTGCAAACTCTTTATCTTACCATACCAAGTCAAACCGCACGTCAATGCTCTAAATATTTGTTTCTCGAGGGATATGACAAAAATAATCCCGAACGCGTAATGTTATCCCAAAGGCGGATGCGCTTCTTGAACATGGTAAATATTTGGTCCTTCAGATCGAGCGACAAATCGGATGATATATGGTGGTGTTTGATATGCCGCGGGGTGTTTAAAAGCGGTAGTCGGGCGTGTCCATTTTTTCATCCGCCCGCTTTTTGGGAAAGGAAAAATCCGAAATTAGGGCGGTGCCGGCATGCCCATTGTTATCTGGCGATCCTGCCTAGACGATCCACGCGTAAATTCTTTTTCAGTCCGACGTTCAAACTTAACGGATTTGAAGACGCGTCGGCAGATTTCGTTAATTTAAATTGGCTGAAGGATGACCATTACGCGTTTTTGCATAATCTAGCGACGAAATTGCACATCGAATCGAAGTTCGGGGGATCATTCATATCATATTCCCGTAATTTCTAATTTAGGTAACGATAATATCAACCCGATACGGCGATCTCGCCTCTCGAAATTCGTTCCATGTTATCCGTTGGAAACCCATCGCGTAATCGATAATGGTAATTCCAGACCGGTACATATGCGTCAAAACAAATTGGGGTGCTGTCCGAAAACGAAATACCAAGTCGCGGTTCCCACATTGTCAACGATCGCACTCAGCGATTCGAAGAAATCGAGGCGCGGGGCGTCAAAAGATCAAAGTCGCAATCCACAGGTGCGGACAAAAGGCACGCGTCTGAGTAATCAGTCTCTTTGCAATCGTGATCTTCCAAAATTTCAAGACATGCCAGCGGGGTGGTGACGTGCACGATGACGCCAGGGACTAGAATATTCGATGACGTCTGCGCGGAACTTTTTTGGCGGACACAAATAACCTTTAGATTTTGACGTGACGTGCAATGTAATTCATATATTTTTAATTCATTAAATATAATATTTTAATTTTTGATACATATTTAATTTAATCCCTAAATTATATAGAAATATTTATTATTATCTTTTCAGCACTTCAAGTTCAGTGGCAATATTGTACTTTTTGATACGGTTCAAGGATTAAATTGAACACGTACGAAAAGTCTAGGAATTTTATTGAACAAATTAAAAGTTCGGGGATCACATTGTATATTGAGCTAAAATATAAGAATCATTTGTGTTAGTTTTCCTATTTTATGACAAAGGTTAGAGAGTTCCGGAAGAAAGGGCAGCAGATGCGACAGGAACAGCTCGTCCCTTGAACAGTGTGGATTTGTCAATGAAAATGGTAGGTTAGATAGATGATTTAGAAAGTCCTTTTTCTAAGATCGAGGTCATGCTATTAAGTAAACGGTCCATTTCCCCCTATCCAAAATGGTTTGCTCATAACGTAGAGAAGTTGACATGGTGACAACGGTGTTTCTTAAATTTCTTTATAGCTTAGAAGATATTTTGAAGATGATGGTTCATCCTCGAAACTTTTTGTTTTCATATGCATCGCGATTCGCATCTATCAACTTTCCGACTTACGTGTTTTTTCGGTCACCGAGGGGTGAAAGAATAACCGGCGGGATACCTCCGATCCTTCTAGAGATAATTTGGCGGAGTTAAGAGAAGGTTGTCGATTGGGTGATCGTTTTGGTTCGGTTGGAGAAGCTAGGGAAAGAGGGGAAATGAAAGTGGGTGTCGAACATGTGGGATTTTTTCTTTTTGAGGAGGTAATAAAAATAAAATTTTTAATTTGTATCAGTTTCTTCAGATTTTTTTTTGCGACGAAATACCTTTCGCGGAAAGTCATTCTTCGGCTTTTAATTAAAGGGGACCAGGGTCCTGTGCTAATTCTGGACAGGAATCTAATCGACGATGCAAATCGAAAAGCTACAACTACGAAAATAAAAGTACCGTGTAAGAAAGTAAAATACCGAAGATAGTAAATCCGTTCGATCTGCGCGAGGGACTCTCGTTAGATGTCTTGTGGTATTTATAATGATCCAGTAGTAATTGCGTTAGATGTCTTGTGGTATTTATAATGATCCAGTAGTAATTGCCTTATGTAACAGTTTGAGTTTTGGTGGGCCTTTTGCTTTCTCTCTAATGGCAAACAGAAAACATGCCCTTAATGCCATGAACTTCTTTTGAGTCATCTGGTCTGGATCTTTCACAAGAAGGCCCATTAGATTCAAGCCCAAGGACTCCATGGAAGGCCCATTACGCATAACTGGGCCCAAATCAGAGCCCAGCAAATGTCGCGAGGGTCCGTAACCATCTCTCTCTCTCTCTCCCCCTCTGCTTCGCCATTTCTACTGCTCGGCGCTGCTTCCTCGGCCCTTCCTTCCTCCCTCGCCGGTCTCCGATGGCTCCGCCGAGAATACTCCTCTGCGGCGACGTCCGCGGCCGGCTCGGCCAGCTCTTCAAGCGCGTGTCCTCGGTATCCCTCTCCCTCTCTACGCCTCTCGCGTCGCGCTTCTTCGCTCTAGGGTTTTTTGTGGCCCCCGTCCTCCTCCTCTTAAGCTCGTTCCCCGTGCGGCTCCCAGGTGAGCAAAGCGGCCGGGCCGTTCGACGCGCTGCTCTGCGTGGGCCAGTTCTTCCCCGACGCGCCGGAGCTGCTGGAGGAGCTCGCGGACCACGTGGAGGGCCGGTCGCCGGTCCCGCTCCCGACCTACTTCGTCGGCGACTACGGCATCGGGGCTCCCAAGGTGCTGGCGGCCGCCTCGAGGAGCCACGCTAACTTAGGGTTCAAGATGGACGGTCTGGAGATATGCGAGAATCTGTATTGGTTGAAGGGGAGTGGCAAGTTCACGCTTCACGGTAGTGTTCGTATCTTTTACGGCTGTTTATTAGCTTCACTCTTGGAATTGGATTACGCTACAGAATTGCAACTTACTCATGTCTACACATCGGCTGCAGCTATAGTGTGGAAGAAGAATTAGTCAAACCAGCTTACAGTCGAATACATTTCGCGTGTTTTTGCTAGCATTAATGAGAACTTCTGCCGGAGGCAGCCTTTTGGATATGAGATCACGGGCTGATCACTTGTGGAGCTTAAGCTTCCATTATAACGGGAGACTGGGGGTGTAATGTGTAACTTTTTAGGATGTCCATATCCATGTCATACGTGAAAGATGGTGAATTTGTCAGGTTCTAAGTAATAGCCAAAATCGCGGGTATTTGTTATGCTTGCTGAACTTCTTAATTGGTTCTGGACATATCTGCCTTGTTTGATTGTTTTAAAGGAATCATTTTCACTCGATTGCGTACTGGCTTTGTGATGTTTCAGTCAGACTATGGAAAAGATTTTAGTATATTTATCTCTGATTAGATGTACTTATGTTTAGGGTTATCTGTGGCTTACATATCTGGTAGGCACTCTTTGGATGGTCAACAATTTGGAACATATAGTCAAGATGATGTTGATGCCTTGCGAGCATTAGCTGAGGAACCTGGAGTTGTCGACTTATTCTTAAGATATCCTTGCTGATCATTTTTTTTTTTTTTTTTAAAGTTAAACATATCTTGCTCTGTTTTTGGTTGTGTGACTCTGGTTGGCCTCCTTAATTGGCTTTCACTAATGAGTGGCCGAGTGGTATCACAAATAGAGCTGCAAAGACAGATGTTCCTCCTGGAATATCCGAGGCTTCTGGCAGCGACTCTACTATTGCGGAAATAGTAGCAGAGATTAAACCACGGTAGGCAATATTTTTTTTTTTTTTACTTCGTGAATGTCTTTGTTGGAAATGAACTATTTGTAATTGTTATCATGAGACTGATGTTTTGATTGCTATTCGTGATAGTTACCATATTGCTGGCACTAAGGGCGTATTCTATGCACGTGAACCTTACTCTAATGCTGATGCTGTTCATGTCACTCGCTTTATTGGTCTTGCTCCTGTTGGAAACAAAGAAAAACAGGTCAATTACCCTTCTCTACTTTGCGTCATAGATCATTTGCGTTTGGGAACTTGTATCTGTAGTTTTCGCCTGACAGGCTCAAAATATTTCGGTGTTGCTTCTTGATCTTAATTTTTGTCAGGTAAATCATGTTTATCGAAAAAAAAATCATGTTTATTGGATATTTTAGGTAGGTAGGATGTAGACTGAGTTAGACTGGACATGATTATTTAATTTGATTGTCCTCGACGTTAATCATGCAGTGTGATACTTGTTCTCGAAGGCATGCTTTTATGCATACAAGTAATGGAATGGTGGCTGTTTTATCTTGCTCTATGTTCTCTATGTTGTATATGAGATCTTTTCAGGTGTTAATAGTATGCTTCTTTACGACTAGCTTACTCTAATATGGGAGTTATCTGGTATCCAAACTGCTTTTAGTGCAAATATTTCTCTGTTCTTGTCTGTCTACTAATGTTTCCAATTTCCATTTTGCCCACGTGCATCATAATCTTGTTTTTCTCTCAGAAATTTATCCATGCACTTTCTCCTACTCCGGCATCTACCATGTCTTCCTCTGAGATTAGCATGAAACCTCCAAACACAACCTTGTCTCCATTTACAGCAGTAGAGCAAACTGCTGGTGCAAAGGAAGCAAAAAAGAGGACTGCCGATGATACTAATGACGCACAATATTGGAGATATGATGTTTCCCAAAAACGTCAGAAACATGCAGTTGGCGACAGTGATAAGCTATGTTTTAAGTATTTGTCTTCAGGGTCTTGTCCACGAGGTGAAAAATGCAACTTCCGACATGATATAGATGCGAGGGAGCAATACCGAAGAGGGGTTTGTTTTGATTTTCTTAACAAAGGGAAATGTGAAAGGGGTCCTGACTGCAACTTTAAGCACAGTTTGCAGGAGGAAGAGAAAAATGGTTCTCGAAATGGAAATAGGTCTAGAGGTGCTAATGTTAACAGGTCAGTTTTCTCAATGGGTGCCTTCTGTTTTTTGCTAATAATGTACATTCGTTCAAGTGGAAAGAAATTATTGACCACTGCTTATGTATCCAATTTAAGCACAGTTTGTGATTGAAATTCAGGTCAAAAGAATGCTGGTTTTGTTTATCGAGCCCCAATGTGGAGTCTCATCTGATCATCAGTGTGGGAGAAAGATACTACTGTGCGCTGCCCAAGGGACCATTAGTTGAAGATCACGTGCTTATAATACCTATCGAGCATTCACCAAATACTCTTTCTTTGCCTCCAGAAGCTGAAACAGAGCTTAACAGATTCCAGAACTGCCTGAAGATGTATCACAGGAACCAACAGAAGGAAGCTGTTTTCTTTGAGTGGGTTTCCAAACGTGGGACTCATGCTAATCTTCAGGTATTGTCATAGTGCAAAGAAAATTTGTAACATGTTGCTCGTGGTATTACTTTACCTCCTTCATCCATCTTGTCATTTTATCTCTCTTTCTAAGTGCCAGTTAGTCACTTTCTTTTTCTCAATAGTTTGATTGCATTGCCTGCAGGCTATTCCTGTTCCGTCATCTAGAGCAGCTGCTCTTCAGAGTATATTTAGTTTGGCTGCTGAGAAATTGGGATTTAAATTTAACTCGAGTAAGTCAAAATTTGTCATTGCGCTTGTTTTTCTAGAATTTCATAGTTAGAGAAGGAACTTCAGTGACTATCTTCCTTAATCCTTGGTAGTGTCATGCTATCATGCACTCTTGGGCCTACGGACGACAAATTCACGTTTTTTCTGGCTCGAGAAGTCATAATGTGACTTCAGTACTTTTTTCTGCTTAGTCATCGCCTACGACAGACACTTTATCAGTGTCTCGAGGCCATATAGCTCCAAAGTGAGAAATAAGTGCTCTGGTATTGACCTGTTGATCTGTGCCTCGTGTGTGAGATTGTTATCACCCATGCTGAGTGGCTGAAGGATTGACAGTTCACGAGAATTCTCTATTTTGTTAGAGTGACATGAATTGAGGACAGCTATTGTGTTTGTTGTTTCAACTGCATCTATCATGCTCATATTGCGCTTCTCTTGATTTAGGCACTGATGGTAGAGAGATGGTGAGAACAAAGTTTGACAGTAAGCAGAGTCTCTTTTATGTGGAATTACCTGAAGGAACTGTGCTATCACATACGGTGGAGGACAACGAGACTTTTCCTGCTCAATTTGGACGCGAGGTAATTTACCTGGCATTCTTAATCCATTTACTTTCGTGGGTTTTCATCTTGGCTTACTGTTGGAGTTACGACTTCTAAGTTCAGTTCGGTTTTTCAGTTATGGAAAATGGTATTGATTCTGTCCGTATGTATAATTGATGACAGATGTCAAGAATTTGGATAAAGTGTTCTTTAATTACGTCCATTTCAACTTGAAGGCTGGGACAACTATTGGAGTTTAAATTTAGCGGACTGGAGACTAAGCTTGTAACGTGATGCCTGTGAAAATATGCAGGTGGTGGCAGGTTTGTTGAACGTGGCAGATAAGGCTGATTGGAGGAATTGCGCACTAAGCAAAGAAGAAGAAATCAAATTGGCGGAAGATTTCAAGCGCCGATTCGCGGCATTCGACCCCAATACATGATTGTCGCACTGAGGGTCGACCCCAGTACGTGTCTTCCGTCTTTTCCCTTATTATAATGACCTTGGAATTTCAATACAACCTCAGTGGGATGTTCTGCAAGCAAAAAAAAACATTCACGAAGTCGATTCTTGCTGGGCCACGATCATCTGGTCTCGAGCATTTGCAGAGGGAGTTATTTATTTATCATTTGCAAATGAATGTGGCTAAGGGATGATTCTTGTTGCGGCAACCACTAAGAGACGGACAGAATCTGATGACTTCAGAAAGCTGTTGAGGAGCCAATTTCGCAGATCCTTCAGAAAGAGACTTAGGAAGCGTCCTTTACCTAAAAAATGTGTGCGTCCTTCCTGCCCTTCGTGGAACCTGCTGTTTCTTTCTTGGTCAAAATGAATCCGCAGTTGGATTCTTTTACATATTTCTTTACTTTGATTTTCTTAGTTGCTTGCCCTCTGTTCATGAAAAGGTGCAAAAATTGTATAGGCTCGTTTGGGGCATTAATGCGCGACAGGTAAGGCGATTGTGACGTTCCCAGGTGCTGTTCTTCTTGAGCTCATGCGCTGATTTTTAAACATAAAGCGTTTCGGTAATCGGACAATAAAATATATACAACACGAAAATAAATTGAACATATGTATTTACGCGGTTTAAGTCGACATGTCTTGCTTGAAAGAGAGTGGTATAAGATTTTACTATAGATGAAGCGTGCGATAGAGATTGCAGCCACATTGGATTATTTCTAACTTTTGGTGTTTTACGATCTTCATTTACGTCAAACAACTCACATGATTTTTAGCTCTCACGATTCCTTCACGAAATAAACTGTCTATGATCCTTGCGATTTAAAGTACTCGAAATTAGTTCCCGAAGTGCGTCTGCCCACCAAGGACAAGTCCATAATAGACTTTCCACTTCTAAGTCCTCTTGTCACGGTCAAAGTCCAACCCAACTCCGAACTCCAAAGTCCAAAAGAATTCGGATGCACGTTGCCATACAACGTTGTGGGGGTGAATATTCGTGTCCGAATGCCATGAGTCGATTGTCAAACGACCCTTTTTAATCGTGATCGTGACATGGCGAAGGGCGAATTCCTTTTGGAATCGTTGTTGTTCAAGAATGACGAGACGACCCACTAAAGATGGTCATCGGGGTTTACATGAAGAAGGAGAAGCTAAAAGGTTTCTATTTGGTACTCGTCGATGTTGATCTTCTTATCACGAGCAGATACGTGCACTCGAAATAATCGTGCAAGGAGAGTACGAGAGCTAATGTTCTCGTGTCTGATTAGCTTCATCTAGCTCGATAAAACCCTAGAAACAGATGGAAACCCGCGATTTTTGTAGGACCACCACATCAACACGGTCATGCATCCGGTGATGTCCGACCACGACAGGCCCGCTGATCTGTCGAGCGGGGCACCAATTAGATTAAGCTTGCCAGATTAAGTCTGACAATTATGCTTTTTCCCGATGTGGGCCTAGTCCTTTTCTTCTTGTTTTGTAAATCTAGGAGCACAATGGAAAGATTCAGCTAGAGCACTTGGTACGCAGACAGTGGGATTTGAATAGATGACTCCACCTAGTTAAATTGATCCCTTCTTATATCCAACATGCCTGACCTAATCAATCTCGTACTTCATCTAGCGATAGATTCAGTCCCTACATTAATCTCGGGTCACAACTTTAGGAGAAATTTCATATTTCTATCTAGATATCGATGGAAAATGCTGACTAAGTGCCGGAGAAACACACCACGCTAGCGCTTATGTGGAATACAAAATAAAGATTAGTGTAGGGAACACATTTGTAACAAAAATGAAGTAGGACCTAAATTTTTTTTTGTTGAAAAGTAGATGGACCTAAATTGAGCAGGAGCATCATAAGGGGCCATTTTTGTAATTTCAGCTCAACATTTTATTTGCTTATTATGCGTTAGTGCCACAGTGTCCATAGCTGGTGCTTAGTCAGCGTTCTTAGTTGGAGAAGGAAAAATGAAACAAACAGTACTGAATTAAATTAAATTTGTGCTAAAAGTCTAGGACCACATTAAACAGATTAAAAGTTCAGGGATTAAATTGAACATTAGGCTAAAGTTCAGGGACTATATTAAATAAATTAAAAATTTAGAGATCAAATTGTATATTGGATCAAAGTTCAGAGACTGTTTGTGCCATCTTGTTGTAGGAGAACTCAAGCAAAAGTTTGCAGATTCAGTGCCCGGCATGGAGAGATCCCTTCTGTCTATATATACGTGCACCGCTCGACAACCCTGGTCTTGCATGACCTCGTATTTGAAAAATCTCTGCTAGGGTAAGGTTTTTCCGATGGATGTGGAACATAGCCGAGCCAGCCCGGCCGTCGTCTTGGCCCACTCGAACCAAGAATACCCCATCTCCATCCCCACTGCCGCCGGCCAGCACGGCCAGCCGTTGCCCTCGCCGATATGCGAGAAGTACCTATACCCATGCTTCAAGATCTCGATGATCACCATCTCGGTCTTCGTCGGCACTCTCTTCGTGGTCATACCTGCTCAGGTGATCCCTGAGTTCCGGGTCGAACCGGCCTCCTCATCCGGCTCATTCAACGTCTCCGCCTCTGCGATCTTCCTGCGCTGCGACGTTCAGATCAGTGTCAAGAACCCAAGCGGCTACTTCCGAGTGAAGTACACGCGCCCGAGGGCCACACTCAAGTACGACGGCAAGCGTTTGTCGGGTGCTTCGTTGAATCCGTTCGTGCTGGGAAAAAAGGAGCAAGCGATGGTTGCCGCCGTGTTCGAGTCGAACGTGTCGAACAGTAGAAACAGTTGGCAAGCCATGACTCTGGACTCGAGCATCTCGAGCGGCGAGGTGAGCGTCGACGTCGACCTGGAGGTCGGCAGGAGAATAGGGTTGGGCAAATGGTGGATTAGTGCGCCTGGTTTGACCATCTCATGCGAGGACATGATCTTCAGGTCCCCGTCCTCCTCGGAGGGCCAGGATTGGACCTTGATCACTCCCTCCGAGTCGTGTAGCATTGGCTTCTTTGGTTATATTTAGCAGGAGCGAACCCTACCCGTGGAAAAAAAAAAAAAAAACCAGAAAAAAAGTTTAAAGAATAAAAAATAGAGCGCATTCATACAGCTTCAGTATAAAGAAAGTTCTGCATAAACGACCTTATCCTTCATTGATTAGCGTTTGTTCTGCTTGGAAAGGCTGAGCGATTAGGAAACCAGCATTTCTAATGATTGCATCGAGTGCACTTGAGCATCCGATGCAGCTTAGCTCCTGTGCATGATGCGTTGGATGCATCCAGCAGCGTCTTCATCGAAAAAGCGGTCGACAGGGTGAAGTTTCGTTTGTGTCTGTTGTCCATATTATTCCATGAATTTGGATACTCTCTCAGGTACTTGACTCGGTTTAAGGCATTCTGATCTTGACCCATCACCTCAAAAAAGTTGATGAGTGGCCGAAATGAAGTTGCACGGGGATACACCTCAATCGTTACGATGTAAATCGAGCCAAGTTATTTGTCATAGTTCTTGTAAATAGAGGATGTCTAGATTTCCTTATTCAGGTACAGCAGTTGGATGACCCGTGCATGTTTAGCAGTATCGGTTTGATTTGATCAGAAGGGTAATATATAGAAGTGTGTGATGGATATGAGTTGATTCTCTTCATGTCGACGATTGTAAAAATAAACATAAATGGATTGTTCATGGTATGATGGTTATTTCTCTCTATGTCTCCATGTGGGACTTCAGACAAATGTGGTGTTGTCCAGGATCTTCAGACAAATGAGTGGTCCTCCATTTACACTGCCATATAATAGGTTATATTGGTATCGCTGATTACATTAGTTGCAGTGTATTTAGCTTATACTTTTGAACTAGGGTTTTTAACGCGATAAGAAAGCTGGGTAACTGTTAGAATACACAAAAACGAAGTATGTTCTCAAAAGGGAGATGACCATATATATCAAGGAGACATGTGTTAGTTTCTTCTATAGCCTGTCCATATAGTTTATTGATCATCAAAAAGTTAGATATAGTTGGTCCTTTTCTTTTGTACACATGCCTACAAAGGAGGGGAGATCAGAGTCTGACATCATATGTTGAAAACAAGATTTGCAAATAGCCCCACTGATTATTTATATTATGAATTCATCCGAAGAGATTCAAATCGTTGTGCTTAACATAGCATATTTAATGATTCACTTGTCGGAGGATTTGTTTCCTGTTCCACCGGTGTGGAGCCTCAAGCTACGCCCCCCTTACTCGACCTTTATAGAAGAAGCCCCGCCCTTAACATTTTACATGATAAGTTGATAAGCTCCAGAGCTGTGGAAAGCCAGTCATCATATTCCACTGTAGTTAAGCTTAGATGAAAGAGGAACTTCATTTATCTTCGCGGCTAACTTTTATAGCGGGAAAAGTGTCAGAAAAGTCCTAAACCTATTACATTGATGCCAATTTAGTTCTAAACCTTTCGTTGTTGTACCAATTCAGTCATTTCACCTAATTTTATTTTGGATTTTTTTGATAATGGACATTTTGGTCGGACGACGTGGCACCTTTGGCGATGACGTAGATAAATTTTAATATTTTTTTGAAATTTTTAAATATATAAATTTTGTTTCCTTTCTTCTAGTGACTAGTTCGAGGCCAGGGCCGGCGAGCCCCACCGATTGGCCTCACCAACAACGGCGACGATGAGCCTCGCCCTCGCCAGTGGCTATGAGGTCGTGACCTTCGACCTTGCATCTGCCAGCGGCTGGGTGAGGCATGACCTCGCTAGATCTGGCGAGGTCGGGCCTTGCCCATGGCTGGTAGGGCTTGACCCTTGCTAGCCCAGTGCAAGGCGCCCTTGCGACCATTCGGCGAGGTCGAATGGTCGTGAGGGCGGCCTCGCTAGGCTGGCGAGGGCTCGAGCCTTCGCCAGTGGTTGCGGGCGAGCCTTGTTAGTGGTTGAGCGAGTCTTGCCAGAGGTTGGCGAGCTCCTTGGTCTTCGGCCCGACGATCGGCTAGAGGAAGAAGAAAGGAAAAGAAAAAGAAAAGAAAAGAAAAAAAAAAAAATTTAAAAAATTCAAAAAATATTAAAAGCTTATTAAAAGTTGTCCACGTCATCGTCGGCAGTGCACGTAAGTCGGCCGGCGTTCATGTCAGCAAAATCCCGTTAAAATTAGTCGGAATGACTGAATTGGCACAAAGACAAAAAGTTTAAAACTGAATTAGCACAAAACAAGGTTTAGGATTAAATTGGCACCAATGTAATGGTTTAGGACTTTTGCCCTTTTATAGCATCAGACATTACTTATATCCAAGATTTACAACGGTCTTATGCACACATGTAGTCTCTCTCTCTGTTAATAGCTTAAACTTTAGGTCAAACTTTCTTATGAGGTTTGAAGCTCGACCTGAAAACCCTGTTCCTTCAAATCTTTCATAATAAGATGGTGTAGCGGATGGCCCTGACTTCTGGTTAAGCTTGGTCGGGCCAAGGAGATCGACACAGGTTTTAAAGGCAAATTTTATCCTCGCCGCATGCCAAAAGTGGTCTGGCCAAGCGAGAGATTTGCGTTGAGATTATGACCAAGCAGAAGGATATCAAAATTAAGGGAGAGCGGGCCTAAGATAGGAGGCTCACATGTCAAGAGGCGATTTATTGAGGTGCATGTACAAGGATGACGGAGGGAAGAGGTCCTCCATCGGGAATGTAGTGTAAAGTTGAGTAATTAATACATATCCTAGTTGTTTCATAAATTATTAACTTAAACTTTTAAGTATTGTTAACGGGTTCGGATTTGGACTTTCTCTTGACGATCTTCCGATGTGAAGGTGTCAGGGTTCCACTACGCGTCCTAACAATAAGGCTACCAAAGAAAATCATCCATACTCCCAGGATTTTCTGTTGCATTTGCGACAATATCGTCTCCTTTCCATTGCATCTTCCCTTAATAAACCCTGTGTTGGATTTAGCATGTAAAAGTATTTCGAAATTTCGTATCTTGTTTTGAAAAAATCTCGCCAATTTTCAGCGAAACATTAATATGAAATAGCCATAACATCTCAAAAACCAGAGTAAATCAAAAGCTAGAAGTCACTCTTAACATCCATCCATGAACATGGTGAGAACCCTAGCAAAAGGGCAAAGTTTTTTTGCTCTCTCTACATCATCTCTTACGCACTGTGAATACTTTTTGTATCTTTACCTTTTAGTGAATATTCTGAGACTCATTATTGTTCCGCTTAACGCAACGTGTGGGCACAATCGCATTTTAATGCTAGCTAGCTACTACTTAAACTCATATTCAACTGAGATTAATTGTATGATGAGTGGGGATCTATGCAACAAAGAGGTAAGCACTTGTACTATCGCGGATTACAATGGAGGGTGCGATGCTTGCGTTTGGGCCACTCATACGGATACTCTTTCGTCGTGCTTTGCTGGCTTAAGACCACGGGATGATGTAAGTGGGTTTTCACATAGCCAAATGCGTCTAGGGGTGTGTAAAAGAATCGGGAACCGCTCAGACTGCCCAGAATTGGATCGGAACGGTGGTTCCCGTAGGGACCTGTCCGGCTCTTGGTTCTAGGCATAGAATCGCCACCCACTCACCCGGACCGGATCGGACTGGTAATATATATACACATAATTTTTAAGAAAAATTTCCAGCCAAAAAAAGAAAAGGAAATATTTTAAGAAAAATGAAAACCTCAAGATCATTAATATGAATTTGAACACTTATCAACCGAGTGTTCGTCTTGTCTCACTTTCACTTTATTTGAGTCATCTCTTTATCTCTTAGTCATGGTCTTGACTTTCAAGCTCAATGCCCATCAACTCATGGCCTTGACTCTCACTGCCAACACCTTAAGGCCCTGCCTCTAGCCATTCATCGCCTTTCTCTCTCGCTCTTGGTCACCTCCATTTGTGTGAAACTTGGTGGGATTGGTTCCATGGACCCACCCAGGAACCGGGCTAGACCGGCGGTCCAGTTCTTGGGTGAATCCATGGCATCAACAGGTGAATTCCGATTCCAATTTTTCGAAATTGGTCCTTAATGGGTGGTTCCCGGTTTCATGGTGGGAACTGCCCATCCTGCGGTCCGGTTCCCAGGAGGGTCCATAGAGCCAAAGGGTGGATTCCGGTTCCAATTTTTTGGAATTAGTTCTTAATTCCAAATGTATGTGTGTATATATCGATAAATAGGTTATTTCACCAAATATACATGGGGATAATCCTATCAAATTGAGATAAGCATATTGTATCCCGATGGAAACTCCTAAATACTGGGAGCTTCAACTCAATTTGTGAAGATTTACTAATCCAGATTTGGAGGCACAAAATGATCCCAGTCCACATCCCGATCTGCCCCGTCTCGCCTCGTGCCGCTCCGTTCCCCTCCCCAGCAGCACTGGAGATGAGTGGCGCCGGTAGTTTTTGGTTCACAAAGCGGTGGGAGAGAGTAGAGAGAATTGAATCGTACTTTTCCGTGCAGACAAGGATCGTAGATATTTTTATGAGCAATACATTAAATAAAAACGTGGTGTAAACCCGACGGTGATTATAGGAGATGAAAACAAGAGGCTGGAAATAGTCCATATTGAAATACAGTCCAAATTTTTGCACCATTTCAACCGCCTTATAATGATGATTATCCTCAACCGTAGATCAAACAATAGCTAATGTTTGAACTGTTGAGCATTGATTGTGAAAGGGGCTAAAGGAAAACCTCATCCTTTGAACTAACTTTTAGAGTAAGAAAGGCCCAAGATCACCCAACACTGGTATCAGAACTCAGGTTGCCAACAAGTCTGGACCCAATAGTCACACGGGAGAGATACGGGTTGTCATTGCTCTGACTTAGGGCTTGATGTGTGAGGAGGAAATCGTTGATGTTGTCACACATCGATTGTGGAATATGCTAGTGATCGGTTTATAAGTGTAAGGGAAAGTCTCGCTCTTGAGCCAACTTTTATGATGAGAGAGGCCCAAGACCGTCCGTCAAGAACTCTTACATATATACTCTCAATTACTAGTTCTTGTTTGGTCCATTTGACTGGTCATTACTTGCCGTCTACTACACCATGTTCGTCATTCTGGAGTGTTTCCCTGAAGAACCCTAGAAATTAACAGATATTTTTTTGTGCATACGTCTGCGTAACTAGAAAGATAGACTCGTGTAGAAACTTTGTGGGCAGTGACTCACTGGGACATTAGAAAAATAGAAGGTTAGTCATTTCCACTAAGTGACTCATTTATATATTTGGCACGTCGCTGCTATGCTCTGCTTTCATGCATGATTGCGGATATCTTTTGGTCTAAAACATCTGATACGAGCAGACCTGAATGCTCCAGCGATTCGTAGTTCGAATTATATAATCGATAAGTGGCAAAAAGAAGCAGCTTCCACCTTCCCCAGCGCACCACAAATGTAAAATCTGATGCATGCTTCTTCGTTTCGTAGCATAAAAGAGAAAAATATGGCATGCTATCTTCATCGGTCTTTTTGAGATGCCAATTGCGCCTCTCTGTCGATTTCGGAGAAGACAAACTTGAAGCGTTTCACGTCGTTCGTTGACGTGATTGGACCATGATTTTCTCGAATATGTTATTTGCATGGTTTAGTTTTTGGATTGGATAAATCGCTTAACCACAGGATATCTCTAAAGTTTGCGAGGTGACGCACAGATCACACTATTCCGTGCTGATAAATCCGTGAAAGTATTGGTAATCGAACTTGGACTGTCAACTTGTCTAGTGCGTAATTCGTTTGTTAGTTGCCGGCGGGTATTTATTTGCACTTCCAATGTTACCGACTGCTTCAAATTAAAACCACCAGCGTTTATTTTTATAGCTTACTTACGTGTTAAAGTGTATTAACTTTTTTGATGAATAATTAACCAATTTTTCTCCCATTTTGTTGCCAATATAGCAAATATTATTTGAGTCATTTGCCAATATTTATTTGATTATTTTAGAATTACCAATTTTTGTCATAGTTTCCTAACATTTATTTTCAAAGTTGACCGGCGTGCTAAAGTCATTAAATTTTAGACAAAATTACCAACTATAATTCGGGTGTTTCGGCAATTTATCTCCGATAGAGTTACTAATTAATTTTAATGATGCAAACAGTCACTTACCATTTCGGTTGTTTTGAAAACTTTTCCCATCATTTACCATGCGTTTGTGAAGATTATCTACGTGTTCGAGTTACAAATCTTATTAATCTTATAATAGATCAAGAGTTTTTTTGCGAAACAAATTATAAAAATAGTAAAATAAGGAAAGTCAAATACGATACTTTATCTGTTTTTTTAGAATGGTTATAACGGGATCCACAAAAAATTTATTCTTATCAAAGAAACACACACTCAATATATAATAATTATCAGACCAAAAAAAATACACACACACATATAGACTTTATTTGTTAATATTGATAAAAATGTCGAAAGTACTTCTGGAAATAACTTTTCAAGGTGTACGGATCATCCCAATTCATTATATTCTAACTATAATCACGATTTTAATGTGATCTTCTGTATTATCTATTAATTAGAGCAATCATATATATATATTAGCAGTGTTGAATTTTCTTTGATCTTAACTGTAGCCTTATTACTGTCAAGGGGAACGTCGAACGTGGGAAAGGGTGTGTGGATTTGAAATCAATAACAATGATAGGTGGGGAATAATCATAACTTTCTTTTTTTTTGACCTTTGGGCATAATCATAACTTTCCCAAGTTAAACAAGAGTATTACACATCCATTTAAGGGGTGGAGACCAATTTCAAAAGTTGGCATTAAATAACTTCAAAGATAGATATGGTGTGTAAATCTCTTCAGTGATTTACAAACCCAAAGCATCCATTTTTTTCCCACTTTTCCAAGCCATTTTATCTTAGTTCTTATGATGGAATATAGTATCAAAGAATCTAAAGAGCAAGCCATACCGAGCATAGATAAGTGTGGCCAAAGTTAATGGGAGAGAACAAACTGGTGCGTGTGATCTTCACAAGCGAGTCTGTCGCCATCTGACAAATTGGATCTGGCGTTGGACTTATAATCATGGGTTAGATGGAATTTCTGTAGATCAAGCCATCATGCACTTCGAGCCCTTCCATTCACAATCAACTGGGCTAGAGGTGATAGATGGCTGGTTTGGGCCGGGCTGGCCTTCAAATTGGCCTAACCCCTTGTCTAGGTCGGTTCTTCGACAATCGTTTTTCAGTTTGGGTGGACTTGGCTCGGTTCGATCCGGTCCGGGTAGGGTTGGCCCTTATAAGTTATAATAAGGGGTATCAACCGGCCGGTTTGGGTATTTTTTTACACCCCTGGTTATAACTAATGTGTCTTTGTTTAGAGGCGACTGTGGTGGTGCCAGGGGCGTAGGGGATGGGAAGACTAGGATTAGGTCTGGGCTTTTGGAGGTGAACTACTTGAGAGATAATAGGCATTTTGGTCATTTTGGGCTACAGAAGATCCATATCCTTTAACTCTATGTAGCCATTGCTTGCTAGTTCAAGATTCGGTTGCTGCTATTTTTGTATCGTACAAAAACTCGTGTATTGCAATCCGTAATTTCTTATATAGTATACATGATTAATTGAGTATAAGGAAACGACTATCGTCACTTACAAATCATCATTTACAAAATCGCCAGTAGAATTTATCTATTTTCACATAGAGTGCACTAAATTATGAGCTCGAACACTGGGGAGGTGTTGGCTTAGATGGCAAGAGAATTTGCTCATCTTATCCTGTAGTATACTGTAAGAGGAAAGTACGCCTTTTAAGATCGCCCGGATAGATCAGACAAGGTCCACGAAAGCTGGCTTTGACACCACTTGGTTGCTTAAACAACATAAAACGTAAAATGCAGGAACCCACCACGCGCCTAAGCCGAGCTGCCGACCGGAGCTCAAAACGACATGGACCGTCACTTCACCACGCCCCAAACCCAACACCAGGCTCTTAATGGAGAACTCGTTCGCCCTGGGCAAGGCGGAGTGAAAATTAGCTCGAACATTCATGTGGCTTGCGGCTTGCTGAACGAAAGGACTGACCTTGGCGTGGGCCAAAGGAGCGGAGTCCCAGTAAATGGTGGCTTTCGTGTTGATGTACTTCACTGGGACAAGTTTGCTCGGGTTCTCGACGGAGAAGATGAGGGTCCATTCGGCAGGGATGCGGGAGGTGGAGACGTTGAAGTAAGAGAGCGATGAGGCCGGGTCGAGGGTGAACATTGGGGACATGGTCGCGGGTATGGCTAGGAAGATGATGATGGGGAAGCACAGGGACAGTGTCACAGTTACGAGGCACGGTTTGATCACCTTGCGACACCAACGAGAATGGTGGTGGGTCTCATGCTCGACCACGGGAATGGAGGACACGGTTTGCTGCATGACTTGGCTTTGTACTTTGTTCTGCAGACGGCAGGCTCCAGTTGGGGTTCCTAACTTGGGAGCACCTCTGGGTTCTCGGTCTGATATTTGAGAATGGGGGAAGCTTTTTATATGGTCTTCCCCCTCGAAGGAGAAGTAGGTGTCGGATGATTCAAGGCACAAACTTGTGCGTGTGATCTTCCCCAGCGAGTCTCACCGTCTGACCGATTGAATCTGGTGTTGCACTTATAATCGTGGGTTAGAATGGAATTTCTGTTGATCAAGCCATTGTCCACTTTGAGCCCAAGCCCAAGGAACAGCCCTTCCATTCACAATCAACTGGGCTAGAGGTGATCGGTGGCTGGTTTGGGCCGGGCTGGTCTTCAAATTGGGGCCTAATCCATTGTCCAGGTCTGTTCATCGACCATCGTTTTTCAGGTTGGGTAGGGTCGGCTCAGCTTGATCCAGTCCCGGTAGGGTTAGCCCTTATAAGTTATAACTAGGGGTTGCTCAGCTCGATCCAATCCCGGTAGGGTTAGTCCTTATAAGTTATAACTAGAGGTATCAACAGGCCGATTCGGGTACTTTTTACACCCTTTATAAGTAATGCGTCTTTGTCTAGAGGTAACTACGGTGGTGCCATAGGCGTATGGGATGGGAAGACTAGGATTAGGTCTGGGTTTTCGGAGGTGAATTACTTGAGAGATAAGAGGCATTTTGGGGTAATTTACTATAGTCCTACTACAGAAGATCCATATCCTTTAACTCTATGTATCCATTGCTTGCTAGTTCAAGATTCGGTTGCTGCTATTCTTGTATCATACATAAAACTCGTGTATTGCAATCCTTAGTTTCTTATATATTATACATGATTAATTAAGCATAAGGAAACGACTATGGTCACTTACAAAATCATCATTTACAAAATCGCTAGTAGTATTTATCAATTTTCACATAAAGTGCACTAAATCATAAGCTCGAACACTAAGGAGGTGTTGGATTAGATGACGAGATTTGCTCATCTTATCTTGTATGTAGTAGACTCTATGAGGAAAGCGTGCCTTCTAGGATTTCCTGGGTAGATCAGGCACGGTACACGAAAGCTGACTTTGACACCACCTAGTTGCTTAAACCAACATAAACAAATAATTATAAGCCCCAACTTCAGTATCTATATATAACCGAAGAGCCCAAGAACACAGTAGCTTGTTCCGACGAGCAACGTCAGACCACCACCGTCAGATTCAGCAGTAAAGATCACGTCGTTGCATGTGACAGATACGTCAAATGCAGGAACCCACCATGCGCCTAAGCCGATCCTCCGACCAGAGCTCAAAACGACATCGACCCTCACTTCGCCACGCTCCAAACCAGACCCCAGACTAGTAATAGACAACTCGTTCGCCCTGGGCAAGTCGGAGCGACAATGAGCTCGAACATTCGTGTGGCTCGCAGCATTTTGAACGAAAGGACCGAACTTGGCGTGAGCCAAAGGTGCGGAGTCCATGAAGATGGTGGCCTTCGTGCGGGTGTACTTAACCGGGACAAGTTTGCTTGGGTTCTCGACGGAGAAGACGAGGGTCCATTCGGTGGCGATGCGAGAGTCGGAGATGTTGAAGGAAGGGAGCGACGAGGCCGGGTCGAGGGTGAACGTCGGGGACATGGTCGCGGGTATGGCTAGGAAGATGATGACGGGGAAGCAGAGACACATCGTCACGATGACGAGGCACGGTTTGATCACCTTGGGAGACCAGCGAGAGCGGTGGCTGGTCTCTTGCTCGATCGCGGGGATGGAGGGCATGGTTTGCATTCGTACCCAGTTCTGCAGAACTTGGGAGCAGCTGTGGCTTTTTGGTATGAGCTTGATGGTGGGGGAAGGCTCTTACACATGTCTTCCTTTTTTTATAGGTGTCGGCTGCGTCCCCTGATTCTAACTTAGACGTGCAGAGAAACAACCGGCGTCAAGATCGAAAAAGCCCCAGAGGACGGATCATTCGGCCACAACGTTTTTTCTTCCGAAATTTCCAATGGAAAGCAGATCTGTGTGTGGGATGGGATTCATGCCGTCGTGTTGGTAAAGTTGACCGTGTAATTGGAAAAATGGTCAATTACGAAACTTACTATGAAAAAGACGGAGAGGGTGCTAAAAGAAAACGTCGATTGCGAACTCACGCTTTTTTCTTATTTTAGTGTTTGTTTTCCTTCTTTTAGGATGTTCAACTCCAATAATAATCGCGATTTCATCTCGAGTCCGATGACCCCAATTGACTTTGGTTGCCAACTTGCTATTTTTCTTGGAACGTCTTGCACGTTCAATGGAGATTCTTGACAGAAAGTCAATGTTGCGTAATGCACTCCGCGCGTGGGTGGCGACACATGCAATCCGCATACCGTGTAAGAATTATAATTTGTTTAAGAAGACCAAAAGTCACTAATCTCCTTACATTATAATACATGGTTTCCAATTTTTTTTCTCTTAAATCGCGGTTTTGATTATCTATGATGCGTATCAATTCCACACAACGGCGCCGGTCTCGCCCAGTTGAAGCGCGAAAGGAATGTAGATTAAACTTCTATAATTAAGCTTACATGGAGAGTTGTGATCGATGGTCATCTTACGAAGATTGTACTGATATTCATCCGCACCTCCAATATTACCAATTCCTTCAAGAATCACCAAAATTTATTTCCGTAACTTACTGACGTATTAAAGTCACTAACTTTTTACAAAAAAATGAATTACCATTGGAATGATTAACCAATTTTCCTTGTATCAACTAATTTTATGTTCACAAATATTATTCGAGTCGCTTGGCAACTTTTATTTTATTATTTTGGAATTGCTGAGTATTATCATAGTTTACTAACATTTATTACCAAAGTTTACCATTATGGTATGGTAACTAAATTTTCTACAAAATTACCAACTGTTATTTGCCTGATCTGACTAATCTTTCTTTGATCGAGCAGCCAACTAATGTTAATCATAAAAGCTCTTATTTCAAGTCAGTTACCACCTTGGAATTTCGGTTGTTTTGAGAACTATTCCCATCATTGGGATTCTCCCCCTCAACTACCGCAGCATGTCTCCTTTGACTCCCACCGCCTCCAGCCAATTTCTCTTGCCTGCTTGATGTCGATCGCACCAGGTAAGTAATAGAAGGCAAAGAAAAGAGAATGGAAAACGAAAAACGGAAACTTGCTCACCAGCTATACGGTTAGGTGATCCATAGGGGTGGTTGGTTCTTGATCCAATTCCCAATTCGGTTCCAAGGTGGAACCGGAAACCGGACTGAGAGGATTGCTTCCCAAAATTGAGAACCGGGGATTGAATTGGACTGGTGGTTCAGTTCAATGGAACTGATTATTTTTTTTTCTACTACTTGAAATTATCTTTTTGTGTTAAATTAAGTGATATGTATGCAATGATCCTTAAATTGAAAAGACGAATCAAAAAATGTGTTTCACTTAGGGTTTAGTTCACATTTTATAAATTTTTTTGAAGAAATAAAAAATATATATAGTTGGTCTAGTTTGGCCCGGTTCCACTTTTAGGAACCAGGAACAGGACTGACGTTCTCAGGAACCTAACCAAACCGGTTGGTCTAATCCGGTCCGGGCGGTTTTTAATTTGGGCAATCCGTTTTGCACACCCCTAATGATCCATGCTTGGAGCGCAAGATTTAACATAACCAAGTGATCTAGCAAATTATTAGTGGAAACAATAATAATTAGTTCGAATAACAATTCACGCCATTCTTTTGTGTATCACATTTGTGCGGCAAGACTTAAATTGACACATAAAGGCAGAATTATAAGGGCGATGCGGATCCATGTTCACCGGACACGACCCAAGAGGAAAGGAAAGTACCAAAAAAAGTCATAAATTTATTACATTGATATCAATTTTGTCATATACTTTTTAATTGGACCCAAAAATTATAAAATAAAAATTGTATTAAAAATATTCACGTTAGCACCGGCTGCGTCATGTAGGTCGGCCAGCCCACGTCAATAATTTCCGGACAAAATTAGCACCGACGTGAAAAGGTGTAGCATTAGGTTTAAAACTGAATTAGTACAAATGCAATAAGTCTAATTGGTAGACAAACGATGGGTCAAGCGAGATCCTTGTCTGCGCTTTCGAGAAATTTCAGCTACCTCGGAAAAGAAAGCATATGTCGGATAAAAAACAATTGCCATCTAATTCTTGCTCGATGCAATACGCATCACGTGGACCGACTTCCAGTCTCTTTCCTCGAAGGCAGTCGTTTGGAGAAGGGTCGTGTGTGACTTTCGCCTCCAACGGTGATGACCAAGATTTCATTTTCACCGAATTTGGGGTCGTTACTTTGTTCCCATTATCGAAACGTTTGGCGGCGACCAAGCCCACGCGCATATCTGACTTGAAAAAAAAGTTACAAATTTGTTTTTTAGTTATGACGATTGCGACATATTTATTTGAAATTTTTTTGTGACAAAATATTCCAAAGTATGTCCGATGGGACATATTTACTGTCAACTTATAAAAAACTCCAAATTGATATTTATACGACACAATTACCTTCTGTCAATATTCCATTAAATAATTTTTCAGCCAAAACAACGTAGTTATGTGGGTGTCAAGTCAACACTATTTGTTTTCTAGAATCAATGTTAGTATATTATTAACGGTTTCCATTTACAGAACTTTGATGAAGGGTAAGTGTGTCACGTAGATACAAGTTTAGGATTTTTTGTGACACGGAAAAAAGTTTAGGTATAAGCGTCATAATAGAAATAGTTTAGAGTTTTTGGTGGTTTTTGTACTAATAGAAATTATAATCACAGTGAGAGGTTAACATCGCTAAAATTCCTAGTATCTCCATGTCATATTTATTTCGAATTAATTTTCGTGTTACAAAAACATTCCAAACTAGTAGGCCCTTGCCATATTTACCCATAAACTAAAATATCTTAAACTGGTATACGCATGTCGCATTTATCTCCAAACTCATTTCCATATCACAAAAAATCGCATATCACCAAAAATCTTAGATTGCTTAATCCACTAGAATTTGCTAATTTTGCCCTTGGAGCTCCAAATTTTGAAAAATCTATCAAAATTTCTAATTTCCTGCGACAAAAAAATTAGTTTGGGGTGACTGTGACACAATTGTACCGGTTTAGGATTATTTTGTAATACGAAAATTAGTTTAGGATAAACATGACATGTTGTATTGCTTTAAAATTTTCTGTTGTATTAATCCTTATAATATTAATACTAATCATAATTATGATAAAACTTCTAACTCCTTGATCACCAGTTCGAGGACGGCGGTGTCTCCTCCTCCACCAGCGGAGAGATCACTCCCCACTTGCCATGGTAAAGTCGATGAATGGACCCTTCAAGTTGCTTCTCTTAATTCCCACTTCTATCTGCTTGTGAATCACCATCATCCCCTTTTCCGAAATTTCTGAATTCATTTCTCCGTCCATCGTTTTGTGACGTTTCTGCTTTTATATATACAATGAAGGCTCAAAGACCAATCACCAGTCACTGTGCCAATCTCGTGGTACCCGACACTGTCTGTGTTCACGCTCGCGATTGGACTCGTCATCACGGCTTCTTTGTTCATGTAAGGCTCCCATCTGATCCCGAAGCCCTCTCGCCCAAAATGGTTCTTTTCTTTTTCCGGGCGTACTTGCATTGAGGTCTTTGCTGTTCAGATCAAATGATAACACTTTTTACGAGTCAAGTGTTTTCTTGAGTTGATGCTATCAACGATTAGAGAGTTATGGCATATTGGGTTGATTGAAGGTGATAAGGGTTTCGTCATATGCCCCTTTTTGGAGGAGCAGTTTTGATACTCTAATTTGGGACGTAAAATTCTAGAAAGAGGGGCCTTTTGATATCTGCAAGTGAGTCTCCATTTACTTGCACGTTTGAGGGAGTGGCACTTACTGTGCTTAATCTTCGAGCCGATCATTTCTCCAGCAAGGGTCGACGATATCGGTCTTGTTGGCTAGTTTTCTTGAAGCCATTGGATGGTAGCATTAAGCCACTCTCCGGGAAGAAGGGTGAATTGGAATGCCGGTTGGTCTTTTACGGGTCAAACTAATTGCGGCTTTTAAAGATCAGTCAAATGATTATTATTTTTGAGTTGGTGAGGGAACTGGTATTTCTTTCCTTTTCCTAGAGGGGGAAAATTATGAGTTGCTATTTTCATTTTCCATGGATATGAAATGGAAGGGTTTTGTATCACATATCAAACGCTCAGATTCCTTCATGCAAATTGCAAGATGCAATTTATAACATTTCTATTGTTTGTCTAACTTGGTAATAGTTACCTGATGCCTCAATCTTCGCATTTACTGTCTTTGTTAGTTATAGGATTCTTCAGAACTTGAGCAAACAAGGCTATTTGTTCCGAGCCTCAAGCATCATTTATCGGGTAACTGTGGTGGTGTCTTATTCGTTTTATTTGAAGGCATAGAAATGGATGTGAGAAAGTCCCGTAAAAGGAATGTAGCACAGAGTGAGCAAACATATCCTATAGGGTTCCTTCAAGGCAGTGGAGGCAAATTGGTATCTAGATATAGATGTGAACTTGCGAGAAGGTCCCTCAGTAAGGTCTGTGCATATTGGTGCAAAGCCTGGTTTTGGGTTCCCGTGTGTGACGTGTTTAAGGTTATTTGCCACAGGCTTAAGTTGAACTAGTTGTTGCAATTTCAATGGCATATGGTGTAGCTGTTTTCCCTCATGCACAAGTGAAGAATTCCGTGATCTTGACGAGGGTCTGTGTTGCATGGTTCTTACTGCAAAGGTATTTAAACTAGACATTTTCTTTATGGATGGTCTGGCATATCTTCGTTTCAATGATAGTACACCGTAATTTGCTGAACTTCACGCATAGGTATTGCATTGTTATCACGATTATTTAGTAATTGGATCGGTTTATGCTAGAAACTTTCATATCGTTAATCAGTATACAGTTGTAAACATGCTTTCTTGTGTTTGAAGCAATGAAGCAACTTTTTCTAGGCGAAGTCGTAGCTTAGCCAAGGAGCTTTTTACAGGAGCAGTGGCATCCATCTTCCTGGTATTTCTCTTCATCTATGGTCTTATCATGCTGAATAAATTGGTTGCTCTTTCCAGATTGCTTCTATTTTTTCATATCCTATTCTCACTTACAGTCCTCAGCTTCAGTTAATTCATTCTAAATAGCCATTACGTTATCTTCTTCCGTGATCCTTCCGTCAATGGATTCTCTTATTATACTCAAGCGAGCCATCTTTTTTTCTTTTCAATTGAATTAGCTGGTTAGGTCAAAGCTTGACTAGAATAATAATCGAGTAATACGCTGGAACTACTAGTGCACAAAAAAATTAACGTGAACTTATTGCTGATAACATGTTTTGCTTTTGGTGCAGGGTTTTGGGTTGTTGTTCTTACTCCTCTCTTGTGCCGTTTACGCGTGATTCTAAGCTCTGTAGCTCTTACGCAACTTAAATTCTGCAACAGATAGGTGACTTTCCTGAATCAGACAATCTTGCATGATTTGATGGTTTGAAAGTAGGAAGTTGCCATAGAAGAGGGAGAGCCTACTTATTTATAAATTTTGCTGTACGTTGATGGCTGTTGTCTTTCTTGCTGAAATATGCTTGGTGTTAATTTGCTTCGTTCTGTTGATTCTCGATGTGCAGCCCCTTTATATTCTGATCTAATATGGAAATTTGCGCAAAATTTCCGATGATTCGATACCCCTCTTAATCCCGGTTATATGTATCAGCGAATGGTTTTTTTAATTTGTTATGGGCATGAATTGGGACATGATCTGATATATAGAATGTGGAAGATGAGTAGTTGGAGGATCCACATTAGCTGAGTTTGAGAAGCCCTCTTAAGTCTCCACTATGCACGAGGTCTTGTAAAACGCCACTCTCATTCTCATCCATAAGACATACTGTGCTTGAATGCACACGTACGTGTTCATGGAACCAAATGCCCATGAATCGTGATCAATTGCCGGTCTCCATGACAAACTGTGCACAAACACGGCATACGACTCGAAAGTTCGAGAATCCCACTCTCTTGGCCGAGATATCAAACACATTTTGAGCTCTTTCACTCACTTTGAAACATTGTATAAGGTGGAATTGGTTTTGAACAGAAATGAAAAGGTGGAATTAATCAGAAAACTATGTTTAGTATAGTTGGATTTTTGGTCGCCGAGAAGACAAAAACGAAACACCATAAAAGGCGGAATTAATTGAAAAAGGATCAAAATCCTTAGCCAAGAAAAGGAGGAGGAAGAAAAACTATAGAAATATAAGCGTTGGGCCGAGGGAGGTCCATTTTGGCTCAAGATAAAGAACAACTCCAATGAATGCATGAGGCCCATGGAATAAAGAAACAATTAATTTTTCGTCTTTTTTATATATATTTTTATTTTTGACTAATTTTATAAATACGAACTAAAAAGAGGAAAGCTAATCCGGATTATGAACCTCATATTTGAATCATTTAGTTCTTACAATCTTGATGATCAATCATGACTTTTCACGTACACTCTGTTATAGGAGCTTAATCTATATTTCTTTTACGCTTTAGTTATACGAAACCCACGCATTGCATTAACTTAATAAGTATGACAAATAATCAAAACCACTATTTAAGGAATTTTTTTTAAAGATTTATAAATTATCTTATAACGAAATTCATAACTTTTCGTATTTATTCTCTCAAGCAATTTTATAATCCTTATATGATATATAGATTGCATGTATCGAGAAAGCTACACAGATAATGCATTTCTCAATAATAATTAGTGTTTCCAATTACCATTTTTCCCACGTGCATCGTCCTTTTCTTTTTCTCTCGGAAATTTATCAATGCACTTTCTCCTACTCCGGCATCTACGATGTCTTCCACTGAGATAAGGATGAAGCCTCCGAAGACAACCTTGTCTCCATTTACATCGGTAGAGGAAACTGCTGGCGCAAAGGAATCAGGAAAGAGGACTGCCGATGATACCGAAGATGCATGCACAATCTTGGAGATATGATGTCTCCGAACAACAGCAGAAGCATGCAGCTGGTGATGGTGATAAGCTATGTTTCAAGTACCTGTCTTCCGGGTCTTGTCCACGAGGTGAAAAATGCAACTTCCGACATGATATAGATGCAAGGGAACAATACCAAAGAGGTGTTTGTCTGATTTTCTTAACAAAGGGAAACGTGGAAGGGGTCCTGACTGCAACTTTAGTCGCAGTTTGCAGGAGGATGATGAAAGCGGTTCTCGGAAAGGAAATAGGTCTAGAGTTGCTCATGTTAAGAGGCCAGTTTCCTCGATGGGTGCCTTCTGTGTTTTGTAATAATTTTCATTGGTTCAAGTGGAATGAAATTTTTTACCGCTGCCTATAAATTCCATTCTAAGCTCAGTTGTGATTGAAGTAGAGGTGAAAAATATGCTGGTTTTGCTTATAGAGCCCAAATGTGGTGTCTCATCTGATCATCAGTGTAGGAGAAAGATACTACTGTGCTGCCCTAGGGACCATTAGTTGAAAGATCGCATGCTGATAATAACTATCGAACATTCACCAACACTCTTTTCTGCCTCCAGAACCTGAAACAGAACTCAACAGATTTCAGAAGCGCCTGAAGACGTATCACAAGAACCTTTGGAAGGAAGTCGTTTTCTTTGAGTGGCTCTCCAAACGTGGGACTCATGCTAATCTTCAGGTATTGTCATAGTGCAAAGAAAATTTGTAACATGCTGCTCATGGTAAATACTCTTTCTAAGGGCCAGTTGGTCACTTTCTTGCTCTCAGCAGTTTGATTGCATTGGCTGCAGGCTATTCCTGTTCCATCACATAGAGCAGGTGCTTTTGAGAGTATATTTAGCTTGGCTGCTGAGAAGTTGGGATTTCAGTTTATTTGCTCGAGTAAGTCAAATTTGTCATTTCTCTTATTTTTTTTGGAGTTTCATAGTAGGAAAAGAAATTTCAGTGACCATCTGCCTTAATCCTTGGCATCACTATCATGCACTTTTAGGGCTTACAGACAACATATTTGTGTCTTCCTTAGCTGCACTAGCCATAGTGTGACTTCCTCATTCACAAACTACGCATTTTTTATGCTGTCGAATCGTCTCTTTCCAAGGGAATCAGAGTGAAGGAGAATGTGCGTAATCATATTCTAAGGGGAGATCCTTTCGAAAACATTTCTTTTGAAATACGAAGAATAGTTATCATGTTTACAAGCATTATCACTCCAATTAAATGGATTCGATCCCCTAATCCCATTCGAGCATTGCTCCAGCCTATTAGTTAGTGAAAGATCAAACAAGAGGCCCCCAAAACATGCCTCACTCGCTTGGCTGAACGGAGCCTAAAAAGCAGAAAGCTAACAAAGACTTGCTGCCCATGGCTGTGTTTTTTTTTTTTTTACTCGTTTGATTGATTCCCATAGGAGAAAGGATGCTTTAATCTCTACACTCTCTTCTGTTTTGCGTGTCAACAGCTTCGGTGAATCTTTCTCCTCTTTGCCGGAAACCATTCGAAGGCAATTACTTCAGAACCATTATAAATATCACCAATCGTCAATCAGAAAGCCCTCCGTGCACAAATCAAATCCAATATTATCTTTGAATTATCTTTACTTTTCCTGCACTGTACTTTAAATTTCCTTAGCCGAAGTTTTCTTATTTGCATTGCTGATTAAATTCTAGCGTGTATCTCTATTCTGGATGTTGCATTGCCAATTAAATTATGGCGTAATATCCTTACGTTCTTAGATTGTGTCATTAACAAATTGCGGCCGAATCTAGTTACTTAATCAAGTCTATACTCTTTGGGTTTTGTCATCGATTAAATTCCGGCACAGTTTAAATCTGTACAACTCAAGTTGAGTTTGAAGGTGTTGATTCTTTTCACTTGTGCCCGTGATATTTTTTATTTGGGGTTGGCGTAGAACCTTAGTCTCCTTAATTTAAAGCCGAAAAACGGTATTCAGTGAAAGATATTGCGTAACAGGAGGAATTCCAACGAATTTAGGGTTTAAGGAAAGGGCTGAACAAAGGAAAAGCGATTTTAGGATTTCAGGAAAGGCTGAACAAGGGAAAAGCAAAGTGTACGAAGGATCTTTAAGGAGAAAAGGATTGGTGAGAGTGCCTTGATGGAAGAGATTTAGAATGGCGAAACGCTTCCACAATCATTATCAGCAGGATAGAGTTGCGAGGTAAATATGGTTGTAGTGGAGGAAGATGATGTCGAACCATGATGGAAAAGTTAGGGTTTCTGCTAAAGGGAATACGACAATGGTAGAGGGAGATCTACATTTAGAATCTCCTGTTCAAAAGTTAAAGAATGAACAATACCAATAAAAAAATGAAGGAAGATCGACAACGCATGCAAATAGGTTGTTTATGCCGGGCCCCGTATTTTAGAAGGAAATCATTCTCCTTTTCTAAGGGAAGAAACATCTGTTTGCTTTCATTGCTTTCATTTGTCTGAAGATCTGCACCACTGAACGACGACATTGCAATTTATAGTACTGCATTGAGGCTTGGTCTTCGTTTGTTTTGAGGAAATTGAATGATTTGAAAAATATTTTTCTAAAAATGATTATTTGAAATACTCAATCAATGAAAAAAGTGAAGGTGGATTGAAAGAGGAATGTATTTTTAGGAAAATATTTAAATATTTTCGTGGATGGTGAAAGTATTTTTCGTTAATTCATTTTTACAAGAGATAAAAGTAATTATTTTTAAGAAAATATTTTCCAAAATGTGATGCGAAACAAACGAACCCTAGAGAAAAATTTGAGTAATTCGTTAGAGTTTACCATTATAAGAAATTATATAATTGATAGATGTTATTTACACTTTCACCGAGACTAAGAGAATCAACACATACTTATCACACATCCAAATATCACACTTCTAATTAAATCAATCCGATTCTGCAAATTATGCACAGGACATCCAACTGTATATGTACTATAGAATAACTTAACTCGACGTTCGTAGCAAGATCAGGATGTACACCTCACCTGCGACTTCATTTGGGCCACTCATGAACTTTTACGGGTGATGCGTCGATGTCTTGAATGGAGACAAGTACCCGAGAACATCCAAACCCATGGTAGAACATGGACAACACACACATACACAAACTAATCAAATTTTATCATGTGGTCGACTCTTTTGATGAAGACCCTGCTAGACACATCCTCAGAAATGCTTGTTTCCATATAGCTCAGCCTTTCCAAGTAGCGCAGTGCTAAGCACGCAAGAAATCGGTTTTCATAGAATCAGTTCACAAAATGATACGATAAACTCAAAATAGGGTGCCTTCAAGCAAAAGCAAGATGTATCTAAGTGTCTGAAAAGGAGTCTGTCATATCATTTATAAATCAATCCAGTAAACCAATCAAACTTTGCACACTTGTATATCATTATCTTGCTTGTAATTATCTATTTTTTTTAAAGTAATTACAGCATGCATCGCTGGTGTTAAAAGGGTTTTTCATAAATTGGTCTTATCTATTTATAATTCGATAGCTAGTGAGATAGTCGATAGTTATAACCGAACGGTGCATGTGCTCTGTGTTTGCTTTGCTTTCTTTTCAAGGGCAGGGTTTGCTGCCGCTAAATGTAACCAAAGAAGCCTATGCTGCAATACTCGGAGGGAGTGATCAACGCCCAATCCGGGCCCTCCGAGGAGGACGGGGACCTGAAGATCATGTCCTTGCATGAGATGGTCAAATCAAACGCACTAATCCACCACTCACCCAAACCTATTCTCCTGCCGACCTCCAGATCGACGTCGACGCTCACCTCGCCGCTCGAGATGCTCGAGCCCAAAGTCATGGCCTGCCAACTGTTCCTGCTGTTCGACACGTTCGACTTGAACATGGTGGCAACTGTCGCTTGCTTCTTTTTCCCCAGCACGAATGGATTTAATGAAGCGCCCGACAGACGCTTGCCACCGTACTTGAGCGTGGCCCTCCCGCGCGTGTAGCTCACCTGGAAGTAGCTGCTCGGGTTCTTGACCCTGATGCGAACGTCGCAGCGCAGGGAGATCACGGAGGCAGAGACGTTGAACGAACCAGAGGAGGAGGCCGGTTCGACCCGGAAGTCGGGGATCATGAGAGCGGGTATGACCACGAAGAGAGCAAAGACGAAGACTGAGATGGTGATCGTCGAGATCTTGAAGCATGGGTATATGTACTTCTCGCATATCGGTGAAGGCAGCGGCTGGGGGTGGTGGCTGGCGGCCGTGGGGTTGGAGATGTGGTGTTCTTGGTTTGAGTGGGCCTCGACAGCAGCCGGGGTGGCTCTGTTCTGTTCCACTTCCATCGATTAAACCTTCCCTTATTAGAACTACACAGACAAAAGGTTATGTACGACTAGGCCATCGAACGGTGCACATATTTATGGAACTAAAAGGGATCTCTGTGTATAGAGAAGAGTGTCTGGTCTGGGGCCCGTGTAGGGCATGGAATCTCAAGTTTTCGCTCCACTAAGCATCAACAAATGCCACTAATGCAAAATAAGCAAATAAAAGGCTGGGGAGAAATTACACATATGGACCCTACAACTTTCCTGCTCCATGTTGGTCCTACTTCATTCTTGCAACAGATAGGTTCCCTACACTAATCTTTAGCCTTGATTTTAGGATGAATTTCGTATTTTTCCATCCAAATGGAAACAAAAGATGCTGATTAAGTTTTACCCAAAAAAAAAAAGATGCTGATTAAGTGCTAGAGATTAATATGCGACATTGGCTTGTTATAAGTAGTGCAAAATTGATGAACTGGTAGTGGTTCTCCATATATGGTCAACACTTTCAACAAGAATTCGGCACATGTGGACCAGGCGAAGCGTTACAACTCTAGGCTAAATTGTCCCTCCGAAAACAAGTATTTTGCAATAAAAGGGCAATATTAGGATAATGTGCTAGCGGGGAGCAAAAGCAAAGGTCATTAGATACCTAAAGGAAGTTCGGGCCAAAACCACGCATGCAAGTTTCCTTGCATGTGGCTTGTTCGACATAACTTGTGGATTTGCGTGAATTAGCAAACCGATTCGAGGAAAATATCTTGAAATCAGGATCAAGGATTAGGTTATGGACTATATATATCACAAAATAAAGTGCGGGAATCAAAATTAAACACATTGGCAATAGTATAGGGAACATTTTTGTAATTTCTCTTTAAATGTTTTTATTTTGTATTCCACCTTAGCGTCAGCGCCATGTGTATATCTTTCTCAGATTCCTTGTAATAGAACTAAATGTTAATAGACATATCGATTATTGTTGATTCATTACAAAAACTTGATCACATAGATTCAATGATCGAGGTTGATTCATTAACAATTCAAAGATGAAAAAATGGCAAAAAAGAAAGCATTTCTTCCTCTTCTATATCTTACATCTAGAGTATTTTTGCCCTGGTGGATCTTTTTCTGATTTAAGAAAAGTCTTAAATCTTGGATACATTTCCCGACTGATATTTGGACTGAAACAAAAAATTTGTCCTAAAAACTGTGACTAGTTAATTTAGGGACTAAATCTATCTGAAAAATTATAATGCCGGCAATAGTAGAGAGACCCTTTTTGTAGTTTACCCAAAAATCTATACATATGATTGATTAAGTCTGTATATATGTATAAGGTTGATTTAAGTCTTGGTTTTTGTTTTGAAAATTGTCACCTTTACTCGTGTCGCGTGTGTACGATTTGCTCGTGATAAGAAGATCAATAAGGAACCCTTAGCTTCTCCTTCTTTTGTCATTTTATTAGTGGGACGCATGAAACCATGATTACCATCTATAGTGGGTCATCATTCTTGAACAACGACTCGATAAAGAAATCTTCTTGCGACGTCACGATAATACCCTACATGTTGCTGTCACTTGAGTTACGGTCACTCACCCAAAAAGCAAAAGGTCGTTTGCCACGTCAGGATCAAGACCTGTGGAGAATGAATTCATATTGTGGAGTATAGTTTGTATAACGTGATATATACTAACGAGACATCTTCAAACCCTTTCGGGTTCTTGCTTACAGGACCGTTTATCTATTTATGTTAAGGCTCGTGTTAAACAAGTTTTCCCACAGGCATTTCTTAAGCGTATTCATATTGAAGAATTGCTCAATATTCAAAGCACCGATCACACATATTTTAAAAAGAAATCGATGGATCTAAAATTGCAGACAATCCTATTTTGTTGCTCAGAAGTGACTCTATGGGAGTCTCTAAAAATCTTATTAAAAGGTAATTTAATTGATTGTATCGTGTAAGTATGCGGTACCATATAAATGCCAAAAACAATTAAGGTTTTATTGAAATTGGATCTAAGTAGGTATCTAATTCACTCGGTCTTGAAATCCCTCTCAATAATATTTCCTTGATGATTGATCGGTTAGGGAACTCTCCAATGTTTCTCAACATATGGTATCAGCATAGAAATCCTTCTCAGCATACAGTACTGGTATCAATGACTCATTTGAGGATCCCACTTTTTGTAAAAGACTGATGAATATTTCAACAAAGTAATCTCGTTTGTGATCACTGTCGGCCGGACGAGGACTATATTCATGGTTTGTTTGTGCAAAGTGGTGCTTCATTAAGATCTAGTCCCATCGGCTAAAGGTGCGACGAGACTAGATCCAACTGAAGCACAATCGATATGTTTAACAAGTGACACAACAAGAGCGTTCGTTAGTAAGATCCAACTGAAGCAGGCAACCTGGAAACTCCTGTTGGAAAACTTCGTTCCATGAGCTTAAGAAGAACAGAAGTTGGAACATCACAATCGCCTCCACCTCTCGCGCACTCCACACGAGCTCAAACCTTTTTCGTTTCCTTTTAGCAAAAGAGCAATTTTTGCAAGCCCTTCCTGGAAAAAGGAGAAGTTTTGCGCCTTTTTTCCATCAAGACTCCAACTGCATTGACTCGACGAGGTCACCCCAATTCACAACTGCAGACAAGCAAAAACAAAGGGGTTCAATCCACTCGGTCCAAGAGTGGTAATGTGCTCACGTTGAATCAAATCGTGCCGTCGTGACCAAACAAACTATATCAGACCATTAGCTCCCAGTTACATCGATTGGATTATGTGGCCATTCACTTTGAATGCCAACTTTAGCTGATTCGCAGGCCACAAAAACCTTGTTGGGTTCTTCCATCAAGAACCCCATGCCAACTCGAAATCTTGATGAACAGAAGGCAAGCGATGATCCGACAAGTCTGGTCAGTTCGACGCTTACTATATTTCCAACCATTTCTTAAGCCACACACCCAAAAAAGACCACAGAGCCGACATGTCAACTGAGGAAATCTACTGAGTACTTTTTTTTTGCTAGAAAAAATCTACTGATTACTTAATATAAAGAAAGTAAAGGAAGATATTAGGTAAAGCCACCCCCTCCCGAGTGCAGATTCATTTGGACAAAAGAAGAGAGCAGATTCTCGAAGGCCTCGAAGCGCGCGCCCCCTATTTGTTTTGGTAAAGCCACGCCCTCCCGAGAAAATGTTAGGTATTTTCTCCTCCCTTTCTCTTTTCAAAGCATGTAAATTATGTCCCCTATCTCTATGAAGGAATTATTCCATTATTGTTCACTAATAATAGTGGAATCACTGGCGTAGAGTCAAAAAGGGATTCGGACCCAACACCATTGATCAAAGGCTCTAATAAATCTGCTTATAACAAATTCTTCAAATTCTTATAGGATATTATTTTTCTAGTAGAATCGGAAAACGTTAAGCACAAGCAAAATACGCAGTGACTCATTTAGAAGTATCAGGGAAATCTTCCTAAGATGTAGGAATAATAAGACCTATTCTATCTTTTCTTGTCTTTATCTTTCGAAAAGGTATAAAAATATGAAAAATAGAATGTCAAGATAGATCGTTATCTATCCCATACTTTTATTTCCCATTTGATCTAATTCTTACTGTCTAAGGATTGTCTCTGTGAAACAATCGGAGGACCACCTATTCCATTCTTGACTAGGGTTTATTGAAAAGAAAGAATTTCTTTTTTCATTTCAATTTTAGAAAGCCAATTTTCCATCGAATTGTTATTGGATACCGAGGACTTAGAGACTCTCCTGAGTCTGTATAGAAAGTATCTTCAGCCCTTTCCACAACCACTAATTCGATTTTCCGTCGGGCTATCCAATCTAATTCAGGACCCGGTAATTAAACACTACATTAGTAGTGGAAGGGAATCAATAAATCTTTATATGAGAGACCTTCCACCACTATAATCTGTCCTTGAATCCCTCAATTTAAGTAAGGTTATTAACGACCTTTAAGGGTGGAGATCAACATCAAAATTGGCTACAATAGTAGTGTAGATAAATATGATACGTAAATTTTTTTTAATAAGATTTTTACAGTAGTTACGAAGCCAAGCATCCATTTTCCCACTTTTCTAGTCGTGTTAAATTAGTTCATATCGTGGAATATATATCTTCAAAAATTTAACGAGCCAAATTTGGTGTTGGACTTATAATCTGGGTTAGATGGAATTTATCAAACCAAGCCATCGTCCCATTGGAGCCCAGGCCCAAGAAAAAGCCCTTCCATTCACAATCAATTGGGCTGGAGTTGATCAGTTGCCGTATTGGGCCGGGCGGGCCTTCAAGTTGGCCTAGTTTGTTGTCCACATACGTTCCTTCGTCGACAACAAATAGAAATGAGAGAAAGAGAGAGAGAAAGAGAGAGATACTTACACAAATGGTCCCTAAACTTTGGTCCAATGCAATGTCATTTCTAGAACTTTCAATCTGTTCAATGTTTTCTCTGTATTTTTGGTAAATGTTCAATCTAGTCCCTAGTTCATATGAAAATATCCAATGTTAAACTTCTATTATTAGAGTTAACGGAACTTTTTGGTTTAGCTTCCAATTCGGTAAGTTTGAACGATGGACAAAAGATAACATTACATGCGATTTATTTACGTAAGGTATTCAACTCAAATCAAGATATAATGATCCAAGTCATCATATAACATGGATAATCATTTTTGCAAACTGAACGAATTCAATTAATTATTATATTCTAATTTGAGTAAAATATCCTACGTGGATAATCCACGTGTAACTTTTTTTTGTTCACCGTCCAAACGTACCGGATTGAAAGCCAAATTAGCAAATCCCGTTAATTTGAATTAATATAAAAATAATATTGAACATTTTCATAACATGTATAAATGGTTCATGAACCACGCACTGAACAAATTAAAAGTTCGGGAATGACATAGTAAATCAAGCTAAAATTTAGGAATCATTTTTGTCATTTTTAAAAAAAAAAAGAAGAAGCATATAGTATATCTCAGATCAGAGGCGAATTGCTCCAAAGACAGAGGCATTTTGGTCATTTTGGTGGTAACATACGCCTATGCAGAGGACACATATCCTCGCTCTGTATCTCTCTATTGCCAGTTCAAGACCCATCTGCGGCTATTCTTGTATCATCAGAAATCTCGTGAATCCAATCCGTAGTTTCTTATATATACATGACGCTTAAATAAAAAAAAGAAGAAGCTATAAGCCCAAACTTCAACATCTATAAATAACCGAAGAGACCAAGAGTACAATATGCGGTGCCGGCGAGCAGCGTCAGACCACCACTGTCGGATTCAGCAGTAAATAGCACGTCGTTGCATGTGACAGATACGTCGAATACAGGAACCCACCACGCGCCTAAGCCGAGCCGCCGACCGGAGCTCAAAACGACATCGGTCCTCACTGCACCATGCTCCAAGCCCGACACCAGACTTTTAATGGACAACTTGTTTGCCCTGGGCAAGTCGGAGCGACAATGAGCTCGAACATTGGTGTGGTTCGCGGCTTTTTGAACGAAAGGTTCGACCTTGGCGTGAGCCAAAGGAGCGGAGTCCATGAAGATGGTGGCCTTCATGCCGGTGTACTTAACTGGGACGAGTTTGCTCGGGTTCTCGACGGAGAAGATGAGGGTCCATTCAGCGGCGACGCGAGAGCTGGAGACGTTGAAGGAAGGGATCGATGAGGCTGGGTCGAGGGTGAACGTTGGGGACATGGTTGCGGGTATGGCTAGGAAGATGATGATGGGGAAGCAGAGACAGAGTGTCGCGGTCACGAGGCACGGCTTGGTGGCATTGCAACACCCGCGAGAACTGTGGCGGGTCTCTTGCTCGATCACGGGATCGGAGGACATGGTTTCGCTGTGTGGCTGGCTTGTGCTGGCTCTACAGACGCTGGTTTTGGTACGAGATTGACAGTGGGGAAGGATATGATATTTACTCTGAAGTATTTTGATCCAGGTAAATATATTCTAGAAGTACTAACTTTAATACTTCAAGAGAACTTAACTTTCTAGACGCTCAAACTCTACAAGGTTTAGAAGGAAAACTTCAGACCTTACAAGTTTCAAAACGAAAAGTCCAGACTCTACTAATATAGACACTAAGACTTTATATTAAGGTGTCAAAGATCTTCAGACCCTAATTTTGAAGGACTTATTCATTACTGAAGACCTACGCTGACTTTGAACAAAAAGCAAGAACCAGAAATTCTTCAAACTTAGAATTTTTTAGAACGAAACATAACAGCTGGTGATCTGGCTTAGATTTTACAAAAGGAAAGTTTTGATTGACTCAATTTTAGCCTAATTGATTGACAATCAAACATTATGACAAGTATATATCACAACAGATAAAACTCTATTTATGGAAACTAAGATTCGGGTTGTATGGGCGATCAGATTTAGTGGGATTCTGATTTTGTCAACCAACGGCTACTCAATCCATTTTATACAAATCTGTCCAAGGTGAAGATTAGAAGATGATCCTCTGAAGGCTGTCCAACGGCTAGTTTGAAAGTGGAGGAGTATAAAAGGAAATCAACGAGGAGCAGAAGATATAGAATGAAATCAAGAATCAACAAGTCCAAAGTCTGAGTTCATTTCGATTCTACTACTTGTCTTTCCCGAGCCTAATATTGAGATTATGAGGGATACTCTGTAAAAGTGATTGTGCGAGATAGAAAATTCTATCATTCACCGAGTGATATCACTCAGATCTTGTAATCCCTTTAATCACATAGTGAAATCCAGCCCGATAGGCTATCAGTGTGGGAGAGTGGACGTAGGCTTGATCTAAGCCGAACCACTATAACTTCTTATGTGCAGTTCTTTCTATCGCTAATCTCTCTTTATATTGTTTGCACTGTACACTAGCACATTCAAAATTTGATTATTGTTTAGACTTTATCGATTATAAAGTCATTTCTGCTTTAAATTCTGTAAATTCACTCAAATTACCTATTCACCTCTCTCTAGGTAATACTTGCTAGGTACATCAATTGGTATTAGAGCAAGTTTGCTCGTTCACTGAAGTGTTTTTTACTTCTGAGCTAACAATCTTATGGCTAGCATGAGTGTTTCAAGTCTCCTTGAAGGACAAAGCAATTCCAGACCATCATATTTTGATGGCAAGGAATACAGCGTCTGGAAAAACAAGATGAAAGCATTCATCAGATTAGTTGATCCCATGCAGTGGGATGTTGTCATCAAAGGAGTCAATCTTAAGTCTTCTACATTTGCATCTGCTTCAAAAGAAAAACTAGATGGAAGCAAACCAAAAGAAGCTCCATTATCTCAAGCTGAGATATCAAAAAGAGAAGCTTTAGATTCAAAAGCAATTTATTCATTTTACTGTGCTTTGGCACCTATTGAATATAAGAAAATTGCTTCTTGTGAATCAGCAAAGGATATCTAGGACACCCTCTATACAACATATGAAGAAACAGATCGAGCCAAAGAAACTTAAATCAATATATTGCTTGGTCAATATGAATCCTTCAAGACAAAGTCAGGAGAATCAGTTGCTGATATGTATGACAGATTTACTGATATAGTAAATGGTCTTGCATATCAAAGACAACCAGTCTCAGATGCAATGAAAGTGAATAAGCTTCTGAGAGAATTATCAAAGGAATAGGATAACATAAAAATCTCGCTTCAAGAAACTCAAAGGATCATGCCTCTATCAGTGAATGAGCTAATTGGAACCCTTTAGTCATATGAAACTGAACAACTGAATAAGGAGAATGAATCCAGAGATAAGAAGTCAATTACTTCAAAATTTAATATTGATTCTGATGATGCAGATTTAGAAGAAGAGGATGTTGATGATGATGAATTAGCTCTCTTCATAAAGAAGTACAAAAAGATGAAAAAGAAAGGACGAAACTTCAAAGGAAAGAAGCCTTTTGAGAAAAAGGAAATCTCTGATGATGCAGAAAAATCAAAAGAAGTAATCTGCTTCCATTGCAAGAAGTGTGGACACATCAAACCAAATTGTCCACTTTTAAAGAAAAAGAAGAGCAAATTTGAAAAGGCAAAGGAAGCTTTGAAAACAGAACCTGGAGTGATATAGAATGTGAAGAAAGTGATGTAGATATCTCAAACTTTTGTCGATGGCCAAGTCAGACTCAGACTCAAGTTCAGACTCAGATCTGATACTGAAGTTGAAATCGAGGTAAAGTATCCTGAAATTCCAATTGAAGTGTCAAATTACATTGATGAATTATGTTTGGAATTAAGGTTGCTCTTAAGAGAATCTTTGAACTAAAAAAAGGAGAATTCAGTGCTAAGGCAATAGGATATTTCTCAAAAGGACAAAATCAATTTTCTGTAAAAGAATTTCATCAAATCAAGGAAAATCGAGATTTACTTGTCAAAGAAAATTCTGTTTTGAAAAAAGAAGTTTTCTGATATTACTTCCAAATTTTCAAACAGTTCAAAAACGCTGAGACATAATTTTTCTATACAAATTCCTTACTATAACAAATCTGGTTTTGGATTTATTAAGGAAAGTGATCATTTGATTGATTTTCCAAAGGTCAAGGAGAGATTAAGGCAAAGACCTCCTAGACAAACCTACAAAAATCACTTCCAAATGAATTTCATAAAACTTGTTGGTGAAGTGCTCTCAAGTGCTCAAAATGTGGAGATCCACAGCACTTTGAGAAGGATTATCCTAAGGTCCGGAGATCAATTCAGAGAAACTTCGTAAAAACAACCTATACTACTAACTCTCAAGGACCTAAACAAATCTAGGTACCAAAGAAAGCTTGAATGTATATAATTCTTGCAGATTACCGGCAAAAGAAAAAGGAAATGGTACTTGAATGGTGGCTGTTCAAGACATATGACAGGAGATTCAAGCATGTTTATCAAATTTCAAAATCTGAATGCTGGAAGTGTTTCCTTTGGAGGAAATAACAAAGGAAAAATTGTTGGAAAAGAAACAGTTGAAGTTAGAGGACTTACTATCAATGATATTTCATTAGTAAAAGGTCTCAATTACAATCTGATCAGCATAAGCCAACTATGTGATACATGCTTTAAAATAAGCTTCCAAGCAAACATCTGCTATGGATCCAGCAAAGACAACTCTCAAATATTCACAGGACGAAGACATGGTAATATATATCTTCTTGATGTAAAGTCTGATTCTACTCAATGTTTAAGTTCTATCAAGGAAGATGAAGACTTATGGCATAGAAGAATAGGGCACATTAGCATGAAGCAAATTTCAAAGATCTCAAACAAACAACTTGTTCGAGGTCTTCCAAGTATCAACTATAAGAAAACAGAATTATGCGCAGCTTGTACCTTAGGGAAACAAGTAAGAAGTTCTTTAAAGACTATACATCATGTTTCTACTAATTATGCTTTGCAGCTTCTCCACATGAATCTGTTTGGACCAACCAAAACTCAAAGCAATGGTGGTAAGAAGTATTGTTTAGTCATTGTTGACGATTTCACCAGATTTACTTGGGTATTCTTTCTTGCTCACAAAAATGAAACCTTTTCATACTTCTCAAAATTTGCAAAAAAGATTTAGAATGAAAAATGTTATACCATTTCCAGCATCAAAACTGATCATGGAGGAGAATTTGAAAATTAAAGCTTTTCAAATTTTTGTGAGGAAAATGGCTTTCAACATAATTTTTCTATTCCTTATATACCAGAACAAAATGGTGTTGTGGAAAGGAAAAATCGTTCTTTGCAAGATATGACAAGAACTCTTTTGATTGAAAGCAAGATTCCTTATCAATTTTGGGCAGAAGTAATCTCTACAGCTTGCTATATTATTAATAGAGTTTTTCAGAGGCATATTCTTGACAAAACCCCCTATGAGCTTTACAAAGGTAGAAAACTCAGTGTTTCATATTTTCAAGTGTTTGGTTGTAAATGCTTTATTCTCAAAAATCCAAATGATCATTCTAGAAAGTTTGATGAGAAAGTAGATGAAGGATTTTTCTTTGGATATTCTACTACAAGCAAAGCATACAGAGTTTTCAACAAAAATTCTCAAACTACGGAAGAAACAATGAATGTAAGGTTTGATGAAAATGTTCAGACTCACAAAGATGAATCTAAACCATCTCCCAATGTTCAAGAGCTATCTGAAGCTCAACAAGAATCTCCAAAGATCATTGAATCTATAGAAGAAGGAAAAGAAGGTTCAATCCAGACTCAATTAGAACATTCAAAATCTGATGACACTCAGAAGGAGAGATTCAACAGAAACTGAAAACATAAATCCAGTCATCCAAAGAATCTTATTATCGGAGAAATTGAAGATGACATCAAGACTTGATCTAAACTTAAAGAAAATATCAATGCCTTAGCATTGATCGCTAAGATAGAACCAAAAGGAAGTGATGAAGCACTTACATACAAAAGTTGGATGGAAGCAATGCAGAAAGAATCTCAAAAATTTAGAATCAATGAAGTATGGGAACTTGTGCCTAGACCCAAGAATCATTCAGTAATTGAAACAAAATGGGTATTCAAAAACAAATTGGATGACAAGGAAAAAGTCACAAGGAATAAAGCAAGGCTTGTAACAAAAGACTACTCACAAGAAGAAAGCATAAATTATGATAAAATATATGCATCGGTTGTCAGGTTAGAATCCATAAGGCTACTTTTAGCTTATGCTTGTTTCCATAACTTTAAATTATTTCAGATGGACATGAAAAATCCATTCTTGAATGGTTACATCAAAGAAACAGTATATGTAGAACAACCTCCTGGATTTAAAGAACCAATAAAATCTTATCATGTTTACAAGCTCAAAAAAGCCCTTTATGGTATGAAACAAGCACCATGTGCTTGGTATGAAAGGTTAAGTAATTTCCTTCTGCAGAATGATTTCACAAAAGGTAAAGTTGATACAACTCTATTTATTAAGAAAAAAAGCAAGGATTTCTTAATTGTTCAAATTTATGTGGATGATATTATATTTGAATCCTCTAATAAAGTGCTTTGCAAGGAATTTTCAATGTGGATGCAGAATGAGTTCGAAATGAGCATGATGGGAGAATTGACATTCTTTTTTGGACTACAAGTGAAACAAATGATGGTACTTTCATTTGCCAAGAAAAGTATGCTAGAGAAATTGTGAAGAAGTTTGGAATGCAAAACAGCAAGAAAACAGACACTCCAATGTCTCATTCGTCCAAATTGGACAAGGATGAGAACGATAAACAGGTTGATCAGAAGGTGTTCGGAAGCATAATTAGTTCATTGCTATATCTTACTGCATCTCGACCAGATATATTATTTAGTATTTGTATATGTGCCAGATTTCAATCTGATCTAAAGGAATCACATCTTACAGCAATCAAAAGAATAATCAAATACATTGGCACTTATCCAATATTAGGTCTTTGGTATTCAAAAGAATCAAATTTTAGACTTATTGGTTATTCTGATGTTGACCTTGCTGGATGTAAAGTTGACAGAAAGAGCACCACAGGAACATGCTAATTACTTGAAAATATGTTAGTATCCTGGTACTCAAAGAAGCAGGGCACAGTTGCGCTTTCTACAGCAAAAGCAGAATATGTGGCCTTGGGAAATTGTTGTGCTCAAATTCTGTGGATGAAACAACAATTGCAAGATTTTGGAGTCAACGAATCAAATGTTCCAATCAATTGTGACAATACTAGCGCTATCAATCTGACCAGAAATCCGATTCTCCATTCACGAGCCAAGCACATTGAAATCAAGCATCACTTCATCAGAGATCATATTCAAAACGGTGATGTGAATATTCAATTCATTGATTCTAAAAATCAATTAGCTAATATATTCACAAAGCCTTTAGATAAATCTTCATTTGAATTTATTTGTAATAAATTATGCATTACTTACGGTTCTACTTGAAGATTTTCTAAGACGGGAACTTCTCAGACTCGAGTCATTTTAGTCTGAAAGTCATCTTCAGACTCAAATACAAGGTAATATTCTCATTTCAAATTTTGGTGGGCATATTTTATTTGTGGTAGGAATTACTGGCCATATCCAGTTGCATATTATTTTTTGGAAGAAAATCAGGTACACATTCTAATTAATTGAGTGTGCTTGAATTATTTATATTTATTCATTTATAATCGCAACTCTTTTTATAACCTTCCAATATTAGTTTCTCTTTCTTAAAATCGTCTCCCTGTCAAAGCCCTAATAGAAACCCAACTTTTTGCTCCCGACTCACACCTCCTCGGAACATACTCCTTCCCCTTCTTCTTCTTCTCAAAGATCAAACCTTTCTATTCCAAGGATTCTCGCACGAACACATGCCTTTCAAAAGACGTTCATTGCGGATTCTCAACAGAGACTCAAAGTATTCAAGACTAGCAGAATGCATGGAAGTCATTGATTCGTTAGAAACAAAATTGGAGAAGCAGACTTATTCGATAGCCACTCCTCAAGGATCTGCTCCAAAAACTACTGGTAAAATAGACTTTTTCTTTAAAGATCTGAACCTCATTTGGAAGACTTACCAAAAGTTAAAAAAGGGTAATGCTTCAGAGTCTATCTTGCATGCCTGTTTAAAAGACAATGGCTTTAAATCAGAGGTACAACTTGTGGAAACATATTCTTCGCTTCAATCTGCTATTAGTCACTCTAGACAGAATGTATCTACTTCTGAACGAAAGGGGAGTATATCTGAAAAAGGAAAAGAACGGGTGGGAGAAACTTCTCAAAAGAAATCTGATGTCACAAGCCCTAAGTCATGGAGCCGAGATTCTAACATTACAAGAATAAAGGAGGATGATGACGCCCGGCTTGTTAATAATTTTGAGAAGAAGATGGGAATTGCTTCTGGAGTGACAGGAAAAGGAATCTCTTTAAGAATCAACTGCAAAGTGAATTTTACAAAATCTTGTTGTCAAGAGGAATCATGAACCATCGTAGTGTTGATTTTCACTTTCTAGAGAAGTCTGGCATTTTCGTTCAACATCATTTTGACAGATTGGGAATGACTGAATTCTACCTTTAGTCTGCACACATGTATGCAGAAGTGACGGCATATTTCTACTTAAATTTGTCAAATTTGTCCCTTGATTGCATTCAATTTACTGTTGGAGATAAGGACTATACTCTACTGCTGATCTATTGGGTGCTATCATTGGAGTTAAACACCGTCAGTTTATCCCTATTGATTTCAGTGTAGAAGAAGCTTCTAAAGTCGCTTCAGAAAATCCAAATTTTTCTAGAGGATCAAAAAGGTTGATTACTTATCCAGATTTGACACAGAAAACAGTGATCTTACATAAGATCATTATTAACTGCTTACAGCCCAAAGCATCATCCAAGACAAATTTGTCTAAATTTGAAGTCAAGCTTATTTGGGCAATTGATGAAGTTCCATTCTCTCTTCCGCACATCATTATTCTTCATATGTACAAAACTTTACTGAAGGACAAGGGTCAACTCTCTTATGGTGCATTAATCTCCAGGATTTTTGTTTATCTGCACATTCCTGTTCCTGATGAGTTGTGCAAGACTTTTGTTCCTTTAATGTTTGTTGGAGAGAAAATGCTGGCTAAAATGAATTTCAAGCAGATTGCTATTAGAAAGGATAGAGAGATTCCAAGATGTAGACCGGAAGAAAACTTTGGAGACAAGTCCGAAGCACCATCTACTAGAAGAAGAGAAGCAAAGGAGAAAGAACAAAGAAGCAAAGGGAAAGAGAAAGCCAGGGAAGAGACCATCTCAACAAGTCCTATACAAGTGTACAGAAAGCATAGAAGACTTCTCCTCAGGGATGAAGAGGATGCATCAGAAAGTCTTGACTTAGGACAAACTGCTAGTCGGGAACATGTTGAGAAAGAACAAGTGTCTTCAGAACCTGCCGACAATGTTTCAGAACCTGCTGATAACGTTTCAGAACCAGCATTTGAGGAATCAAGCTTAAGACAACAGGCACTCAGCATAATTCCTATGGTGACTGAAGAATGTCCATCTCCACAACAACACCCTGATCAAATGATAATAGAAGATGGTGCTACAGAATACGCAAGTAATCAAGGGGAGATTCCAACCACAAGAGAAGGTGAATTTGAACATTTTGCATCTGAAAATGTCCACGGACAACCATCAGAGGACAAGACAATACTTCAACTTCTGCTCGAAATTAAAGACAAACAGTCAATTCTGGAAGAAGATATGAAGAATCTTAAGATCATTATTGAGGACCACAGTAAAAATCTTCATCTTCAAGCAGAACAAGATAAAGCAGATCTTGAAAAGGCCATTGCTCGATGTTCAACCAATTTGGAGCAAGCTGTTAGTCGATGTTCTCTCAAAATCGATGACACTACTCAAATCCTAGAAAATTTTCAACTCGTTCGCACACCTTCTAAGAAATAGCCTGCCTTATCTCCCTATTCCTTAAAACTTTGTTTTCAGATGTTTAACTTGAACTATTACCTTCAGTTAATTTGATCTGTATAATTGACATTTATCTATTTTTGATCATTAATTATCCATTTTTTGCTGCTGACAAAAAGGGAGAGGCATAATACATTATGTAGGATGCATGATATCTTTACGCAAACAGGGATGCCTGAACAGGTTATTGGAAAGTAGATTATTGGATGGACTTGAAGAAAAGAAAAGGACACAGATATTATATTTTGCACTTACATTTATTTGTGCCTTATGAGCTTAAAAGTTATTTATATTCATTTTATTCTCAAATCTTATCAAATTTTTTGATCTGCATGGAAGTTTTGTCACCATAAAAAAGGGAGAGATTCGTTGAGGAAACTTCCTGATTTTGTAGTTGACAAAACTATCCATGATTAACTTGTAAATCTGATATGTACTCTAAAGTATTTTGATCCAGATAAATATATTCTGGAAGTAGTAACTTTAACACTTTAAAAGAACTTAACTTTCTGAACGCTCAGACTCTACGAGTTGAGAAGGAAAACTTCAGACTTTACAAGTTTCAGAACAAGAAGTTCAGACTCTACTGATATAGACACTCAGACTTTATATTAAGGTATCAAAAATCTTCAGACTCTAATTTTGAAGGACTTATTTGTTCATAAAGACTTACGCTGACTTTGAACAAAAAGCAAGAACCATAAATTCTTCAGACTCAGAATTTTTCAGAATGAAACATAACAGCTGGTGATCTGGCTTGGATTTCACAAAAAGAAAGTTTTGATTGACTCAATATCAGCCTAATTGATTGACAATCAAACATTATGACAAGTATATATCACAACGGATAAAACTCTACTTATGGAAACCAAGATTCTGGTTATATGGGTGACCAGATTCAGTGAAATTCTGATTTTATCAACCAACGGCTACTCAATTCATTTTATACAAATCTGTCCAAGGTGAAGAGTGGAAGATGATCCTCTGAAGGCTGTCCAACGGCTAGTTTAGAAGTAGAGGAGTATAAAAGAAGATCAATGAGGAGCAGAAGATATAGAACGAAATCAAGAATCAACAAGTCCAAAGTCTGAGTTCATTTCGATTCTACTACTTGTCTTTCCCGAGCCAAATACTAAGATTTTGAGGAATACTCTGTAAAAGTGATTGTATGAGATAAAAAGTTCTATCATTCACCGAGTGATATCACTCAGATCTTGTAATCCCTTTGATCACATAGTGAAATCCAGCTAATAGGCTGTCGGCCGTGGAGAGAAAGTGACTTGATCTAAGTCAAACCACTTAATCTAAGCCAAATCACTATAGCTTTTATTGTTTGCAGTTCTTTCTATCCTTAAATCTCTTTATATTATTTGCGATTATAAAGTCATTTTCGCTTTAAATAGCACATTCAGAATCACCTATTTATTATTCAGACTTACTTTCGATTATAAAGGTATTAGAGCAAGGTTTAAAGTGTTTTTTACGAGCTAATGATCTTATGGCTAAATGCAGCTTGATCACATGCAGTGGGATGTTGTCATTAGAAGAGTCAATCCTAAGTCCCCTATATCTACATCTGCTTCAAAAGAAAAACTAGATGGAAGCAAACTAGAAGAAGCTCCATTATCTTAAGCTAAGATATAAAAAATAGAAGCTTTAGATTCAAAAGCAATTTATTCATTTTATTGTGCTTTGGCACTTATTGAATATAACAAAATTGCTTCTTGTGAATTAGCAAAGGACATCTGGGACACCCTCTATACAACATATGAAGGGACGGATCGAGCCAAAGAAACTAAGATCAATCTATTGCTTGGTCAATATGAATCCTTCAAGATGAAGTCAGGAGAATCAATTGCTGATATGTACGACAGATTTACTAATATAGTAAATGGTCTTGCATATCAAGGATAACCAGTCTCAGATGCAATGAAAGTGAACAAGCTTATGAGAGGATTATCAAAGGAATGGGATAACATAAAAACCCTTGCTTTGAGAAACTCAAAGGATCATGCCTCTATCAATGAATGAGCTGATTGGAACCTTTCAGTCATATGAAATTGAATAAGTGAACGAGGAGAATGAATCCAGAGGTAATAAGTCAATTGCTTTAAAATCTAATATTGATTCTAATGATGCAGATTCAGAAGAAGAGGATGTTGATGATGAAGAATTAGCTCTCTTCATAAAGAAGTACAAAAAAGATGAAAAAGAAAGGAAGAAACTTCAAAGGAAAGAAGCCTTAATGAGAAAAAGGGAATCTCTGATGATGCAGAAAAATCAAAAGAAGTAATTTGCTTCCATTGCAAGAAGCGTGGGCACATCAAATCAAACTGTCCACTTCTAAAGAAAAAGAAGAGCAAATTTGAAAAGGCAAAGAAAGCTTTGAAAGCATAAACCTGAGTGATACAGAATGTGAAGAAAGTGATGAAGATATCTCGAACTTTTGTTTGATGGCCAAGTCAAGAGTCAGACTCAAGTTCAAACTCAGATTCTGATAAAGTTGAAATTGAGGTGAAGTATCCTGAAATTCCAATTGAAGTGTCAAATTACATTGATGAATTATACTTAGAATTTAAGGCTGCTCTTAAGAGAATCTTTGAACTAAAAAAGGAGAATTCAGTGCTAAGGCAACGGGATATTTCTCAAAAGGACAAAATCAATTTTCTGCAAAAAGAATTTCATCAAATCAAGGAAAATCAAAATTTACTTACTAAAGAAAATTCTGTTTTAAAAAAGAAGTTTTCTGATATTACTTCTAAATTTTCAAATGGTTCAAAAATGCTGGAACATATTCTTTCTATACAAATTCTTTACTAAAACAAATCTGGTCTTGGATTTGTTAAGGAAAGTGATCATTTGATTGATTTTCCAAAGGTCAATGAGAGATTAAGGCAAAGACCTCCTAGACAAACCTACAAAAATTACTTTCAAAGGAATTTCATAAAACCTGTTGGCCAAAGTGCTCTCAAGTGCACAAAATGTGGATATCCACAGCACTTTGAGAAGGATTGTCTTAAGGTCCGGAGACCAATTCAGAGAAACTTTGTAAAAATAGCCTATACTACTAACTCTCAAGGACCCAAACAAATTTGGGTATCAAAGAAAGCTTAAATGTATATAATTCTTGCAGGTTACCAGCAAAAGAAGAAGGAAATGGTACTTGGATAGTGGCTGTTTAAGACATATGATAGAAGATCCAAGCATGTTTATCAAATTTCAAAGTCTGAATGGTGGAAGTGTTCCTTTGGAGGAAATAACAAAGGAAAAATTGTTGGAAAATGAACAGTTGAAGTTGGAGGACTTACTATCAATGATGTTTCATTGTAAAAGGTCTCAATTACAATCTGATCAGCATAAGCCAACTATGTGACATAGGCTTTAAAATAAGCTTCCAAGAAAACATGTGCTAGGGATCTAGCAAAGACAACTCTCAAATATTCACAAGACAAAGACATGGTAATATATATCTTCTTGATGTAAAGTCTGATTCTACTCAATGCTTAATTTCTATTAAGGAAGATGAAGACTTATGGCATAGAAGAATGGGGCACATCAGCATGAAGTAAATTTCAAAGATCTCAAACAAACAACTTGTTCGAGGTCTTCCAAGTATCAACTATAAGAAAATAGAATTATGCACAGCTTGTACCTTAGGGAAACAGGTAAGAAGTTCTTTTAAGACTATACATCATGTTTCTACTAATTGTGCTTTGAAGCTTCAACACATGAATCTATTTGGACTAACTAGAACTCAAAGCATTAGTGGTAAGAAGTACTGTTTAGTCATTGTTGAAGATTTCACTAGATTTACTTGGGTATTCTTTCTTACTCACAAAAATGACACCTTTTCATATTTCTCAAAATTTGCAAAAAGGATTCAGAATGAAAAGGTTATACCATTTCCAGCATCAAAACTGATCATGGAGAAAAATTTGAAAATCAAAGCTTTTCAAATTTTTGTGAGGAAAATGGCTTTCAATACAATTTTTCTACCCCTTATACACCAGAACAAAATGGTGTTGTTGAAAGGAAAAATCATTCTTTGCAAAATATGGCAAGAACTCTTTTGATTGAAAGCAAGATTCTTTATTAATTTTGGGCAGAAGCAATCTCTACAGCTTGCTATATTATTAACAGAGTTTTTCTGAGGCCTATGCTTGACAAAACCCCTTATGAGCTTTACAAAGGTAGAAAACCCAGTATTTCATATTTTTGAGTGTTTGGTTGTAAAATGCTTTATTCTAAAAAATCCAAATGATCACTCTGGAAAGTTTGATGAAAAAGTAGATGAAAGATTTTTTCTTGGATATTCTACTATAAGCAAAGCATACAGAGTCTTCAACAAGAATTCTCAGACTACGAAAGAAACAATGAATGTGAGGTTTGATGAAAATGTTCAGACTAAAGATGAATCTAAACCATCTCCCAATGTTCAAGAGCTATCTCAAGCTCAACAAGAATCTCCAAAGATCATTGAATCTGTAGAAAAAGGAAAAGAAGGTTCAATCCAGACTCAATCAGAACCTTCAGAATTTGATGATACTCAGAAGGAGAGATTCAACAGAAACTGGAAACATAAATCCAGTCATTCAAAGAATCTTATTATCGAAGAAATTGAAGATGGCATCAAAACTCGATCTAAACTTAAAGAAAATATCAATGCCTTAGCATTGATCTCTGAGATGGAACCAAAAGGAATTAATGAAGTACTTACAGACGAAAGTTGGATGGAAGCAATGCAAGAAGAACTTCAACAATTTAGAATCAATGAAATATGAAAACTTGTGCCCAGACCCAAGAATCATCCAGTAATTAGAACAAAATGAGTATTCAAAAACAAATTGGATGACAAGGGAAAAGTCACAAGGAATAAAGTAAGGCTTGTAGCAAAAGGCTACTCATAAGAAGAAGGTATAGATTATGATGAAACATATATACCGGTTGCCAGGTTAAAAGCCATAAGGCTATTTTTAACTTATGCTTATTTTCATAACTTTAAATTGTTTTAGATGGACGTGAAAAGTACATTCCTAAATGGTTACATCAAAGAAGAGGTATATATAGAACAACCTCCTAGATTCGAAGAACCAAGAAAATCTGATCATGTTTACAAGCTCAAAATAGCCTTTTATGGTCTGAAACAAGCACCACGTGCTTGGTATGAAAGGTTAAGTAATTTCCTTCAGCAAAATAACTTCACAAAAGGTAAAGTTGATACAACTCTATTTATTAAGAGAAAAGGCAAGGATTTTTTAATTGTTCAAATTTATGTGGATGATATTATATTTGGATCCTCAAATGAACTGCTTTGCAAGAAATTTTCAAAGTGCATGCAGAATGAGTTCGAAATGAGTATGATGGGAGAATTGACATTCTTTCTTGGACTACAAGTGAAACAGACCAAGGATGGTACTTTCATTTGCCAAGAAAAGTATGTTAGAGAAATTGTGAAGAAGTTTGGAATGCAAAATAGCAAGAAAACAGACGCTTCAATGTCTCATTCGCCTAAATTAGACAAGGATGAGAACGGTAAACAGGTTGATCATAAGGTGTTCAGAAGCATGATTGGTTCATTACTATATCTTATTGCATCTCAACCGGATATATTATTTAGTGTCTGTATGTGTGCCAGATTTCAATCTGATCCAAAGAAATCACATCTTACAGCAATCAAAAGAATAATCAATTACATTGGCACTTATCCAATGTTAGGTCTTTGGTATTCAAAATAATCAGATTTTAGACTTATTGGTTATTCTGATGCTGACCTTGCTGGATGTAAAGTTGATAGAAAGAGCACCACAGGGACATGCCAATTACTTGGAAATATGTTAGTATCATGGTACTCAAAGAAGCATGGCACAGTTATGCTTTCTACAGCAGAAGCAGAATATGTGACCTTGGGAAGTTATGCTCAAATTCTGTGGATGAAACAACAACTGCAAGATTTTGGAGTCAATGAATCAAATGTTCCAATCAATTGTGACAATACTAGCGCTATGAATATGACCAGAAATCCGAGTCTCCATTCACAAGCCAAGCACATTGAAATCAAGCATCACTTCATCAGAGATCATGTTCAGAACGATGATGTGAATATTCAATTCATTGATTCTAAAAATCAATTAGCTGATATATTGTGACGCTCCAGAACGTCACACGCGACACGTACCAAATAATATTGTTAATAAAATGGCCAGTGGAAGTCAAAGACTAAATATAAATATCACACAAATTTGGTCAAAATACTTTTTCTTCTCATTAATAAACCCTTGTTAGATTTACAACCCAGACAAAGCATCATACAAGTACAAAAAATAAAAACTGGGTAGGGCAGGGTTGCCTATCTCCAACTAAATCCTGCATTCAAAATTCTACCTAAAGTCTGAAGCTGTCACGGGTCAATCACTTCACCCTCCGCTGCGGAACCACCATCGTCTAGGTCAAAACCCCTCAACGGGCCAATCAACTCGCCCTCCAAGTTGTAATACCAAGCAACAAAAAGATAAGGAACCCATTCTGGAAGCTCCACATCAACTCATATCGTAGAACTACACTTAGTATATACAACATCAAACTCCGGCGCAAACACATCCTCATAAACAGCATCAAAATGAACGGGAACTCCAAAACGCAGGGGCTGTAGAACATCCATTCTACAAGTCTGAAAAAAATAATGGAGTGAGCCGAGGCTCAGCAAATGAAATCTCTAGTTTTAAGTTAAGAAAATCCGCTTACCACTTCACCTGGCATAAATACATATGCATGCGTAGCAAACGATATGCATAGAATTTGAATGCAAGTTATACATTTTTTGTATGGATGTGCCGCAAAATCTGAATGATGCAACATATCATGATATTTCCACTTAGATGCAAGCATGATACAAAACATTTATGCTCATGTGATTAGGTTCGTTACTTCATCCTCCCGAACACTCCCGGGGCATCCCGAACACTCCTGGGGCATCCCGACCAACAGGGCATCCCAACTCCGAGGCATCCCGGCACACACCCGGGGCATCTCGATCAACGAGGCATCTCGACTCCCGAGGCATCCCGAAACACTCCCCGAGGCATCTCGACCAACGAGGCATCCTGACACACGGGGCATCGTCACACACCACTAAATGGGCGACGGAATTAATATTATTCCCATGCAAGTCATGACAACCAAGTATTTGTATGTAAAAGTCCGCTTTGGCCCATCCCATACCGAGCTATCACAGTTTTTGTACTTTAAAGCCATGAAATGCAATATCCGAGTAATTTAAACATGAAACAATCAAACTGAGAAGCAAACTCAGCTCATAAGCAAATTAGGGTTCAGAAGCAAATTTGAGTCATTAGAAGCAAATTCAGACTCAGAAGTGGGTTCAGACTCAGAAGCGAATTCAGACTCAGACAGATTCAGATTCAGAAGCGGATTCAGACTCAAAAGCTGGTTTTGAATAGTAAAGTCTGAATCATTTTTATAAGTAAGTCTGACAGTAAATTTTGAACAGTAAATATGAACAGTAAATTTTGAACAGTGAATATGAACAATAAATTTTGAATAGTAAATCTGAACAGTAAAATCCGAGGGGCAAAGTCTAAGCAATTTTAAAAGTAGAGTCTGAACTGCAAAGTCTGGATGTTAAATCTGAAGTTAAAGTCTGAAGGTAAAGTCTGAAGTTAAAGTCTAAATATTTTTCAAAAGTAGACAGAACCAAATTTTGATAGTAAAGTCTGAGCAGGTTCAAATGTACACAGAACCAGATTTTGATAACAAAGTCTTAGCAGCTTCAAGGTACACAAAACCAAATTTTGAGGATTAAAATCTGCTTAGTTTCAAAAACAAAATCATCCCTTTGAATATCAAAATAAACATCATCATCACTTTGAGTTCAAAATAAATATAATCATCATTTTGAGTAAAACGATTTTCTACTATTTTTTAAACATACATAAACCAATAATAAGAATCCAACAATCACCTCAAAAATTACACTTACTCGTTCTGAATTAATCGTTTCGCTTGCCGATTATCGCTTTACTTTAAGGAAACAAATCACATCCATTTGAACGTGCATAGAACCAGCAAAAACAGATTCAACCATCATCACAACCTCACTATTGCACATCAAAATAACCTTTCTCAAGCAACCAAGTTGCAAGTGCCAAGTAGATTTACTTAGCTTAAATCTAGAGTTTTCACTTACCTTGTGCAGAATTTGAACACCCCAAAAGTTAAAACTCTTCCGTAGATTTTTGGATCGGTGATGGTGAGAGTAGGAAGTGAAGGAGAGAGTGTGGGTTTGGGTGAAATGATCTTCGGTAATTACCCAGGTGAAGATGAAAACTGAAAAGTATATGAGGGGTGCGTAAATTCATTGTATTCACAGGTGGCATCTTATCTCTTCATCAAGGCTAGGTGGAAGAAATCAGTGGCTTAATCATGGGAGTATTGGCCAAGAAAAATGATTAGCCAAGGCTTAGGTGTCTGGCTTAAGGGGACAAGGCTTAGGGGTCAACTTTTCTTCAATAGCCACGTGAGGGAAAGAAAAGTTGAGAGGATATTTTGAGCATATTTTTTTTTCTTACGACAATAACCTTACTTAACCAAGATTAAACAATAATAATAATAATAATAATAATAATAATAATAATAATAATAATAATAATAATAATAGTAATAGTAATACCCACTAATTACCAAAACGACGGTAATTTAATTAACAACACACTACGATTAACGCACACGACAACGTCTAAATATTAAACACGTCGAACTCGGTACGATTACATTTCTGAACCCGCGCTTCGCGAAATACGATTCAATGAAAGTTCCTAGGCGTCCGTACGAATACTGACTCGAAAATAATACTTAGCTTTAAATCTAAGTATCATTTTCAACGTAGAAATTTCTAACGTCATAAACATATTATTACGAAATTTCCGGATGTCACATATATTCACAAAACCCTTAGATAAATTTTCATTTGAATTTATTCGTAATAAATTATGCATTACTTACCCTTATATTTGAAGATTTTCTAAGACAGGAACTTCTTAGACTCAAGCCATTTTAGTCTGAAAGTCATCGTCAGACTCAAATACAAGGTAATATTCTCATTTCAAATTTTAGCGGGCATATTTTATTTGTGGCAGGAATTACTGGCCATATCCAGTTGCATATTATTTTTGGAAGAAAATCAGGTACGCATTCTAATTAGTTGAGTGTGCTTGAATTATTTCTATTTATTCATTTATAATCACAACTCTTTTTATAACCTTCCAATATTAGTTTCTCTTTCTTAAAATAGTCTCCCTATCAAAGCCCTAATAGAAACCCAACTTTTTGCTCTCGACTCACACTTCCTCGGAGCGTACTCCTTCCCCTTCTTCTTCTTCTTCTAAAAGAGCAAACCTTTCTGTTCCAAGGATTCTCGCACGAACACAATGCTTTCAAAAGACGTGCATTGCGGATTCTCAACAGAGACTCAAAGTATTCGAGACCAGCAGAATACATGGAAGTCACTGATTCATCAGAAATAGAATCGGAGAAGCAAACTTCTTCGAAAGCCACTCCTTAAGCATCTTCTCCAAAAACTACTGGTAAACAGACTTTTTCTTTAAAGATTTGAACCTCGTTTGGAAGATTTACCAAAGGTTAAAAAAGGGTAATGCTTCAGAGTCTGTCTTATATGTCTGTTTAAAAGACAATGGCTTTAGATAAGAGGTACAACTTGTGGATATATATTCTTCGCTTTAGTCTGCTATTAGTCACTCGAGACAGAATGTATCGTACTTCTGAACGAAAGGGGAGTATATCTGAAAAAGGAAAAGAAAAGGTGGGAGAATCTTCTCAAAAGAAATCTGATGTCACAAGCCCTAAGTCACGGAGCCGAGATTCTAACATTACAAGAATAAAGGAAGATGATAACGCCTGGCTTGTTAATAATTTTGAGAAAAACATGGGAATTATTTCTAGAGTAAAAAGGAAAGGACATCTCTTTAGGAATCGACTACAAAGTGAGTTTTACAAAATCTTGTAGTCAAGAGGAATCATAAACCATCGTAGTGTTGATTTTCACTTTCTGGAAAAATCTGGCATTTTTGTTAAACATCATTTTGACATATTGGGAATGACTGAATTCTGCCTTCAGTCTGCACACATGTATGCAAAAGTGATGGCATATTTCTACTCAAATTTGTCAATTTTGTCCCCTAATTGCATTTAATTTACTGTTGAGGATAAGGACTATACTCTGACTGCTGATCAATTGGGTGTTATCATTGGAGTTAAACACCGTCAGTTTATCCCGATTGAGGTCAGTACAGAAGAAGCTTCTAAAGCCGCTTCAGAAAATCCAAACTTTTCTAGAGGATCAAAAAGGTTCATTACTTATCCAAATTTGACACAGAAAATAGTGATCTTACATAAGATCATTATTAACTGCTTGCGGCCCGAAGCATCATCCAAGACAAATTTGTCTAAATTTGAAGTCAAGCTTATTTGGGCAATTCTGAATGAAGTTCCATTCTCTCTTCCGCACATCATTATTCTTCATATGTATAGAACTTCACTGAAGGATAAGGGTCAACTCCCTTATGGTGTATTAATCTCCAGGATTTTTGTTCATCTGCACATTCCTGTCCCCGATGAGTTGTGCAAGACTTTTGTTCCTTTAATGTTTGTTGGAGAGAAAATGCTAGCTAAGATGAATTTTAAGCAGTTTGCTGTCAGAAAGGATAGAGAGATTCCAGGATGCAGACCGGAAGAAAACCTTGGAGATAAGTCCGTAGCACCATCTACTAGAAGAAGAGAAGCGAGGGAGAAAGAAGAAAGAAGCAAAGGGAAAGAGAAAGCCAGGGAAGAGACCATCTTAACAAGTCCTGTACAAGTGTACAGAAAGCGTAAAAGACTTCTCCTCAAGGATGAAGAGGATGCATTAGAAAGTCTTGACTTAGGACAAACTGCTAGTCGGGAACATGTTGAGAAATAACAAGTGTCTTCATAACCTGTTGACAACGTTTCATAATCTGTTGCTAACGTTTTAGAACCAGTACTTAAGGAATCAAGTTTAAGACAACAAGCACTCGGCATAATTCCTATGGTGAGTGAAGAAGGTCTATCTCCACAACAACACCCTGATCAAATGACGACAGAAGATGTTGCTGCAGAATATGCAGGTAATCGAGGGGATATTCCGACTACAAGGAAGGTGAATTTGAACATTCCGCATATGAGCATGTCCAGGGACAACCATCAAAGGACAGGACAATACTTCAACTTCTGCTCAAAATTAAAGACAAACAGTCAGTTCTGGAAGAAGATATGAAGAATCTTAAGATCATTGTTGAGGACCATAGTAAAAATCTTCGTCTTCAAGCATAACAAGATAAAGCAGATCTTGAAAAGGCCATTGCTCAATGTTCAACCAATCTGGAGCAAGCTGTTGGTCAATGTTCTCTCAGAATCGATGACACTATTCAAATCCTGGAAAATTTTCAACTCGTTCGCACACCATCTAAGAAATAGCATGCCCTATCTCGCTATTGCTTAAAACTTTGTTTTCAGATGTTTAACTTGAACTATTACCCTCAATTAGTTTGATCTATATAGCTGACATTTATCTATTTTTGATCATTAATTATCCATTTTTTGCTGCTGACAAAAAGGGGGAGACATACTATATTTTGCACGATATATGGTATCTTTATGCAAACAGGGATGCATGAACAGGTTATCAGAAAGCAGATTATTGGATGGACTTGAAGAAAAGAAAAGGACATAGATCTTATATTTTGCACTTACATTTATTTGTGCCTTATGAGCTTAACAGTTATTTACATTCATTTTATTCTCAAATCTTATCAATTTTTTTGATCTACATAGAAATTTTGTCACCATAAAAAAAGAGGAGTTTGTTGAGGAAACTTCATGATTTTGTAGTTGATAAAACTATCCATGATTAACTTGTAAATCTGATATATACTCTGAAATATTTTGATCCAGGTAAATATATATTCTGGAAATAGTAACTTTAATACTTCAAGAGAACGTAACTTTTTAGACGCTCATACTCTACGGGATTTAGAAGGAAAACTTCAGACTTTACAAGTTTCAGAACGAGAAGTTCAAACTCTACTGATATAGACACTCAGCCTTCATATTAAGGTGTCAAAGATCTTCAGACTCTAATTTTGAAGGACTTTTTCGTTATTGAAGACCTACGCTGACTTTGAACAAAAAGCAAAAATCAGAAATTCTTCAAACTCAGAATTTTTCAAAACGAAACATAACAATTGGTGATCTGGCTTGGATTTCACAAATAGAAAGTTTTGATTGGCTCAATCGTAGTCTAATTGATTGACAATCAAACATTATGACAAGTATATATTACAACGGATAAAACTCTACTTATGGAAACCAAGATTCTGATTGTATGGGTGATCAAGATTCAATGGGATTCTGATTTTGTCAACTAACGGCTACTCAATCCATTTTATACATATTTGTCCAAGGTAAAGATTAGAAGATGATCCTTTGAAGGCTGTCCAACGGCTAGTTTGGAAGTGGAGGAGTATAAAAGGAGATCAATGAGGAGCAGAAGATACATAACAAAATCAAGAATCAATAAGTCTAAAGTCTAAGTTTATTCCAATTCTATTACTTGTCTTTTTTGAGCTAAATACTGAGATTTTGAAGGATACTCTGTAAAAGTGATTGTGTGAGATAGAAAGTTCTATCATTTACCGAGTGATATCACTTAGATCTTGTAATCCCTTTGATCACATAATGAAATCTAGCTAGTAGGCTGTTAGCGTGGGAGAGTGAACGTAGACTTAATCTAAGCCGAACCATTATAACTTCTTGTGTGCAGTTCTCTCTATCCCTAATCTCTCTTTATATTGTTTGCACTGCACACTAGCATATTTAGAATCTGATTATTGTTCAGACTTTATTGATTATAAAGTCATTTCCGCTTTAAATTCTGCAAATTCACTCAAATCACCTATTCACCCCCTTCTAGGTGATACTTGCTAGGTACATCAGGCTGAACTTTGGCCTAAGCCTAGGTGTGAAAATATATTATTAGGGAGGCAAATAAGGGCATGAAAAGATTTTAACTTAGAACCTCTTGCTCTAATATCATGTGAGATTTCGTGGGATCACTACCAACTATTCTAAAAGTTTAAACTGGCTTAAACATTAGCGAGGCTTATGGCTTTTTGAGCGGAAGGACTGAGCTTGGTGTGGACCAAAGGAGCGGAGTCCAAGTAAATGGTGGCTTTTTGTGTGGGTGTACTTAATTGGGACAAGTTATCTCGGGTGCTCGATGGAGAAGACGAGGGTCCATTAGGTGGTGATGCAAGAGTTAGAGACGTTGAAGGAAGAGAGAGATAAGGTTGGGTCGAGGGTGAACATGGGGGACATGGTCACTAGTATGGCTAGGAAGATTATGGTGGGGAAGCACCGAGACATTGTTGCAGTTATGAAGCACGGTTCAATTACCTTGCAAAACCAACATGAATGGCGATTGGTCTCTTGTTGGATCATGAAAATGGAGGATATGGTTTGCTGCACGATTGGCATGGGCTTTGTTTTACTAGTATATTTGGATTGTGACTAGATCTGTCAAAATGAGCTATAGCCCAATTTTTAACCTATATTTGATGAACTATGTCATTATATGGTTAGTTATGTTCAATAAATAGGTTTAGAATGGCAAAACCCAAAAATAAATTGGTATTAAATGAATTCACAGTTTATTAAATAAACTCCTTGTATTGTTCCAAGTTCTAAGGTTGTGTTTAGTGGACCGAATAAAACCTCGGGTAGGATAATTTTTATCCTATCCGGTGTTTGGAGAGACTCGAAATTCGGATATGACCGGATATAGCCCGAATATAATTCGGATAAAAAAATCCCATGCAGGGGTTGGGATAGACTCTGATAGGATATGTGAAATTTGGAAAATTAAAATCTTTCTCTGTTCCTCTCCATCTCCCTTTGTTGCTACTGTTAAGATCTAGCTAGAACCATGGCAACCACGAGAAGATGAAGCCGACCAGTTCTGGCCGGTGATGCTGCTCGTCCATGATCGATGAAGGGAGATTTGGAGCTAGGGTCTATGGCCAAGCCACCATCTTAGTTGTAACTGTTCACATTCGTTGGCCGTCCATGGCCGAGCCACCTCTTCGTGGTTGCTTGCATGTTAGTGGATCTTAAGCCTTCGCATCGTAGATTTCATTCTGGGTCATCCATTGAATGCGATATAGAAATTGAGAAAAGCTATGAAGAATAGAAAGGAGAAAGCAAAAAACTCAAGGGTTGTCTGAGATTATTTTCATCATCTCTAAAAAAAACTGCCCCGTCCCCTTCATTTCTTTAAAAACCATCCCATGCTCTCTCCTCTCTATTCTACACACCTTAAAAACCTCGATTTGTTAATATCGTCCTTAAATGATCAACCCAGTAACTTGACATCTCTAGCGAAGTACACAGCTAGGATTTTTCTCGAGTTCAGTTATTTATTGAAGATCCACATGATTGTCTATCTCCAGCAAAGAGATACTCGGTTCGCCTCACTTCCTAGCAATTTTTCTACCTAGTTTTTAGAGTATTGTTTTCTTTATGGAAGCTGAGTTGAGCGACACCGGCTTCCTCTGCTTCACGGCCTCCTCCTTTGCTTCACGAGGAAGAGGGGTTGTTTTATTTCCATGATTTATTTTTTATTTTAATCCGACAAATCAAATATTTATTTCGATAATATTTATCTGAATCCATGTTATATCCGAACGTCAACAAACATTAAATGGGATATTTAAAATCCTATCATATCCTTATCCTATTCGACATTATCCTATCCAGCAAAAATATCCGGATAATCAAACGCAACCTAAGAAGACTTGGTGGGCTTGCAAAATGGGCCAACTTCACCATTGTTAAAAAATCAAGTTATCTTCCTTTTTTCACAATTATTTTTTATTTTTATTAATCTTGTAAGTTTTGTTTGTTAGTCATTGGAGTATATATTTCCTTGATTGAATTTGTCATTGTTTATGTAATATTCAAATTTTAATTGTTGTCATTGCAATTTGTGGTCAGAATATATCATCTTCTTCAATACCTTACCTTCTCCATGTTATTTGTTGCCGTAATTTTATAAATTCACTATCAAATACTAACTTTTTTTATTCTCCGTAATTCTATACAATGTTGAAAGCCAATTTTTTAGCATCTTATAATCGAAATAACAATTTTATACAACTAACATATAATCATGAAGACTTTAAAGTGGGTCAACTAAGTGGTAGACCCATCAAACGAGTGGGTCGAGTCCGGTGAACAATGGTCCGACTAAAATTAACCCATTTGACTTGTTTGACCAAACTTCATTCAATGCAAAAGTAGTAATCTATACCTAACTCAAAACATACCAACATGTACTCAACTTTACTCCATATTATTAAAACACATCTATATTTAATCAAATCTAAGAAAACTCATACTCAAACTAATGTGAGAGTATGGAGTGAGCGAGCGCGAGATTGAGTGAGAGTGAGAGAGAGTCATAAAGGTAGATAGGGTTGAAGTAAGCTGTGAACCCATTTAACACCCATATTATTTTGGATTTTTTCATATTAAACCAATTTATGACTAATTTATTGAATATAATTAACTCATATAAAAACCCAACCCATTAAATATGGATTAAGAAATGAGTCTATGAACCATTTGGATAGGCCTACAAGGTAGATATAGGTTGAACAACTAAGGATGTATTTTAGTAAATGGGTTGGTTGGATATAGTTCCGGTTGAGTATAGCTCACTAAATTTATATTGCATATAAATGGGTTAAAATGGGTTAAATGGATCAATTTGAGTCGGAGATGGTCCAACCCAACAAAAAATCCAACTCAATCCACCCATATAGTGGTCCTAGTTATGACTCAATAAGGCTTTCAATTAATCTAGTTCCTAACTTGTGAGCAACTCTAGTTTTTTGTCTAATCTGATAGTGGATAAAGGAGACAAAATGGGTCTAGAACCCATATTTTAATCCATATATTAATGGTGTGGGTCATAAATAAATTTACTTAAGTTTTGAAAACAAGTTTAAGTGGTCATATATGGGTTAGTTAACATCTTAATGGTCTTAAATATGTTTTAAATGGGTTATAAATGGGTTCGTTAAGTGAGTCATACATAGACAAGTCATTTTTTTTAATTCTTTTAATTTTCTAATTTTTCATACTTTTTTATATTTTAATTTTTTTTTTTTTCTTTCTAGGAAATCCAAGCAAGGGTAGCCAGCAACTCACTGGTCATTGTTGACCGTCGCCGGTAGTCACCGGACGCCACCGATCATTGTTGGTCACCGGTCATCGATCGTCGACCGGACGAAAAAAAAAAAAAAGAAAGGAAAACGAAAAAGAAAATAAAAATATTTTTAAAAATCACATTTTTTAAAAAAGAATTATAAAAATTGTCCACAATGTTTTAGCAATATATATTTTTAAAAACTTATAAGAAACATGTTGAATTCTTTTAGTAATATGAGTTGGGTTAGATAGAGTATGGGTTGCTAGAATTGTGTTGTATGGAAATTAGTCAAAACGGGTTTTATGAGTCAATATGAGTCGGATCATTTTAGGGCCCGTTTAGTTCAACTTTGGGGGAATGCAAATACCTTTGGGTTAAAGGGGTTTTTGGAAATGAAAGTAGTGTTTGGTAAGTGTTTTTTAAAATCAACTTGGGCTAAAAAACTTTTGCTAATTTAAAAAAAAAAAAAATGGTTGGAGCTAAAACGGTACACCCCCCGCCCCACCAGAATCTGGTCACCGGCCAATCGCCGATATGCCACCACCACCGCTCGAGGTCACGCGACCCAAGCAACGCTTGGCACGGGGTTCTTGTGAATTGATGAGGTTTGGAAATTAGCACAACCCCAAAGCGGGACCTTTTATGAGCGCCTCCGAAGGGGAAGATGAACAATGTCCATGAGCGAAGGCAAGTTATACATCTGGTGGAGCATTGTCGGATCGTTGGAAATTTATCTCCTCAAAAAAAGTAAAAAAGTCAATCTGGGTTTGTATTTGGTAAGGGACAAACGAAGATTCAATCAACCAAAACGGGACCTTAGACCGATTCGAATCCAACCCGAATCCCCCATTTGACATATCTAAGTAGTGGGGAAGCTTTTCTTCCAGCTCGTCGGCTTCGCAGAAAATTTGGCCCGCCTATTCTCTCCGAGGTTGGTGATCGACGATACACTTTTTTTTTTTTTTTGGGGGGGGGGGGGGGGGGGAATTGGGCTCGTTGCTTGTGTTATCAAAATGTTTTTGGGCCGCCGAAGCCCGCACTTACATATCCAACTTCTGACTCGTTCGTCGATCACCAGTCAGTTCGAGACCGAACGGCGGTGTCCCCTTCTCTTCACCAGCGGAGAGACCACTCCCCCCACGCTCGGCCATGGTAAAGTCGACGAATCCCACCCTTCAAGTTCCATCTCTGAATCCCCGCTCGTTTCCGCCTGTGAATCGCTATCATCCCCTTTTTCCCGAGTTCTCTTTTGTAGTCATCTGTCCGTCCTTCGTCTCGTGACGTTTCTTCTGACATACAATGAAGGCTCAGAAACCCATCACCAGTCCCGTACCGATCTCGTGGTACCCGACGCTGTCCGTGCTGATGCTTGCGATCGGACTCGTCATCGCGGCTTCGTTCTTCGTGTAAGGCTCCCGTCTGATCCCCAGGCACTGCCCCCACCAAAAGGGCTGTTTTCTTTTGTTTTTGGGGCGTGCTTGCATTGAGCTATTCTGCTGTTCGGATCCAGTGAGGACGTTTTTTTTTCCATGAGTCGAGCGTTTTCTTGAGTTGATGATATGAACGATCAGATGATGGCATTTGGGCTGATTGAAGGCCATGAGGGTTTTTCACATGACCCTTTTTTGGAGAGGAGTAACTTTGATGCTCTAATCTGGGAAATAGAACTCTAGGAAGAGGGGCTTTTTGATATGTGCAGGTGAGTTACCATTTACTTGCGTATTGGAGCAAGTGGCACTTACTGTGCCTTAATCTTCGAGCAAATCATTTCTCTAGGTAACGGCCGACGATGTCGCTCTTGTTGGCTAGTAGTTTTCTTGAAGCCATTGGATGATAGCATTTAGGCATTCTCTGTGAAGAAAGGTGAGTTGGAATGCAGGTTGGTCTTTAACGGGCAATTTAATCGCGGCTTTTAAGGATCGGTCAAATGATTGTTATATTCGAGTTCGCGAGGGAACTGGGTGAATAGGGTGAGTTGCTATTTTCATTTTCCGTGAACACGAAGCTTTTGTATCGCGTATCAACTGCTATATAGATTCCTACATGCAAATTGCGAAATGCAATGTGTATCAATCCTGTTTGTTCAATAATTTGGTAATACTTACCAGATGCCGACATCTTCTGCGTCTCCTGTTGTTTTTAGTGAAAGGATTCTTCAGAACTTGATCAAAACAAGGCTATTTATTCCGAGCCTCTAGAACATTTTATTGGGTAACTATGGTGGTCTTTTATCCTGTCTATTTGGAGGCACGGAAAACGCTGGTCAAATGGACTTAGATATGAGTGCGTGAAAGTCCCTTAATATAAATTGAGCACAGAGTGAGCAAACATATCCTATTGGGTTCCTTCATGGTAGTGGAGGCGAAATGGTATCTAGATATAGTTGTGGACTTGCTAGAAGGTCCCTCATTAAGAGGTGTGCATATTGGTGCACAGCCTGGTTTTATATTCCCTCGCGTCCTCGGTTTAAGGTTATTCGACATAGGCTTCAATTGAACTAGTTGTTGCAACTTCAGTGGCATGTGGTGCGGTTGTTTTTCGTCATGGACAAATTGAAGAATTCCCTAATAATGATGAGGGTCGGTGCTGCATGGTCCTTACTGCAAAGCTGTCTAAATTTGACATTTTCTTCATGGATGGTTTCTGACAAGAGTACACTGTAATTTGCTGTACAGCATTCATAGTTATTGTACTGTATATGCTAGAAACTTTCATGTCGCAAATCAGTATACAGTTGTAAACATGCTTTGTTGTTTTTGAAGCTATGAAGCAACCTCTTCTAGGCGAAATCGTAGCCTAGCTAAGGAGCTTTTTACAGGAGCCGTGGCCTCCATCTTCCTGGTATTTCACTTCATCTTTGGTCTTATTATACTGAATAAATTTGTTGCTTCTCCCACATTGCATAAAATTTCTCATATCCTATTCTTAGTTACAGTCCTCAGCTTCAGTTAATAACTATAATTAGCCATTACATTGTCTTCTTCCGTCGTCCTTCAATTGAATTGATGGTTATATCATTCGATTGCAAAGATTGACTATAATGGTAATCCGGTAAAATACCGGAACTACTAGTTCTTATTACTGATAACATGTTTTTGCATTTGGTGCAGGGTTTTGGGTCGTTGTTCTTACTCCTCTCTTGTGGCGTCTACGTCTGATACAAAGCTCTGTAGCTTTTACGCAGCACGTATTCTGCGCCGGATGGGTGATTTTCACGAAGCGGACAATTTAGCATGAGTTCATGATTTGGAATGAGGTCGTTGCTGTAGAAGAGGGAGAGCATACTTGTTAATAATAACTCGTCTATATGTGGATGGCTGTTATCTATCTTGGTTAAATGTGCTTGGCATAAATTGCTTCGACCTGTTGATTTTCAATGTGCAGCCCCTTTATTTGCTAATCTGATATGATAATGCGCTCGAATCTCTGATGATCCGATACCCTGATCAATTCCGGTTATACGTACCGGGACATGATCTGATATTCAGAATGTAGAAGATAAGTAGCTGGTAGTTTCTAAAATAGCTGAGTTTGAGAAGCCTCTTAAGTCCTTCACTATGCACGAGTTCTTGAAGAGCACCACTCATTAACATGTAGTGACATAGTCATTCTCATACGCAAGACACACCGTGCTTGTATGCGCACATAGCCAAGGAACCAAAATGCCCATGAATCGTGATCGCTTGCTGGTCTCCATGACAAACCGAGCAAGAACACAGCACAGACCTCAAGAGTTAGACAATCCCGCTCGCTTTGCCGAGATCTTGAACTCATTCTGCCTTCTTTCCTTGGCTCCAAAACATCATTAAAGGTCGGATTTATCTTAAAACGAAATTGAAAGAGGAGCTAATTAGAATCTATATAGAGTATATTTGGTTGTGGGTCGCCAAGAAGACATGAAGAACACCATTCATAGAAGTATAAGATTTTGGGCCGCGCTTGGCCCATTTTGGCTCGAGCTAAGAACAACTCCAATGCGTGCATAAATGCATGAAAGAAATAACCAAATATAATTTTTCAATTTTTTTTCGATTTTGACTAACAAGGATCTTGTTTATACGAACTAAAAACAGGAAAGCTTCGCTTTCGAATCCTCCAGTTTGTACAATCTTCATCTTATGATGATCGATCACAACTCTCCACATAAACTTAATTATAGGAGTTTATTCTGTGTTTCTTTCGCATTTTAACTATACGGAACTCACGCATTGTGCTGAATTAATAAGCATTATAGATAATCAAAATCACAATCTAAGGAAAGGTTTGAAAATTTCATAAATTATCTTGCAACAACATTCGTAACTTTTGGTACTTATTCTCTTAAACGATTTTATAATCCTTGCATGATATATGGATTGCATGTATTGGCAAAACTACACATAGAATGCATTTTTCAATAGTAACCTTCTTGCTAATAATGTTCACTGGACATTGGAAGATGTTTGGGAGAACAATTGAAGAGAGAAGTGTGAAAAGAAAAAAAGAATAAGAAAGAGAAATAGCAATCAAAGTCAATTTTGAGTATTTGGGTTGGACTAAAGATACACTTGCAATACTATTGTGATTTAATATTCTAAAAGAAAGAAAATAATTACTACAATATGAACAAGCTTGAGTTCACAATCGAGGTTAAGATTGATAAATTTCTTTTATTGTTGTCATATATAGATAACTTCATGGCTCCGGATATAATTAAAAAATATATTTGAGCCAAAAAGTAGATTGGTAAAGAATTCATGACATCATACCAAATTGTAGCATCTTCAAACGAGCAAGTAAGGAAGGAAATCTCCATTGTTAGCCATGTTATGCAAAACTCTAAGCACCGGTTAAAGTCAAACTATATATTAGGAAGCACATTAGAGAAAGCGCTGAAAATGTTGCCATTAATTGGATTAAATAGGAGACATTAGTAGAAATTAAACCAAAAAAGAAAACGAAAATTGAGCTATACCATTTAAGTCCTCGACCTTTTAATTAATCGAATACAGGTGCTCCGCAAAATTACCAAATGCCCAGAACCTGCATGACTGTATCAAAACCCTTCGTGGCACCCTTAGAAAGTTTTTCTTTTTTCTATTTATTCTCAAATCATTAAGAGACGGACCGATGCGCCAGCTTCGTAGATATTTAGAGACGCCGGCATTATTTTCCAAAAATAAAAACAAGATCAAAGATCATTTCCTTTTTTATACTTTGGATTTTCTTTTTTCATACCCAAAGGTAGGTGAGAAACTGAGTGCGCAATTTAATTGGGGGGCACGTGTGTCCGATACATCGATTCCCACGTGGCGCATCGATCTTTTTGGTCATGTAACATCTTTCTGTCCGGATATTTATTTTATTTTATTTTTGTTTCGATTTTCTTTTTCCCTACCCCTTAGTTTAAATTTTCCTCTTGATTTTTCACCCTCCTTGGCCAATCATGTTCGGTTGAGGCTGGGAATGATCCAACAGCGATGTAGACCACATGATGGACCAATCGACCATAGTTGGGTCCACGGACATTATTGTGGGCCCCGTGGATTTTTTTTTGTTGGGTCCATCGTCGGTTTTCGCAAAAAGTGGGAAGTTAATGACGTTATCGCTTTCCAATATCTAATCGAGGAGAAAAATTTTGAGTCAGTTCAAGGTTCGGGCAAAACTACGTATTGTGCTGCCCGCGCCGCCCGCGCGAGAGCATGTGACTACAGATCCTACGAGAATTTGACTGAAGTCGACAACAAACACACGTTGAATATAGTATATAAATGATTTATGATCAATTTGTCTTTCATAACTAGTCACGTGCAATCACTTTACCATATATATAATAAAAATTTGGCTAGAGCCAACGCTAGGAGGCACATGGCCAATGATTTAAAAAAAAGTCGAGGCAAATCGCGAAAATTGACGTGGCGTTGCCCACAATCCCAAAATCTTGAGGAGGGGAGGGAACCAAATGTAATTCTCCCTTATGTTAATTTTGGTTCTAAGGATCTAGAACAAGATCCAATCTAAATTATCTTATATGGTGCTTCATATCATTGTCGATGAAGACTTTTCTTATTGGTAAAAGTATTAAGCATAAAAGAAAAAAAAAAAAAGGGAAGAAGTTTGAGTGAGAATTTTAGGGTGTGTTTGGTTGTTAAATGGTGATTGATTCTATTCTTTTGTTCCCCAGAACAAAAGAAGAACTGAAATCCATTTGGTGAATTTTTTGTTTCCGGGCATAAATTTATTCCTAGAATCAGTTTTGAAACAAAATCAAGGATAAAAAAAAGTCGTTTCTTGATTCTGGAAACAAGAATTAGAAATGGAAAAGAAAATTTTTCTTCTTCTTCTTCTTGGTTGGTCTTCTTCATTTTTCCTAGCACGTGGTTGGTTTGGTTGTTGGTATTTCGCCGGCGCTGGGCCATGGGCCAAGGAAGGGGAAGAAGAAAAAAAGAAAAAAAAGAAAGAAATATTAAAAAATTTAAAATATTATTAATAAAAAGAAATTTTATGCCGTTACCAAACACGGTTTTGTTCTTTTTCTATTTCAGGAATAGAAATTTTGGATATTTACCAAACACCTTCAAATGCTTAGAAATTATTTTCAAAAATGGAATTAAAAAAAATCATTTTTGAGTAGAAATTATTTTCAGGAACCGAATGGTTACTAAACGCACTCTTAGTCACTCAATTTCAACTTCTTAATCCTCTCAACGCCCTATATATAGTCACACAACTTGCCCCGTGAAAAGGACCTCTTTTTTCACGACTTTTCTTCATTATTGATGGACTTGAATCCAACGATCTCCTAGCAAAAGTCCATTTACCTTCATTATAAGAAATTGCAAATAGGAAGTATAAGTTCGAGCTCGTCAAGATATCCAGTTAAACACATCTTCATGCAAAAACTTAAACCAATAAGTAATTGGTCAATTAAGATATATTAACTACTTTATACCATACTAATTATTCGATGAGGGACATTTTCAAACATAGCTTACATGTATACCTCAACAATCTTATTTTCATGTGTGAGCTCGATGTTAGATCTGCTCTCCCTTATTTCGGGTATTTTTCTACGTCAACATGTCTCAACTTGAATCTTCAATACCCACCTTCACCCATGATATCTTTCTTCAGACCGAACTAGGATTACATTACTACATCACAATGTTTGGACTGCCCAAGAACCACTATTGAGACCCGAATTTTCCATAATTTTGAATCTCGAAAGGATAAATAATATAACCTTAGCTAATGCGCACAATTTTTTTTTCCTAATTTTACGATACATAACCAAAATTCCAACTACAAAATATAAACTTCTGCTTTTGTTGCGCACTTTGATTTAATCCTCGAGATATGTGGAAGCGCTAATCTTAATTAATATCCATAAATTCCAAACTCGACAAATCTGTAACATTTTTGGGTGAGCTAAGCTCATCAAATGCAAACTCTAAGTCTAATGAAGGAAGTCTACTGACCAATCGATCTAAGAGCAGAGTAATTGAGTTTATACTTATTCCCAATTAGACAAATAACACTCAAATGTATGCCAATTTACAAGATCCATCCCACCAAGGGCACTTTTACACCAGATTGATATTACACCAAAACGTTTAGAACTTGATCAAGAGTAAATCAAGACTATATTCACTCTTATCATCATATTTACATCAATTTTCTAAAATTCCAGTTTAACAAAATTGCAAGATTAACCCAACATAATTTCTCATTTTACGATTACACTTCCTATCTCAATTTTCTCTTAATCTAACTCTAATAATCAAATTAATTAGCTAAGACCATTGATTTGCTATTTGATCCATATGAATATCTTATTGACAGATACATTTCCCAGAATTTGTAATATTACCAAAACAACCACCTTTTAAAATAGGGAAAATACCACAAAAAACCCAAAACTATGTCACTTGTGACAAATTTTTGTAACACGAAAAATCTCAAACTATGCCACTTGTGACAAATTTAACCTGAACTTTTTTTTGTAATATGAAAAACCCCAAATTATACCACTTGTGACACATTTACCCTACGATACTTTGGCCCATGGGCATTTTCATCTTTTTCCTTTTTCTATTATTTTTCCTTTTTTTTTCTTTTCTTCTCTAGCGAGGGTAGCCCTCACTTGCCCAAGCGAAGGCAGCCCCCACTCGCCCAGGCAAGGGCGACCCTCGCTAGATCCGGCGTCGGGCGACTTCACCCGACTCAGGCGAGGGCTGTCCTTGCCTGACGCTAGCGAGGGTCGCCCTCACTGACGCCGGTGAGGGCTGCCGTCACCAGAGAAGAAAATAAAAAAATGGAAAAAAATAGAAAAAAGAAAAAGACGAAAATGCCCATGGGCCAAAGTATTGTGGGGTAAATATGTCACAAGTGGGATAATTTGAAGTTTTTTGTATCACAAAAAGAAGTTCAAGGTAAATTTATCACAGGCGACATAGTTTGAGGTTTTTTGTATCACAAAAAAAAGTTTCAGGGTAAATTTGTCACGAGTAGCATAATTTGGAGTTTCTGATGGTATTTTCCCTTTAAAATACTTGTGCAATTAAGTCCAAATTTTGACTAATTAGATAAATTGCCTAATTAGGCAAGTAATTGTATTATTAAGTAAAAACCATTATAAGCTTCCTCAGTATGTAAACAACCCCCAAAATTTTCGGTTTTAGAAATATGAGACTGCCAACTTTTAAATAGAACACATTCTACTATACTTAGATTTTTTTTTTAACTCGATTTCATTTCCCTTAATTGATCTACCTTAATCACTAACTAATAATTATTTTAATTAACAACCATCACCATTCACAGAACAATTTATATGCTTTGAATTTACATTTTTACCCTTGTATTGCTCAAAATTACTATTTGCCCCTTTATATGTATAGTTTCATCTCTCTAACGCTTTTGCTCATCAAAACCAATTAAATCCTCTTGAAATCACCCGATCATGTTTTCATTCATGAAATATAGTCATGATATATAGAATGACTCATAACATATTCTAATGGCATAATGAACATAATAGACATTTCATGTAATATTAATAAAAATCTCATGACAAAAGCACAGGTAAGCATCAACAAGCATCATTCTCATCTTAAATCAATATGGCATCACCCATGATACAAAATCATGAAAAATCACTCATACATAGTCTTGCCTCTTATTAGCTCATCATGTAATCATTAATTTCTTTGAACAATATGGGTATACAATGTTATTCATACTTTAAGCTAATATTGAATAAGGATCAAGAGTACTAAGAGGATCAACCTAATATAGCACCTAGAGATTCACTTACTGTGGATGGAAAGGTTTGAGTCAACATAGAGCGTTACCTTAAAATCAAGTGATACAATCTCGAACCAACATTAGTCAAGAAAATCAAACACCTAATTTAACAATATTGAAGTAACTGAAACTTTGAGTGAGAAAATCTTACCTCAAAGAATCTTGTTTTGATTTAATAGAGAACACTAACTTGAATATCTTGAATTTAACTTTCATGTTTCTGAAAATCAAACGATTTGGAGTAAGTTTAAGTAATAACGCTTCTACTTTTGATAGAGAAGAACAAGAATGGGAAATAAGTTAAGTGAAAAAGATGATGGTTGGAAAGGAAATGAGAAATAAGTTTCCCATTGCTTACATTCAATGTATTAACTAACCAAGGTTAAAGTGATGTCATAGACGCTGCCATCTCATGGGTAAAACTTATAGTTGAGAATTTAGGAGATGTGACAACTTAAATGAGTGATAAGTGGCTATCTTTAATTGGCAAAGCTTGCGGTTATAAGAGAGGCTCGACCAAGGTAATGGCATGAATGACGAGCTTAGTTTGATTTGCAATCATTTGTGATTAATGGGCTAGAGTTAAATCATGATGCCATACATCATGTAATTTGAAAGTAACAAATTAGGTGAAAACCTGAGGAATGTGTCGTACTATATTAGTGGCAAGTGGTTGCGCATGTAGGTTTAAGGACAAGATAGTAATTCTTCAAAAGATGTTTATGATTTCGATAATAATCAAGGAATTTGTTATCCGTTCTAAGCACTAATAAGTCAGAAAAATATTTTGATTAGTAACAAGGCCTATAGAATGCCCGAGTAATTTTCAGTAAGTTAATTGTCACTTTTCATAATCACCCTATGTACTTTTCGGGGTATATCGATCTTGCCCGATAAATAATACGTCAACCCGTTTTTCATTGCCAATCTCCGATAACCACTTTTACGCTAATTTCTATTCATTTTTACTACTGAGGTAAGCAAAATTCTACTACTTATTATTTTTCTCAATTATGACGTATTCAAATTATGCGAAACCAAATAAATTATGCATTCTTATAAAATTAGAAATGTTCATAAACTGTCGAAGCATTTTCATCAATTTTAGCTTTGTGTCACCCATTTGTGACACTTTAAAAGATTTAATTACCCTCTGCTAAGTGACATACTTAAATATCACGGCTCTAAAAACTAATTTTTCAGAAATTTTCCTAACTTAACAAATTTAATAAAAGAGTCATAATTTGTCAAAGTTATCGAATAATTCATTCAAACAATTAATCATCGTAATATCCTAAATCATATTAGGAAATGAAGAAATTTCAAGACGTCACAATCGCATTTGAGATTACTAAACACCGATACACATCGAGAATGGGCCACCAATCAACCATTAGCTCTAATACCATTTGTTGGGAGTTTGCCGTAGAAGCTCGACACCTTCATCAAGGGGAGACCACCAAGTGGGAGCCTAAGTCTGAGCCTGTCAACTTATCCAGTTGGACTAACTTTCACTCAAAAGTTTAAGTCAACAAGTTATGAACCAAAGAGGGCATATTAACTAGATACCTTACCAATTCTCAAATATAAGACTTTTTTAATACAACTCACACGTGCATATCAGCAATCTCTTTCTCATGTGTGAATTCAGTAATAAGTTCGTTACCGTTTAATTTAGATATCCTTCTACGTTAATATGTCTCAACTTGAATCTCTACCAGTGTCCACCTTCGTCCCTAGTCTCTTTCACCAAACCAAACCATGAAGATTGCCGACCCACCAAACATCGATACACATTGAGAGTAGGCAACCGATCAACTATCAACTTTAAAACCATTTGTTGGGAGTGTAGTAGAAGCCTGTTAAATTCACCAAAGGAGATTGCCAATAAAGTACCCAAGTTGGACTCCATCCACATATCCTGTTGGAACCGCCTTTATTAAAAAATTAAAACTAATGAATTGTGGGCCAACTAGAATAAACTGTTTCATATTACACTAATAATTCGATGCGGGACTTCTTCTAACACAGCTTATACATACATCTCAACATATAAACAATGTTGACTCATGCTAAATCTTAACCAATGAATTCTAGAGACCCTTTTGTAAGCAAGAATATAGGCTATCGAACAAAGAGAATAGAATCTAGCGTAATTTCATTGACCTCAATCCTCAATCCTCGTAAGTCATAACTAAGGGTAACACTACGCCTCAATTAAGATTCCTAGCGAGTTCGTGACTTGGAAAAGGCTCTAAATCGAGAAATCAAGTGATTAAGGCTTCCAACCTGTATGCATGTTCGAGATAATATTTTTTTTGCCAAAAAATAATTTAAGACATTAGAGTTAGTGGCTCGAGAACTTTAATCAATTTTGTACTCCTGGCTTAACGTTAAAAACCCAGACTTAAATCCTACTTCCCTCTCTCTTTACTCCACGCAGGTCAATCCTAGAGAGGGAGAAAGGGAGAGAGAAAGCTTTTGGGTAAAAATTGGAAATTTCTTACGGGAAAAAGGGCGGTCAAATTGCCGATCCGGGTAAATAGGAAAGCAACAAAAACAAGTGTCACGTTATGCATGGCCAGCATTGATTTGCCCTGAGCAATGCAATCCTCGCATAATTAGACCATATGATGAAAAGTGGATCCCAACACAAATAATATCAAATGATATCCACCTACGGCTTGCTTTTTCTCCTTTCCCATCGCATCCCATCATTCTCCTATCAGCATCCCTTTCACCATATTATGAAAAAGACCCACAAAAAGAAAAGAAAGGAAAAGTGAACCCTCGTGTTTTCTTTTCTTGGTTTTAATTCCATAATATTCCGGATTTTCTAGTCATTATTTTTCTTTTTTTTAATTACTAGAAGCTATATACGATTAATCTAGACACATCTAGCAATGATAGGGTAAATTATTCACAGAATGGGAAAAAAACAATGACACCCTTCATGTGGGGATGGTTGCGGGTTGCTCAAGGTGAGCTTGTCACGAGAGACGATAAGGAGGAAGCTAGGAACTCAAGGATTTGAACTGTCTTCTATTACAAGAACAAGGGATTAAGTAGTAAACCTAAGCATGCCTATGAAACTACATTGTCCACCAATAGTTTGCAAGATTGATCACGATTATCAATGTGCCAATCATTTAATAAGCCCTTCAACTCTTGCTAATTATGAGCTCCTAATATGTTATTATTAAGCCCATGCTGATCTTCATGCATTAACATGATGCAGATTTATTAACTAGACGATTAGGGTTAGCAGTGAGAGTTAGATGGCGGGGGTTTGACCGAGTTTCATCGATTTAAATATATCATCACGTGAAATTTTAAGTTTCCTAGAACTTTCTCGCGGTGCCCGGTAATGATTCAATACCTCGGTATTCAATACATTAAATGCCTGCAGTTTAAGCTGGAAAGCACAATAAACTAAGTTCATTGTACGAAAGTCTCTGCAAAAACATTATATTATTCAATCTGGGAGTATTCAAACTCTAGATGTCATTGATATTGTAGATCTTAGGCAAACCAATGTATTAAATTAAAGATCGCATGATGCTTAACCGAAGACAATCAACAGTATTAGGATAAGCAATTTCCATCCTCAACAGTTGAGCATTCTTCATTAATCTATTTATTGTGATCTCTAGGTTAAGAAGTCTTATGTGAGTACACTCACGATTCGGAGTACACTTTGATCCAACAGTTCACTTGGAATCATTGGTTTCGAGATCACCTAATGTATTGCACCATTTTCAAGCTAGAAAAAGTGATTGTCAAGGGGCTAACTTATCTTTCGCGAAGTATCGTGATTGGAATTTTCGATAGTAACGTTTCTTCTTCCTTTTTTTCTCTGGATCTAGACATGATTTAGCTCAAACTGAAGTGTCCATATTTATCTCTTCCACTTGAAGTCCTTCCATTTCCCCTACTAAGATCCTAATTGATGCTATGGGTAAAGCGATAGAAAAGTCTTCTCTCTTCTCAATTACACCTGCTAAGAAATAACTAAACTTCTGTAACTAAATCTGGTCCAAATCTGCACTGCCTTTAAAGAAGATATTGCATATGAAGGTTATCTTGGCATTGGATATCTTTATATAAAATTATTTTCATAGATCCTTGCTTAAAGCTATTCAAAAAACTTTGAACTTTTCATAGTTTACTCATGCCATTAAACTAGACTATTAGCCATGGGTCATAGTAATAAACACTCTCTCTCGGTGCCTATCTCCATCAAAAATCATGACCACCTTTATCTCACATCACAATCTGCATTACCAACTAAACCTGTTGGTGGGTAGCTCAAAAAACATATTTTTCTATTTTTTATGTTCCATCTTCGTTGGGGCCAAAAAAATAATGTATATAATTAGGAAAATCTAAAGCTACTTATGAATGAAGGAAGGAAGAAAAAATGACTTCTTTGGCCCACAATTTCTGTCCTTGATGTCAGCTAATTTGCTCTATCTTCGCAAATAAAAATGAAAATAAACAATGTAATGCGTATATGAAATTAATGATTTACAGCAAACGAGTTTTTACATGCAACGTGAGATCAACTTCAACTGTCAATTTAGCGAAAACACAAATGAGTTTTGGTTTGCGGCATATATATAAGGAAAAAAGAAGACCAAATTTTTCAATAGCAACATTATAGGATAAAGAAGTGAGGCTTTTTGGGTGGTTGAGTCTTTACTAGGTTTCAATCAATCATTTGAAAGCATGAGAGGAATTTAAAAGGGAAAATGTCGCACCAGCAATCTTGTCCCGTGAAGGGAAATTCTGAATATCTTCTGGCAAGTGCGTTTTGAAGTGATTTCTGAAAGCAAGTACATGAAGTTTGGGGTTGAGTTCAACAAAAACTAATGTACATAAGAATTAGTGTACAATGGAGAAGGCATACGAACGATGTTTTGTACAATGGAGAAGGCATACGAACGATGTTTTGTATGTATCATGGCATCATCTAGCATAAGTAGCATTGCTCGAGCGTAAATTGCTGCTTGTTCTGGCGCCTTGTTTTAAACGAATTTTCCAAAAAAAAAAGAAAAAGGAAAAAGTGGAGTCGAAGGATGAAAGTGGTAAGCAAAGCAGCTCCATTCTAGGTGATGGTTCATTGGGCTGATCAGGACCATTGACTGATTATAGGGTGGGCCGTCGTTAACCAGTTTTACATGTGAGAGGTTGGTGAAAGGCACTATCAACCTTATAAATGTTCCCTGGCCATCCCCAAGCAGTTCTTGGCGCCCCTGGTTGACCGACTCTGACATTACATTCAACCACAGTAAAAAAAAAAACGTACACCCAAGAATCAAGAAGCTTCATAGAATGAGTAACTATGGTGACTGTCATGAATGGATGGGTATATGTGGTGAAATGGGGTTTTAAAAAGAACACGAGGTGTGTGTGTTTGTGTGTGGTGTTTGTGAGGGAGAGAGTGATTTTAATAGACTTATCTTTTGGGTATGAGTTATAACGCTATGTGGTAGAGCTTCAATAAAAGTAGAGCCCTGTCTTCATTAGACCAATAAACAAATACTGTGAGAAAGGGACTTGGCTCAACCTCAAGAAGCCGACACTCACACTCTTACACTTGCACCATACCCTCGTTATAAATCCCTCTCATCAGTAACTTACAGTTCCACCTCTTACTTCACTTTGTGCATTAAACCTCTTTTTTCTTGCTTGTTTGTGGTGTTGCTGAAGCTAGAAACTGTCAGTTCTTCAGGTAGAAGGAGTCGAGAGCTTTCAAAAATGGGGGCTAAGAAGCCTAGAGTTGTGATAATTGGGGCAGGAATGGCTGGCCTAACAGCTGCTCACAGGCTCTACACTGGCTCAGGCTCGAGGGACTTGTTGGAGCTATGTGTGGTTGAAGGAGGGACAAGGATTGGTGGGAGGATCAACACTTCTGAATTTGGTGGAGACCGGATTGAGATGGGTGCTACTTGGATTCATGGTATTGGAGGCAGCCCAGTTCACCAATTTGCTCAGCAAATCCATGCCCTGGACTCTGACCAGCCATGGGAGTGCATGGATGGGTTCTTGGATGTGTCCAAGACAGTGGCTGAGGGTGGGCTTGAGGTGAGTCCTTGTGTTGTTGAGCCAATCTCAACCCTCTTTAAATTGCTCATGGATTTTGCACAAGGGAAGCATCTTGAGGATGGAGCAAGCAGTGAGGAGAGAGAGCTCCACAATCTCGCAGCCGAGGCTTTCAAGGTCTGCAAGAGCAACAATGGTGGGAAGGTCCTCAGTATCGGGTCTTTCCTGAGGCAAGGGCTTGAGACTTATAGGGATGTGGTCAAGGACCGAGACGAAGAGGTCCAGGCGGGCCATGGGAATTGGAGGAGGAGGTCACTCAAGGAGGCCATTTTCGCAATGCATGAGAACACCCAGAGGACGTACACATCAGCAGGTGACCTCTTGACCCTGGACTTCAGTGCAGAGAGCGAGTACAGGATGTTTCCTGGTGAGGAAATCACCGTAGCCAGAGGGTATTCCAGCATCATTGAGTCGCTGGCCTCGGTGCTACCAGATGGCCTAATCCAAGTGGGCAGGAAGGTTAGGAGGATTGAATGGCATCCTGAGGTTCATCAGGGCATGATCTTGGGAAATGGCCATTCCAATGATAGGCCTGTGAAGCTGCATTTTTGTGATGATTCTGTTATGTCAGCCGATCATGTGATCGTCACAGTCTCATTAGGAGTGCTCAAAGCCGGAATTAGCGAGGATTTGGGTTTGTTCAGTCCTCCCTTGCCAACTTTCAAGACTCAGGCCATATCAAGACTTGGTTTTGGTGTGGTAAACAAGTTGTTTCTGCAGCTTGACCCGGCCCATGACCCGAAAGGAAATTGTTTCGACAATTTCCCAGTGTTGCAAATGGCTTTTCATCGATCAGACTCGGAGTTGAGGCACGAGGAGATACCGTGGTGGATGAGGAGGACGGCATCTTTATGCCCTATTTATCACAATTCAAAAGTCCTATTATCTTGGTTTGCAGGGGAAGAAGCTCTTCAGCTTGAGACACTTACGGATGAAGAGATCATCGAGGGAGTTTCAAGTACAATTAATTGCTTGTTATCACAACCTGAAGAACCACAGGTGAAGTCTAGTACACCAGAATTGTGCAATGGCAACGTAAATTCTGTGCAAAGATTCGTTGGAAGTGATATGAAGTTTGGGAAAGTGTTGAAGAGCAGATGGGGCACGGATCCCCTATTCTTGGGATCGTATAGCTATGTAGCTGTTGGTTCGAGCGGCGATGATTTGGACACGATGGCCGAGCCATTGCCACGGGAAAGTCGCAAAACCGGCATTTTGCCGGAACTGCAAATTCTCTTTGCAGGAGAGGCGACGCACAGAACACACTATTCTACTACTCACGGTGCTTATTTTAGTGGAATTAGAGAAGCCAATAGGCTTCTTCAACATTATGATTGTGTTTGAATATTATATCAATTAGAGGCAATCCTACTCTTTTAATTTTTTTTTCCTCTTTAAAATTTGCTTATTGTTCTGATATCTTTCTTGATCTTCATATTGGAACACCTGTCTCTCTCGTTTTATAAAAGTAGGCAAAAATTGAGAGGAGTGGGAGGAAAGAAAAAATAGGGAAGAGAGAGAGAGAGAGAGAGAGAGAGAGAGAGAAGACGGGGACATTCTTAGATGTACTGCATGAATTAAAGAAGCTTCTTTCCAATTTTCTATTTCTAGTTTACTTTTTCTGTTCTCTTTTCTGTTTGATATCATGACCTCCAAAGGTAAACCAGTTGGAGATTATGATTCTTTAACTACTCAACAATTAGAAAGTAAAAAAGAAGAAGAGCTTTGTATTTTCTCTCTCTCAATCTCTCTGGGCCTTTTGTTTTGGTGATGCATAGTAGACAGGATCCTGTAAACCCGGCTCTTTCCAGCTTGCAACATGTCCATCAGTTCCCTGCAATTTGGCTTGTTTCTCTGCCCATGATTTAGTGTTCAGTTCTCGAGTACAAACAAAACCCTTATCACTCTCCTAATTCAATTTCTGAGTCAGACCCTTAAAGAAACTTGGGACAATGAGTGAGCTGGCCCCAGTTGCGTGTAAATCCCTAGAGAATGTGCCTAGCAAAAAGTTAATGAAAGTTCAAAAGGAAAAGAAAGAAAGAAAATGATAACAAGAAGGAATCCCAAGAAGACGGATAGAGCCATCAATTTGGTGCACTTCCTCAATGTCCTTTCTTAACAATGAGACACAAAACAAAACACACGGATCAGTAAATAGCCATCTGATTGCTCTGATCTTTGGCGAAGAACCTCTGGGTGCGTGGTGTGTACTCATCATTGGACTAACCTGTCTAGTTTGAAATGCAAATGCATAACAGTTTTGTGTTAGATATGTCTCCGATCTCACAGCATCTGCTCCCGAGCTAAGTCTTGTGCAATCTCAAAATGACACAACACCTTTTCAAAACTGCGACTAGAGTGACCAATATTTTGTTGGCGACAGGTCCGAGTGGGGCAGTCTACACTCACAATGAAATGGCTCTTTGCTGCGAAGACATCCCCCAATTGGCCTACCCACTTGATAACACTAGATTTCACCTCAGAAGCAAAACTCAATACTAATGGTGGAGACAGAAAATGACTGTCCATAGACAACAATATCAGACCTAAATATCCACCATGGTGTTCTTGTCTTGGCACATCTGATGCATCTCCAATTCTGCTTTCATTTGCCAGCAGCAAACTTCTTAATCAAAGATTTGTCATTATCTGCCTGCTAGGGGGCCCTACAAACCTTAATAATTGATTTCTCCCCCATTTCCTACCTCCATTTTATTCACCTCTTATTTTCTGATTTGGTATCACCTCTCCAACAACAAGAAGCCACATGTATTAATTAAGAAAAAATTAAGTAAAGAATCACATGATTCAGTCCATGCGACTGAAGTGAATCTAAAATCTGATAAAGCTCCATTTACTTAAATAGATTTTGAAAGGGGCATAAGAAGATTTTTGCTGGGAGGTCCTGATTGGTCAAATCGATGGGAGCTATTCATGGAGACATCTCTCTATTATTGTTGAGATTGCTACTTTGCCAGGTCTCTCCCCCCAGAAAAACTGGAGTGGCCCACCTGCTGTCTCTTTTTTGCCTCTTGGCTTCAATCACTCTTTGATGATTGTGCATATCACAGACCAATCTGTCACCATGTCCTTGTCTGATTCATCTATTTATCATAAACAAACAAATGAAAATCTCTATAACTATACTACCCCCAAAGAAACCCCAACCCCACCTCCACCTAATGGCTCCCTCATCCTTTTGATTACTTTTTCCTTGGCCCTCCTTTTGCTTATAATCATGATTATCAGGAAAAGAGTGCACCATTAACATGCTTAGATGTTTTTAATGTCTCAAAGGGTAGGTCAATGTATTGGTCATTGAAAGCAGGTCTGTTCCTTTTTTAGCTTTGAGCTTTAGGTATGGACCATTCATTTGACAACTTGCGCATAGCGGGTGGCCATAGGTCTAGGATGTTACCTATCATCCCTTAATGTTTTGCTCAGTTTGGGCGTCCTCTTCAAAATCCTTACAGATTGCTACAAGTTTTCCAATTTGAGGGCCTAATCTAGGAACTTGCACATACACAAAAATGTTTCAAATTGACTGATTAGATAATCATTGAATGGTGGATGTAAGGTCGATTGGGGAAAGGGAAAGGGAAAGGAGATGAAAACGACGTGGTTTGGAATAATTAAGTGAATTTTAGGTCAACTTATTAATTTGGGTTTTGGAATTATTAAGTGAATATTAGGTCCGTTGATTAAGCTGCACTACCCATTTGAGTTTTCTTAGCCATAATATTTTTTTGTTACCATTTCCTCAAGCTATATCTTCCACTGTTATTATCCTCAATTAAAGATTACACAATTTGGGTAGGACCCTTTTGGTCCATTTTGATGAAGGTTGTTTCAATTATTAGAGGTTAGCAGCTGTAACTGTATGTACGATCAAAACTGTTTACCATACTTTTAGTCTGTTCAGTTGAATGATTAAGACCTATTTCATATGATCTCAATGCAAATGTATCTTTGCCTTGAAGGATGCAATTTTCCATTAGTCTAATGACCCAAGCAAGCGTTGCTTTTTTGCACAAAATCTTTGATTAGAAGCATCATGATGTGTTTGAAACTTTGAGGAGCTGTCACCTTTATTCTTTCTTAAATGAGAATAAAATTTTCCCCTTCCTTTGTGAGAGCCAACAATGCCAGAGATAGTAGATGACCGATTTAATAAGTTATCACATTGGTATCTTTAAGGTTGCTTTATGATGGCCTTTGATGATGATACAAGACCCTTTAACTAAAAAGAAGCCATTGGTTTGTGTGTGTCTAAAAATCTGTGTTGAAAGAATCTAGGGGTCTAGTATACGGCCCTTTGGAGGGTTGCCCAGCCCTAAGATCTTATAATTAAGGCTCGTGGTCCATGATAAGATCTCCAACTTATAAATAATATGAGTCTTGTTAAATAGTGTTTTGAGAGTGTTAACTAAATGTATCAAATAAATATATTAATTTTCAAAAGCATTGAGTAACATAAGAAAAGCAGCGCATTAGAAATAGTAAAGTTTCCTCATTTGATTAAATGTCTCGATGATTCCTTTAATGTTGATTGAGAGAAGCTATCTTTTCTGAGGATTCTGTTCCAAGCTATAATGCAGAAGCACTTTCTAGAATGGTCCAGCATCTTGAGACGCTTCGGCTTCAACTTAAGAACTGAAAAAAGGACAGTTCTAACTCATTGAATGGAAGGGGGTAACCAAAATCTGAGGACGACCGAGCTTGGGGAGGTGTATGGCCATACAGAAAGGGAATGAAACAACTGGATCGACTAGTATAGAGTCCAGAATAAATCTAGAGTGCAAGGTCTTTAACTTGTGTTTGTGTGTGTGTGTGTGTGTGTGTGTGTGTGTGTGAGAGAGAGAGAGAGAGAGAGAGAGAGAGAGAGAGAGAGAGAGGGCATAAAACATCAACTTAATTTAACACTGCTGCATCAAAGCATAGCATGTCTTTTTTAATTAATGCTACCGAGGGCTGTAATTAGTGCCATAGCTTAATTGACCACTAAAGCTTCCTTAACAGATATGCATGGTGTTTACTAAAGTTTAGACATTTGAGATCCTTCGTTAGACATAAGCTGGAAAAGCTAAATGATGTTTTTGTTGTTTTGTTGGGTGTGTGCTTCCTCCTTTTGTCTCTCTGCATTTGCTTCTAGTGCAAGTAAATCATCTAAAATAATGTAACAATCGAGTCTTATATCCACACAGAAACAGCTTTTTGAGGATAATTAATGTTGCCAGCTTCCATGCACATCATCTGTAATGCTATAGTCATGAAAGATGATCTCCTCTGTTGTCTTCAGTAATCTAACTGAATCGAGAAAAGCAAGTTGTCCTTGGGCAATCTGATAGAAAATCTATGCTGGTGTGGACAATAATAGAAAACTGAGAAATTACATGGTCCAGTCAATTTTGACATGTTGGTTGGCCCCAAAATTCAAAATCCTCCCCTTGGTTGCCGTACTATGGGACCAAATAGGTTCACAAGATTGAGTTACTCATAAGGAGCAGGGCTTTCTTAGGTCACTGAAGACTGCTGCTCTTTCTTTGTTTCTTTTTTTCTCTCTTTTTCTTTCTTTAAAGTTGTAATAAGGGAAGCAAACTTAAGATGGTCATTGTCCGACTTCTAATGGGTGATTAGCATGTGAGTTCCTACAAAAGCATCACTGTTAACTCACCGAGCAATATATGATAAATCCGATTGAGTGAACCTAGTATTAGTATAGTCATTGCTCAGTGGAGGTAAACCAAGACATGTCTGCTTGCAAAAACTTCCTAATATGTAGGCCTCTTTGTGATTGATATGCTGAACATGAAAAAACCCCACCCGCTAGTTGATCAGCCCATTAGAGGATTTTGGTGAAAGGGGGAGGACTAGGCCGTGCATATAGAAACATTTTTGGTCTCTCTCCAAATTGAGCATGTACCATGCAAATCTCAACCATTCCATTTTCCTCCACTTCATTTTTCCAAACAATCATCAATATCAGTGATGGCCAATTCATGTGAGTAGTTGTGCATGTACTCTAGATATCGCAAATTTTTTTTTTCCTTCTATTTTTTGGTGCTGTCAAGACTACTTTTGTTGCCCATCTTTTCTAATCTTCTGCAGATGCAGGTTACAGCAGAGATAAAATTTCCTTAACCCAACTATGCAAACACTAGCTTCACTTATTTGGCAGGGCTGTGAACATGTACTTGATTGAGGATGATTCTGTGCATTTATTTGTTATTATTGCAGTATCTCAAGAGGCCAAAAATTTGTACTGTTCCATATGGATGTTAAACTCAACGTCCCAAAATTTCCATGCAGAGTTGCATCTGCCGTGCAAAGTTTCTCTTTTTCTTGATACTGAATTCCAATTATGTTCCGTTTTTGGATTGGCAAGTCTTAATTTCATTTAGTTTCGCTGATCTTCATGCTACGAGTAGCTGAGAATTTCTAAAGATTATGTGCTATTCATCAACGCTAGCAGATTGCTTATATGGAGCAATCTCCCCACTGTGGGGGATTCTACAGCCCAAACTCAGAAACTGTAGTTGCATATCAAGGACAACCGCGAGTTACTGGCAGTACTTTTCTTTCTCCGTCACAGGTATATAGTTGCATTATGAGATGATTAGAGTGCAGAAAGCAAGAAGAAGAAAGTGAAAGTTCAACACAGAAAAGTTCTGTTTATTCAGATGCCATCCACATGGTTTGGTTTATTGACTTTCAATATGGTGCGACAATTTTTGCTATGCAATCGGAATTCTCTACCGGGATTCTTACAAGTGTATCATGAAATGGTGAAACCAGGAGGCTTACCCATGTAAAAAGAATGACTAGCTAAAATCCAATGTATAATCTGCATATGCCCTTCGTATGGTCTGGAGGTATATGTGCAATACCTGTTCGTTTATGTATGATGTCCAAAGACAGCTTTTCTGCAATTTGGTGTAGTACTGTGGTATGTTGGCCTTTTTGGATGTTGAACCAATTCTTTGTTTGAGCAAAGCTATGAAGAGAGACAGAGTTTATGTACCGTGGAGGCGGCATTCTACCATCTTGGACACCATAGAAGCCACTTTGTGTTGGCTACAGATTGCTTCGACTGAAAGTTTCTTCGCGCTATCAGGACATGGATCTCCTCCAAAAACCTCCGGAGCCACGGTGACAGAGCAAAGTTGTTTCCCAATGCAATTCTGCATGAAAGTTCCACGTCAACCCTAAAAAAATTACTAAATGAACACTGAAAACTCATAATCATACAGACCTCCAAGCTACATTTTTTCATCCATGATTTGATTATTTCAGATTATCAAACCATGAGCAGAGTCCAACCAAAAAGTAAACAATGATCATTTGCTCTAGTATTCCTATGCTCAGATGGTGGGGGGTCACAGACCGAGTCTCAGAAGAAACAGTATTAATGAGGGTTTTTGAAATGTGAATTCAATGAATAAAACTGATTTTAAGTTCCTCAAGTATCCCAGCAGAAGGCAACTTAGAGTTAGTCATGTACCTTCTGAAGAGCATCATATGATTTGTGAGCGTGACAACGTCCTTCTCGATAATTTCCACATGTTCCTTGTGACAATCCATAGCTAGCAAACTTTATCTCAGAGATTTTCTGCCCAGGAGGACACATCAAGTGGGCTTTTGGATATGTATTGTTGGTTTTACCGGACGAAACCGAACGCCATTTCTTCAGAGTAGGCTGTCCGTCGAAGATATCCGCACAGACACTTCCCGTCATTCTTTTCACCAAACAAATTCCTGTTGGTTCTCCACCCCATTCCTCAAAAACCACTAGTAAATTTCCAGTGGGGTTCAGCCATGAGCGAGGAACGTGATACCTGAAAGTTTTGGAAAGCTTTGTCACAAATGTTTGTATGAACAAGCAAGAATAAGCAGAGAAGTTCATTTCTTCCTCACCATCTTTGAGATGGATCTCCGCAGTTAGTTCTACATTTTCTCTCGTTGAAAATTCCAGCATAATTGCATTCACCGCAGCTTCCCTTTGCTACATAAGCAGGCCAGTGTCGCCCAATGCTCTGACCATTTATCCACATTTGACCTTTTCCCATGCTGCTCATATCTAAGGCTAATGGGTCATCTCCTTCTGGCGCGTCAAAAGAAGTCTGAAATTCATAACTGGTTTACTGAGTCATAAGAAGAAACCAGAACTGTTTTAGTAGCTTCCAAAAGAATGACTTTACCTTGTACCAGGTCAAGGGCTGTTTAAGGATCACCGACGATCCTTTCATCCATTCAACAGAGGAACTCCCGCTGATGGTATTCAGACCTAAAGCTTCACCTTTTAAACCAACCTGTTCAGATGCAACGATTCAAACAATTCTTAAGCTTCTGTACGCAGTCATAAGGGCAAAATTCTCTACATTCAACACAAGAGAACCACGTCTTGTATTTGCTAACTCTACACAGCTGACATTCTAATATTTACAAGTTCTAGATTTCTGCACTACCACAATTCTTGATTCAAAACATGCATTTCATCGCTAATATCATATTGCAATTATATTGCCAATCCAGCATGTTTGCTTATTTTATCCAAATTTCAATTTCTTGAGAGCCAATTTCTAGTTATCATAGAGAAGGAATGAGCGCACAGGGTACAAACCTTGTAGGACCATTTCCAGTTAGTCAAATTCCAAGTGCCAGAGTTAAGACCCTTCAAGGTGACTGGTCCAAGGACCCCAGCATTCCAAGTCTCGAAATGGAGACCAACATTCTGAAATAAGGTTGACTTCATTTTAATGCAAATTGTGATTACCAGAAAACTGAAGTGAGATACTGTTATTTATAGAAGCCTACTAAAGTAGCATCGCTCAAAACGTAAAGCCTATCAGGAAAGGGGTAAACCGACCGGCAGCCCAACAGCAATGCTTAAGAGAGACAATTTGTTGATCCCTGCTCTTAGCTTCAAGTTGTCATTGAATGTTAGCTTTGGGTTTTCGAGTCCTCCATATACAGTCCCTGTGCAAAGCCATGATGATCAAGAAGAGTTTCCCCCACATCGACTAGCTAAAAATCTAAAAGAAAAATCGTTCAACCATCGCACTGATGTATGTACCTGACAGTTGACCATTGATGAAAACATGCAAGGCATGTCCTGCTGACCATACTGTGAGAACAGGATACTGACCATTCTTTAGAAAAGCTTCATCAGGTTCTATCACAATGCTGAACAAGCATACAAATTAATGTCAGGCAAATATGGATTGACATATGCATCCATCTAATCTTAGTTCACGAAGTTGTCGGTGTTCTGTTTAAATCTTGATCATGCCAAATATTACTTACTCTGTCATGTACCACAAATAGTCTGAAGCATCTCTGGTAATATTAATTTGTTCCAGAAGCCCTTCCATTGTGGTCGTGTCACTGTCCTCAGCTGAGGGAGTTTCTTCATTATATGACTGCCACGAGAAGGTATTATCTAGAGGAGTCATCTTCATAAGAGAGCTTTGGGCACCGATCTGTACAGAGGTTGTGTTATGGTGTTAGACTCAATCTTGGGAATTCTCCAAGGAGAGCACCATTTCCTATGCCCCAGTTAACATTGTTGCTTTAAAAAGATATGCAAAGTTCAGTTCCGTTTCATTTTAATTAAATTTGACAGATATTGCTTTCATTTTTACAATGGTCCGTATTGTAATCAGATGATGCTTAAGATGATACCCTTGCAGTGTTGAAAACTACAGTTTTGCAGTCAGGTAGAATGCTGACGGACCAAGGCAGCAAATCATACTGTCTGCCTCCGAATGTCACCTTGACTGAGTAATTTGGATCATAGTTTGCAAGGAATGCCGCACAGGCCCCGGATTTAGCTGTGAACACGTGAGCCTACCCAAAATCATTTAAGATGAGTCGGTCTTGAATTCAACACGGCAAGAAAAAAGCACGTTGAAGTGCAGTTCATACACAATTAAAATAGGTTATCACCATACCTCTTGTTCATTTCCAAGCGAGATTACGGTTGCATTGGAAGAAACTAAAGCTGATTCGCACAGTTTGATGGCTTCATGTAAATCTCTCAAATGACGCCATTTCTGTTCACTCGGTAGACCTGGCATTGGATTGAAAATCGCAATGACCTACTCAGATTACATCATTGTCATCTTTATTTTCCCTTTTAAGATAATTTCGTCAGCATTATTCTCATAGGATTCTAAACTTGGTAGCTTAACAGTAAAATTCTCCTTTTGAAGCTTATCCAAAATATATTCTTTACTTTAAGAAGTTGGGCATCTTTTATTTTTCAAAGTTGAGAAGGAGGAGTGATTTTCAGCGGCTCAGCCCTAGCATCACATGGAATAAGGATGTCATGTCACATACCAAATTCATCTATAGGAGCATCATAATCATAGCTTGTGGCAATGAATGGACCACCTGATGTCCGACCGAAGTTAGTTCCTCCGTGATACTGGCAAGAGAACAGAAAAAGTTAGAGGCAGAACATAAGGCTGTCCAGGGTCATAGGATGTCGGCATTTAGCCACGCACAGGAGAAAACATCATCCTACAGATTAAGATGAAGTAAGGTTTCAGTTACCATGTAATAATTAACAAAGGAGCCGCCATTTTGAATGAACCTCGCAACGGAATATGCCAAGTCTTCAACTGGTCTATGTGGTATTGCTCCACCAAATTCTGTATACCAGCCGGTCCAGGCTTCAGTCCACATCTTTGGTTTGTAATCCTGGTTCGGTTTAAAATTCTCGCAGTAGTAGCCATTGCAGGTATCAATCTGTCACAGAGTCAGTAAATTGATCATAAATGATTACAGCAAATCCATCTATTGACAACTACTTATCAAGTCTGTTCTTGCCAAACTCTGTCCACCCCAAAATGAATTCAAGCAGCCACTTGTGATCAGAGAAGTCATCTGCGAGATACTTGGGATTCGGCTTGTAGTGCAAGCTCAAGAACCGGACAAAATGTAAGAAAAAGACAAATCTTCATGGTTGCTCATCTTCGACCACTAGTAAAAGCATATGAGATAAAGATTTGTCATTATAAGACCACTATGCTGACAAAGGTACCGATACAAACCCCACCAAGAAAGGAGGTTGTAACTACCGGAAAGGAGGTTCTAAATTCCTACAGGCGAAAGGATATGACAAATAACAAATGACTACAATGTTTCAATGAAGACAGTGATGAGAGTTGCTTACAACTGGATCAGGGGCGTCTTCCTGCTTGCACATAACCCACGGGACCCCAGTGTCGAGACCAACGGCCATATCAGCGGCCCATTTGCTGTATGCCTTGCCAGGTGCACCAATTTCCCATTCCACCGGTCCATATTCATTCTCAATCTGCCAAAACACAATTCTAATGCTTCCCTTAGCAAGAAAAATGACGTGAAAACAAAGGGTACTAAGAAGGTGTCAAAGGTCAGAGCGGATTTAAACTTCTTAAAATTATTTCCCTTTTCGAAGGCAACAGTTTATATCGACAAATTAACATCACACTGATAAAAATATATAGTTGAAGCATTCAAATAGCCTAGAAGTCCTTACCTGAGAAAGAATAATTGGACCTCCATTAGACTCGAACAGATTTTCGGCCTTCATCATGTTCACTATTTTCTCTGTGAACCCATGCATTGCCGCCTTATGATAGTTTAACAACAGATGCAAATTATTGAGCAGGAATTAATCTGAAAATAAGATGGTAAACACATGGCTACAAAACCACCTTGAACGGCTCGTTGTCCGTCCTGAAAGCGATGCCTGGTACGTATTTTAGCCAGACAGGGAATCCCCTGAATCAGAGGAAAAAACAAGAACAAGGCACATCGGCGTCAAGGCACAAAGATTTTGGCATGTACTAAATTTAACAACAAAAAGAAAATAATTATAAAAATTACTTGTATAATGACGGAGATTCTCACCCAAAGTTCCATTCTGCACAAACATAAGGACCAATGCGGAGATGCACGTAAAGTCCTGCTTGCTGTACCAGCTTTATGAACCGGACAAGATCATATCTGTCCTCAAAATAATACTGTAAAATTATGACAAAAAGCAGTGTGTCAGATGATTACCACATGAATATTCAAAATGATAATCAGCATATGAGCCCAAAAAAACTAAAGGAAAAGGAACTCTTTTTTATTTATTGAAGTTTTACTTTTCCTGGAGAAGGTTCGTGTCCATTCCAAAAGACATACGTTTGGATAACATCTAAGCCTCCATCTTTGGCCTTCTGAATAAGATCAGGCCACATCTGCACAATCCCATGCCATGACCCAATAACAAAACCAGTCAAGAACATGTAAGATATGAGCTCAAACACTCCTGAAGAATGCCAAATGAGAAACACCCAATTGTTCAAATGCATTGAAATGCACCAAAAAAAAAAAAAAACAGGGACAAACACATGAAGTGCAAATTGGCAACATGGGTACCTCAGGAGTGCTTCTTGGATAGTGGATGGACCCAGAAATGAGAATCCTCCTCTGCCCGTTGACGATAATGGCTCTGTGGTCATAAGTCACAGAAGCCGTGACCGAAGAAGAAGCCCACGAGAGCAACAGTACAAGCATCATCACTATCATGCTCTTGGCTCTGCGCAAGGTCTGCACGTGAACTCTTGAACCGGAGCCCATGACCCTCTCTGACTCTGTATCACAAAAGCAACGCTCTCTTGTCTTCGTGTGGACTCACATTGAACCTCGCATCACCAAAACCGAGGAAGGAGGAAACGCAACATACTCACTGGGGTGTTTGGCACAACCTTTTCTCTTTTCTATTGGGCCTTGAGAATCGTTTTCTTCTCCTTTATAGAGACGAAATCTGGCAGCAGAGGAAGAACAATCAGCCGGGTTCTGCAACTACTTTATAAGCTTTTGAAGAACGAAACGCGTGGGACCCAAATCTTTGGCTCTCACATCAACCTAGATGACACGGCACTTGGTTTTTTCTTCTTTTCTTTCCCAGTTATTGTTAATCTCTTTTAGGCTTTGGATCTGGTGAAGAATTCAATGCAGGGGCTTATTTTGAGAAAGTTTTCCATTCTGTGCATCACTCTCAGCTTCTGCTCTGGCGTTGGCAAAAAATATTTTAAGTTGGTGATTCAAGACTGTGTTCAACAGTTCTGCATCAAAAATTCAAATGGAGATGACTCTGTTTTGCCTTTCAAATGTTGTTTACAGTCCAGTAGAGAAGTTGCCCCCTGCCCAATATCTTATTAATGGAGAGTTCATTTATTCTTTCTTTCTTCTTCTTTTCTCCCTTTTCTTCCGGAGAGAATCTTTATCAATTTATTAGCCACACGTTCTTCTACATCTGTTGATTCAAATGACATTTTTTTTTAATTATAAAGATGTACTTACGCGGTGTCATTTATTGACATTAGGTATATCATCCCTTGTTCCCCAAAATTCGTTCCAACTACTCCATCCAACGCATAATTTATCTTCCGAAAAAAGTCAAAGTTTTGGAGGAGTGCTCCAATTTAAGACAACCTAGGGCTGAGCATGATCCGAACCACTCACCAAGGACAAGTTCCGAAAAAATTGGAATTAAGAACTGCCCGTTGATTTCATGAACCCACTTGAGAATTAGACAAACTGGTCCGACACCCGAGTGAGTCCATGAAATCGGTCCCAAATTCCTATAGATTCACAACTAGACTAAAAACATGGTGATCAAGTATATTCTTTGAAATTATCTACTAACAAAGGCTCAAGCAAGTGCAGAATCACAGCCCGTGCAAGAAAAAAAGGCAACGACAAGCCAAAAACCGAAAAATCCCGAACTAAACTTTGACATAATTTAAAGCACCCTAGGTCAGAAATCAAATTCGCCAACAGCAACAGAAAGCATGAGTACATTAAGCAAAAAATTTCACTCAGTTGCGAGTCTGTGACTCAGCGATAAAGTTGAAGGCAAGGCAAGAGCCAGATGCGAGATGCGATTGAGGGCCAAAGGCAAGGCGCAAGGCGAGAGTGAGATGTTAGATGTAAGGGAGGGCTGGAGGAAAGGTGCGAGGCGATTGCGAGTCTGCGACAGAGTTGAAGGTGTGGTGAGATGAGGCTAGGGTTTCTTCCTTTTGTTTCTATTTTGAGGACCGTGAGACGCGAGTAGGCCTATAGGGTAAATTGCTAAAAGCAAGTGAGAAAGACTCACTTTCACTAAAAGTGAGCTAAAATTTTTTAAAAATATATATACGGGTCCGGCCCAGGTGGATGGTTCCATGCCTAGAACCAAACCGGTCCTCTTATAAACCACCAGTTTTGGGCCAATCCAATTTGGTTCCAAGAGATCCCGGCAGTTTCCGATTCCATTACACACCCCTACATATCACCACGTCCTCAATCGATACTCGTAAATTGCACAGTGCAAAGTGAATTGAATGCCTTATAAACCCTTGAGGTTTCATGGAAAATTACGAAATCCGCATAATTCCACAAAGCGAAATTGTTAACGCCATGCCATTGATTTATGGAAATGAGACTTGTTATCAATAATTGACGTTTTCATAATACATATTGTTATATATTGTATGCCGCAGTACTATACAATATCGCGAACCTAACAAATAATGTACAAAACATATTATATTCTAACTCAATCATTTATGCTTTTTGGACGGTACAAATTAAGTGCTTTGATGTGTCTATGAGAAGCTCAGCACCGATTGGAAAAGGGATTCTCGAGATAAATTCTTGCTTAACCGAACGAGATGGGAATATATTACGGTCTCTTTCCCATGTGGGTCGCTTTAATCATCTTTATCCCATGTTCTATTCCTTGGCAATTATGTTATGGACACCTCTAATGTGACACAACCATGGATCTTGCCCTTCGAGGTTTTCGTCCTAAACCTTCAGCTACAAGAGTATCGACGACTAAGGTGTAAAGATCAATCCTTGAAATATCTCCTTCCATTTCTAACATGCCCTTGGACAAGGACTTTCTTTCCGCGAAAGTACTCATTCTCTAAGTCCCGAAAGAGTGTTAGGTGAGCATCCTTGGTATATGTACAAAAATTGTGCCAATTTTCAGTCCTAAACCTTTTTTTTGCCAATTGAATCCTAAATTTTTTGCATTTGTACCAATTCAGTCCAACCGGTCAATTTTGGTCAGAAATCATTGACATGGACCGACACGATTGTGCTGATATTGACAATTCTTAATAATATTTTTGCAAAAAAATATTTTTTTTTCTTTCTCTTTCTTTTTTTTTTCTTTCCCTTCTTCGTTTGGCTGCCAAGGCTCATCCTCGCCAAGCAACGGCGAGCTAAAAAAATAAAAGAGAAAGAAAAGAAAAAAGAAAAGAAATGAATAATTTTCAAAAATATTAAAATATTATTAAAAATTATTCATATTAACGCCGGCCATGCCATGTCATCGCCACGTAAGACAGCCAGCGTCCATGTCAGAATTTCCGATCAAAATTGGCCTAATAGACAAAATTAGCACAAACGCAAAAGGTTAACGACTCAATTGAAAAAAAAGAGGTTTAGGATTGAATTGACACAATTGTGATAGGTTTAAGACTTTTTTGGTAATTCTTCCTAGGCAAATATGTGTATGTTCTGCAATTAGGTCAGGCGAGAGCCGCCATATTTGTGAACGGGACATACCAAATTCAATGGTCAAGATGCATTTGAGCGCATGCACCCCCCGTTCACAGAATAATTTCCTCTTCTTCTTGTTACTAAATGGACACCGAGTCGAGAGCAAAACAAAAAAAATGAATAAAAAAGCACGCACTCACTAAACCCCAGCCCCCTTGCCAAGTCCTGCATCCTTTCACCAATGGTTGATCTCTGGTTCTTTGTTACACGGATTTAGTGGTAATTGTACAAGAATTGAATTGGCGTGACAAAAAAGATTGACAATAAATTTAAAAGTCGAAGGCTTTAAATGACAGAACTTTAAAAGACATTCATATCGATAAACCGAAAAAAAAAGCACATCGAGGAATCCATTATTGATGATCGTGGATCCTATAACAATTACATGTCGCCATATATGTAATTCCTCATTGTAATAGCCCATTAGCAGCTATTATGTTAAGTACGGTCGTAACTACACTTCCGAAATCCTAGGACTCCTGTTTGCACCCCGACCTCATCCACGAATGGTTTCAACTCCCCAGGCCACTATGCTACTCAATCGTCAATCAATATCTTTGTCTTCAATCAGCATTATAGTCTTCATGTTATCCTCTCTATCCAACAATTAGGTAGATTTAGGTGGCCAATTTGTTGTGTTCTTCGTCGGCGTGTCTTGTTGATTGCCCTTTGACTACTTGTCGATGGCTATGTTATCGATGTAGGTATCCAGGCCCTTAATCGGCATTTTCATTCTATCTCCTTTCTCTTTTCTTGTGTCCAACGCTAAGCCGAATTTACAGTAAAATTGGCCATATATTGGTTATGTTATTGAAACGAGATGTTCGTCAACCACACACCACCGTGCATCAATAGCTGTATGGTTATCAATAATTATCATCCACAGTTATCAATGAGCTTTTTATAATCTTTGCTAACCGTCTTATGTAATTGTATCGAATCACATAGCTCGTCAATATTGATTCCATCTCTAAACTCTTTAGGCCAAATCGACTTTGTGTCGATTATATATCAGGCCAAATCGACTTCATGTCGGTTCTAAAGAGTTAGCTTCTTCTTTTTTTTTTTTTTTTGTTATAAACAACATGCTTTCTCATCAATGAAATGAAAACCAAATCATTCGACAATTACATCTTGGGTACGTTGGAAATGGGATAGGTCCACGATGTTCTTGATTGTATTTTATTTCCAATAGTAAACTCAAATTCAACTATGAAGATCCGACCCCATTTGAGGCACTCCCCTTGCGTAAAAGCAAGAGGGATGGTGTTCCCCAATTCCCCAAGAAAAATCACGAAAATGTATTGCTTTAAGCTCCAAATATGTCATTGCTTTGTCGTCATGATAATTACTCGACTTCATGCTTTTGCTTGTGTAGTCAAAAAATGATGAAGCAATCCTCAATTGCTTTCACGCTACACATGTAAACCCCAATGACATCTTCATAGGGTAATAAATGCAACTTCGACATAACATCATTTAACATCTTAAACTATCTAATCTGGCTTAAATCGAGTACCTTTTTAAACCCATCTTAATGCCATGTCGAGCCCATCGACCCTTAACTCGTGTAGTGCAACTCCTCTGCACCGCTAAATACGAATTAAATTAATCGTAGATAAGCCTTATTCGCTCTCATCTCCACATATGTATCACCAAGAAATTTAGGAGCACCTAAAAGTATCAGGGATAACTATAAAAAAAAAAATTCACTTTCGTATTTGTCACCCTCCAGACTATAAAACCCTAAAACTTTTGTACCCTGTAAGATTCCGAAAACCTTGTACTTTTCACATTACAGTCTAACACCAACGTTAGGGACACGTCCGCGAAAGTTTAGCAAATCTTTTTTGGGGTTGAGAGCGGGGTCAAATCACACTGACTTTGATATGAAACTCCCAAGAAGATCCGTGGAGGCTCTTTTCGCTGTTCATTCGTGAGATCTTGTTGCCTTGGTGATCATTTCCCCTCGAGCTAGGGCTGACAACCTGTGACGCCACCAACCCAGCTAGTTTGTCGGCATTCGGAGCAACCTTCACGAGTCATTCACACGAGGCAACTGTAAAGAAGCTTGGCCAAAAATTTGTAGGTTTAGGATTTATTAATTAGATTAATATCGCAAAAAATATTAAATTGATATATTTATGATAATTTTATTTAGAATTAATTTTTGATCATCAAAAATCTCAAACTGGCATACTTATGACAAATTTATCCCAAACTAATTTTTTTATCATGAAAACTCAAAACTGTATACTTATGATAATTTTATCCCAAATTAATTTTTTTGATCACAAAAAATCTCAAATTATTACAATTGTGATAATTTTACCCCGAATTAATTGTTTGATCCAAAAAAATCTCAAACCGGTACACTTGTGATAAATTTACTTTTCGTTAAATTAGATTATTATCACAAAAAACTAAAATTTTGTAATTTTGTGACAAACAAAGGGTAAAATCCCAAACTGGTACACCCATCAACTATCACGTGTCATCAAACTCAGTAATTTGAAAGTAACATTTAACAAAAACTAATATAGGGTAAATTTATCACATGTGTACTCAGTTTATGATTTTTGTGGTAAAAAATTAGTTCGGTATAAAATTGTCACATGTGTACTAGTTTAGGATTTTTGTGTTTATTAAAAAAATAGTTTGGGATAAAATTGTCACGAGTATACCAGTTTGAAGTTTTTCGTAATCAAAAAATTAATTGGGGATAAATTTGTCACAAATGTATCAATTTGGGATTTCTAGTAGTATTAACCCTTATTAATTTTGAAAAATACTTTATAAAAATACTTTTTAGAAAATTATTTTTCACGGAAATAGCTTCTCTTTTTCAGTTTAGGAAATTCATCTTCCTAACTTTAGGTGCGCATATTTTCTTTGACCGTAAATAGGTTTCCGTTAACTGATCATTTTCAGCAAACTGAACACATGAGAAAACCAATTAAAGAAAAAAAATTTCACTCAAACAAACACACCATTTGTGATTGTTGAGATAACCTCTTGAAACGGTTAGAAACAATTCTACCATCTGATTTGAAAGAAAAGGAAGGATTTTATTTTCCGGCGGCGACGGATAAGTCTTCGAAGTCATTGGTAACTATTTAGAAAATGTTACTAGTCACCTAATATCCCAATAATTTATTGATATCTCACCGACTCTTTTTTGACGGTATGTAAATTATCTAACCTTTCTTATATTTTATCAACTTTCATCCGTGTTTCTTGCCAACGCCTTAAATTTGCCAACTCTAATATGAATTGCCGAATCTCTATTTGAGGGACTTACCAACTTTTTTTCCAATTAAAATACCAATTAATTTTGGGTTATCAATTCTCATTTGAATAACTTTTCAATGTCTATTTAGTTTCTTAAATTTATAATCTTTTTTATCGTTTGCAAATTTTAATTTCTCTTTCTTATATATACCTTAAATTTATCAACTCCTGTATATATTTACCGATCTATATTTGTGCGACTTAATTAACTTTTCTCCCATTATGTCACCCATTTATTTCGGTTTTCCAAGTCTTATTTAAGTTGCTTCTCTACGTTTATTTGCTTATTTTTAAATTTTCCAACTATTCTAATGATTGACTAACTTTAATTGCCTCACTTTTCCATACGTTCTTTCTAAATATTATGGACCTTAGTTAGAGTGATCACCGGCAGCATTGCCAGTAGAGAAACGGTGAAAAGTCAAGGTCGATTCCTTCGCAGCAAAAATCAAAACGAGTCGACAGAATCGCTTGTGCGTGACATTTACTGCAAATACGAATAATTTTCTGAGGCCGAGTATGTCCGAAAGCCAAGGAAAAACGATATCTCGAGCTCTGAAAATGGGGGGATGCCAAGAGTGGGGGCCTCTCGAGCTCGGTCTTTTATCGGGACGCGAGATGAGAATACAAAGCCGTGAGGAAGGCTGAACGTGAATTGCGATTGGAAAAAAAATGCTGCTCGAAATTTTAGATGACGGGGCCGAAAACAGGAGCCTCAATTGAAGCACACCGCGGCCACGGAGCTGCCTACACGTAAAAGTCCAGGCAGGATAAAATCGGGGCTAAACCCAAAGTTTGACCTTTTGTTTTCATATAGAATTATATTTATTTATTCCAATGGACTTTGGATTCTCGAAGCCTCAAAGATTATCTACACTGACACTCGCCTCGCAGATCGCGCATCTTCATCTCCAAACCCTTTTTGTCCGTGCCTCTCCACCACTTGATAAAAAGGGCTTGCGTTCCCCGATGACGCGTGGGGCGACTGGTGCGAGGCGCGAGAGAGTAATTGAGTGGCGGCATTAGTTTCTTCTTTTTCCCTCCTCATAACTCGAGGCATTGAAGCGCGCGGCCCCGCTTCGAAGGGCGTCCCTTTCGGTCGTGACACGGCCGGTTTCGACAGCGGTGCGCCGATGACGAACCCCGATCGAGACACCGTAACTCTCTACCGTCCTCGTATGGCGGGGAAAGAGGAGGAGGAGAGGGAGCGTTACTGCTCTCACAGCTGCGGCGAGAACGACGAGCTTGATAGCCATACGAGGAAAGAGAAGGAAAGGGAGCGCTACTGCTCTCCCAGCTGCGGGGAGAACGACGAGCTCGACAGCGATGCTCTGGGCCAACTTGGTTTTCGAGAAGCTGTGAAGCCGACTGGCAAATTTATTATGGGCCCAGGAGAGCTCGGGCGAGGGCCAATCGGGAATGGGAGGAGGAAATAAATGCTCTGTCATATGGTCCCCGGAGAATGGTCAACTGATGGAGCGTGAAGAAATGGGGATTTCGATTTTGATGTATCGTTACGGCGGAACAAGTTACTAAGCCCGAGAGAAAACATGTTGTCGGTGGCTAGGTTTGCGGCCCAACGTATGGGGGGCGAATTATTTCGTGTCGTGTGCTGAGGTGATCGATGGACGGGCCTAGCTTGGGCCCAACCGGGCCGGGCCGTATAACTTGTTGCTGACGGCTTGTGGCTACAGGGCCTATAAGCCGCCAAACCCACGATCAGATCTCTAGTTGAGGGGATACGAAGTTTTTGGCCAGGAGTACTAAACGAGGGAGGTATGGCATTAGTTTTGGCCCGAGTGTCAACTGTCAGAAGGGAGAACAATTATTGCTACTGTTTCGGATTTATTGCGATCATTCTAAGACTTGTAAATGTCGGAAGGAGTTGGGGGCATATCCGTGAAGTCAGGAAGGAGCGCGGAGTTCATAACGAGATGTTTTATGTGCCTCTAGGTAATCGGATTTCTACGTCCGCGCCTCTGAGTTACCCAAATATAGGTAAATCGACGATAGTCAAAGCGTACCAAGATTTAAAGGGCTCGAGAGAAAAGAAGGCAGGAAGGAGCGTGGAGTTCAGAACGAGAGAGTCAATGATTCCCACCAAAATGGAATTCGAAGAGTACGAGAGACCAAACTATAAAATTGAAAGTTGAAATTTCCTTTAAAAAATTAATGTAAATGTTTTTGTTTCGATTTAAGGCTTTTAGATGTTTCGATTTGGATTTCAACCATATTTTAGATCAAGTTTCCGATTTGGATTCTGCAATAATTTTATCTTTAGATAAGTAGGCTTTGATTTCGTCAATTCACCTATATTTAGGTAACTTAGAGGAGCTCTTTAGAAATCTCGATTACCTATAGGCACTTTGAATTATCTTGTCAATCCCATGAACCAGTTAAATAGAGGCTTTTTGCCCGTGTGGGTGACTTTGACAATTTGTGCGCAATTTTATGAGTTTCGAATCTGTGAAGTCCAGTTCCTAAGTCGGGAACTCCTCGACAACCAACCGATTGTGCAACTCGGGAGCCGTTATTTTCGATCTCCAATCCAATTCTCAATGGATTTTTCATTTCCAGCTCATTTGATTAAGCAGCTTCCGTTGGATTTCTAAGAGCTTAGTCCGCATCGCGATTGAGTTCGAATGATTTCCTTTCGTCTCGTTACGACTCTAGCCTGCTCTAATCAGGTCTCAAACGTTGGACCGCACTCATAGTTAAGGGAGGGGGTGTGGGGGTACCTTAAAATACTCAAATTCGTGTTGTCTCTATTAAGCTCAAATTGACAAATGATTCTGCACACAGGAAATAACTCTTTTGATCAGAAGATCGCCTTTGCAAGTGGCCACACACCAATGCATACAATCTCATTATAGAGAGAGACAGACACAGAGAGAGTGGTCCAACATGAGGATGACTGTCCGAAGGGGACATGGCCCCTCGGATTTGCAATCCCCAGTGGAAAACAACGTAGGTTTGGAGTATCCCTCGCTTGCTGACACCCTTCATCATGACCAAATTCATCTTGTCCCCATCACACTGTCTCTACCTATCTGCAATACAACTCGCAGCAGTGATCCGTATCTGGCACACGTAGCCTTTCTCGGGATCTTACATATAATTTCTTCCCCATTTTACTTCCATTTTTTGTAGCTTATTGAACTTCCCCATAGAGGTGAGCGATTCTAAGTTCCTAACATATTCCACCTAGAATTTAGAACCTACTTTTGGATACAGATTCCTCAGTATTTAGAATCTGGAATCTATCCGTCGAAATTTAGAACCTGAAATCTACCCATCGCATGTTCTAAGGTAGGTTCCATGGTCTAACAGGTTTTTTTTTTCTTTTATTTTTAGTTAAACAAAATGAAAATAAACGCAACAATACTGAACAAGCTTGTCATTCACCAAAGAGAATACAAAAGACTAATTTTTCTAGCAGTACGGTTCAAATAAATACAATTAAAATAAAAAGTCATTGCGTGAATCAATACTAGAGATGAGCGATTCTATGTTCTTTACAAGTTTCACCTGGAACCTACCCATGAGAATAAGTTCCTCATTTTTTGAAACCTAGAACCTACCCTATCACAAGTTCCAAGTCAGTTCTAAGGTCTATCCAAATTTCACCTGTATTATTAACTAAACAATCATAGTAAATCATTATATTTAATAACCACCACTTGCTGCTATGATTCATTGATCGTAACTTATATTTAGACACGCAAAGAATATGAAAGATTAACAAGTCATAAAATGAAAGTTCAAATTAGTGATTCTAAGTTATATACTCATCATCTAACACCATAAAATACCGTAAAATCGTGCAAAGACATAGACCAAGAAAAAAACACAAAAAACTTATTTAGATTTCAGGTTTCAGGTTGCACGTGCCTAGAACCTAGAATCTACCTATCGAAATAGGTTCCTCAATTTTTTGAACTTGGAATGTACCCTGCATATCTCGGAACCTGGAACCTACATGTTCCCACCAGTCAGGTTCCAGGTTATACCTTGGAACCATTCTCACCCCTACCTCCTCGCTCGATCTTGTGCAACCTAACTACAGTTCCTATCCACATTAATTTCTAAAGCACTATCTTCACTTATCTATCTAACAATCGCAAAACCTGTGTATCTTCTCTTCTATGAGTGCTTTTGCGGTCTAGCTTGTGCATGGAAAAAAAATAATATGACAGCAATCTAAATGCTAGATCATGTCTCTATTGGGAGTGTGTAACCTCCATAACACATTAATTCTTAGACGTAAGACTTCTTTAAAATAACCCTCTCACACGTGTGAGCTCACCAACTAAAATAACCGCCTCTCACGTGTGAGCTCACCAACTAGACGGGGCTTTGATAGATACCTTCACTTGGGGAGATCTTGCAAAGAGAGCCCGTCAACATATCCAGTTGAATCTAACTTCACTTAAAAGCTTAAACCAATGAGTTATGAGCCAACCAAGATATATTAACTGCTCTATACCACACTAATTCTCCAATGTGGGATTTTTTAAACATAACCCACACGTGTATTTCAATAATCTCAACTTACTGATCACCACACAAAAAACAAATAGAAGTCATTGGTGAGATCCAGCACCGATTGTACTGCTTTATATACAAAATTAATATCCAGTTGCTCGAATAAGTGAAAGTAGCAACTTCTACATTCCAAATGATATGTGCAAAAACTACTGTTTGGGGTAACTTGTCTCGATGTGTAGATGAAACCAATGCTAGCTGAAGCGAGTTCTTTTCCCTATTGCAATGGGGCATGCATCTTCTTCTCGCTGTTTGGAATATTTCAGTTGGCGAGTCAAAATCGCCTAGTCACGAGTTTCAACGCATCCATTTGCGGATCCGACGGATACAAAAGGGTATCCCAGTTTTGGAGTTAAATGGGACATCAGTCCTTAAACTTAAAGACATGCCCTTGCCACACATGTCGCTGTTGATGCCGTTTGATAAGAGCTCGCAAGACATATTCCAAGACGAGGATCACTTTCATCAAGAAGAACCAGCGATCGCATGATCACATATAAATTTCCAAGAATCAATCGAAGCCAGTTGATACCTTTTCGATTCTCTTCATCAACTGTTTATTACAGTAGCAGTAGTGTAATGAACCTCTAAAAGGCCCTCGTGAACATAATCCATGTTTCCCATAACCTTACCATCCTAGTCAAAGCCTAATCTAATCTCGCTCATCAGAGATTAAGTAGAGAATAAAACGAAAAGGCTAGGAAGGTGGGGGCTCTGAACCGCATTCCAGTCCAGTATGCGATGAACTTACTGTCATGTTCTATTTCCTTTTCGGACAGCTTATCACTTCGCTTAGTTTTCGATCATTTTGCTAATTTTGCAGCTAAAAGCGGGGAGAAAAAGAGAGTGATCTACTGGAAACAGAGAAGAATCCAAACCACATCGAGAAAAAAGCGGATGAATTGTCAAACACTGAAAAGCTGAAATGGGTATTTCAATGACTCAACAGCGGAAAGAACGACTTGAAATGATTCTGCCGTTTCGTTATAAAGTTCGGATTTTTCTTTTTTTTCCGGTGTTGATAGATTTTTGAACGACTTGATGAGTGTTAATAAACTGTCGGTAAAATTCGCTATCGAACACCTGGTTTCCGGTAAGAATCCCCTACCAATCACCTGGTTTTCCGGTAAAAGAAAAATCTAGGATTCCTGTTTTTGAGGGAACAAAAGGGTAGATAAAATTAGGTGCCAGGAGAAATATAGGAAACACGCAACGATAAGAAGTGTTGTGTTTTTGCCTTTGCTCTGATGTGCCTTGCCTATTATGTCTCTTCAACACTGCATAAGCATTCAAAAAGTTTTTGGCAAAATACCAGCTGCTCAGTATGATAAACCACTACCAAGGTCCATGCAATGCAACTCTCTCATCCATCAAATTCTTGGATTTTTATTGCCTAAGATCGATTATATTTAAATCAAGCTCACCTATCAAGATATTATGATGAGTCTTACCAGATTTCAACACAATTTTTCATGTTGTGATCAATTAAGTGACTTAGTGCACCAGATGAGTTGGTGGTCGCAGCGACGGTCTAGAGATTAAAGAGATATTAAAGATGAGGTGTGGATGGAACTCCATAACTAATGATATTTGGTGATGAGCCTAACCTTCATTTCGCACTATTACAAAACTTAGTTAATGCCCCGATGGCACTACTTATCGAATCTTTCAGTTATATCTTGAGTATTAAATAATTTACAAAGTAATGTATCTAGAGTTGCATAGGGGGAGTTTAGTAACGTTTCTCTTTCCCTGTTTTTCTGTTCTTTTCTTCTCTTGAACAAAAAAAGAACAAAAATTCATTTGTGCGCGTCAGTTAATTTTTCTACTCCCCGGAATAGAAAAGGGGCCAGGGAAAAGATTTGGAACAAAAATAAGAAGTAAAAAGAATCTACTTTTTGTTCCAGGGAACAATTTCTGCTCCTTTTCTTTTCTTTTCCTTCCTTCTTCTTCCTCCTTTAGCCTATCGTCAAGCCTACCTTGCCTAACCATCGTGAGGTCGGCCTCTCCATGATTGGGCAAAGCCAACCTCGAGGCGAGGTTGAGCCTCGTCGCAACCTCGCCCAACCACTGCAAGATCGGCTTCGTTTGGCCATGGCGAGGCTGAACGGCGAGGTGGCTGGGCGAGGTCAACCTCGCCGACCCTCGTCTCTAGCTAGTCGTCGGCCATCGCTAAGGCTCTGCGACCATCTAGAGGAGGAAGGAGAATGGAGGAAGGAAAAAAAAAAGAAAAAATTCGAAAAATCTCATAAAATTATTAAAAAATAAAAAAATTTCGCGTTAAAGAAAAATTTTAGGATTGTATCAAATGCTTTTATGTTCTTTTTCTATTTTGAGAATAAAACTTTTGAATAGTTACCAAACGCATTCTTCTGCTAAGAAATTTGTCCGTAAAATAGAAATGAAAAAAACTATTTCTAAAAAAAAATTATTGTCGGGAACAGAAATACTAGTGTATGCACCCTTAATTATTAAAGCAAACTATTTGGAATCGGTTTAAATTTAATTATGTTCTTGTAAAAGTAATAAGCATTTGACTTCTACGGTACACATTTATTATTGATTCTATCCATTAAATCGCTTCGTTATTTTTTAAGTTTTAGTTTTGGCTTCGCTGCTATCCCAAGGACTCACGTGAATGACCTGTAGAAATTTCAGTGCTTAAGCTTTCCTTTATGTGTCCAACTCTACACCGTCGCGCCTTCCTTTTTTTATTTCTTTTGCTTGCTTCTTCTCTTTCACAACATTGGCTCCACATTTTGCAGGAAAAACATAAGAACACCCCTCTCTCTCTCTCTCTCTCTCTCTCTCTCTCTCTCTCTCTCTCTCTCTCTCTCTCTCTCTCAAATGGCCCCAGATCATCATACAAGAGAGCTTAACGAATATCAAGAAGAAAGCTTAACTTCAAGACCTCAACCTCATCATCATCGTCAAGCTACATCCTCATGCTTTTCTCGTATTTCAACCCCAAATCATGTCTTGTATAGCTCAGTTGAAGAACAGGGTGGATGTTTCCATGGAGCATCACAGCCTTCAGATCGTGGACAGGAGGTAAATTTATAAAGCTATCATATGTTATATTGTTAAGCATGATGTATATTTACTGTTTGATTCGAGCTTGAAATTCTCATTAACTAGATCAACCCTTTTCTGATGATAAACAGGCTTTGCCGGCTCCAATCGGCATAACTACATACCAGAAATTAGAAGATCAAAGAGTTAACGAGGATCGTCTAAAGGGACATCATGAACATGGCTCTTCATCATCTTTGCCATCGTTTGAGGGGACATCCTCAAAGATGAGGATGATGAGGAAGATGATGATCTCAGAAAGGAGACCATCGCCTAACAAATCATCGGCTCACAAGTCTGAAGACCGGTCCTACGCTGACTCAATTACCTCGTCATGTCCACAAATGGTTACTAATGGTGGCTGCAGCGACAGCACCACAGTTAGGGTTTGCGTCGACTGCAACACATCAAAAACCCCACTCTGGAGAAGTGGTCCCAGAGGTCCCAAGGTTCTTTCCTGTTCTTACCCTTAAAATTCATCTGGGTTTAAAAGCTTACTGATCCTCCCACGAATATTGTATTCTCTGAAATTTTGTTTTTGTGATGAACTAACTTTTGGAGAATGCAAGAGAAAAGAGTGATCAATTTGTCTTCTGAGATTTTTTTCGTTTTCTGTTCCAAATTATTGGTCTTGAACTGGGATTCTCATAATGTTTAGTGATTGTTAGGTTTAGAACAATTAAAAGTCATTTTGAGGGTTTTCACAAATAGGAAATGTTCTTGAAGTTTTGTTTGCCAAAGTACTGCCGTAACTCCTTAAAGATAAGCTTCTTTGAGAACAAACAATAATCAAAGACTCTTCTATGGGACATTTAATTAACTTCGTCCTTTTATCTCGAGGCACAGACGCTTTGCAATGCTTGTGGGATCCGGCAGAGGAAAGCCAGGCGGGCCATGGCTGCCACCGCCGCCGCTGGTGTTGCAATTGTTCCTCCTACAATGACTTTGCCTGCAAAGTGTAAGCTCAAAAACAAAGACAACAAGAGACAGGGAAGTAGAGCAGCTATTGATCAAGAATCGGAAACAATCAAGAAAAGGTTCAAGCTTCCCTCTCCGACATTGGTATCTCACAGAGACACGAAGGAGCTTTGTTTGGAGGACTTTGCCACGAGATTGAGCAAGCGTTACTCGGCGAACCTCCAGCGGGTGTTCCCACAAGAAGAGAAGGAAGCTGCCATCTTGCTTATGGCTTTATCCTGTGGCCTTGTCCATGGTTAATAGAACAACTGGTAGAACAGACAAAATGGTTTTATGGTCATTGAACCACCTATCTTCTCCACACATCTACCATCCCAATGTGGTCATGTGACGATGTCCCGGGCATTGTGGCACCGGTTACGTGCGGCAACTCCTGAATGGCTTTCATGATCATTGTTTGCTTGTTTAAGTCACTTCCATCACAGATATAGCCGATTATGGATGATAAAATGGAAAATCGCTCGTGTAGTAGCATTGAAAAGCTATATGTGTGGAATCTCCTCAAATTAGTTTAATAATGAGTGCGAGGTTTTTCACTTAATGCATCAAGCTCTGTAAGCTTGCAGCGCACATTGTACTCTTTCTCTCTCTCTCTCTCTCTCTCTCTCTCTCTCTCTCTCTCTCTCTTCTATCTTGTCACTTATTTGCCCTTCTTTTTCCCAGTTAACATATTTGTTTTGTTGTCTCTGATTCTGCAATGTGAAGACAGGAATTGTTACTTATCCCTCGAGAAGATAAGGTCATATGTATAACATGTATTGCTGTCGTAAGGCTTCAACATCATTCTAAAGTACCAGGTAGACACACATACGAATGAAGACTGTTTTTGGCGCAATGAGCACCGGTGGTTCAATTCCATAAAAGTCGTAAGGGTGGTGGCAAAAATTTTATGGGGACATAAAGATCAGCGAAAAAGAAAATTTTCCAAAGAGCAATTTTGTGAGCACGATGAAAGTTTCTTTCAGGAAATGAGCATGCATTGTTATTGCATGTGTGCCTAGGTTAGAACGTCGTTTGCATTTTCTATTGAAAGCTGTATTCTTAGAAAAAGTCGAGAAATCATAACCAAGTCACGATGATACAGGTCAACCCATTTTTCTTGCGCCAAAGATCCTACCATTTCCAAAGAACTCTTATTATGAAGAAGTTTGAGGGGGCAGAATTTTGGCTCCATTGGCGGAAAATATTCTCTTTTTGGAAAATATTTTCTCGGAAATCATTTTCCGAAAAATGTTTTCCTGGAACACAATTTTCCGGTGTTCGGTTAAATTCTGAAAAAATTTAAGAAAATATTTTCCATTGTTCAGTATAGAAATGATTTTCCTTCTTGCCATACTTTTAATATTTTTAATATTTTCTTTTTTTCTTTTTCTTTTGCTTCTTCTCCTGCAGGTCGCTGGCAACGGCTGCGGTCACGACTAGCGATCGGCCAAAGGCGAGCTTGAGCATTGCCCCAGGCCGGTGAGGCTCGAGCTCGCCAGATTCCGGCGAGGTCGAGCCTCGCCAACCTGTGGCAATGCTCCGCCTCGCTTGATCCAGCGAGGCCCACGAGCCCGACCTCGCTAGATTTGGCGACCTAGGCGAGGCTCGAGCCTCACCCGAGGTCGCCGAAGCCTCGCCGATGTTTGGCGACCTCGGGCAAGGCTCGAAGTCGCCGAATCTAGCTAGGCCCAAGTCGCTTATAAGCGGCAATCAAGCAAAAATTTGAGGAGCCTCACGCCTACGAACAAGAAGAAGAAGAACCCACCTAACAAAGAATACCAATATGAAGAAGAAGAACCATGAACCCTCTGATCTCTCTCTCTCTCTCTCTCTCTCCCCACAAACAACAACACCAGAAAACAAAAGAATCAAAGCATCAGCAGATCTGGCAACCTCGAGCCTCGCCCAGGTCACCTGATCTGGCGAGGTTGGAGCTCGCCAACCTTAGGCGAGCTCTGCCTATTTGGATTTGCCGACCTGGGCGAGGCTCAAGACTCGCCCAACGTCGCTAGACGACGGTGAGGCCGAGGTCGCCTGACGTCGGCGACCCGGGCCTCGCCACGGGGCGGTCGGGCCCCGCCACTCCCGAGGAAAGAATAGTGAAGAAGAAGAAGAAGAAGAAAGAAGAAGCTTCGAAAAATGACTTTCGCTTTTGAGAAGTGGAAGTCATTTTCCATAGACTTAGGCTATTTTCTAAGGGGGGGAAGGAAAATGTTTTTCCACTGAAAACATTTTCCGCCCTCCGAACACCGGAAAACCCAGAAAATATTTTCCGGGAGAATATTTTCTGCCAAACGAACAAAGCCTTCGAAAGTGAATATCCCTTCGCTTAGGCATCCTTTTTGGGGCGATTTTTTTAGTTTATCTTGCATGACTTTTTGAGAGTAATCTTCAAGGAAACACGAAATCTTTTGGAAATAAGGTTTTTGCATCTCTTTTATGCACCTCATCACGGGTTTAATTTCTTTATCAAGGTGACCTGTAGCAATCTGAAGGGTTTTGCGAAAAGCGTTTTCTATTTTTCTTTTTTGGTTGAAAAAGCTTTCTCAATTGATTAGCTACGTCTAGAGATGGATCTAGAGCAAGCATGTATGGAAGCCAAACTAGTTTAGCAAATGCATAATGATTATCATTGTGCGAATCAAAACTCGCTTCTTTTCAATCATCGATAGTATTCACGAAAGCTTTCTCTTTTTTCTTTCTCATTAGAAAGATGCTGTGTTTCAAGAAACCAACAGCAAAAGCATACATTAGAAAACGGCCGAACACTCTCCGTTCTCTCTCATCATGAAGAGCTCTCCTCTGCCCTTTGGTGGTAGGTCTCCTAAACCCTAATCCCTGCATCCCACAATGCAAATCAGCCCCTTCTGAATCCCCTGATATGGTCGCTCCTCTCCACATTAGTGGCTCCTCAACAACAAAGAGAGTGGAAATCTGTTGAATCCCTACAACCTATAAACTCTAATCATTTCCTAAAGCCCAAAACCCGGTAATGATGCCTGAACCACTCTTCCCGCCTCTAACCTCTAGAGCACTACCAGTGAGGGTAAGGTGAAGGTGTTTTATGGTCGACGTCTCATCCAACAAAATTCTCGGTTGAAGTCCATATCGAAATGCTATGCAGTTCTCCTGATTGCTCTCCGTTGGGTCTTTCATACTATAATCGATTACATCTAGTCTTGGGTAAGTCTTTTTGTATGCTTTGTTTTTGCTTTGGAAAGTGACCATGGAGAGGGAGGAGGAATCAGAGAGTCGAATGGCAGTACTCAGCAAACGATTAGGCAGGCCTTGGTCAAGAATAGAAGTTATTGCAATGGATGAGGCGGTTCCTACAAGCAAAATCAGAGAAGGTAGACTTACCCTCGTTGGCAAGTTGTTTCAAAACCCAAAGATAAACTTTCTAGTATTCCAAAGCACAATGAGGAGAGCATGGAGACTTGAGAATGTAACCTTCTCCCTTTTGGAATCTGGAATTTATGCCATTACCTTCGTGACCGAGAAAGAACTTCTAAGGGTGTTTGAAACTGGTCCTTGGTCCTTCTTGAGCCATCTATTGATTCTCAAAAAATGGGAACCAGAAATGCCTCCACACCGATATGAGTTTGATACTTGTCCTTTTTGGGTGCAAATCCACAGACTTCCTTTTGAATGGCTTACAGAAGAAGTCATTCTAAGAGCTATTAAAAGTCTAGGTCTGGTTATGGATGTGAAGGTAGATGTGAAGGGTGTTGCAGCTAACAAAATTGGAAAGGCAAAAGTCCTCTTAGATGTGAAGAGCTATTAAAATCTGGATTTATTGCTAGCAAGGGAGGGAAAAAGCTTTGGTTGGATTATGAGTTTGAGAAGCTCCCTAATTTCTGCTACTCTTGCGATAGATTAGGGCACAATGCAAATTACTGTGAAGAAGTCAAATTCAAAGAAGGGAAATCTGAAGCTGAGGGTGAGTGTCTCTATGGCCTGTGGCTTAAAGTCGAAGTACAGGGTCATAGTCCTTTTATGAAGCTCTTTTATGGGAAGTTAAAGGAGGAGGATATAGAGGAGGAAATTATCTTTGAGACCCCAATACTTTCCCTCCAAATTGTACCTTTTCAGGGTAAAGCCCTGCAACCTTTCTCTCAACCCAACCATATTCAAGTAGAAAAGGGAAAGAACATAATGTTTGGGGATACAAGTATGCAGTCGCAGCAACAAGCCAAGAGGGGTGAGGACTTTATTCCAACCAATATGCCGTTTCCAGGTTAGAGCAGTGGCTCTACCTCCCCGATGTACAAACACTCCTAGAAGTTGCTCAGAACAAGAAGCTTAAAGAGACGAAGAAAGCTGCTGCTAAGAAGAAACATAGGTACAGCCCCTATGAAGCACAAATGGCAAACTCGCAGCTGCTAGATGAAACTCAATTGCTGGATACACATATTCAAGTGGTGTCAGGAACAATGTAATGGGCTTTGGTGGCTAGCCCTAATAAGCCACCGGGTTACATATGAATATTATATGCTAGAATTGTCAGGGTTTGGGCAATCCCTTGACAATTCAAGCAATCAGAGCCCTTGTGGTTCAAGAAAAGCCCAGTATACTATTTTTGATGGAGACTAAAAATCAAGAACAAGTAGTACTTCGGCTCAAAAGGGAGCTACGACTCCAGAACAGTGTTTTCATAAATCTGAGGGGTATTGCCAGGGGTATGGCTATTTTTTGGGATGACATAGTATCTTTAACAGTGGAATCAAACTCTGAATTCTTTATAGATTTGGTGTGCGTATTAGAGGAAACAAAACAACAAATGCGACTGACCTTTATACATGCACCAAATGAGTTCCAAAGACGGCTAGTTCTTTGGGAAGATATGTACAACATTAGCCACTTGAATGATCTACCATGGGTCTGCATAAGAGACTTCAATGAAATCCTTTATCACTGGGAAAAAGTAGGTAAGCGCATGGCAGAACATTATCGACTCAATGCTTTCCAAGACTTCATCAATGCTTGTTCTTTAATGGACTTGGAAAGTAAGGGATGTGCTTTCACTTGGACAAATAATAGGGATGGAGAAAATCATGTCAAGGAGAGATTAAACAGGGTATTGTGCACTATGGACTGGTGAATTTGCATTGCACACGCTAAAGCATATGCATTGCCGGCAATAGGGTCAGACCATAGTCCTATTTTGTTATCTCTCTTTCCCGAGTTAGTGAAAAAGGAAAAAAGACTTTAAATTTGAGGCTTTTTAGCTGGAAGATGAGGAATGTGGAAATATCATTAAAAAAGTCTGGCACTCAAAAGAATTGATGAATGAAGATCTGCTGAAGAGGCTGCAAGTAGTATCATTGACTCTATCTAAATGGAGCAACATAAAGTTCTCCAATGGAAAGAAGAAAATAGACCTTTTAAAGAGAGAGCTTCAGGACATCTCCAACAACCGACACTTGCATTGGGAAAGAGAGAGGGTGGAGTTTCTGAAAAATGAAATCGAAAAGATATAGAGATAAGAGATGATGTTTTGGGGTATGAGATTGAGAGTAAATTGGCTCAAATAGGGAGACAAAAACACTGAATTTTTTCACGCCACAACAATTCATAGGAGACAGAGGAACAAAATCTCCATGTTAAAAAATGAAGAAGGGGAATGGGTTCATGATATAACTCAACTAAAGCAACACACATCTCAATTCTTCAGCAACCTTTTTCAAACAGTCGGCCCACGAAATTTCCAGCCAACATTGGAGGACTATCCTTGTCTAGTAGGGGAGGACATGAACTAGATGTTGACAAAGCCAGTGACACTAGAAGAAGTAACTAAAGCAGTCTATCAGTTGGGATCTACAAAAGCCCCAGGACCCGATGGTTTAAATGGCCAGTTTTTTTAGCATAACTAGAAAGAGCTACAACAAGCAGTTTTCAGGGAGGTACAAAACTTTTTTCGCTCTAGGTATCTTAACTCAGAGTTGAACAGAACATATATATCCCTCGTTCCAAATTAAGATCCCAAACCCGGAAAAACTGGAACAATTTCGCCCCATAAGCTTCTGTAACTTTGCGTTCAAGATTATATCAAAAGTCTTGGCAAACCAATTGAAAATAGGCTTGTCAAACTTAATTTCTATTGAGCAAAGTGCATTCGTAAGTGGAAGACAAATTCAGGATAACATCTTCATTGTCCAAGAGGTGCTATATCAATTGAGAATCAGAAAGAGAAAAACAAAGTTTCAAGCAGTGCTTAAACTTGATCTGCAAAAAGCTTATGACAGAGTTGAATGGGATTTTTTGGAAGCTTGCTTGGGGAAGATGGGTTTTAGTGATCAATGGGTGAAGTGGATTATGCAATGTGTCTCTACTGTGTCCTTTAGTGTCAAGCTAAATGGAGAGCCTCCACCCTATTTTCAACCAACAAGAGGAATTAGACAAGGTGATCCCCTCTCCCCCTATTTGTTCATCTTGGTGGGTAATGTGTTATCTTTTTTGATGAAAAAGGCAATGGAGGAAGGAAGTATAAAGGGGATCAAGCTGAATAGATTCTGCCCCACGCTATCTCACCTCTTGTTTGCAGACGACTCAATCTTTTTCCTCGATGGAACGATTATGGAATGCCAGAATGTTGCAGCTGTTTTGAATCAATACTGTTTTGCGTCTGGGCAATCAATAAACTTAAACAAGTCAGGGGTATATTTCAGCAAGGATTGTCCATAGAGTTTGAGACAGAATATGTCATATGAGCTTAGAGTTCCAGAATTAGAGAAGACGGGGAAGTGCCTAGGGATCCCTTGAGACTAGGGGGCATCAAAAAAACATATGTTTGCCTGGATACTAGCAAGAGTAAACACGAAACAAACAGGTTGGAAGGAAAATATGATGTCAAAAGCTGGAAAAGAAATACTCATCAAAGCAGTGGTGCAAGCACTACCCCAATGTACTATGTCTATCTTTAAAATCCCCGTCTCCATTTGCAGGGCAATTGAAAAGAAAATTGCGTCTTTTTGGTGGAAAAATGGTGAAACACAAGCTGGACTACATCAGAGGAAATGGGATGTTCTGAAACGAAGAAAGGATAGTGGAGGACTTGTATTTAGGGATCTAATGGCTTTTAATGGGGCTATGTTGGGAAAACAAGCATGGCGAATTACCCAAAACCCTTCCTCATTATGGACTCAAGTATTGAAAGGGCTGTATTTCCCTAATTGTGATTTCTGGCATGCAGGGAAAGGGACTCGTCCATCATGGGGGTGGCTTAGTGTTTGATGGGGAGAGCATCTATCCATCCTTCCATTATGTGGTCTATGGGCAATGGGGAACAGATTAACATTAGAGAAGACAAATGGCTTCATAGTAGAGTTATTGGGGGTCCACCTAATCGTGAGAAGCCTAAGAGGGTAGCTGAGTTAATTTTGCAGGAGGAGTCCAAGTGGAATGAATCGATGCTACAGCAGCTTTTTGATGAACAGATTGTCGATGAAATTCTCGCAATCCCACCAAGGTCACATGACACTGAAGACAAACTGGTTTGGTTAAATACCAAATTAGGATCCTATACAGTCAAGAGTGGCTATAATAGAAACAGAGACCTTGCAATGAACCAAACCCAAATCAGGCTTCTTCTTCATATCAAACCCCTGAAGCATTGTGGACAAAAATTTGGAAGGCAAATACAGAACCGAAGATCAGATTTTTCCTATGGGCGATATGTCAAGATGCATTACCAACAAATGTAAATCTATTCAGAAGAAGTATTGTACCAGAACCGATGTGTGAGCTATGTCACCAACATCCCGAAACTATTGAGCATCTTTTTCTCCTCTGTCCATGGACAAAAAAAGTCTGGTCCAATCCTTCACTACAAATCAAGTTTCCCAATCAAGGTCTCCCAAGAATTGAAGAATGGCTCTGGAATTTTAGCGTCACAACTATACCTTTGGAGCTACTTGCGACTGTCCTTTGGCTTATTTGGAAATCAAGGAGCAATTTCATATTCCGAAGATTGAAACCAAACCCAAATCAGTTGGTGAATTCAGCTCAGTTGAAGCAAAATGAAGCGCGAGGAAGCAATTTAGCAAAAGGAAAAGCTGTTGAAGGCCAACACTTACCTCAAATTTGGCAAAATCCGCAACAAGGAGTCTTGAAGATTAATATTGATGCTTCCTTTATTGAAGGTTCAACATTGGGGGAAGTAGCTGCTGTGATGTGAGATAGCTATGGAAGAATGGTAGATGGTTTTGCAAAAACAGTGAGGGCCGACTCTGCAGCTTAAGCCGATGTCAGTGCTCTTCTAGAAACGCTAGTCTTCTTCTCTGAACGGGCAAAGGATTGCCTTCTACTAGAGTCAGATAATTTAGACTTGGTTAAAGCTGTCACGTGTAGATTATTTCAAGTGGGATATACATGTGCTTATCTTGAAAGCCAAAGATCTGTTGGAAAATTTTACTGATATTAAGTTAGCATTTTGTAATAGAGAGTCTAATAATGTGGCAAACTGGATAGCGAAGGCTCAAAGAAAAAATGTTCTGCCACAGAATTGGAAACTCTACCCCCCTCCCGATCTTTGGAGTCTACTTTGTGTCGATGCTTTGCCGTTGTACTCGCAAGTTAAGTCGTGAGAATTGTATGAATATGGTTCTTCTGATAAAAAAAAAACAGCAAAAGCATACTTAAATCTTTCAATAGATTTGCCCCTAACTCAATAAGGTTTTAAGTACGTACAATCGATTTCGATATTTCTTCCTGCATTACTAGCTCCTGACTTCTCAAGGACTATCAACACTTCAGGACACTTTCCTCGAGAATCTCTCATGATAAGTCCAACTAGTCTATAGCTCTCATTTGGAAGTTTTTGCTAACTAATAATACTTCCTCGAATTGGGAATGTCAAAAACTTTGGTGGGGTCATGGTTTTAGGGACGAACATGTAAATTTTTTTTAAAATTCAGGGCCTAAGCATAATTTCGGAAAGGTTGGGAGCGAGGATACATACGTTGAATTACCAACAATGCCTACATACTTTGGAAAAATCGGCTAGACTAGAGTAAAATTGAAGAAACTAGATGTACGTTTGGAGTAATTTGGAGAGTACATTACTTGACAGCTAAAAAATGCAGGTGTTCGTTCACGTTCGTTCACGGTTTGCTAGGACAAGACAAAAAATCTCCAGTTGTATAATTTGTTGCCTTGTGGAAAGGACCGTGTGAAGATTCAAAACTGAGATACTACCGACAAAAATGGCCCCAAAAAACAGACGAAAGGCATCGACTGCTCACTTTTTACTTGTATCCGGCTTTTTAAGCTTTGGGACGTACCTAGGACTGCGTTTCGTCGCCTGAAACATTTAACATATCCAATGTTTGACAAAAAATTGGACGGATTAGATAAAGATGAAAATCTAATAACTTATACAATGTTTAATAAATATATGACTATCCAAGCTGAATTGAATGTTGATCATACAGATTGAATGTCGACGTAATGATTCTTGCTGTTGGCAACCTCTCGACGTAATGGTTCTCACCGTCGGCAAATCACACCTCGCTCTCCTCTCTATCCTACACCTCATTCTCCTCTCAACCCATGCCAGATGGAATGTTAACCGTTCGGATCTCTAAGCCCTCGTGAACGTCCAAGCTACCTGAGATCTTTAGCAACCATCAGTCTCCCCTCCATCTTTATCGTTGGCTTGCAATTTTCAATAATCATCAGTCCCGTCGCTAGCCTTATCCTTGCGACCAACGCCAAGGTCAAGGTCTAGCAAACGAATGTGCATCTAATGAAGGTGCGGTTGCTCGTGCTATGAAGGTGCGTGAGACAAAGGGGAACAACGGTTGTTGCTTCAAATTTGGCCATGGAGGGGAGCGACGACCGATGCTCCAAATCTACCCGTGGAGCTCCTCCATGCTCCATTGCTGAGGTAGAGTTGAGCTCAGCCATGGAGGCGATCCAGTTTTGGCCTTGGAGCTCCGTGGCCGAGATTGAGTTGAGCTCATCAATGGCAACAAGACGAAGCTCGGTGGGAGGCAGTGGGTGGCGGCCATGGGTCGGTAGAGGGGAGAGAGGATAGAGATGAGTGCAAGATATATCCTATCCACCTTTATCCCACATTTTATATGGGATTACATTATTATTATTGTATAGTTCTTATATTTGGCCTTGTACTATCTTGGTCGACAGCACCCAACGTAGAATTGGATAACATTTATCATATCTTAACTTTAATCCTAGCTACTAAACATAGCATAACCATCAAACTACATTATACATATATATATAGTCTCTTTTCTTCTTATTAATCAAAGGTGGGAAGGAGCCATTGGCGCGGCTACTTTCTCTAGGCATTATAATAAGGGTCTCACGCCACTAGAGAATGTCCAGTTTGAAACATAGCTACCTAGTCCTTCCATAGACGTATTAGTCCGCCCGTGTCAGAAGTTAAGAAATCTCTCCACATGAAATAATAATGTCTTAGGCCTAAGCTAGGGAGAAGTTTGCACATGATATGACTCGTACCTGTAACCATGATGGTCTCTATTTGACTAGATGGTCAAATAAATGATTTTAATGACGCAAATTTCGTGTTCAAATCACTAGGTTCCTCTTCAACGGTTCTTTCTACCACCTTATTGGACTTCGAGGACTTTAAGGTGGAGTACTTGAGGGATAAGGCGTATCGCAGTCCTTCATGACACCAAAATTTGATCAACTCCAAAGTGTAATCAAACTCTAGTCTCGCTAGCCATGCTTAACACCTTGTGGATGAGGTCTTACCTGTGCGTATGAGAGAGGCAATTTGTACACATCCGTGTAGTTAATCGAGTCGAAAATTTCAGATATATTGTTCTCGAATATGGTGAGAGTATGTTAGGACAATTTTACTAATCTATTAAAAGAACAGATTTTTTCCCTTGTTAGGAGATTTTTAAGATAGTCGGTAAGTGTCAAGTAGCTATTTGTGAAAAATTTACCAGTAGCTTGATATCCCCGTGACATGACTTGTAAGCGACTCACCGAAATTTTTATGAAATAACCAACTTTTTGTTACTATTTGCAAATTACTGGCTTTTCTTGTCTTTTATTGATTTTTATTTTTCTCTATTAGCAACACTTTAAATTTACCAATTTGATATGAGTAACTTAACAACATTTTTTAATTAAATTTCTAAATATATCAACTGTTTATGAAATTTACCAACCTTTATATCATGTAAGTTACTAGTTTTTGTCTCGTTAGATTATGAACTAGTTTGGTTTACCAATCCTTGTTTGAGTTGCTTAACAACGATTACTTGTATTATTTAATTTGGCGATTTTTTTGTTGAATTACTAACTTTTATTTGTCTTAGTTATCTACCCGATAAATTTACCAACTCTTTTTAGAAATTATCGATATTAATTAGAGTCATTACCAATTTTTCTTTGACTATATTACCAACTAGTTTTGCATTATCTATTCTTATTTAAGCTAGTTACAAATGTTTATTTATTTATTCTCATTACCTACTTCTCTTATCTCTAGCAAGAACAACTTATCTTCTTTCAATAATGCTTACTTTTCTCATCAACACCTTAAATTTATTAAAATCATATGAAATTACCACCCTTTATTTGAGCAACTTACCAACTTTTCTCCAATTAAATTTATGACTAGTTTCGGGTTACAAACTCCCAACTGAGTTACTAACTAATATATTATTTGGTAATTTTTGAATTTATCAACTTTTTCGATTTATGCTCTTATTAGATATATGTGGTTATGTTAACGAGTGCCTTAGAGAATATCTCAGCATTTACATTTAGGTTGCAGGTTCGTGTAGAGGGGGAAAGCGTGTCCTGATGACAGTAAAATTTTAACAAATAACTATTTGATTCTTCAGTTAGACAATTACACCATGTATCGTTCATCACGAGAAAAGAATAAAGCATCGAAAGCGGGAACTTTCCTTATTTGGTCGTTTAATTGACGAGTATCGTCACGGTGAAGAATACGACATACCCATTTTATCCTTTTTCAAGATGTGATGAAGAAGGCACATTTGCATTTTACTTTGTGAACAGGATGTGTAAAGATTTTTATGCAGACTGGTCGAGCATATTATGGTAGAGAGGAAGTGAAATTAGAGTTTAAAAAAAAATGAGAAAAGAATAAAGCATCGAAAGCGGGAACTTTCCTTATTTGGTCGTTTAATTAACGAGTATCATCGAGGTAAAGAATACGACATACCCATTTATCCTTTTTCAAGATATGATGAAGAAGGCACGTTTGCATTTTACTTTGTGCACAGGATGTGTAAAGATTTTTATGCAGACTGGTCGAGCATATTATGGTAGAGAGGAAGTGACATTAGAGTTTTAAAAAAAAAAAAAGATAAGGCAAAAAGCAGGAAGGAAAAAGTTCCGTTGCCGGGACTTGAACCCGGGTCTTTCGGGTGAGAGCCGAATATCCTGACCAACTAGACTACAACGGAGTTGATGAGAAACGTACAAGCAAATTTAATTTACCCTCTTATTCTATGAAAAACCGTTGTCGCCGCATTCCACGTGCCGAACCTGGCGGTCTTTCGGTTTTCTGTTTTTTCCATGAACAGCATGATTTCTCATGAATTGCTGATGACTCTCTTAGTTCTTGTATGGATTTTCTTTGTTCACCCACCGGAGATAACTTCCCTCCCTCTGCTATCGAGGTCACTAAACCATTGGAAAAAGCTCGACATCTCAATCGACTGTCACGAGCTACCTTTTAACGACGCGCAACCCTTGGTTCGCATCACGTACAACCGCCAAGGATCCACGTTGGGTTCTATGGAATTGAAATGCAACACAAGACCAGTCGACTTTCAGCTTGTATCAGCAAGACCATAATTTGGATCCTACTGTGTTCTTGCCTCCAGGATGTTAATCTATTCTTAGAGAGAGAGTTTGTATTCAAACGACAGCTAGATAAGCACAAAATTGGATGTCGATTAAACGTAATGGCTCATTAAGTTAACTGTTTGATCCATGGTAAAAAGTTTAAAAGTGTTACGACAGTCTAATCTAACCAAAAAACAGCTCCTCATATTTCCTTAACTAACGAGATGGAGCGACCTGGAATATCTCCCCATCCCACAAGCTTAACAAATTACCGCTGAGGCTATTCAGCAGGTGATTTAGAAGGAAACCTGATAAAAAAAAAACGATTTGACACTGGCAAAGAGAGTATGATTGCTGATGGCGCTGGGAGGGAGACCATTTCCTTCACCGATGGAGAATCAGGAACATGAAGAAACACACTTCACACACTCGGGATCGGATTGTTACATCAGATGTCTAGCATTCCTCCCGCCATTGGAACTGCATCATCTCAACTTGTATTATAACCATATACACCATCTCTATGCATTCACAGGCCTTCCAGTCAATTTGGGGAAAGGATCTTGCTTGCTCAAGACCACCACTTTGCTTTTGTGGGCAAAGTAACCTTTCACGAGGTTCTTGTGTATCAATATGGCAACTATGCACTCCACCTGCCAATTCCACTCACCACTAGATCAAGCTAGCTGTTGGATGAACATGATGAGAGAGAGAGAGAGAGAGAGAGAGAGAGAGAGAGAGAGAGAGAGAGGGGTGAATATGCATGGGTAAGGCAGATTAAAATGTACCTCATCCAAATCCATGTCGATCTCAAGCCATTTCAATGCTTTGATAATAACTTCCAACTTCATCTGGTGGGCTTTGCTTGGGTCCTTCTGCTTTTGAATGATGTAACTATCCAAGAGAAACAACAATGAAAGAATTCTCAGAGATTAGTTATTCTTCTTCCTAATTTTACCATAATTTCACAGGGAAGAAAGAGATTATGAGAGCTTACATTTTCTTCAGTAGTCTTTGATAAACTTGGAGCTCCAACTTCTCTAGAACAAGATATACACCAGATCTAAGGAACCTGACAAAAAAAAATTATTAGTTTCAGTATTCGAGTTGTCCCCACCATCTTTATCAGGTATAATCGCAGGAAGCACACAAGAAATAGTGACTTTCTTTCTATTGCAGAAAACCAAAGCAGAAGTACCTGTCTTCATGCTCTTCTAGGGCACTTCGAAGAAGTCGAAGGTCACCCCTCTTTAGAGCTAGCACAATATTCCTGTACTGTAAAAGTAGATATATCTTGTCACTTGGGACTGGGCCACTGGGATATTAATGTCTACCATATAACAAAAGACAACTTATAAATCGAATAAACTGAAAACTGATCGTCAACAGGTAAGAATAACAGAACTACTTAGTCGTGCTGGCTCTTTCATATTATTTCCCTCCTTCAGAACTTATAACATCAAACAAAGAAAAGTTAAGCTACCAGCAGACATAAACACCAATCACTGGCATCCAACCTAATGGAGCACAAAGCACAGGAATACTAAAACGTAGAACTCATCAGGAATAAGCAGACAGGCAGATCATACCTCAACCAAGTTATATTTCTCCAGGAGCCAATCTTTTGGTAAAATTCCAATTGAAAGCTTCACCGGTATCAAGTACTTCAATATCATCCTATCAAATGCATATGAAGAATGGTTTCTCACCATAATGTAGCTACAGAGATCATCTTGTAAATAAAGCTAATAAGTATATGATGCAAAGAAAACTATAAACAGAGAATCAAGAGGCAAGAAGTGCACATGCAATAGTATTGTTGCCAAAAGCCAAGGGAAGAGAGAAAAAGTAGACAATTCAAAATGAAACCAAAAAACAATAGTTCATCAAAGGATTTATGATTTTCTAAAAGTCATTTTAGTACTAAACAAAAAGGATAAGGAACTAGTTCCTCCTCGACATGTCAAGGAAGTAATGCCCCTTAAGCCAATTGACTTTTATAAAATATTCTCGTCCCAACATTAGAGACATCCAATTTCTCTGGTTCTGCCAACCAAAAAGTAATTTCCCTGGAATAAGTCGGAATCCAGTAAGAAGTACTCAAACTCAGGGTCCATTGACTGGAAGTTGGAAAAAAAATTATCCAAAATCATCCGATCCAACAGGAAAACCAGGTATGCATACGCACAGCATCTATCCGCACATGTGACGTTATGTAGGTCTCATACAATTTAGCTAATGTAACGCAATATTGCTTATATCAACATCAACTTGGAAACCGAACTCTTGATGATATTAAGTGTGAAAAAAACCACATTTATCAGAAGAATCCCTCTCAGTTACCAAGAAAATGTAAATATTAATGCAGCAAGACATCTGAACAAACCTTATATTTGCTTCACTATGAGGATTGCAATGTGCCAAGGCATAAGATAATTTTTGTTCAGCCTGCCAGGAAAGAGGAATATACATCGTAAGTCCAAGACAAGAACAGTAAATTACAACTTTGCATCAAATCAGTATGCCAAATAAGAATGGAATATAATCACATAAAGTTCATAATGCCACAGCAGGAGCAATCAAACAAAGAGAAGATGCCAGCAAAACTTGTTTAAACGAGTGAGTCACTTTATCGTACAAGTGAGCCATGTGTAGAGTGCTTAAGTGGTGTGTCCATGCTCCGTCCTCAAGAAATAAGGGGTTAAAGCACAGCGTATTTCCTTGCATTGTGCAAGTGGGGCACTGTAAAGTGTTTAACTATTCATTCAACATTCACAAGAAATCAAGGCCTAGAGCCTCAGAAAGCCCCATATCATCAAAGCAAAGTACTTAACTTTCTTCTCAGCAAAAAAATGAAATGTCACCTAAACTGTAAGGCAATAAGACTACTTACAGCTGTAAAATTTTCATTGTAAACTTCCAGACGTCCTGTATAGTACATGTATGTCACCTGGCAATGCATACCGTGACAGTCAAATGCTGTTTATCTAGCTGCAAACAGAGTTACAAAAGAGGCTGAAGGAATAGCATCAACAACACAATCAGCATAAGTCGTGACCTTATCTCTTTGAGGAAATTCTTCGAAATCAAATATCCGCGCAGTCTCAATGCTTCTTATGACACTGCGGCAAAGGTGAACTGTACCCAGCTGTAAATTAAAAAATGCTAGCACCTCTTAGATTTCATGCAAAACAAACATCAACTACATTTAGAATAAAGGTTTCAGACGGGTTTGGATATGAGACTTATAACATAGAGGCCTAGTATTGGCCAGACTAGCTTTCGAGTTGCATATTCCACATTATCGGAAAAAGAAACAGGAATGGAGACACAAGGACGATAACCGTAAGCAACAGACGATTTCACAAAGCATTTCACCTTAAAGTAAATTTTGAACAGCTGACAAGTCACGTATAATGCTCCTACGCGTTTGGGGCCCTTCCCCTGGACATAAAGAGATCTCCAATATCAGTTAATGCAAAAACAAGTACCCGTTCCACTCAGAATCAGAGTAGCAGGAAAATCCAATAATGGAGTAAGCCGATTCAGGATAAGAAGATGAAGCAAACGAGTTGAATGGTGTCCATAATAGAGACTCACAGCTAGGACCCCGAACACTTTCATCAAGAATGAGCCGGCCGCCTTTAATTTCTCCGGCAACTTCCCATTGGCGGACAGTTCTCTGTCCGCCTAGCGAAATCAACCCGCAAAAAAATCAAACACCCGACAGACAATTTCAATACTTTACTGCAAAAGTACCAAAAACCGCACGACGGCGAACATATATGACTTGGAGAAACGAGCAACAAAATTACCCTCTCGGCAAGAACCCTAATTTCGTAAGCAATCACATACAATGCCTCCAGTGCCCAAGCCGAGTCCCAGTTCCTAAACTCCTGAATGAACGCGCTGCAATCACCAACCGATTCGCACCACAATCACGCTCCCGGGCAACTCAGATTCCGAAGCGCGGGAGCTTCAGGGGAAAGAAAACAAAAGGACGCGAAGGGAAATTTTACTTGGCAGCCTTCTCGTAGGCGGGATAGGCGTCGGCCAAGTTGCTGAGCCGGTAGCTCTGGAGGCAACGGAAGAGAGGCGCGACGATCTCCGCGAGCTGGGACCACTTCTCCGACTGCTTGATCAGCCTGCTCGCGTCCTGGAAGAGAACGCACCCAACACGACCCCCTCCGATGAATATCGCGATCGAAACGAAACGGAACGGAACGAAAACACAAATTCGTCCGGGAAATCGGCCCGCCGGATAGGGAGAGGGGAGGGGAGGGACGGGGGAGGGAGAGACCTGGAGGAGGTTGAGGGCGTCGGCGAGGGAGAGGAGGGAAGGGGAGGCGGAGGAGAGGGCGAGGAGGGGCTTGAGGGAGGCGACGTCCTGGGAGGAGACGGCGTCGGAGAAGCGGCCGAGGTAGTCGGTGACCCGCCGGTGCGCTTCCCCCATGCTCGGGTAAGCCATTTCCGGCGCCGTCTCTCCGTCTCTCTCTTCTTCTTCTTCTTCTTCTTCTCCTTCTTCTTCCGTGTCGCATCAGATGGATCGACTTCTGCGTCTGCGCTGCATCAACTAATAGAAAGTCCCCCGCATCCAGGGTCCGCTCAGTTTTTCAAGCTTAGGCACTGGACAGTCGTTGCCGAGTCTCCTTTCCGAGTTCAAAATTGGCTCGATTTCTTCTGAGTCGAGCTCGAAATCGGACGACTCGTTAATGTCATGATTGTCCATAATTTATCTCTTCATTTCTCTTCCACATTTAATAAGATTAATACCACAAAAAAATCTTTAATGGTATCGTCATGGCACGTACACCTCTTAACTTCCATCAAAATTTACCGTTAAATTGCGGTCGCTAATTAATCGGATGACGTAAGAAAGTAGGGTGATCAATTTCCCGATCTGGTTCGGTGGAATCAGATCGAGGGGACTGATTCTCAATTTCCGAAACCGGGGATCGAACCAGACCGATCAGTTCGGTACAATTTCTGGGCGATCCAATGGAACCGGCCAAAATGATCCCTTGTTCGTAACCGTCGCAATAATGACCCTGATTCAAATTGAAGTCAGAGTAGTATAATAATGACCAGTCATGTGATGGTGGTGTGCATTTGTATTATGCGAAAGTTGCTTCTCTCTCTATCTTCTTCTCATGTTTCCCTCTCCACCCAAAGAGGGACTTCAGAATCAAAAAGCTTACCCAAGGTTTTCTTATTCTACGCACCTTCCCAATTTCAAAGTGGAATTTCATATGAATGCGGTATTCTGGAGGCGTGGCCAAGTGAGCGTCGGGGCAAGGGAAAGGCGAAAGGCGTGCGACGTGCGTGTCCGTGAGATTTTAGATTTAGGTTTACATTATAAAAAAGATTTATCCAATTCGATCCGATCCCCCCTTGAAATTGAGAACCAGGATTGTCCAAATACCAATTTCGCTTTTAAGAACCAAAAACCGAACCGGCCGATTTGATTAGGTCCGGATAGTTCTCGATCCGTCTTGCTCACCTCTAGTGGGAAGTCTGCATAAAAATTCATATTTCTCTTTTTTATTCATTATTTTTATTTTTGTCCCTTTTTAACAACAATTTTATATTTATATTTATTTTTTATTTAGGTAAATGACACAAATGATCCCTAAACTTTAACTCAATATGCAATATGATACCGCGAAAGTTTAAATTTTTTCATGTGGTCCCTAACCTTTAGCCTAACATATAATATCGTTTATAAACATTTAATTTGTTACGAGTAATTTACGAACTTTTGATACATGCTCAATTTAGTCCATAAATTGTATGGAAATATTCAATATTGTTCTTAGTTCAAGGATTAAATTGGATATGTGTTAAAAGTCAAATGACCACATTGAATAAATTAAAAGTTTAGATACAACATTATATATTTAGTCAAAATTCAAGAACTATTTATGTTATTATTTTTTTTTTATCCAGAAAGCTCCAACCTTAATACTCAGCTTGTCTTTTTCTGTTCTCTTTTAACTTTCGGTGTTCACGCTTGGCACTCTCTTTTCCTTTCATTCACAGCCTCCCAATCAAGAATTAACTTCTTATTTCATTTAGTCATCATTTGAAAAGTTCAAGAAAAAAAAGAGGTTTACTCGACAAACAAGTTGCTTGGGATATTTCGGGATAATTTTCCTGCGAACATGGGCACCGTTTACTTCGTGAAAATTTTTTTTGAGAAAATATTTTCCTTATTTTCCGGCATTTGGTTGATTCGGGAAAATAGTTTCATAATCAATGGAAAAATTATACTTAAATTCAGGAAATATAACTAGCTATCGGCACGTGAACCAAAAACTATATAGTTGGACACAGAAACCTAAAGCTGGTTTCGAGTCCGGCATTCAAGACCAAGGTGTTGGGAGGCCGGGCCCAAGCCACCGATGCCCATGCTCGAGTCTATTGAGTCTAGGCTTGAAACCCTGGTGCTTGTGCCCAATGCCCAGTACCCAAGCTTGGGTCGGGTCCCCCATGCTCAAGCTCTAGTCCCTCACACTCAGGCTATGCGGGTCCTCGACGTTTGAGTCCTTAGTTTATGAAACATTCGTTCTTATGAAAAAAAAAAATTTAAATTGAATTTTAAATTTTTTTTTTTTTGTTCTTTTCTTTTTTTTTTCTATTTCCTTCTTGCTCAACCAGTCACTCGACCATAGCGGCGGCCCGGCGACAAAGCCCAGTCAAGAGGCGAGCTCACCTAAGGCTAGGGAGGCTTGAGGTCACAAAATTCTACCGAGCCAAGCCTCGCCAAAGGTCGAGCTTCGACCTTCAATCTTTCCAATCTCGGGCAAGCTCAACCTCATTAGATCCGGCGGGTGGAGCCTCGCTAGAGGCTAGCGAGCTCGTCTTTTCGCCTATGGCGGTCATTTGACCCTCACCATGGTCGGCAACCAACCGAGGAAAAGAAGGAAAAGGAACAAAACAGAAAAAAAAAAAAATAAATAAAATGATTCACATTTTTGGGTAATTTTCCTCGGGAATTAAATTTTCCATACCAAACAGTAAAAAAATATTTTATAGTTCATTTTCAAAGTTTCAACCAAATACACGTAAAATATTGGCAATTACCTGAAAAATAATTTTCAGAAATATCACATTTTCCGTAAAATAAATAGAGCCTTAGTTTTACGAATAATTACCACTTTATAGTGTTTGTCAAATTGATATGAGCCGAATGGTGATTGAGCTTATCGAGTCTGAGAGAATGAATAAAGCAATTCAACCGAGAAATTAAATAAGAACTGTCAATTCACAAAACACAGAAATTTTTCCGTGACGTACTTAATGAGAGTGTAAAAATGAAAACTTTCTTCATGATGTATAAGGTATGCTTAATTGGTGTTTTTTTCTCTCGTGATTTTTTTTTTTTCTGGGTCGAATTTTAGCTCTCGTTAACTAGACATGTTTCCGGTAACTTATGTATTCAGTACAAACGGATTAAGGGCACACAAGAACTATAGTTTCTATGTCGACACGAAATTTCATAATACTAAAGGTATGTTTAGTAACGCTTTTTGTTTCTTTATTTTTCTGTTCTTTTGTTCCCGGAATAGGAAAAGAACATAAATCTGTTTAAAAAAATCTATTTTTTGTTTACGAAACAAAAAGTGATCCTCAAATAGATTTGGAGCGAAACAAGAAAAAAAAAAAAACTTCTTTGTTTCGAACTAAAACAAGAAACGATTTTTTCCCGATCCCCAAAAATAAGAATAATCCATCGGCCGCTTTGAGCCTCGTCCCCACCTAAGCGCTCGCCTTCGTCACTGGCGCCTCAGCCCACCGACCGCCTTTTGTAGCGACCTCGCATCCTCCACGGCTGCTTGTCACCACCCACCCAGTGTCGCCATCCTTCACGGCGATCGTGCTCCATGTGGCGCCCGATATACCTCGGCCCGGCGCCTCCCTCGCCAACCACTTGACCCGATGATCACCCATCACCCGATCGCCGTCCTCGCCATCGGCAAACACCTCCACCGGCCGCCATCGCCGAGTCGGTCATTTGTGCTCCCTTTCGATGTCGGCCACCACCGCTTGCCAGGTTTGTCTCATTGCCAAGAGCAACCTCCGCACTTTACTCGGTGCGGGTCACCCGTCGCCGGCCACCATCATTGCCTCAGGCCGTCATGCTTCATCGACCGGTGATGGCCACCTTTTGCTGCCTGCCACCTCCCGCTACCGCCCATTGCCCATCACGCGCGTAAGCGCCACTCACTTGGCCCGGTAGCGGTGCTCACTTTGCCTCCTGTAGGCGCCATCCTGCATGGCCAGAGTAACGAGTCCTCCTCCCCCCACCACCACCCGCCGTCCTCCATGGGATGGCCATTAGGGAGAAACTGCGTCTATGGAATGAAATGGACCATTCCGTCCTAAACAAGTTTTATTCTTTTTGTTCTAGGATTAGAAATTTTGCAATGGAGTTATTAGAATTTGGCATGAATACCTGAATTACGTGGGAATAATTCGATGCTTTTTTTTTTATTCTGTACCGAAAACAATTTCTAAGTATTTGAGGCATTTGATAAACCGTCCAAAATTTCTATTCTAGAGTCAAAAGAATAAAAATGCGTTTGCCCACCACCACGGGCCGACGAGGGTCCTCCGCCCGATAGCCCAGGCCAATGAAGACCAACACAAATAAGAAAAGAAGAAAAGAAAAAAATGGACCATTCCCGAAACAAAACAACTTTTTTATTATTTTTTCTATTCTAGGCACAAATTTTAAAAATTTTGCACAAAAAGTTTACCAAACGATTGCTCCCAAACTACCGAGAACAAAAGAGCAGGAAATTTTCTTTGTTTAATTGCTAAAAACACCCCTAAATGCTATTTTTGCTCAAACTGCTGTCCAAAAATAGAAATAGGAAAAACTATTTATGATCGAAATTATTTGTAAACGTTTCTATGCAGATCGTAAGTTGTTCCTCCCCAATCGGACTCTAAATTAAGGTTGGTAGTAGTTGATATTTCATAGTATTTTCAACATGAATGCAATTAAGAATTTTCTTTGGTTTTTGCATAAGCGAAATACGCAAGAACAACATGTCTTCTCATACCGAGAGAGAGAGAGAGAGAGACGGCTGTCTTAATTTTGGTAATGAACTTTGGAATTGACGTTTTCGATTTAGCTTCTGTTGCTTTTTACATATCAGCAGAAGATGGAGGAATCTCGTCCATTGTTTTATGCGGAGCCAACATCACGGAAGGAAAACCCGCGATTCCGGGACGAACGAGAACCACCGGGACGCCAACTCTTCTTTACGTTCCTTTCGTTTTCCGGGAAAGTTTGTCCCGATGCGGAGGAGATTCCCTCCGGAGGCCGCTCGATAGCGAGAATTCGACCACAGAAATCGGAGAAAAAAGTGGAGAAGCTCTTGCTAGAAGAACCACGTGACCCACGACCTCGTCAGTTACATCATGCAAAGCTCAAGCACAGGGAAGGAGGAAGACCGCAGGTCCACGGCGGGTTGGCAGCGGCGGCACGCCGTTCGGATCATCGTTTCTGGTACGTGATTTTCCGGCACACGCGCCATGTGTGTGTACGGCCGGTTGGTCGACCAGCACGTGCTCGTCACGCGCATGTTGCTAGCCCTTCCCAAAGGCATTTTGGTCCAAAAACCATGGTATCTAAATTGAAGTTCGAAACCCCTCAATTGACCTGAGGGCATATATAGTGCTCGCACGTAAGACAGCACCTACTTGAATTTGTTTCAATAAAAGGACGTTCCCATTAGTGGGGGTTACTTTGGGGGGTTTTTAACGTTTTGTTTACATGCAACGGAAAGAGAGAAATGTATGTTTTTTTCCCGAACTAAGATGCCTCCGGAAAAGGGGGTAAAATGCGCACATCGCATGCGCGCATGTTCACTATCAATGGCGATGAACCCTTTAATTATCGGATCAAAGCTATCAACTTTAAGGTACTTTGGAACAAAATCGAGTTTAAATTTTGAGAAACAACCATCGTCTTTAAAGTTATTGAACTAAAGCGCGATCAAGTTATTGAGCCAAAGCAATAGAACCCACTTTAGGGATATTCTTGAATTTCGGCCGAGTCATAATATCCGCGAGACCAGCCGATCCACGTCGAGCTTCGGTTGTCGAGACCAACGTAAAAAACGTCCGAGGGGGAGCGCTCGTGCTGCTGCTGTCGGCCGCTCGCTGTGGTTCACATGTACGTTCCGCGCACGAGAGGATCCACCCACTATCGAGAATTCAAGATACTCTTCGCCCTCAGGCTTCGTATTACGCACGCACGAACGCAAGCGCTGGAGGAAGAGGAAGAGGAGAAGAGACGAGAAGATAACCCCCCAAGAACCTCCTCCTTGGACGCTCCCCCGTTCCCATGTCTCCTCCCTCCCTCTTTCTGTGACATTCGTCTCGATGCTCGCGTAAAGCTGCGTTTTGCCCCATCTTTCTCGGCACCCAGAAGCTCCGAAGGGAAGGAAGAGTTGATACGCGGGCCGTCGCGTTCATCTCTTCTTTGGTTTTTCTGGCTTTTGGTTGAGCCTGGGCTTAGATGGCGGATGTGGTTCGATTGTCTTCGTTGGGCTTCTCTTCTTCTACTTCTTCTTCTGCTCTGACGCCGTCCTCTTCGCGCCAGCATGCCCTCTGCCCTCCTCAGAAGTTCCACAGGAGGTCTGGCTTTTCTGCGAATTGTTCCCACGGTGGGGGTGTGGCGGGTCTTGGTTTCGGACCCCGAAAGCAATTTGCCTCGTTGAAGGTAAGGCTTTTCCCTTTTCTTTATTTTCTGGGGAAATTCTTGCTTTTGGGGGATATATTATTGGATTATAGTGAACTTGTGAGGACTCATTCGAATGAGCTGCTTGTTGCTGCAATTTCTGTTTTTTTGCGCATTACCCCGGCAAGATCATATTTCGGTTTCAATTGGATTGGTTTTTTTAGTGATTGGGGACTGTTCTGTTGTGTATGATTGTCAAAGTCCGTAGGATTACAAGGACTTGATGACTGACCATCATTAATTTGGAGCAGGAGGGCTTGTTAGGAACTAAATGAGTAGGGAAATCTCATCTTGGTTAGGATTTCTGGTGTATATCCCATTTGTTTGGTCTTGCTCCATCCTGTACTTTGGTAGGAAATTTGGTTGCTCTGGATGGTCAAAGAAAATCAAGAAATCCCAGCAATGCTTTGTCAACGGGTGCTCTGGCTTTGTTCAGTTTGTACATTGATCCTTTGAGGTTGAACAAGCAGGTGATTTCCAAATCAGTGGTATCCTGAGCCAAAAAGAGAACAGCAACAGCCTAGAGCTAAAAAAATGTTTTACAGGCTAAGATCAAGTATAATGCAGTGTACATACACAGAATTGTGCAAAAGTTTACACTTGCGAAGGTGCAAATTTTACAGATTATTGACTTCTATATGATCCTTTTATTGGCCCTTGTTTGACTCAAGAGTAGGGGATTTTGACAAAACGAACATGGTACCAATGATGGAACCTGATTTCATTGGTGGATACCAGTTGAGGCCCCTACCCTTTTTGTTATTCTTAATATAGACACAGATATAAATTTCTGAAAGTTGTTGATAGATCATTCATGAACCGTTTTACTAGAAGTAGAGAGAGAGAGAGAGAGAGAGAGAGAGAGAGTCTGATTAAGCTAGTGGGCTTGGGAGTAGGCTGTTAAAATGATGCTTCAGTGTTTGATAGTACAGGTCCACCATGAGGAGGAAAAAGGAGGAAAAAATATTCAAGTGTACTCTGTTAATATGTACCAATATATACTTTGTGTACAAAATTACCAACACACGCACGCAAATCCACATATGAATAAGATTTCTGTTTTATGACTCTGTTTTGTTTATGGTTTCTCCCTTGTTGGTTGCTCTCCTCCAGGCGCATGCAACTGTTACTGAAACGGACCAGCCAAAATGGTGGGAGAGGAATGCCGCACCCAATATGGTTGACATTCATTCTACACAAGAGTTTTTGAGTGCGTTAAGTCAAGCTGGAGAAAGACTAGTAATTGTTGAATTTTATGGGACTTGGTGTGCTTCTTGCAAAGCATTATTTCCCAAGGTGAGTGTCCCATCTATTATTCTTTTCATGGTTCAGTCAACATCGAGGTATTGTCTTGATACATTGATTGTACATGTCCTTTCCCATTGGCCAGGTTGATCCCCCCCCCCCCATCAATAATATTATATAGGCAGCTCTTCTACAGAACATTATTTACTTTAAAGTATTCTCCCGATGACATGCATTTCCCATTTCATATTGTGGTGGCTGATTGTATAAATGGCAGGAGAAAGAAACTATACGCACATTATGCAGGCGTCATTTTAGATTTTGCATTTTTCCCAATTTTACTGTCTTGTTTTCTGCCTCGGGAATTAGGTTGACCTTTATACACATTGTACTGAGAATTATTTGAACTGTGGCATGTTGAATGAGAAATTATATCTGCTCAATTCAGTGTTCCAGTTCTGGCAGGTATGTAGGTACTCTGTTGCTTGATCGACTGAAACAAATGAAGCACAAGTCATCTATATGTGAAGTAGTGTTAGTTTGTACATGGAATACCTAGAATTTCATGTGGCAAAGAGTGTTAGGTACTGTATGAACGACAGCTTGAGAGGCAAAAATATTTGGTAAGACAGAAGTGAGATTCTCTTGTTCTCAAGAATACAGAAGCCAAAAATCAGAACTTCTAAACTATTTGCCAACAGAGTAGCGTAATATTAACATCCCGCTGGAATAGGCTATGGAACAAAAGACCTGTCAATAAAAGAGCTAGGTCATTGTTTAACTTGTGGATTGCTATGTTAATACCAATGACAAATAGAACCAGCAATTGCTCTTGTTCGTCTTTCTTTTCCTCTCGGGCATTTCAAATAGCTAATATAAAATGGGAGCAGCATGTTTATGTAGTACTGTAGTTTATGAAGTTTATTAAAACTCAATGGCTTTGTCATAGTATGCAAGTTTTAATCATCTATAGTTTGCATCCGTGACATGCGACTTCCCTTTGAGTTAGCCTTGATTTGTGTGGTCTTTTGAATCAATACTGGCATTTGTGACGAAAAGATATGCGGAATGTGCTAATTGAGTTGCTGATCATGGTCGCATGTCATCCAGAATTGCGTCTCCAATGGGGTGGTTCTTTAAGGCATCCAAGTTGCTATAAATTAGTTAATTTTTGTCAAGAAAATATGTCCCTAAGAAGGAAGGATTGACTATTTATAAATAAATAGATCCAATGCTGATAAACCCAGTTTCATATATCAAGGAGAAATTAAAATTGGCCATGGTTAAGATATATCAACTGAATTTTGGAACTTGTTGCCATCACTTCGTTGCACTTTTCTTGGAATTCTTCTTGTTGTGTTAAGCCAATACGGGTTTTGTGCTGACATTTTCTTGTGGTAATCCATCAGCTCTGCAGGACAGCCCAGGAACACCCCGAAATCTTATTCCTTAAAGTCAATTTTGATGAAAATAAGCCAATGTGTAAAACTTTGAATGTGAAAGTGCTTCCTTATTTTCACTTCTATCGTGGTGCTGATGGACAACTGGAGTCCTTTTCATGCTCACTTGTGAAGGTAAGTCTCTCAAATAATCTTACACGTGTTTCTGCAGCTGGTTTCGGTGAGATACTTGTTGTGCTATGTTGGTAGAACTATCAGGAATTTGGATCGACGAGGTTGAGATGGGATAGTTTGACCTGCTAAAGGGGGACGAGAAAATTGGGTTTCAAGATGGGACTGCGGGATATTAAGGTGGTATTTGAGTCTGGATTAGTCGGTTGGATTTTCCTTCCGAAGTTTGGACAACAAAAATAGCTCAGGAATAGTCTGTTCAGTGGCTGCTCAAGGTCTACTCTATTCATGCCTTCCAACTTTAAAACCTGGTAACTAAATAGCTTACAGTCTGAAAGTAAGGATTGGTGATCTTCTAGGGTTCCTGAAATCATGGACTGGGGCTGGGTAGTCTGAACAAGTAATGAGTTTCATGTGAATGTGGTCAAACAATTTTAAATCTTCACATATTTAGGTGGCGACGGTGTCTATGCAGAAACTTTAATTGCTGCATCTACGATTGTTTGATGATAGTTATGAAGCAGAGTTGCCGTTTAGGCATGAGGCCATGTTTCAGGAATCTTCTGTATGAATAATTGATCATGCAGCATATAATTAGGCTTGCTTTTTTATCATGCAAACTTAAACAAACAGCCACGTCTGATCTTGTATTTGGTCTCACTTTGTTCTCCTGAATTATCTGTAGTTCCAAAAAATTAAGGATGCCATCCAAATGCATAACACTGAGCGTTGCAGCATTGGACCACCTAAAGGGGTCGGTGATCTTATTCTAGAACCTGCGTCTCCTTGGAAGGATAAATCGGCAGGAGCAACTTCTGCATAAAACTCTTATCATAAGGATCTGTCTAAATCAGCTATAGTGCAGCAAGCAGTCTCAATGTGTATATTTACGCCAACACGGTGAAGCGACGTTCGTAAGTTGTTTTCTGATTGCATATTTGCAATTCTTGAAGAATTTTTGGCTTTGGCTATTGATGTATTTAGTTTGAAACATCAAATAGAAATGTAACTCTTGCTAGTATATTTCCTCTGATGATACCTCAGTAGATTTTTCCTGATCATTCTTGCTGCGAAGGGGCAGTTTCGGTGCATTTTTCTTGTCCAGACATAATTTCATTGAACATAGAATTGTCGAAAAGGAACTGGATAAACAAAAGGTTCATATATCTGTGACTCTTCGGCACGTTAGTAATTAGTATGTTCATTGATCTTTTCTCTTTTTTAAGGAAGACAAACTAATGACTCGCTGTCCTTGTGTCTTCATCCATCAAACACGAAGGTAAACTGGTCAAGTCAGGTCTTTAGTGCTGGCAAATCCTGCAGAGCATGAGTTCCTTGTTGAAAGCATGACCCTTTTGAAATTCTTTAAACTCTGTCCTTTCCGCTGTTTGTTTAATGTCAATGAGGATAGATAGCGAATGCCCGAGCAGTTTCGACTGCTACAGTCTGGTGGTGGGAGAAAAGCACAACATTGAAGACTGCTGTCAATGGATAATAGAAGTAGGTCAAAACATGCTATGCGATGTTAATTTTTAGTACTTGGATACTATCTTTTGTTGCGCACTCCGTAGCGTGTCATGTATTTTGTCCCCTCTGGTCATCCTCGGTTGTTTGTTGATTTTTCCTTATTTGAAGACCATGTAAACACGTATTGTTTGCTTCTGTTTTTGTCCGATCTTGTTTGCTGTCTGGTGTTTTCAATATCAGATCTATTCACTATCATCTCGTCGCTGAATTTGATCATAGACGTGGACAAGAGGTGTCATCTCTTTGTTCTGCTTTTATTTTGGGCTGTCCAAAATCTCCCATGGTCTTGACAAAAAAAAAATCTGCCATCGAGGAGCCTGAATCAATCTCCAATTTAGAGTTTTCTCCATGAATTCCCACCAGTGCAAATCAAGAATCAACATTTAGCCATGTCCCATATGAAGGCCATCAATTCTCAAAGTGAGATTTCTGTGATCAGATTCACCCTTCACTATAACAAGCTTGAATGTGTTTCTCAAGCAAAAACACATACTTTTTCACTAATCTCGCGCCATGTTTGGAAAAACGAAAATTAGGTATACCTGTTGGAAAAATAAAATTTGGAATTGATATTTAAATATGTCTTGAAGGATTACATCATATTTATAGATCATTTAGATAAGTAGAACGATCAAAAACTATCTTGATAACAAGCAACAATAAGTAAACACAATTTCTTAGATAATAATTTCCAAGACTCTAAGTCTCTAGATAATAATTGCAAGGATCTAATTCACAAGATGAGTTTGGATTACGAAAAATCTTTTTTATTTCCAATAGCCTCCCTTAAACCGAGCTCATCTTGATCATGCTTTCTCTTGAGTTTAAGGAAGAAGTCCGTCTTCAACGGCTTAGTAAACATGTCAGCCACTTGGCCTTTCGACTTGCAAAACTATAACACAATCTCCTCGGACTTCACTAGATCTCGAATGAAATGATACTTTATATCAATGTGCTTGCTTCTTCCATGAAAGACTAGATTCTTTGCAAGGGCAATTGCTGACTTATTATCACAATTAATCACGGTTGGATGCTTCTGCTTATGACGTAATTTAGCAAACATCAAACATAGCCAAACTGTTTGAGTAGCACGATAAGCCTCTGCTATATATTCCGCTTCCGTACTAAACAAAGCAACCACCTGTTGCTTCTTTGAGAACCAAGAAAAAATTCCATTTCCTAAAGAGAACATAATCAGAAGTACTCTTCCTTTCTCCAATATCACCTCCCCAATCACTGTCTGTATATCTCATAAGCTGAAAATCATTAGAAACAATGTAGAATACACCATCATCCACAATACCTTTAATGTACCGTAAAATTCTTTTTACCGCCTGCAAGTGTGCTTGTCTATGAGTCTTCATAAATCTGCTTACCATCCCAACACTATAAACAAGATCTGGCCAAGTAGAAGTCAAATATCGTAGACTCCCAACTAGCCTCTTGAAATATGTGGGATCGACTTCGAAGCCACTTCCATCTTTTGTCAACTTCAATCTTTCCTCCATTGGAGTGCTAATTGATTTACAAGTAGCCATCTTGAAATGCTCAAGAATATCCTTGGCATACTTTTGTTGACAAATAAAAATACCATCCTCCAATTGTGTAACTTCAAGGCCGAGAAAATAATACATGACACCCATGTTCGTCATCTCAAACTCACAAGTCATGGCCTCCCTAAATTCAGAAATCATCTCTTGACAATTTTCGGTAAATATGAGATCATCAACATATAGGCAAACAATGAGCATGCTCATAAGGACATCGGTTAAAACCATGATTCATGAAATAAGAATCAATTCTGGTATACCATGCTCGCGATGCTTGCTTGAGACCGTAAAGAGCTTTCTTCAATTTGTAGATGAAACCCTCTTGTCCTTTCTTGACATATCTCTTGGGTTGGAAATAAAAAAGATTTTTCGTAATCCAAGCTCATCTTGTAAATTGGATCCTTGTAATTATTAACTAGAGACTTGGAGTCTTGGAAATTGTTATCTAAGAAATTGTGTTTACTTATTGTTACTTGTTTTCAAGATAGTTTTTAATTGTTCTAGTTATCTGAAGGTTCTATAAATATTATGTAATCCTTCAAGACATATTTGAATATCAATTCCAAATTTTATTTTTCCAACATTTGGTATCAGAGCCAATTTTGTTTGAGTTTTGTGAATTCGGCTTAGAAAATCTCGTGTCATATGGCCTCTGTGAATTGTGCCAGGATGATCCAACCTCAACTCCCAAGGTTTGATGGGAAGAATTTTAAGCATTGGAAGATTCGGATGGAGGTGCTATTCGGGTTTCAGGAGCTGACTAAGATTGTGGAAGAAGAATTCATGGAGTCAGAAACGCCGACAAATTTGACAACGGAGGAGCAGAGGACAATAAAAGAAAATCACAAGAAAGATCGTAAGGCTCTCTTTTACATCTTTCAATTAATAGATTTGTCAATCTTTGAAAAAGTGGCGAATTCGAAGACGCCAAAAGAAGCTTGGGACTCTCTCATCAAAATATACAAAGGTGTTAAGAAGGTCAAGAAGGTTCGACTTCAAACTCTTCGTCGACAATTCGAGCTCCTTCAAATGGAAAAGTCGGAGTCCAATTCCGACTATTTCTCACGGACATTGGCTCTTGTCAATCAAATGAAGGCCAATGGTGAGACAATTGGTGACTAACAAATCGTTAAGAAGATTCTTCGGACGCTAAATTTGCAATTCAAATATATTGTGACTTCCATTGAAGAGTCTCGAGATATCTCTATTTTGGCCGTTGATGAGTTGATGGGCTCTCTACAAATGCACGAGCAATGACTCAAGGAGAAATCCAAGACGGTAGAGGAAGCTCTACAAAGCTAGTTGGTGTTGCCCAATGAAAAGACGAAACTTTCTAATCAAAGGAAAGATAAAAAGTGGCAAGAGAAGCATTCTAGACAACGAAAAGATAAGTCCCATATTCAGTGTTTTAATTGTAAAAAGTATAGGCATTACCAATCTGATTGTCGAAGCAAAAAGATTGGTGGTCAAAAGTTTCATACCAAGATAGCAAGATTTGTTGATAGCGATGATGAGTATGATAATGCTCTTTTATTCACGTGTGATGTTGCGGTGGAAAACCAGAAAAACGTTTGGTACTTAAACACCAGATGAAGCAATCACATGTGTAGCAAGAAGGAATTATTCTCAAAACTTGATGACACCTTTCGTTCGGAGGTAAGGTTCGGGAATAATGTCAAAGTTCCTATCATGGGAAGGGGACAATTAAAATCAAGGCGATGGATGGGTCGGTTCAAAGCATTTCCGACGTTCATTATGTTCCTGGTCTTCAAGAAAATCTCCCAAGCATGGACAATTGTCCAAGCGAGGCTATCACATGACCATTAAGGATGAGCTTTGCGCGATTCATAATGGCAAAGGAGGGTTGATTGAGAAGGTAAAAATGGCTCAAAATCGACTTTTTCCTTTGTATATTAATTATGCTACCTCGTGTTTTAGTGCTCGGTGCAAGATTCTTCATGGCTTTGGCGCAAGCAGTTCGGGCATGTGAATTTTGATAGCTTGAAGCTGTTGTCTCGAAAGAAGATGGTGCATGGACTACCTGAAATTTCTTCTCCGAAGCAAATATGTGAACCATGTGTTATTGGAAAAAAGTGCAAAGAAAGCTTCCCTTCGGGACAATCATGGAGAGCTTTAAAGCCATTGGAGTTAGTGTACTCCGACCTCTGCGGACTGCTCGGTGAATCGTCAAATCGGGGGTACAAGTATTTTGTTACCTTCATCGATGACTTTAGCCGGAAAACATAGGTTTATTTCTTGAAGCACAAATCCGACGCCATTGATGCTTTCAAGGAGTTCAAAGCCTATGTAGAAAAACAAAGTGGGCACCAAATTCGAATTCTCCGAACTGATTGCAGCACGAAATATTTGGTTAGTGATGGCTTCTTCAAACAGTGCGGAATCAAGCAACAATTGGCAGCAGGGTATACTCCTCTACAGAAGAGGAGTAGCGGAAAGAAAAAACCGCACTATTGTTGATATGGTTCGTACCTGCTTTGTTCCAAATAATTGCCTAAGCGTTTATGGGCAAAGGCGATTGCTTGTGCTATTTACTTGTTGAATCGGTGTCCTGCTAAAGGTCTTGAGTTCAAGACTCTGGCGCAGGTGTGCAGTGGTCGAACCCCTTCAGTTCAGCATGTTCGCATGTTTGGGTGTATTGCTTATGCCCATGTGCCAAATGAACTTTGCAAGAAGCTTGATGAGAAGAGTGAGAAGTGCATCTTCCTTGATTACAATAACGAGACAAAGGGTTATCGGTTATATAATCCGATATTAAAGAAGGTGGTTATCAGTTGAGATGTCACCTTTGATGAGGAAGGTGAGTGGACTTGGAGCACGAAGAAGAAGAAGCAGTTTCATTTTGTCCTGGACGAGAAGAAGTCGGTTCAACCCGATTCAGATGGTCAATCTGAATTAGTAGCGGCATTAGTGCAACCTGATCTGGTAGCAGAGATTTAGTCGGATTTTGCCGAAACGTCCTCATGTCCACGGCGAGAACGAGTTTTACCAGCTCATTTGAGGAATTGTGTTTTGTCCAATGATGATGATCCCTTTGATGAAGAAATTGTTAATTTTGCTCTGCAGATTGTGATCTGACAAACTTTAAGGAGGCTTCTCAAGATGATGGTTGGGTCCGTGCTATGGATGATAAGATATATGCGATTGAGAAAAATGATACATGGGAGCTCACTTCTCTTCTAGAAGGCAAGAAGTCCATATGCATGAAATGGGTCTATAAGACCAAGTACAAGCCTAATGGTGATGTTAATCGGTTGAAGGTTCGTCTTGTAGTCAAGGGTTACAAACAAAAACTTGGGATTGACTATTTTGAGGTATTTGCTCTTGTTGCAAGAATGAAAACTATTCATGTGATCTTTGCTTTGGTTGCTCAAAGACATTGGAAAATACACCAAATGAATGTCAAGTCCACATTTTTCAATGGCGTACTTGAGGAGGAGGTGTATGTGGATCAACCTGAGGGGTATGTCAAGAAAGGACAAGAGGGTTTCGTCTACAAATTAAAGATAGCTCTTTACGATCTCAAGCAAACACCGCGAGCATGGTATGCCATGTGTTGACAATTTTGTGTCAAGTGTCGATGTCCTAGTCCCTCCCCATTGAGAGATCACAACTCTGCAAAATTCTACATAAACATTGTCCCGAATCACAGATCCAAGTTTCCATTATGTTTTTTTCAAATGGGTAAATAACTCAACGCTCGGTGACTTCAAACATTACGTATGTGACTTCTTAGATAGCAAAGCCCACGGATTCCATGAAAACCGTCCTTGCTACCGAAATCAATCTGTTCCAAACCTTGGTACGCAAACCGAACCGTCATCTGGAATCCTTGGCCAACATTCTCTGCGCGCGCGCGCGAGAGAACTCCAAGGGGGATGCATCCAAAATACCGGTGGGGGTTGTTCTTGACTCTGGAAATCCCAATCAATCAAAAAGAGAGTTTCCTGAAGAAGTCGCAATGTTGGAAGTCCAAGTCCCACACTCACTCTAATCACACACAGGAACAAACAGAGAGGGTGGACCATTTTCACTTAAAATAATCCCGGAATTGCTGTCGATACCGATCCTGTGCTCGGGGATAGCGGAATCTTTGCTGCTTTTAGGGAGGTTCGTAGACGCATTAATCTTAAACAAAAGAAAAGGGAAAAGAAAGCCGGGGTCACTTTCGCCATCCTTTCGTGCATCTGCAAGATTTACAAACCAGCACAGCTCAGACATCCATGATCAAGCCCACCACTACTGCAGCTAGTCAACTTCGCTGCTTTGCAAAGAATATTCATTCATATGGATGACCTAATTCAATTGACATTTGCTCCTTTCAGAGAAGTACAGCCATGAAGAAAATGTGGGTTATGTCGAGCGAGGAAGGAAGGATGGACAAGGGGGGGAAGAGATACCCATCATTCTTCACTTGGGAACGAATCTTTCCTCACCACTTTGATGCAGAATACTTAAAGAAAGACTCTTTCTTTAAGCCAGAGATTTCTTTCCCTGTGCTTGACAGCTAAAATTTGTGAATTATATGATATTGTAATCTGATCTGATCTGATCCGGTCCCCCTCGCAATCATTTCCAAGATTTCATTTTCATCGCTCTGATTTCAGATCAGCATGCTAACAATTCAGCCTAAAAAAAGGGAACAAGAAACACAGTCGAGAACGCTAGTTTTTCTTTCCTTTGGGGAGGCCCCCAAAGCAACACGGGTCGAGTTCGTTCGCCATTTGCACATCGATATCAAGATTCAAGATTCAGACAGAACCCACCACCCATCTCGACCCGACCCGCTAGCCCGACCTACAGTGGACCACCCGGAGCTCGCACTTGGGCGACACCATCCCCATCAGTAGCCTCGCCGTGTGCTCCTGCCGCACCACCGCGCCCTCCTTCTCCACCAGCACGGCGCCCGCGATCCCGTCGTACCCGCCGCCCCCTCCGGCCACGTACGCCACCAGCGCCGCCTGCACGGGGCCGAGGCTCGGGCTGTACGCCGCCGACTCCGCGTACGAGCCCTTGTACACCTTCCCCTCGCGGTCCACGATCGCCGCCCCGGACGGGCACTTGCTGTACGGCGCGTGCGACTCGTTCGCCGCCTCCAGCGCCGCGGCCGCGAGCTCGTCGGCCTCGGGCCCGTCGCAGAAGCCGTTGCAGGCGGACCCGCGGTCCGGGTTCGGGCTTCTGGTCAAGAACGTCAGCCCGTTGTGGTGGGGCTCCAGGAGGAGCGGCACCTCCTTGTCGAGGAGATCGTCCGGCCCGAACCGCCGGGGGAGGAGGCGGGACAATGGGCCGAACGCCGGGTCCGGTTCTTGGTCCGGGTCGTCCACGGGGAAGACCCGGATTTGGATCTCGGGGGCGTCGCGGATCTCTTGGAAGAACTGGCGGCAGTGGCCGCAGGGGGTGGAGGAGACGGCGAAGGCGAGGAGGCGGCGCTCCCGGTGGAGCGCGAGGTTGGTGGCGAGGAACTGCTCGGCGTGGACGGAGTGGTGGAGGGGGAGGCCCGGGAACTCGAGGTTGACGCCGAGGAAGATCCGGCCGGAGGGGCCGAGGCCGACGGCGCCGACGTGGTAGCGGGAGATGGGGGTGCGGGCGAGGGGCTTGGCGGTGCCGACGAGGGTGGGGAGGAGGTCCGTCGGGGCGAGGCCCGCGTCCTTGGCCATGGCCGTGGCCTCGCAGGCTTCGATGACGAATCTGGGCGGGTCCATAAGCCGGGTCGGGTCCGTCGCCGGAGTTTTATGGTGGGGAATAAGAGAGAGAAAGAATGGATTTCCCTGAGAACGGGGAAGAGGAAGAAGAGGCGGAGGAGGAGGGGAGGGATTATGGCGTAGAGGGCCACTATTTATAGATGATGACAAGTCATATTTATTTATTTATTATTGTTATTTTGGGTAATCAAGCACTTCTTTAGCACACTCTATAATTAAAATATTTTATAAAATTTTTCAGAATGGACGAATGATTTTGCTAGTTACCAAATAGTGTAACACTAGACAAGAGTCAAATTCATTTCAAGATTCCAGTGGGAATGTGGTGCATAGACTTGTCAAATGGTAGATCGGGTCGGGTTTGAGTCGGGTAAAAAATGGTCCAACCCAAATAAACTCGTTTCCATGTAATGAAAATCTAATGACACTGCTTTATTCATATTTGACCCAATCCATATTACTAAAATACTTTCATATTTAACTCAATTTAGGAAAACTCATATCCAAATTAATATGAGAGTGTAGAGTGAGTAAGCGGCGAGAGAGATAAGTTGAGTTTAAATAAGTTGTAAACCCATTTACGATCAATTTATGACCCATTTAACACGCATATTATGTTTATATCAATTTATGACCTATTTAGTGAATATAACTAACTTATTTACGACTTATTTACTAATATATTGGTTAAGAACCAGATTTATAACCCATTTTAACAGGTCTAGTGGTGCATAAATGTCAAAATATGGCGATGCGAACATTCTTTTGAACATTTACAAAGAGGTAACCACAGACATCCTCATAAGAGGACGTCTAAAACTTTACCTAGAATATAGTGAAAGAAAAGAGGTAAACCGAAAACTTAGAAAGCAATACCGCTTTTATTTGTTATTTTCTAATCTTCAATTAGTATATAACTATCTCGAAAAATACAAAAGAATGTAATGCCAATGTTAAAAGTACAAGGAAAGAGATAAGCATGGCCTCGTCGGATTCATGCCACTTCTTGAATGAATGATCTGACTAGATCTCAATCACAAAAGTTATAAAATGTCTGAAAAGTCATTCGCCCCCCACGACCATTGCACCAAAGTAGTCCAAAGTTTTTTTTTTTTTGATAAAGAAAAAAAAATTGTGCACAATGGCTCGGATTAGGGTTTCTTCCTAAGCCAAGCTACAAACACACATGTTGCACGAGATTATTGTCCAATCGATCTTAAATTTATTGTGCATATATCAATTCGGTTATCAACTTTCCAATTTTTCTAATTTAGTCCTAAACTTTGCTTGAAATTACAATATAGTCTTTTCGGCCAATATTTGCTGGGAATAACCGATGCAGTAGTGTGCCTCATAGAATGGTGGCAATGACTACAACGTCTAATTGAAGGGACTACATTAAAATTTAGCATAAAGGTTTGGATTAAATTGACATAATTGAAAAATTTAGGATTTGGGATTGATTCGGTAAGTTTTCCCTCATCACACTTACGTCATATGCTTTATTGCTCCCAATCAATCGGCGGAATTTCTTCTAGTGTCGCAGAATTAGGATATAGTTAGGATTGGGGCATCTAGTTCTTATGTTTCACATTTCGCATCTCATTCATGGATAGTGCAATGGTCACATGTAGCATCCTATAGTAAGAATGTTTTGTACTCTTTAGAATATGCTTTGTGTCGTGTGTGTGTTTGTTTTAGAAAAAATAAAATTAACGGTCTAATGTTTGTTTCGTGGATTTTACGCTATATATGTTGTACTAGTTAATGCAATAGCAAAAGACACGACTAACACGTGAAATTATGTGATTATGATAGGCAAAGCATGCGTCGTTCGTGCCATAAATTTTATTGTACCTAATCTAAGTGACTCCCCCAATTAAAGTCCAAATCACGACATCTTTTTCACAAGGCGACAACAAAGAGTTTTGTTGAGTGAATGCACGAACTTTTGTTAAAGAAGACATGTCCCGATTCATGATGACCTTAATCATAAAGTATGTGCGACGCACTTACGTATCTTCATTTGGCATTTTTATAATTGTTGTAGAGCATAATAGAGAGCGACGGATACCTACACCTCTTATTTATTTTAAAGTACTGGTATAGAACAATAGTCGTGTCAACTTGTTAACACCAAAAAAATACCCGAATGTTTTGGTCGACGGTTCAATCGATGGGTGCTGGTTAGCGACCGATGGCGAAAGAGGAAACAGGCATTGGAGGTGGACGGCCGGTGAAGTGAAACCGGGTTTCGACAAGGAGAGAAAATGTTGGTCGACCTAGATGCTGGGAATGAAATAGTTTAGAACTAAAGCAGGGGATCGACAGGCGTAGTATATCGGTCAACTGAAATGAGTGTGGGATGTAATTGTCAAGATGTGGAGTCAATAATCTCGGGAGCTATAACAATATGTAGATAAGGGCTGCTGAACAATGGGAGTCATGTATGGCAAGTTTTTTAATACTTAGCAACTTTTATATAACTGTCGACTGCATATTATGAATACTCAAGATGCATTCTTTGTAGGGTTAATATCATAAAAACCCTAAACTAGTGCACCTTTGACAAGTTTACCTCAAAAATATGTCATTAGTGTATCGGTTTTGGGGTTTTTGATGATTCAAAAATTAATTTAAAGTAAATTTATCACAAGAATATCGGTTTAGAGTTTTTGGTGACTCAAAAATTAGTTGAGTAAATTTGTCGTGTATGTATCAAGTTGGGATTTTTCATGGTATTAATCATTTTTTATAAAACCGATCAATCAATCCAAGAATACATGTTGCTCATCTTTATTCTTAGTGTGTTTTATATTTCCAGTCCACTATACATTGTGGAAAACAACTGTTTCCAATATCTGTGCCTTCAAATTCTACGCCATTTACATTTCCTGTCCAAGAATCATCAGGACCCTTTGAACCTTCGTCGATCGGACCAGTCGTTGCTTCACAAGATCTTTCGCTCTCCCGGTGAAACGCGACTTCACGCCGCGGGTCACCCGCCCGAATTCAAAAACCGAGTACTAGGATGCAATATCTGACCGCAAAATGGACCCCAAGAGAGATTGAGATCTTGTAAGTCTCTTTCGTTGGGATCTTTGGAGATGGTTTGATTCTCCAGGGTTTCCCATTAGTCAAAAGAAATTACGTATGATTCATTAGCATTCAAACCACGTTTGCTTTCCATTTAAAGGTCAAATCAACTTCAAGCATGAGCTCAAAGAAGCAACGCAAGGGCGTTTTGTGGAAGCCTTCCCCCTCTCGCATGACATGATGTTTTTTTTTTTTCTTTTTTTATTGGTGATGATTGATCATCTATCGATGAATATGCACGACGTACTTTCAATAGGAAATAATGGGGTTAGAAATATCCTGTAAACCATGTGAACTGATTAAATTATAGGAAATAATGAAGTTAAAAATATCCTATAAATCACGTGAACCGGTTAAATTCAAACGTTTGGCATATGCAAACATAAAATTAGTGAAATTCAAATGAGTGAACTTCGTTCTCGAGCTGAAAATCCCTTGATGCCTCAACCAACCATAAAAATAAAAGAATTGTTAAGGGTGTGTTTGTTTCACTAAAATTTCATAATAAAGAAATGTATTTTTCATGGAAGTTTTCATTTGTTTGATGGATTTAGGGAAAGTGATTTTTTTCTTGCTAGAAAAAAAGTTATTTTTCTCAATTTAAATTTGTTGTTTTTAGTCTATGGAGAACATTTACCTTAGATCGATTACCTTTTCATCATCCAAACACCGGAAAGTGGGAAAATAATTTTCTATAAGCAGTTTTTTTTCATACAAATGGAGCCAAGTCACGCATTATTTTTAGAATGATTGCTATTGTACTAAACAAAAGTGGTCGTCTAGATAGCACTAACGTGTCGAAAGAAAAAAGGGGAATCCATGTCACAATTTGATCAACTTCTCCAAACGCAGGGCATAAGGGACATATGCTGTAGCCAACTGATGATGACATTGGATACACATTAAGAAAACAACAATCTGTACTTGTAGTTGCTGCTAGCTTGCAAGCATTTGTTTATTGTTCTTTTTTTTTTCTGTTATCTTATTCACTGAGTTTGGAACTTGCCATGCAATTGTCCATCTCTCTAGAGCTCACTTGCCCCCACTCTCACCTCTCTCTCTCTCTCTCTCTCTCTCTCTCTCTCTCTCTCTCTCTCTATATGAGTCCAAATGTATGACTGCTTGAGTTTCTGTCTGGCTGATTGATGTTTAACACGCTGTAATCAGAGAAGTTGTCTGTATGTGATGGGAGATGAAGATATTGGAGGAACCACATGTGAAGGTGAAACTTGATTTCCATTTCATTTTCCAATGCGGCTTTGATTTGCATGTCCCTCTAAATATGTAACTAGGGTTCTTTGGTTAGCAAATTACGCATTCTAATCGAAGTTTCGAGAGAGGATCGACCTCACCTAAGCTTGCTTTACAAAAGACTCACCCATCTCATGAACCAATATGCTCCACACCCGGTTGCAAAACATTCAACTCATATAATACCCGTTCGCACGCTCTATAATTATCAATAATTTCGCTTTCTCATAATTAGGGTTTGCACTAATCCATGTAATAACGTACATGCACTTGCCTAAGTACTCACATCTTTCGTACGTCCATGCACTCACGTACAAATGCAACGCACAATTTTATAATCACCAACGTGGTATCTGGCATCGGCTTTTTGAGGACCATAGTATTATAAATTGCCCTCAATAAGAGAAGCTACCTAAGTTAATCACCGTTGACTTTGGAACTTTGCATGCATGTCTGCCCATGCATGATTCTCCAAAAGCAGCTGCATTGTGCTCCCACCTACCACTCCAAAGTGTGCGAAATTGATCTGTGGTTAGCTTGGCTGCTTTGCATTTGATTAAACAAAATCGTTACACAGGAATACAAAAGGGAGCTTCGTGAAGATGTTGAACTTTTTAGTTTAAGGTGCTTCTTTATGTCGGAATGTGTGGCGGAGAGCATCGTTCGCCCCACTTCTGCTTGTCGTGTTCTATTCTTTATGTAGGTGGGAAAAAGAACCTATTTCCGGTTCGGGGAACAAAAAAAACATGCTTTGTTCTTGTTCATCAAGTGAAAAAGATCATGAAGTATTCAATGCATTTTCGAAAGGGTTTATACCACGAAAAATTCCAAATAGGTATATCTGTGATAAATTTTTCCCAAACTAATTTTCTGATCATCAAAAACCCCAAATCGTTATACTTGTGACAAATTTACTCTCCATTAGTTCCGGTTAAATTTTACTGTCAAATTACTATGTTAAATGACACGCGACAACTAGTGAATGTATCAGTTTTGGGCACACGGATGTACTAGTTTGTGATTTTTTGCGATATTAATCCCATTTAAATTTGTCACAAATGTATTTATTTTGGGTTTTTGGTAGTTAAAAATTAGCGGAGGATAAATTTATCACAGATATACTGTTTGAGATTTTTAGTTATCAAAAAATTAGCTTTGAGATAAATTTGTCACATGTGTACAAGTTTGAAGTTTTTCATGGCATTAACCCTTTTATTTTTTACTTTTTGCATCTTTCAAACCGTGGTAGTGCACTCACTTGAGTTTTTTCTATCTTAAACAAAATTTCAAATATATAAATATCGACACGTAAATTCACGAATAGTTTTTGAATTTTTTTTTTAAAACCAAATAACATTTTTAAATCATTGGAATGAAAGCAAAGAATAGTAAAGAAATGAATAAATAACTTAAAGAATAGGAGAAACTTACCTCTATTGTGGATCTCGGACGACCTCTATCGATCGCTTAACCGTTGCGACAGGGAACATGTTTGGTGTGAGAGAAAGAGGACCCATGAGTGAGGCCCAATGAAGTGGCCACCACATCGCAATTGCGTTTGCTGTGGCGCGACCACCGTTGGGTGGCTGCCGAAGCAAGGCGGCCAACGATTCCGGCAATGGTTTGAGGTGGCCAAATCTGCCCAGATATGACCACCACACGCAATCGAGAGAGGAAAAAATTTAAGGCGACTATTTTCTGGTGTCCGCTTGCATTGGTCAAGCAGTGGTCGATAGCGGTGCCGTGGTGGCGATGCCGATTGACGGGCTATTCTCTGTTGTTCACATAACTTTTTTTTTTTGTGATAAAATTAATCCAAGTTGGAATAAAATTATCCCACCCCTAGGGCCAAGATAGATTATATCCGACTCATTACCCACAAACCTTTACGAGTTTATTCAATCCAAGTGTATTGTCAAATGCTAGATAAGATCGATTATATCCTATCTAGCCTTTTGTCCGGGTCGCCAATGTAGTACGATCACCGGCTGACCCACCCAATTATTTCAGAGACAGATGGGCTAATAGACAACAAATATTGTTACCCAAACCAAAAGTGCTTAAGCTTAAATCCAATTATTGTACTTTCTGGGCCAACCAATAATGAATGCGCTCCCTTCTTTAGCAAAAAATGTGAGAAAAGTTACTAAACACACTTATGGAACAGTAAGTGCTGATGTTTTGAATACTGGAAAAAGGAAATTAAAAGCTGTCTGATTGTGCCTGAAAACTAGAAAATAAAGATTGAATAGTGCGCATTATTAGAAGGTTTTGACAATATAGTTGATAATATTGTAATCAAGAATCATCAATTACAAAGAGAAAGAAAGTGCAATACTTTGGCTTGACTATGCAAAAGAATTATAGAAAAAATTTAAACCGGTACACTTATGATAAATTTACCTCAAATTAATTTTTTGATCATATATACAAAATCCCAAATTGCAATGTACCCTTTGTTAAATTGAATTAACACCACGAAAGATCACAAACTAATACATATGTGACAAATCGAAGATAAAATCCTAAACCGATATAAAATTAATATCATATGTCGCCAATAAAGGATACAACCCTTGGTAAAGAGATTGGGAGATGAAGATGCTAGTATTACAGATGCGGGGTAAGAAGCAAGAGAGTTAGAGATAGGACAGAATATATCATATGTCATTCAATAGAAATTTGACGGTAAAATTTAATCGAAATTAACGGAGGGTAAAATTATAACATGGGTATCAATTTCAAACTGTTATAAAAAAAAGGAGTTGGTTGAAGCAGCCTCCCTCCTTGGACGAGCACGGGGCTTAGTAGAGCGGAACCGGGTTGCGTTGCTTGATGCTCCGTTCGAAAACAAATCAGTGATCGAGCCAAAATGTCTTCAATGTTCTATTGTAAGGCCACGAACGTGCAACTTCTGCCACTCACAAACGAAGAAGGAGATGGCCAATTATCTCCAGCTTAGGCCACGCCCAAGTGCTCCTCCCATTTTGGCGGGCGTTCGTTCGCTCCCTCCTTCTTCAGCTCCGCTTCTTCCGACCTCTGCTATCGATTCGACTCGAAACGCATTCGCCGAGCGCAAGACCGCCTTCAGACCAGCCCGGCGCTTGGTCTTAGGCCTCGGAGGTTCCTTCTGGGCTCAGTCCATGGCCACGTCCGGCGCATTTGGCGGGAAATCCTTCCTCGCCTCCGCCAGGCCCTCTTCGAGCGTCGAGCAGGTGACGGCCCTTTTTCTTGCACCGGGGCTTCTGGGCATCATCCGGGGTTGTTTCTTGATTTTTCTCCGTTGGGCATTCCGTTTCTTGAGTTTTGATCATGGTATTTGCGAATTTTGGAGTTCGTTTCTTTCATTTCTTGATTGGGGTACGTTTTGAAATTCTGGGTTTCTTTACAATCTGTGGTTTTGGTGGTTTCCTAGTGAATGAAGAGATTGCGTCGTCGTGAAAGAGTCTATTGAGTAGTTCAATTTGGTGGTGCGCACGAAGCTTGCTTGGATAACCAGCCTTCTGCTCATGGGGCTGTAAGAAAGTTGTGGTCCATGTTGTTGAGGGGGGAAAAGTGATCTTGCTTTGGCTTAACTTGCTATTCGAGATGGTGACCGCCCGGTGTCTGAATTTTTCTTACCACACAAATTAATATACTCCACAGAGTTGGTAATCTTCAATATCCCAATGAAACCTTTTCTTAAACTAGGCTGCTTGTCAATGATGCACTGTCTTTTGGCTTCTTTTGTCTCCTTTCTCTGATCAAAATTTCGTCTTGATTGAAACGAGGGTCCTATAGGTATTGAAGAATGTGGAATGGCCAGAACAATTTCCGTTCAAAGAGGAGGATTTTGACCTGCGAAAGGGGGACGAGAAAATTGGGTTTCAAGATGGGACTGCAGGATGTTAAGGTGGTATTTGAGTCTGGATTAGTCGGTTAGATTTTCCTTCCGAAGTTTGGACAACAAAAATAGCTCAGGAATAGTCTGTTCAGTGGCTGCTCAAGGTCTACTCTATTCATGCCTTCCAACTTTAAAACCTGGTAACTAAATAGCTTACAGTCTGAAAGTAAGGATTGGTGATCTTCTAGGGTTCCTGAAATCGTGGACTGGGGCTGGGTAGTCTGAACAAGTAATGAGTTTCATGTGAATCTGGTCAAACAATTTTAAATCTTCACATATTTAGGTGGCGATGGTGTCTATGCAGAAACTTTAATTGCTACGTCTACGATCGTTTGATGATGCTTATGAAGTAGAGTTGCTGTTTAGGCATGAGGCCATGTTTCAGGAATCTTCTGTATGAATAATTGATCATCCAAATTAAGGTGTATGTAGATTAATCCGAGGGGTATGTCAAGAAAGGACAAGAGGGTTTCGTCTACAAATTGAAGATAGCTCTTTACGGTCTCAAGCAAGCACCGCGAGCATGGTATATCACGTGTTGACAATTTTGTGTCAAGTGTCGATGTCCTAGTCCCTCCCCATTGAGAGATCACAACTCTGCAAAATTCTACATAAACATTGTCCCGAATCACAGATCCAAGTTTCCATTATGTTTTTTTTCAAATGGGTAAATAACTCAATGCTCGGTGACTTCAAACATTACGTATGTGACTTCTTAGATAGCAAAGCCCACGGATTCCATGAAAACCGTCCTTGCTACCGAAATCAATCTACTCGAAACCTTGGTATGCAACCCGAAGTCATCTGGAATTCTCGGCCAACGTTCTCTGCGTGTGTGCGCGAGAGAACTCCAAGGGGGATGCATCCAAAATATGGGTGGGGGTTGTTCTTGACTCTGGAAATCCCAATCAATCAAAAGAGAGTTTCCTGAAGAAGTCGCAATGTTGGAAGTCCAAGTCCCACACTCACTCTGATCACACACAGGAACAAACAGAGAGGGTGGACCATTTTCGCTTAAAATAATCCCGGAATTGCTGTCGATACCGATCCTGTGCTCGGGTATAGCGGAATCTTTGCTGCTTTTAGGAAGGTTCGTCGACGCATTACTCTCAAACAAAAGGAAAGGGAAAAGAAAGCCGGGGTCACTTTCGCCCTCCTTTCGTGCATCCGCAAGATTACAAACCAGCGCAGCTCAGACATCCATGACCAAGCCCACCACTACTGCAGCTAGTCAACTTCGCTGCTTTGCAAAGAATATTCATTCATATGGATGACCCAATTTAACTGACATTTGCTCGTTTCAGAGAAATACAGCCATGAAGAAAATGTGGGTTATGCCGAGCGAGGAAGGAAGGATGGACGAGGGGGAAGAGATACCCATCATTCTTCACTTGGGAACGATTCTTTCCTCACCACTTTGGTGCAGAATACTTAAAGAAAGACTCTTTCTTTAAGCCAGAGATTTCTTTCCCTGTGCTTGACAGCTAAAATTTGTGAATTATATGATATTGTAATCTGATCTGATCCGGTCCCCCTCGCAATCATTTCCAAGATTTCATTTTCATCGCTCTGATATCAGACCAGCATGCTAATAATTCAGCCTAAAAAAGCGAAACAAGAAAGAGAGTCGAGAACGCTAGTTTTTCTTTCCTTTGGGGAGGCCCACAAAGCAACACGGGTCGAGTTCGTCCGCCATTTGCACATCGATATCAAGATTCAAGAGTCAGAGTCAGACAGAACCCACCACCCATCTCGACCCTACCCGCTAGCCCGACCGGCAGTGGACCACCCGGAAGTCGCACTTGGGCGACACCAGCCCCACCAGGAGCCTCGCCGTGTGCTCCTGCCGCACCACCGCGCCCTCCTTCTCCACCAGCACGGCGCCCGCGATCCCGTCGTACCCGCCGCCCCCTCCGGCCACGTACGCCACCAGCGCCGCCTGCACGGGGCCGAGGCTCGGGTTGTACGCCGCCGACTCCGCGTACGAGCCCTTGTACACCTTCCCCTCGCGGTCCACGATCGCCACCCCGGACGGGCACTTGCTGTACGGCGCGTGCGACTCGTTCGCCGCCTCCAGCGCCGCGGCCGCGAGCTCGTCGGCCTCGGGCCCGTCGCAGAAGCCGTTGCAGGAGGACTTGCGGTCCCGGTTCGGGCTCCGGGTCAAGAACGTCAGCCCGTTGTGGTGGGGCTCCAGGAGGAGCGGCACCTCCTTGTCGAGGAGATCGTCCGGCCCGAACCGCCGGGGGAGGAGGCGGGACAATGGGCCGAACGCCGGGTCCGGTTCTTGGTCCGGGTCGTCCACGGGGAAGACCCGGATTTGGATCTCGGGGGCGTCGCGGATCTCTTGGAAGAACTGGCGGCAGTGGCCGCAGGGGGTGGAGGAGACGGCGAAGGCGAGGAGGCGGCGCTCCCGGTGGAGCGCGAGGTTGGTGGCGAGGAACTGCTCGGCGTGGACGGAGTGGTGGAGGGGGAGGCCCGGGAACTCGAGGTTGACGCCGAGGAAGATCCGGCCGGAGGGGCCGAGGCCGACGGCGCCGACGTGGTAGCGGGAGATGGGGGTGCGGGCGAGGGGCTTGGCGGCGCCGACGAGGGTGGGGAGGAGGTCCGTCAGGGCGAGGCCCCGCGTCCTTGGCCATGGCCGCGGCCTCGCCGGCTTCGATGACGAATCTGGGCGGCGGGTCCATGAGCCGGGTCGGGTCCGTCGCCGGAGTTTTGTGGTGGGGAATGGATTTCCCTGACAACGGGGAAGAGGAAGAAGAGGAGGAGGAGGAGGGGAGGGGGAGGGATTATGGCGTAGAGGGCCACTATTTATAGATGATGACAAGTCATATTTGTTTATTTATTTATTTTTATTATTATTATTTTGGGTAATCAAGCACTTCTTCGGCACACTCTATAATTAAAATATTTTATGAAAATTTTTCAAAGTGGATGGATGATTTTGCTAGTGACCAAATAGTGGGAGGAGATTTTACCATATCCACCCTCCTCGAAATTGGGAGGAGGGTAAATGGCGAGTTTTGACCGCAAAGCTGATCATGAGACGGGCAGCTCAATCGAGGTTATCGAGCCCGATCGCCGGGCAGGGGATTCTCTTCTCAAGGCTCGACTCGATTGTCTTGGCTCACTCAGGGCGATTCTGTGAGCAAGTGTATTAGAGAAATCAAATGAGTTTGTAGGTCCACGGAGCGCAAAGGCCCCCCACCCCACCTCATCCACTGTTGCTACTGCTCGGGGCATGAGAGAAACTACTTCATTGTGTTCATCCAATTTGGCATGCATAGTTGGTTGGTTTTTTTTTTTTTTGGTGGTGTTGAACATTTAATTGGGATGGAAGTAACATTAGACTAGAGTCAAATTCATTTCGAGATTCACAGTGGGAATGTAGTGCATAAACCTATCAAACGGTGGATCGGGTCGGGTTTGACTCTGATCGAAAATGGTCCGATCAAAATAGACTCATTTCCATGTAATGAAAATCTAATGATCCATGCTTGACCCATACCCGACCCAACCCATATTACTAAAACACTTTCATATTTAACTCAATCTAAAAAATCTCGTACCCCAAGTTAAGATGAGAGTGCAGAGTGAGTAAGCGGCGAGAAAGATAAGTTGAGTTTAAATAAGTTGTAAACCCATTTACGATCAATTTATAACCCATTTAACACATATATTATATTTATACCAATTTATGACCTATTTAGTGAATATAACTAACTTATTTATGACCCATTTACTAATGTATTGGTTAAGAACTGGATTTATAACCCATTTTGATAGGTCTAGTGGTGCATAAATGTCAAAATGTGGCGATGCAAACATTCTATTGAACATTTGCAAAGAGGTAACCGCACACATCCTCATAAGAGGACATCTAAAACTTTACCTAGAATAGAGGGAAAGAAAAGAGGTAAACCCAAAACTTAGAAAGCAATACCGGCCGCTTTTTTTTTTTTTTTTCTAATCTTCAATTAGTATATAACTATCTCGAAAAATACAAAAAAATGTAATGCCAATGTTAAAAGTACAAGGAAAGAGATAAGCATGCCCTCGTCGGATTCATACCACTTCTTGAATGAATGGTCTGACTAGATCTCAATCACAAAAGGCATTATAAAATGTCTGAAAAGTTGTTCGCCCACACCGACCATTGCACCAAAGTAGTCCAAAGTTGATAATAATGGAACTGCACAATGGCTCGGATTAGGGTTTTCAATTTTTCTAGTTTAATTTAGTCCTAAAACTTTGTGCAAAATTACAATGTAGTCTTTCCGGCTAATATTTGCTGGGAATCGCTAATGTAATAGTGTACCTCGTAGAATGGCTGGCAATGACTAAAACGTTTAATTGAAGGGACTACATTAAAATTTAGCATAAAGATTTAGGATTAAATTGACATAATTGAAAAGTTTAGGATTTAGGATTGATTCGGTAAGTTTCCCCTCATCACACTTACGTCATAAATTTAAATTTGTTGTTTTCAGTTTATGTGAAGAACATTTACCTTAGAGCTTTTATTGCTTCCAATCAATCAGCGGAATTTCTTCTAGTGTTGCAGAATTAGGATATAGTTAGGATTGGGGCATCTAGTTCTTATGTTCCACATTTCGCATCTCATTCATGGATAGTGCAATGGTCACATGTAGCATCCTATAGTAAGAATGTTTTGTACTCTTTAGAATATGCTTTGTGTCGCGTGTGTGTGTTTGTTTTAGAAAATGTAAAATTAACGGTCTAATGTTTGTTTCGTGGATTTTACGCTAAATATGTTGTATTAGCAAAAGACACGACTAACACGTGAAATTATGTGATTATGATAGGCAAAGCATGCGTCGTTCGTGCAATAAATTTTATTTTACCTAATCTAATTGACTCCCGCAATTAAAGTCCAAAGCACGACATCTTTTTCACAATGCGACAACAAAGAGTTTTGTTGAGTGAATGCACGAACTTTGGCAAAAGAAGACATGTCCGGAGTCATGATGACCGTAATCATAGAGGATGTGCGACGCACTTACGTATCTTCATGTGGCATTTTTATAATTGTTGTAGAGCATAATGGAGAGCAACGGATACCTACACCTCTTTTTTATTTTAAAGTAATGGTATGGAACAATAATCGTGTCAACTTGTTAACACCAAAAAAGTACCCGAATGTTTTGGTCGACCGTTCAATCAATGGGTGCCGGTTAGTGACCGACGGCGAAAGCGGAAATGGGCACTGGAGGTGGACAGCCGGTGAAGTGAAACCGGGTTTCAACAAGGAGACAAAATGTTGGTCGACCGAGATGTTGGGAATGAAACAGTTTAGAGCTAAAGCCAAACGCTAGGATCGACAGGCATAGTATATCGAGTCAAATTTCATAAAGAGAAATGAGTGTGGGATGCAATTGTCAAGATGTGGAGTCGATAATCTCGGGAGCTATAACCGTATGTAGATAAGGGTTGTTGAACAATGGGAGCCATGTAAGGCAAGTTTTTTAATACTTGGTAACTTTTCATATAAATATATATATAAAATTTATGATATCGGTTTTTCGTTATATTAACTCATATATATATATAAAACATGATACTTGGCTCGAACTCGATTGAGCCCAAATGTCTTCAATGTTCCATTAAGGCCACGAACGTGCAACTTCTACCACTCACAAACGGAGGAGGAGATGGCCAATTATCTCCAGCTGAGGCCACACCCAAGTGCTCCTCGCATTTTGGCGGGCGTTCGTTCGCTCCCTCCTTCTTCAGCCCCGCTTCTTCCCTCCTGTTGTGCTCTTGATTCGACTCGCAACGCATTCGCCGAGCGCAAGACCGCCTTCAGACCAGCCCGGCGCTTGGTCTTTGTCCTCGGAGCATCCTTCTGGGCTCAGTCCATGGCCACGTCCGGCGCATTTGGCGGGAAATCATTCCTCGCCTCCGCCAGGCCTTCTTCGAGCGTCGAGCAGGTGAGGGCCCTTTTTCTCGCACCGGGGGCTTCTGGCCATCTTCCGGGGTTGTTTCTTGATTTTTCTCCGTTGGGCATTCCGATTCTTGGATTTTGATCATGGGTGTTGCGAAGTTTTGGAGTTCGTTTCTTTCATTTCTTGATTGGGGTACGTTTCGAAATTCTGGGTTTCTTTACAATCTGTGGTTTTGGTGGTTGCCTTGTGAATAAAGAAAAGAGATTGCGTTGTTATAGAAGAGTTGTTTTTTTTTTTTTTTGGTCAAGAAGAGTCTATTGAGTAGTTCAATTTGGTGGTGCTCATGAAGTTTGCTTGGAGAACCAGCCTTCTGCATTTGAAGTTGCAGAAATTTCTAAAGATTATTTGTGGAGGATGAGGCTGTTAGTAAATTGCGGTCCATGTTGCGTTATTTTGCTTTGGCTTAACTTGCTATTCGAGATGGTGACCGCCCGGTGTCTGAATTTTTCTTACCGCACATATTAATACATTCCGTAGAGTTGGTGGTAATCTACAACATCCCTATGAAACCTATTCTTAAACTAGGCTGCTTGTCAATGATTCACTGTCTTTTTGCTTCTTTTAGAATTTTTCTCGGATCATGATTTAGTCTTGATTTAAACGAGGATCCTATAGGTATTGAGGAATGTGGAATGGCCAGAACAATTTCCGTTCAAAGAGGAGGATTTTCAGCGCTTTGATGAGTAACTTCTTCAACTTGAACTTCTGTTGGAAGTGGATTTTGTTCTAAACCAGCAGACATTTTCTGCTTAATGCGCTTATTGATTTGCATTCATTTCATACTTCAATTTCACCGGTTTCATTATGTTCTGAAGCTGTTTTTTTGTGCTCTCTGAGTGTGAGCAAGAATTCTCACTAAGCGCGATGGAGATTCTTTTGTTTCTTTAACACAAAAGTATCCCCACACGTTGATTGCACTTTGAATGATAAGACAAGGTTCAAAGTGACTGCCATGCAGCCACATCAGCTTAGAGACATAATAATCACAATGTTATGATTATAACGTGGACTTATTGCTGACTTGAGACGGTCCCGCTGGGGCTTCTATCTTATTATATCAGCACACTACTAGGTCATAGTTGCATGTGCAATATGTGAAAATGCAAGAATTTTTTTTTTTTATCAATATCCTATTTGTGTAGTCATGGTGCTGGCTTTTATAGCTTTTTGTACTAAGAAAGTTGCATCTCTTTAGGGCAGATCTTCAGATTCTTTGTTCTACGAGGCGCCTCGTTTTGTGACACATATAGACGATCCTGCCATTGCTGCACTTACTAAGTTTTACTCGAGGGTCTTACCACCTAGCAACAGTCCTGGAGTCAGCATCCTCGATATGTGTAGCAGTTGGGTAAGACATTCTATTTCAAAACCAGCCTCTCAATGCATTCTTATTTCTAACCTGACAGTCCTTTATCTGCTAAACATCTAGATAAGCCATTATCCAGCAGGATACAAGCAAGAGAGGATAGTAGGAATGGGAATGAATGAGGAAGAGCTCAAGCGGAATTCGGTGAGGCTTTATTGTCTAGTTGAACTATTTTTTCTGGATAAAAAAGAGGGGTTGTTTTATGTTTTGGATACTATGTTCTAATTGTGTATAAGGAGATCATCTTAAGTCCAGCAACTGGTTCTGTAGGTCCTGACTGAATACATTGTCCAAGACTTGAATGTTAATCCTAAACTTCCATTTGAAGATAATTCCTTTGACGTCATCACCAATGTGGTAAGAAATATTCCTCCTTCTGGAGAATAATTCAGAGAACCAGAGATTGCTATTTAATGTCCTTTAGAATTCCACTATGACCTAAGTAAATATTTGGACCAGCTTTTGTTAATTTTCTGCAGCATTGAACCACCATTTGTTAGTCATCCAACTGCAGGCTCTGTATTTGGGTTTATTCCTTCCTTTGTTAGTCGACTTTGCTTGATCATTGGAGTTAACTTAGATAACGAATTACCTCTTCCAGTTTAGAATGACAAGTTACCTTTCCTCGGATGTGCTCCTCTGTCATGGTATCCAAGTATAAGTTGCATTTGGATGATGGATTCCGAATGGAGAAGCATCTACGAGAAATCTGCATCCCAGTAACCTTTACCCTGTTGTTAAGCTAACCTAACTTGGTCACTGCGCAGGTCAGTGTCGACTATCTGACTAAGCCTCTTGATGTTTTCAAGGAGATGTCTCGGATTCTTAAGCCAGGAGGCCAGGCGATAATGAGGTGATGTATATCTTCACAAAGAGTTATTTATTCAGGAGCTTCTTCTGAAGTTTTGAGTTCCAACTTCCAAGGACACTTTATCATACTACAGCATTTGCAGGATTTGTTACCACATTGGTTATAGAATGTGCCAGCACCAATGTTTTCCTCCTTTAAGCAAAACATGGGAAAAGGCCTTGATAACGTCATGGTTTTAGAATGAGCCAGCAATATATTCGTCTATATTGTCTTTTAAACTGAACTCAAAGGCCTTATTAACCCCATTGTTCTGTAAAGATATTCTAACCATTTTTGTCAGTTCCTCCTTGCCTGTGATGAAGCACTTCTGATATCTTTCTTGGTGAAACAGTTTCTCTAACCGTTGCTTTTGGACCAAAGCAATCTCGATATGGACATCAACAGGTGATACAGATCATGTTATGATTGTTGGGTCATATTTCCATTATGCAGGAGGATTCGAGCCTCCTCAGGTAACAGTTATATTACCTATTAGTATCACTTGCTATTTTGTAGCGATACTTATCTCTTGAAAAGCAAAATAATTATCACATAAATATAATGAGAGCATGTCATAAGCAAAACCAGCTTCTGATGGCTCTGGCCACTAGCAATGTGGTTCTTGGTAACTATCCTTGTCCTCATATCTCATACACTGCTGATGGAAGATAAATTTTCAGGGACGGTGTCAATGCTGTACCATATGTATCCATTTGAGCTTTAAAGAGTAACTGCTTACTCCGGAAACTGGCTTCAATGCAATTGATTCGTGTCGGTGGCATCACGCATGGAAACTACTAATTCTGCCTGTTTCCACCAGCACTTCTTTTAGTGAAAATATCTGTATAAAAGCAGAATGATTTTTTATGCTGCGCCATATAATGCTTGTTAACTGTGGTTCTGTAGCTAGCTATCTTCTGATGCAAAATTCACGTAGGCGGTCTCCTCCTTTCCATGGCAGCTTTTGCTTCTCAGAGCATTTTCTTTTCCTCATTGCATAGGTCTAACTCTCAAGACACCGTGGTTAGATCTGGTGAGATAGAATGAAGCGAGGGAGTGAATATACCAAGTATGTCGATTCTTGTGTTTGGATATCACACAGAAATAACAGTGGAATGAAGAGCTTGTGATTCCAAATTGTCGAAACTGATCTTAGATCGTCGGTTATTGTTTTTATGCATGTTCTGTATTCACGGCTATCTGTCTGTAGGGATTTGATGAGTCAAATTCATGCAACATTTCCATCTACAGGCTGTGGATATTTCTCCAAACCCCGGGCGATCGGACCCGATGTACGTCGTGCACTCGAGGAAGGCCTTGACCACTTGAGATTTGAGAGCGTGGAAGCGTCGCCCTTTCCAAGTAGGGAAGAGAAGTTAGACGGTCTTCAACCGACGCATCTTCAGATGCTCCTATGCTACGATAATGGCCGCTCATTGTACTTCAGAACTCTTGTATAGCAGTTTGGGAGTGGTGGGTGCACCTAAAATAGGTGATTTTAGGGGCCAATTCACGCTTGGCATTTTTTTAATTAGTGATTAATTAACTCTTGTTATTCGAGTTAATGCTATTAGTTAAGAATTTAATCAACTTTTTTTATTATAAAAAAGCGTGCATTGTTTATTTGTAATTCATGTCATATTTAAGAGTACGTGTGCTTTGAACATTAATAGGAAACAAACTGCATTTTATCTCCAATTTCAGCTCGCGTACGTGTTTTTTCTGTGACGAGGAAGTAAACTCGGGACGCGATGAATAATATCCGGTTTATTTAAATATTCGAGTGCTGAAGTCTTTAAAACCTTAAGTACTGAAAATGGAAGTTGAAAGATTTTTTATTACAGAGGAAAAACTAAATAATAATTCTTGTTAGTTTCTTATTGAACATAGAATAGTGCGAATTATGGGAAGAGTCTGACCATATAATTGGCGAGACTTTAATTTTATTGTATATTTCATTGCTCAATCAATTAGTAAGTCCTTCCTTACTTACTCCATTATGCTGTTTTTTTGCTTGAAATAATCGATTAAATTGTATGTATGTAGAAGTCATCAACGGCACTTGACTTAACACGAGTGCCGAAAATTAAACTTTCCGGCGTTTAATGGGGTTATCAAGGGCACCCTATCTTCTAGCTCATTGAAATGATGTCGCTGCTCTAATGCATTTAAATTGAATTGCTTTGCAACCCAACACAAGGGCTGGCATTTATGACATGGACTAACACGAATATGTGGCAAGCCCGAAAGTGACACGAATTGACTTGGATTTAGCATACATAAATTTTATAGCATAATTGATGAAAATAAAAGTGGTTTTTAATGATACTACTCGACACGGTTAGAGAGCCCAATTCTAACGTGCGAATATGAGTTACCAGCCCTAGCATTTGCCTAACAACCAACTCAGCTGTAACTAAAATTGTTTGAAAGGACATCAAAAAATAAAGGGCAAAAGTCACAAAGAACCCTAAACTATGTCCACTGTGACACCGGTACCCTAAATATTTTTTTTGCGACACCAAAAATCTTAAATTCATATATATGTGACACATTTAACCTATGTCAGTTAAAAATATGTATAGATGAATTCCAAAAAGTAAACAGTATTGACATGGTCCTTAGATAGCTTAAGTGAAATAAAAACAATATTACTTTGACTGAAAAATCTTTTAACGGAACTTTGACGGAGATTAAATTTGTCACACGAATACAAGTTTGAGATTTTTTATGTCACAAGAAAAATCTTAAGATAAATATGTCACAATTAGCATAGTTTATGATTTTTTATGAATTTTTCCCAAAAATAAAATTCAAAACTATTTATTTAGACTTAACTAAAAGCAAAAGATACTTGTTTATTTTCCTACCAAAACTTAAATTATTATTTGAATTTCAAAATATTATAAAGAATTATATTTGAATCTGCACATCAATATCTACACATAGTGGAAGTTTCGTAACCTTAAGTTTGGGAAAAGTACCAAAAAATCCTAAACCTATTATATTTGTGCCAATTTAGTTCTAAATCTCAATTGAGTCTTAAACCTTTTTGTTTATGCAGCCAATTTTTCTTGGAATCGAGGATAATGTCGTCAAACATGTAATGGCATGTGCGGTGTTAATGTAGACTATTTTGTAAATTTTTATTTTGGTTTTTTTTTTTTTTCTTTCCTTTCTTTCTTTTTCCTAGCTATGCGCCGGCGAGGTTGTCGATTGACCCTTGCTGGCCACACGTGAGGTCTGGCCCTCGTTGGCCACGAGCAAGGGCCTCCACGCCCTTGCCAAGATCCAGGCAAGAGCCCCGACGCTCTCTCTTGTGGCAGGAGATGGTTGGCTGTCAAGGTGTAAAAGAAAAACAAAGAAAGAAATGAAAAGACAAAAATAAAAAAAAAAGATCCTAGAATTATTTCGCCAGGAGAATTATTTGGGGCTGTAATTAGGGAAGCATCAATTTCAAAACGAAGTTCAATGTAATTGAGTGATTGAAGGTGGGCATCGGTGAAGTTTGCGCACTTGGGTCGCTCGATCATACAAGACACGATCCTCGGCTCGAACTCGATTGGGCTTGTTCTTTTTCAAAGCTGAGCTCGACTCATCCGAGTGTCTTGTCACCCGATGACCAGCGACGGCGACCACGATGTCCTTCATTGTTCTGTAAGTCCACGAATGTTGAAAACACGCCCCCGAGTTTTTAAATAAATCTAAATATTTCGAATTGGATATTTTTGCGGATCTTGAAATTGAAAAAAAGGAAATATTGGAAATTTATTTCCAAATATGTGTTGGAGTGGGCTAAGTGGTTTCCTTTTTCTATGCGTCTGAGTCTTGGGCGTGAAACAGGAAAGTCGAACATGGAGCTTCCACGATGAAGTCGGTCAACAAAATAGGAAAGTGAACTTATGAATCTGAATCAGACAAGGACTAGGTCAACTCTTGGGGCACACATATTATATTCCATCGTGGGCACCTTGGAAAGAAGAAGTTAAAAAAGTGTGCAGAGTGTGTGGTTTTTGTGCTGTTCATGTCCAGAGCGAAGAGAAATTCTTGAAGAGCCGCTGCTTGCGAGTGCTTGGCAATTGATTCTCGTTCGTGAATTATATCCAAGAAGAATTAGTGTTCAAGCGTAAATCTTGTGTTAAGATTTGTGTACAATTTCTTTTGCGAGATTGAGAGATTATTTCGTGAGAAATTGTGGGGCTAAACACTGCGTGAGTTATTGGGTGTAATTTGGGCTTGGGAAACACTTAGAGTGTTTGAGTGACTCGAGTGTGATTGTAATCTCCGTTGTATCGCTTTGATCTATAGTAGAAACTTAAAGGTCACTACGATCAACCACGAATTACGGTGTTATTTATTTTTTTATTCTGTCAATTTTATTAATCGCTGGCTTCCGCAAAACAATTGGTATCAAAGCTTGGTTTGGGTAAGTTGAGAGAATCGATATAGAAGAAGGAAAAGTGAGAATCGACAGATTTGATGGGAAGGATTTTGGTTTTTGGAAGATGCAGATTGAGGATCAACTATATCGATGAAATATCCCACACATCTGGGGAAAAGATAGACGATGAAGCAAGCTGATTGGGAATTGCCGGATAGACGAGCTTTGGGTGTTATTCGGCCGACGTTGGCTCGTAAGCTTAACATCGTGGAATGAGAAGACCATCGCTGGTTTGAATCGGACATGTACGAGAAGCCCTGCGATCAACAAAGTCTACTTGATGCGACGTCTATTTAATTTGAAGATGAGCAAGGAAAAGGGGTTGCTGATCATATCAATGAATTTAATGTGATCGTGAGTCAATTGAGTTCAGTTGATATTGACTTTGAAGATGAGGTACGTGCTTTGATTCTATTATCCTCATTGCACGATAGTTGGAATACTTTATCATTGCTGTTAGTAATTCCTCCGGGGTCGACAAGTTTGACGTTTGATGGTGTTAGAGATTTAATTTCGAGTGAAGACATCCGTAGAAGAGAATTGGCGAACATGTATCTGTGCTTTTAGTAGGTGAAAATAGAGGAAGAACTGGTACACGTGTTAGCGAAGTAGTATGAACTCGAATAGACGAAGTCAGATCTAGGACCGGTGGTGTTGTCTTTTGGAGTTGTGGTAAGAGGGGGCATCTTAGAAGGGATTGCTTTAAACTAAAGAACGACAAAGGTAAGGGAATTAGAGTTGATCCCACGGATGATGTTGCAGCTATAGCTGATGGTAATTCGGATGATGCTGATTATGTCTTGTCCATCACCGATAATTCATCGTTTGGCGGATGGATTATGGATTCTGGTTGTTCTTTTCATGCTACACCAAACAGAACCGGGTTTACTACTTATCGATTGCACGGATAATAGTAAAGTGCAGTTGGGAAACAATTCGAATGCGATGTTATTGGTGTTGGTGATGTTAGAATTAGAATGCATGATGGTATCGTGTGGACATTGTTTGGAGTGAGGCATGTTCGAATTGAAGAAAAATCTGATTTCCTTGAGTGCCTTAGATTCAATTTGGGTGTCGGTATTCTTGAATGTGGAGTTCTGAAAGTTGTTCGAGGTGCCTTGGTGATAATGAAAGGAATCAAGCATAATGGCCTGTATGAGCTTCAAGGGAGAGGCAAGTGACGGAATTTTTTCTGGAGACGCGTCGAATGCATCGGTTCGAGAGTCCGAATTGTGGCATATGCGTTTGGGGCACATTAGCGAGAGAAACCTTAAGGTTCTAAGTGAAAGAAATTTGCTATGTGGTTATGTGGTTAACGAACTAAATATATGCAGGTGCTGTGATTTTGATCAACGGCGGAAAGTGCCACGGTTGTCAAAGAAACCACGGAAATTGCAGAATTAATTCACTTGGATGTTCGCAGTTGTCGCGGTTTCCTTCGAGAAAGAGTGCGATTTATATTTTGTTGATGACTACTCGAGGAAATTGAGTGTTTGTGCTTAGGCACAAGTTTGATGTTGTCGAGGGATCGAAAATTAAAAGCTTTGATCGAAAAGGAGATGGGGTAAAACGATCAAGCTAGGTGCGGCGACAGTAGTATGGAATTTTGCTCTGAGCTGTTAAACAAATTCTGCATGAATGAAGGCATAGTGAGACATTGACTAGTGTCAATGAACCACAACAGGTTGCAAAGTTGATGAGCAAAATATTACTAGAGACGGCCCATAAAATGCTCTCTAGTCTTTGGTATGGCTAGAAGGTTTCTAGCGGATGCACTTAGTACGGACAGCGGTTACCGAAGAATAGATCCCCATCGACGCGATTGAATGTCGGACTCAAGAAGTGTGGTCAGGTAACGTTGTTGATTATTCTGTTTTTAGAATATTTGGTTGTCCATGTTATGTTCGAAAGTTAGTGATGGTAAGCTCGATGGAAGGACAAGAAAGTGCATGTTCCTAGGTTATGCACAAGGTGAGCGGGGCTATAAGTTGTGGTGCCCGGAATTAAATTCACGAAGAGAAGTTACATTTGACGAGTCTCCAATACTTCTAGCTAGGAGTGTTAATAGCAAAGTGTTCATAACGGATCTAAACGGTGTTTCACTAAACTCCACGAGATAGTACTAGAAATAATCGACACGGATAGTGCTTGTAGCAAGGTGGAGCCTATTGAACCAACAAGTTGCTGATATTGACAAGGTGCGTATTCGGTTTGATAGATATGGATGCAACAATGGTTTTGCTTTTATCTATGATTGAGAAGCTTGTATCGGAAAATCCTTGTGGAGCGGTTAAAGGTGCATGTGGAGTTGGTATTCGATGAGGTCAAATTTATTTATGGCGAAGTTCAAGCGAGGCTTGGACTTGTGGCGGTTGAGCCCATCGAGGGCTGTGGGAGAGTAGTAGCGGAATTCGGATTTTATCAAAGCGATTGTGACTTGGCTCAAACGTCGAGCCAAGGTGGAGATTGTTGAAAACATGTCTCGAGTTTGAGCCCGAAATAGAAATCTAAATATTTCGAATTGGATATTTTGCGGATCTTCGAAATTGAGCAAAAAGGAAATATTGGAAATTTATTTCCAAATATGTGTTGGAGTGGGCTAAGTGGTTTCCTTTTCTATGCGTCTGAGTCTTGGGCGTGAAACAGGAAAGTCGAACATGGAGCTTCCACGATGAAGTCGGTCAACAAAATAGGAAAGTGAACTTATGAATCTGAATCAGACAAGGACTAGGTCAACTCTTGGGGCACACATATTATATTCCATCGTGGGCACCTTGGAAAGAAGAAGTTAAAAAAAAGTGTGCAGAGTGTGTGGTTTTTGTGCTGTTCATGTCCAGAGCGAAGAGAAATTCTTGAAGAGCCGCTGCTTGCGAGTGCTTGGCAATTGATTCTCTATTCGTGAATTATATCCAAGAAGAATTAGTGTTCAAGCGTAAATCTTGTGTTAAGATTTGTGTACAATTTCTTTTTGAGATTGAGAGATTATTTCATGAAATTGTGGGCTTAAACACCTGCGTGAGTTATTGGGTGTAATTGGGGACGGCGCAGTGACCAATGTGATCTTCATTGAATTCCGATTAAGTCCACGAAACGTAAATTGGTGTCCGATTTATTTTCTTATTCTCAATTTTATTATTCGATCGTTTGGCTTCCGCAACAACGAACGTGACGACTTCTACCGCTCCCCAGACAAAAAGGGTATCTCCAACTCGGACTCCGCAACAGGTGCGCGCATCTTGGCGGGTGTTTCGTTCGGATCCCTCCTTCTTCATCTCACCTTCTTTAAGGCCTGCCTGTGCTCTGAATTCGACTCGTGACGCATTCGCTAAACGCAAGGCCACCTTCGGAGTTCAGACCAGCTGGGCGCGCTTTTGGTCTTAGGCCTCGGAGCTTCGCCCTGGGCTGAGTCCATGGCCACGTCCGGTGCATTTGGCGGGAAATCCTTCCTTGCCTCCGCCAGCCCTTCTTCGAACGTCGAGCAGGTGACGGCCCTTTTCTTGCACTGGGGCATCCGGGCATCATCCGGGAGGTTATTTCTTGATTTTTCTCTGTTGGGCGTTCTGTTTCTTGGACAATGATCATAACTGTTGCTTTCTTTCATTTCTTGATTGGGGTACGTTTGAGATTCTGGGTTTCTCTAGAATGTGGGGTTTTGGTGGTTTCCTTGCGAATGAAGAGATTGCGTTGTCGTAGAAGAGTCCATTGAGTAGTTCATTTTGATGGTGCTCATGATGCTTGCTTGAATGACCAGCCTTCTGTTCATGGGACTGCAAGTAAATTGCGGTCCATGTTGTTGAGGGGGAAAATGATCTTGCTTCGGCTTAACTTGTTATTCGAGATGGTGACCGCCCGGTGTCTGAATTTTTCTGACCACACAAATTAATATACTCTACTGAGTTGGCGATCTGCAAGATACCATTGAGAACCTTTCTTAAACTAGGCTGCTTGTCAGTGATGCATTGTCTTTTGCTTCTTTTATCTCCTTTCTCTGATTATGGTTTTATCTTGATTGAAACGAGGATCCTATAGGTATTGAAGAATGTGGAATGGCCAGAACAATTTCCGTTCAAAGAGGAGGATTTCCAGCGAGATGATGTGTAACTCGTTTAACCTGAACTTCTATTGGAAGTGAACTCTGTTTTAAATCAGAAGACATATTTTTCTTAATGCGCTTATGGACTTGCATACATTTCATACTTCGACTTCACTGGATTCATGATGTTCTGAAGCTGTTTTTTTCGTGCTCTCTGAGTGTGAGCAAGAATTTCGCCAGTCGCGATGCAGATTCTTTTGTTTTTAAAACACAGAAATATCCCTGCACAATAATGTCACTTTGAATGATAAGACAAGGTTCAAAGTCACTGTCATGCAGCCACATCATATAAGAGACATGATAGTCACAATGTTATGATTATAACATGGAGTTATTGCTGACTTGAGATGTTTTCCTGCCGGTTCTTCAATCTTGTTAGATCAGCTACTAGGTCATAGTTGCATTTGCAATACGTGAAAATGCAAGAATTTTTTTTATCAATGTCCTAAATGTGGAGCGAAGGGACTGGTTTTTATAGCTTTTTAAACTAAGAAATTTGCATCTCTTTGGGCGTCAGATCTCCAGATTCTTTGTTCTACAAGGCTCCTCGTTTCGTGACACATGTAGATGATCCAGCCATTGCGGCACTTACTAAGTTTTACTCAAGTGTCTTACCTCCTAGCAACAGTCCAGGAGTCAGCGTCCTCGATATTTGTAGCAGTTGGGTAAGACACCTATCTCGAAATCAGCCTTTTAATACATTCTTATTTCTAACATGACAATTCCTTTATTTGCTAAACATCTAGATAAGCCATTATCCTGAAGGATATAAGCAAGAGAGGATAGTAGGAATGGGAATGAATGAGCAAGAGCTCAAGCGGAATTCGGTGAGGCATTAATGTCCAGTCGAATTATTTTCCCTGGATAAAAAGAGGGCTTGTCTTATGTGTTAGATACCATGTTCTAATTGTGTATAAGGAAACTCCTATTGAGTCCTGCCACTGGTTCTGCAGGTCCTGACTGAGCACTTTGTCCAAGACCTGAATGTGAATCCTACACTTCCATTTGAAGATGATTCCTTCGACGTTATCACCAATGTGGTAAGAAAAGTTTCCTTCGAGCATAATTCAGAGAGCTAGAGCTAGAGATTGTTTTTTAATGTCTTTAGAATTCTACTATGACCTAAGAATAAATTTGGACAAGCTCTTGTTAATTTTCTGCAGCAGGGACCCACCATTTGTTAGTCAGCCAACTTCAGGCACTGCATTTGGGTTTTTTCCTTCCTGTACGACTTATCTTCAGTCTAAGTGGAGTAAATGGACTTTGCCCGATTATTGGAGATAACTTAAATAATAATTTACCTCTGCCGGTTCAGATTGAGAAGTTACCTACTCTTGGATTTGCTCCTCTGTCATGGTATTCAAGTATAGATTGCATTAAACTGATAGAATTGGTAATGGAGAAGTCATCTATTAGAAACCTGCATCCCGGTAACCTTTACCTGGCTGTTGACTGAACCTAACTTGGTCATTCACAGGTCAGTGTTGACTATCTGACTAAGCCTCTTGATGTTTTCAAGGAGATGTCTCGGATTCTTAAGCCAGGAGGCCAGGCAATAATGAGGTGATGAACATGTTCACAAAGAGTTATTCAGGATCTTCTTTAATGTTTCAAGTTCCCACTTCCGGGAAAACTCTATTATACTCCAGCATATGCAGATTTTGCTTTCCATGTTCATCACAATAAGTTCCACAACTACATGATTCCGTGGTGTTAGAAATCAGCATAATAGCCTATTGTAGTGGTTATAGAGTGTGACAGCACCGATATATTTGTCTTCTAACGTAAACTCGAAGGCCTTGTTAACCTCGGTGTTCTATAAAGATATATTAACTGTTTTTGTTAGTTCCCAAATTCTTGTGCTTTGCCTGTGATTAAGCACTTCTGATATCTTTCTTGGTGAAACAGTTTCTCCGACCGTTGCTTTTGGACCAAAGCGATCTCGATATGGACATCAACAGGTGATACAGATCATGTTTTGATTGTTGGGTCGTACTTCCATTATGCAGGGGATTCGAGCCTCCTCAGGTAATATTTACATTACCTATTAGTATCACTTGCTATTATGATAGCGATACTAATCTCTTGAAAAGAAAAGATACTTATCGCTTTGCTATGAAGAGAGTATGTCATAAGCAAAACCAGCTTCTGATTGCTCTGGCCACTAGCAATGCGGAGCTTGGGTAACTATCCGTGTCCTCATATACCATACACTGCAGATGGAAGTGACGGTGTCAATGCCATCACATATGTTTGCGTTTGAGCTTTAAAGAGCAATTGCTTATTCGAGAAACTGGCTTCAATGCATTTGAATCATGTAGATCGAATCACAAATGGAAACTACTTTATCCGCCAGTTTCCACCAGCACTTCTTTTAGTAAAAATATTGGTAGCAGTAAAAATATCAGTAGAAATGGAGAATGAAATTTTAAGCTGCACCATATGATGCTTGGGAACCGTGGTTCCGTGGCTAGCCAACTTCTAATGCAAAATAAATGTAGGTAGTCTCCTCCTTTCTACTGCAGTTCCCAAAGTGCCTTTTGCTTCTTCGCAGAGCGGTTACTTTTCCTTGTCGCATAGATCTAAATCTTGAGACACTGCTATTACATCTGGTGAGACGGAATGGAGCGAGGGAAAGAATGGACTGCGTGTTTTGATTCTTGTGTTTGGATCTCACACAGATATAACGAAGGAATGAAGAGTTTGTGATTCAGAAATGTCAAAACTGTTTCTAAATCATCGGGTTCTTCCTTCCATTTATGTTCTATATTCATGATTATCTGTCTGTAGGGGTTTGATGAGTCTAATTCAAGCTACATTTCCATCTACAGGCTGTGGATATTTCTCCAAACCCTGGGCGATCGGATCCAATGTACATCGTGCACTCGAGAAAGGCCTCGACAGCTTGAGATACGAGAGCGCGGAAGCATCGCCCTTTCCAAGTAGGGAAAGGAGTTAGGGGGTCTTCAACTAATGAGTCCTCAAATGCCACCTATACCTTAAAAATTTGCCCTCTATGAGGTATGCTGTCATAACATAGCTGCTCATTGTACCTTAAAACTCTATATAGCAGTTTGGGAGTGGCTGGTGCACCTAAAATAGGTGATTTGAGGGGCTAGTTAACTCCTGGTATTTTTACTCTTGATAAGCGATTATATTACCTAAAAGACTCGATCAACTTTGTACAAAAGCATGCATTGTTTATTTGCAGTTCATGTCTTTAAGAGTGTTTGTGCTCGCTCTGAACATTAATAAGAAATAAGTTCCCTTCAGCATCCTAGTCTCCGTTGGCCGAACTCCATTCTATCTCCGATCTCTTATCTTCTTCTCTACAACGATGAAGCCGCCTTAGACAGGTAAACCTTGACGCGATGAATTATCCCGGTCTTCCTAGGCTCTTTGAAGGAGCTTGCCTTCGGTCGGCTAAAGGCAAAGAAAAGCTTGCATAATACATATTACAGATACCCACCACATTGGAGAAATTCCTAGACATAAAAGCGCTTTCCTTCATGGTCGGGGGCTGGTCGCTGCCTTGGATATGGTAAATACATATTAGATAAGACAAAATAGAAAGGACTGCATAAGGTGACAACATTATGTACCCTAGCGCTTGAACCTAGGCATCACCGATCAAGCCGGTGACGGTCCAATTCAATTCTATCTCCCTCTTTCTCTCTCAGTGCAAAAGAAGTCAATAGTCAAAAGAGAAAGATAAGGCACAAAAGCCACGTTGGTACAGCAGATTCTAAAATGACAAAAGGCACAATGAGGAATATATACGCTAATGGTGACAGAAACGCAAGAAAGAACCACCAACACCAAGAAAAAACTTCAAGAAAAAGAACGAACAATCAAAGAAAAGCAAAAGGCAAAGTCATCTTCTTTTTCTCCGAGGAGGAAAACATTTACAGAATCACTACTTATGGCCTCCGGTGTGAGCGTTCCTGAAGGCGCTGCACGCGATGATGTAGACGAAGATGAGGACCACCAGAGCCACGATAAGGATCACGTTGGCCTTCCTCCATTCCCTCCTCAGGTTCCCGAGCATACCGGCCTTACAAGAGTTGCAATCGTAGCAGAGTTGGGTCTGGCTGTTGTTCCACAGGTAGCAGTCCGGGTCGGCTGTCGGGTTTGTTGGGTTCAGCCACAGCGTCGGGTTCGCGTAGCTGTAACCGCAGATGGTTGGCGGCTTGCAGCATCCCGACTGGTCAAACAGAGGCACCCACATGAAAAAGAATTTAGCATGTCGATAAAAAAATCGCAATTTTTTTGCGAAGTACACAATTTCAACCAGATTTGGAAACAATTTAGGCTTTAGCCCAAACAATTCGACTTTAGGGTTAATATTGGTTCACAAAGAAGAGCAAAAAGCACCCCTTACCAAAGTATGTTATTACATGCGTGCCAGAGCTGGCATCCACAACATTTATTCTCAATCTTTTCCTAGACAGAGAGACGAAAAGACAAACTATAGACCTTGATTTCTTACTGTTCTGACCATAATTTAATCCGGACTTCATGATTATAAATTATTTGAGCAGAGGTGGGTGGATATATGCCCATTATAGCACAAAAGAGGGACCCAAGATTTGACTCAAAGTCCTCTAAAGCAAATTCCCCGTGCTGATGCAAGATATGTGAGATCTTAAACAGTGTCCAGGTGCTTGGACCCCATTGATTAGTCAATGGGGCCAATGAACGTGGGATGTTTTATAGCCCTACACGCAGGATATATATCTAAAACCTGATTAAAGAAAGACCCTTCTTGATTTCGACTCAAACTAGACCAAAAGTGCTAACCTGTACTAAATTCCAGTAACTTCAAGCGACCACCTCAACTTCTCCAACAACACAAATCACCATTAGAACTCGGGAGCTCCCAAAGAAAAACACAAGCAGCTGTCTCCGTCAATTATAACTTCATATTCCCCAAGTTGCGTTGTTGATTGCCCATCGATGTAGTTAATTGATTCTCACGTGGAAAGGGTATCGTTCATATGGGCATTTTTTGGTTCAAGTTCGTAGGAGACGAGAGAAGCAAAAGACATCAGTTCCTGTTACACAAGGACTCTCTGGAAGTGCTGGTAATGACTTTCCAGGCGTTCCATAGTGCTTGTACAGAGGCAAAAGGCCAAGAAAGAGATATCTCAACCTTAACCGATATCGATTCCGTTAAAAGCAACGAATAAAGACAGAAGAAACACGCATCAAAGCACTGTCTTTTTCCTGGACATGGAAACACAGGACAAACAGGGGAAAAAAGTGAAAAACGAACCCCAGAGAGAGACAGAGAGAGAGAGAGAGAGAGAGAGAGAGAGAGAGAGAGAGCGAGCGAGCGAGCGAGAGAGTTGCCTGAAGAGGAGAGATGTGAGCAGCGAAGTACTGGTCGGCAGTGGCATAGTCCTGGGCCAACTTGGTGCAGACGTCGGACTCGGCAAGACAAGTCCTGATCTTGACCCAGTTCTCGGGGTCGGTCACGTGGTCCCTCAGCCAAGAGCTGTACCCGCCAAGCCTGTACTCCCGGTACCCCCTCCCGGCCACGGAGTAGCTCCCGTCCTCCCTCGTGACCGAGTACGCGAACACGAGGACGATGAGGAGGAGGCCGATGAGCATGGCCATGCAGAAGAGGTAGAAGGCCAGGAGCCCTTGCTTGTTCCAGTAGGCCCCGACGAAGCCGGCGAGGGAGACGAGGAGGACCAGGGTGCCGAGGACGACGACCGGCCACCGGAAGTAGTGGGTGCACTCGTTGTCGGCCTTCGAGGCCAGCCAGATCCCGGCGGCGATGATGGGGATGGAGCAGAGGAAGGCTATGAAGTTGAGGACCGAGGTCACGTTGTTGCTCACTCCCATGGCGGATTCTTTGCTTTTTCCGCCACGGACGCACGGACAAAGACGGAGACCGGGAGAGTTTCTCGAGGTTGGTCTGGTCGGAGATGAAGAAGGATCAAGAAGCTGGGGGGAGTTCCTCGGGGCCTTTCTTGAGCTGGGCTTTGCGCGTTCCTTCTCGGCCATGGCCATGAGGCGATGTGTCAGCTTCTGGTTTGAGAAATGCGAGGACTGGGATGGACATGGACACGTGGAAAGAGTATGTGGGGAGGCCCTTCGCGTGGGTACGTTACTATATTTGGGGCATCTTGTGCTTTTGGAGACGCCAATTATGCATCGAAGAATTCGTATGCTTCAGCGCGAGCGATCCCATCGTGCTCTGAAAGCGATTTTTCTTTTGGTAACCGCACGATCGCTCAGCAAACAAACCGAGAAGTGATCCGTAATTTTTTAATTGAACCGGTGATCGGTTCACTGAATAACAGCGCGACCGTGAAATGAAATACCTTATCTTATTTTAAAAGCTTTTTTTTTTTTTTCAGGTAAAGGGGTGGATATCTTCTTATGAAGCGTTCACGGCCGCTTCATTAGCTGTTACCTCCTCACACGTCGTGTATCAAGAGAAGAGGACGTTTACTTTGATACGGAGGACTTGTCGTTTTTCCCGCGAGACAAACGGACTCCAGATTTAACAAAATTCGATACGATGAACTTTGGTTTCGGAAAAATAAGCACGTTTTTTCTTCGTAATTTGACCGCTGGACCTCGTATGATTAAAATCAATTACAAAAAAAAAAAAACAATAGAAAGACACTTGTTCATAAAAAGAAAGGGATAATGACAAAATCATTTCCCAATGTGCAAATCTTTGAAATTTTCAATTTGTTCAATATGATTCATGAACTTTAGTCCAATATGGTCCTTAAAATTTTTGTACATGTTCAACTTAGTCCATAAACTACTGACAAAAAAAAAAAACTTAGTCCATAAACTATATAAAGATATAGGACAACATTGAATATCTTCATATAATTCATGGACTAAGTTGAGTATATATCAAAAGTTCATAAATTATATTGAACAAATTAAAAAGGTCAGTAACCACATTGCACATTTGACTTAGTTCAGAGATTTCATTGAACAAATTAAAAAGTTTATGGATCATATTACACATTAAATTAAAGTTTATGAAACATTTGTGTCATTTTTCCAAAAGAAATTACTCAATTTTATAGTCGCCGGTGACATAAAGTAAACAAAAGTTTAGCTAACAGTCTCCTGAACGACACGAGTACACAATTTGTGATAAAAATTAGTTAATTTAATTTTGGCTAAACCCATTTTTCCCTGAGACAATTGTTGCCTTGCCTTGTCGTCGCTCCCCAACCGAGAACCGACCCACGGCCTCCCCCCCTCTCTCTCCGCCGCCGCCGCAGCTGCCGCCGCCGCACGCGCCCGCCGCGTGCGAGAAGGCTAGGCCGTCCCCGCCGGCGCGCGTGCCTCGCCCCCACGCGCGCCGTCTCCGGCTTCCGTCCGGCGGCGAAGTATGCCCCGACAAGGAACGGAGGCCCAACCCCCAGCCGCGTCGCGAGAGACTCGCGGCACGCGCCGCCGTGCGCCCCCCGTCTCTTGGCCTTCGGCGTCGGTAAGCCGAAATTCGAAAGCTACAAAACGTTCAGCTTAGCTGGACGAGTTTCCCGCCCTGCTGCGTCGCGAGAGTCCTTGCCGAAACGAAGAGACGCCGACCGGAAAATGGAGCCGTGGACTCCGCTGTTCGACGCCTTCCTCAACTCTCCGACGCCCGAAGCCGACGCGTCGCGGTGGCTGCAGGAGTCTTTCCCGTCGTCCTCGACCTCAGCCGCGCCCATCACCACCGCCTCTTTCCTCTCTCTGCTCTCGAAACCTTGCGACGCCGCCGTTGCCCGAGGCTACCCTTTTCCTTCGTCTCCTCCGCCTGCTCAGACCAAAAGGTAAACCCAGTCGATTGAAACTCAAAAGAACGTTTTTTGTTTGCTGGGTGATGTTTGATCTTGTTGGATAGACTTTGGTTGAGGCCGTTGGTTCGTTGCTCTGTGTAGGGTTATGTTCATACAGACTTTGCCCGCCATGGTGCAATCGCGGATTTTGTCGTTCCTCGCTATCGAGCGCCAGAGGTTCTGCGCCAGGGGCTTGTCGAGTCTTGCCCGTGGCGTTTTGGGGGGTGGCGAGGAGGTGGATTTTTGGGTGGCCAGGGCTGCCCGGCACCTGCTCGATGTAATGCCCGAGTCGAATTACGGGTGTATCTCTCGAATGGGTTTGGATTCAGGGGAGGAAAGAAGTGGCAATGAGTTCGAGTCGGTGCCGGCTTGGCTGAAAAGTGAGGCGGCTGCCACTCTTGTACTTCTGCCTTGGCTTCCTTTGTCGCTGGATGAATTCACCTCGGCAGAGTCTTTCCCGGGCGGTGAGAAGAACGAGGAGTTGTTGAGCGAGGCTGGAGAAATTGAAGCGGAACCTATGGATGAAGATGTGGAAGACATTGAGATTTGCGAATCCTTGGGAGTTCCCCTAGAACCTGAAATTCAGGACAAGGCAACGAGTTTGAGGGCTCAGATTGCGAATTTCGAATCTACTAGCAGAACTGTTGCATTAGCGAATGCAATCCGCGAAATTTGCTTGGCAAAAGGGTTAAATTCTGTTCGAGTTCTGGAATTGATCGAACCTTGGAAAGCAGATGACGAGGCTGCTTCAGTTCTGATTTCCCACCTCACAGATGGAAGCGAAAAAGAGTTTACTTGGCCAAGCCTTGTTCTCTGCTCCATTATCCTTCCTAGACTATTGGTTCTTGAAGTTCCAGTAACTCGTGTGCTATTAACTGCAACAATAGAATACTGCAAGCTTCATCAGAAGGCTGCAGAATACGCACTGTTATTGCCGCTTGTAATGCGAAAGGAGGGCATAAATAACCCTGTCTGCGAGGCTATTACTAGGATCATCAAGGAATGCTTGCATCCAGCTCATGTCACGGCCTTCTGCCACAAGCTGTTGTGTGGTGGGAAAAATAACGAGAGATTCGTATGCTTACCCTCTCATCAATGCCTAGTATCCCCTGAACTGGTATGGACCGAATCCTTGTTTAATCTGTTTCAGAACTTATTGAATCATAATATTCATCTGACCCAGGAGTCAGTTGATTGTATTGTTAACTCGGTACAGAAGTTGTCTTTAAGGTTCTCAAAATCTTTGAAGTTTGGAAATTTTTTACTATGTTTAGTCACCAAATGCGCTTCATCATTGAAGTCCCATAAGCAGCCGCTGACTAAAGCAGTTGAATGTACCAATACTCTCGTGACAAAGTCCATTTTGTCAAAGTTATCAAACTTATAGGCCTTTTTTGTATTTTCCTCTATGAGTTGCACCGTTACTGCTAATTAGCTAACAAATGAACTCCACTGATTCTAAGATTCCTGCTGAATTTGAATAGCATGCAGCTTCATAGCTGATTGGTCAATTGCTAGATATCATCGTGCATACATGCAGTCTTCTTCTTTGGAGCAGATTTGCACTTTAGGCCCACTATCCACCCTCAAATGAGAAACAATCATTTAACCCCCAAGAAGTGACTAAGGTATGCCAGAATTATGATGCCATTACTCGGAATTTCTATATTGGTATATAGTCAACTGCATGACCATCTCTGTATCTGGATTTTGTCAAGAAACTTGTGGAAGTAAAAAATCGTATGCTTGAATGATTCTGACGACTAATTCCAATAAACCGTAACAAGTAACATTACCATCACATAATTATCTTGGGGCCGTTTGATATGGTCTAGATCAGAATGAAAAGTATGCAATTTCAAGTCTGCTAATCCAGAATTTGAAACAAATGTACGACAGCTTGCTTTGCAGCATGTATCTGATTCTGATTGCTGTAGGAAGTGAAAAGGCCTAGTGCTCTAAGTGCGCAGTCTCCAAAGAAGTTTATCGACCTTGTGGGATGACAGTAACGTAATTACCCTGATTACTTTCTCGATCACTTGCTACTTTTCCAACATGGCTATTTCTTTAGTTTTCCATGTTACTTTTTGCACATGAGATAGCTGACTTCATGAATCTTCATATCATCAATAATAGATAGAAATAAGTCGACAAAGGATAATTTTATATGCTATTCTTCGTGGAATTACATCACGCGTGGTTTGAGAATTGACAATCAAACCCAAACTGGTAGGAAATACATTTTAGACAAGCAGACCACAAGGGCCATTGGTCATTTTCTTTAAGGACTCAAATCGGGGCTCCTTGTCTAGAAACTTTGTCGTAGAGTAAAGTTTTAGATAATCTCCAAAACTAAAATGATTGGGGTATAGTAGTTTTGGAGCTGGAGATATGATGGCATCAGTAGCAGGATTATAGAAGGTTGCAATGGAGAGTCTGCTTCCATTTTTCTCGGTCATGACCCTGTGCAATGCACTTTTGTACCTTCCATTACTCAAAACCTCCAGTTGATCACCTGTATTCACAAAGATGGCATTGTTCTTAGATGGTGGAATCTGTATCCAGTTTCCTTCTTTGAAGAATTCAAGTCCCGGGACTTGGTCATCTTGGAGCAAGAGTATGATCCCACCGGCATCAGTGTGCTCTCTGAGTCCCCTTACACGTTCAGGATGGGGGCATTGTGGGTATTTCGCCACCTTTGTCCCCACAGAAGGACCTTTTTCTCCGGAAAAAACTTTCTTTATGTGATCTTTATCCAAGCCAAGATTCTCACACATGAGCTCTGAGAGCTTCTCGGCTAGCACGATTAGTTGATCTATGTAGTCATCCATTGCCTTGCTGCAATTGTGCAGTGCTAATTACTCAATATGCATATATTTAAGTGATGAAACTTTCTGTTTCATGAATTGTACGTGTTCATTTGTTATGAAAATACCTGTGAACTTACCAAAGATCTTCGGAAAGGTTTGGAAATACATTGATGTTGGATTTTGGACGATGTGAGATGAAGAAGCTGCTTTCCCAGTCTATGTCTGTAGTATGTCCATTTTCCAATCTTTTAGCTACTTCTGAATCATAGAAAGTTTCCTTCAAATTTTGCTCATAGTGTGAATTGACAGAATGCTTCACCTTCTCTGTCAACTCTTTGTCTACTCCATGGTTCTCAATCTGCAAACATAGCTAATACCATCAACTGAGGTATATATAGTAAGGAACGTTTCTAGGTTTACCCATCAACTGAGGTATATATAGTAAGGAACGTTTCTAGGTTTATCTGCAGTAGATTGACAGTTCTACCTTAAAGAAGCCAAATTTCTCGCAAGCGTCGTGAAGTAGTGCCATAGTCTTGCTCCTGTTCTCTCCATCAAGCTGGCTGAAGTCTATTACAGGGACCTTCATCTCCTTCCTTTCTGTGTTTTTCTCTGCACTTGTTTGTGTGGATAGGCTGATTCTTGAGGAGTATTTATAGGGCTAGACTTTGGTATATGGATGATTTTCTTTTACGGTTTTGTAGTTATGGGTAGTTAGACTAGAAGAGAAGTTAGTTACAGATTAACTGCAACCTTGTTTGAAGGGAAACTGTGGTGCCTCGAATCTAGCATGTAAAGTCCAAGTTCAGTTAATCAACACCATGTGATTGCACGATCTCAGTGTCTCCCATTTCTTGTGATTTATGAGTGAATAGTTTCTAGCTTGAAATGCAAGAAAGGTTTTTATAATTCTTTTGGAAAATTTTCCTGATTGGGTGATTTTCTCCTCATAAGACTCATTCCTCTCTCTCCCTCGCATGCACATGCATAAACACAAGCATAAGCAAGCATGATGGTATTCTATGCCAACCAGGTTATAGTTTATTCTCTTTGGGAGGCACATTCACATTGGTGGTTTCTTTAGTAGCAACCAGCAAGGTCAAACAAAACTAGGTGCTGTGTGGCGCCGAGCTGTTTCAAATAGCCTCTCGAAACAGGAAACCAGGAATGTTAACTTGGAAACTACCTATGGGCGATTTGACCGAGAATCTTTTGAATATCATCAATTGTTGGTAAGATTTTGACAAATACTATTGCGGTCTCAATCAAAATTCTCTAACAAATTTAGCTCGAGATTGGAATCAGGTGCTTTCAATTTGGTTGTTGATGATGTATATCTAGTCTCTGTTCCTACGTAAATCTATTATTGCTTTGCCCAGATTGATTTTATGTGAGCGTAGGTGAGATTCCAAGAGGTCTAATTATATACTTGCATTATGCAAGTTTGAGGTGCATTATTGGGACATGATGACATTGGAATTGTTCTTTGATTGAGAAATCTTAAACTAAGAACGGAATTAGCGGAGTCGAATCACTGCATATGCTGGTATCTGACGCGATGCTAAATTTAATTGTTAGTGCCCTCTAGTACAGGCACATTGTATTAGAGTATGATTTTTTGGCCTTTGTTGTTGGGGTACTGGTACTGCACTTTTGGCTGATTAGATGCTGCAATAGTGAGTGCTAAGTGATTCTTCCTAGTTTGATCAATTATTTTCCATGCTTAGAGAAAAGAAGATGCATGTCTGGCCAGTGATCGAATGCCTTGCCTGGCGTTAACGCTCCTTAGTTTGTTTCGATAACACCTTGAGATATCAATAGTTCATCTCTAGTACATCATACTGATATTTTGTGTTGTCTGACATTTCTAAGGCTAGCGAGTAGAGTGGTTTCTCCTTTGTGAGGCTAAGTTTGATCAAATGTTAGTCTCCTGTTTTGAGCTTCTTCCTTTTGTTTTCCTTTTTTTCTAAAGACGCGATCCGATGGCAGTCTATTTTAACCGTTTGCTTTAGAAGTAGATTTCAAGCATCATTACAATTCTCTCCTCACTGATTTTCTGAAACCGAAATCAAGCTGGCGAGTGTTGGAAAGTCCTACGAATGCAATGCAAATGGGGCTAACGAGGGACGGAGGATCTGCATCCGGCGCTCGACACTGACTTGAGCTGGTTTATTGATCTATAGCAGTATTCCTCTTGCTCTGTCGAAGCAACCGACATTTTTCTGAGATCTAAACTTTGCATGCTCCTGTGAGGTTGGAATAACATAAAAAGGCAAGGATTCTGGCATGATAGTCACTAATCATCCTTAACTAATCACGAATAGGTGAGTTAATTGAGGACATGATTGGGGTTTAGTGGGCTTATGTCTTTTTGCCGTGAAAAACCTGGCACTACTGCTGCTGGTATTGGTAACATGTTAGAAGCAGGTTCTGCGAAAATTGATGGACACATGCAGTCCAGTTTTCTCAGTTGTATGTTTACTTATTTATTTTTATTTAGCTTAGCATTAAAAACATATTAAAGCCTGCATTTGTTTTGGGTGGGGTGCATGGGATGGGCAATAATCAAAGTCACATGGAAATCTGGATTTGTTTTGGTCCTTTCGACCTTTGTACATCTATGTGAATATATTAAAATAATCTTCTCGATGTGTTGTTGCCTCTTAAGTGTGGCACTCTAGGATTGGAAATTGCTAGGATCTGACTCTTCTCATGGCAAGAAATTTTTTTTTATGCTTTTCCAACAAAATTAGAAAAACATAACTTTCTTCATTATTTAACTATTCAAATTTAAAATATTTTTAGATATTTGTCGAGGAAAAGGACATTAGAAGTGTCATCACTTCAGTGCCATAATTTTTCGCTAGATTACTTCAGTGCCATATCCAAGAAAACGATTATTTAAGTGCTTCTGGCGATCCAATCAGGCAAATGATATTACTGTGGGTTTTTTTAAAAAAAAAAAGAAAAAGAAAATACACTAAAACAACTTAATCTCTCTGCTCCTCTTGAGTGCTTGTGCTCTCTCTCTCCCTCAAGCTCCAATGCTTCAATGGCGATTATCCCTCGTGAAAAGATATATATATCTCTCTCTTTAACCTCTACGCTACGCGTAACGAGAGGAAGTTCCAATTGTCGTTGATTTTCTTAGCTATTGGATGCTTAATCTCAGTCCATGGTTTCATTTTGCTGTCAACCGCCATGTCGAGGACCTTTATGTCAATATGAGGTCGTGCGAGATTGCGGACCATTTCGTGGTATTTCTGCTCTTTCATGGATGCTCTTGGTTGGTGAACCTGCGTTTAAGGCTCATTTAGTAGGTGTGTCGCTTTGGAGTAACCTGAAGTCGCTGTCCATCCGCAACTCAGAGGTGACCAGTGACGTGATGCCTGATATCTTGAAGGGCAGCCATGTTCTTCGGTACGTTAGGGTTGGAAAGATGCTATGGTTTGAAGCAAAACATCAAGCTTTGTTTGAGAATTAGGGTTTCCCCTCGATGATTTCGAGTCCTCTTTTGTTGTCACTGCATTTGAGAATTAGGGTTTATACTTAGGCAAACATGTTGAACGATGTCGTTGAGGGCATTTATGTTGACTTAGAGCACCAACAAGCCACGTCCGTTGGACAAATGATAAAATATTACCACGTTGGATTTTCGGCGTCACCTATTAATGATGGTGCTTAAGTGATCATTTTTTTTATCAAAGTGGAATTTAAGTGATCCGAAGAAAAATTTTGACACTAAAATGAGTATAGTCTGAAAGTTATGACACTTTAGTGATCTTTTCCTTATTTGTTAGTGTACAAATATTTCTATTGTTTATATGCATCTAAGAGATGATAAAGTATTTTCGATATATATAAAGTATTTTATATTGCGTTTGTGACATTTTAATTTTATACTAACTAGTTGCATTTAAATATGATAGAATGTTTAATATTAAAGGTGGCAACCATTGAAGCAGTTGGAGGGCGATGCAACTCCAATGGAGTTGATGATTTCTGAAATAACTGTATGTGTATAAGTAGTGATTGATAGTAAGCACCAAAAAGATACTAAACCTATTACATTGGTACCAATTTAGTCATAAACATTTTAATTAGACCAATTTAGTCCTAAACATTTTCACATTGGTACCAATTTAGTCCATTCATCCAATTTAGGCTGGGAATCACTAATGTAGACGCCGATTGTCTTACATGGCATGATCGGCGCTAACGTGAAAAAAAATTTTGAATAATTTTGTCTTTTTCTTTTCTTTTTTTTTCCTATGGTTTTTTTTCCTTCCTTCTAGTAGGGGAGGGTGGCCCTTACCGGGCGAGGGCAAGGGTGTCCCTCACCGGATCTACCAAGAGCTGGACCCTCGCGGCCCAGGCAAGGATTGCCCTTTCCCGTGCCATAAGCCGCAAGGGTGACCCTTACCTAGGCTGCGAGGGTCTAACCTCACCAGATCAGGAAGCGGCCACCCTCACCTAGGCTAGGGTCCAGCCCTCACCCTTGCCCCCTCCCGGTGAGGGCGACCCTCTCTTGTGGCCAGTCATCGGCCCTCGCTTGTGGTCACCACCGGCCATGGTCGAGCACTAGCCACAAGCCCAAGGAAGAAGAAGTAAGGAAAAAAAAATTAAAAATTCAAAAAATTATTTAAAAATTTCACATCAAGATCGGGTGTGTGAAGCGCCCAAGTGAGTGATTCCTGGCTAAATTAGTCGGGGATGGATCGAAATTGGTATCAATATAAAAAATTTTATATTTGAATTGATCCAATTAAAAGGTCATGACGAACGCCGACGGTTGTCGAGGGCGGCCGCGGGTCGCCAACGGTCGCGGAGGATGTGGAGGGCCGAGGCGAGATTCAGGTTCCCGTGACTTGGGCCGCCGAAGCCGCGCGACCCTCGGCCCCTCCTCAATCTCCAACTTGGGCCGGTCAAGAGTGGGAAATGGGCCTCTAGAGGCCCATCTAAAGCGGGCTTCCCCCTCTGCTCGTGCGACGCTGACAGATGGCACGTGTGCCTCGTAAAAAGATTCGCAAGAATTGACCCTCTTTCTTTACGAAGAAAAAAAGTGGGATCTTCCTCCGTGCACCGTTGCCACACTGGAGGAGACCGTGCAATCATTTTTGGGTCCATATTTAAAAATAAAAAATTCGCATTTCTGCGTGAATAAATGGATAAGTGCATTGAAAGTTGTAAAATATATCACGAAAGTGCAATTGAGTCACAAAACTTTCGAAAAGTGCAATTAAGTTCTAAAACTTGTCACGGAAGTACAATTGAGTCCTGAAACTCATCGTGGAAGTGTAATCGAGTCCTGAAACTTGTCAAATTAATTCAATCAAGTCCTTCCGTTGACTGTAGTTTTTGAAAGTTTTAAGACTCGATTGCACTTTCTTGATGAGTTTCAGGACTCAATTGCACTTCCGTGATAAGTTTGAAGACTCAATTATACTTGAGTGTGACAACTTATGTACGACGTTCGCTTAAATGTCATGAACTTTTTCCCAATCACTTAAGTGTCGTGTATAATTTTTCAATCAATTACTTGAGTCCCATGACTTTTTAAAAACGTTTACCCAAGTGTCGAAAATCCAACGTGACATATCACTTGTGTTAAATGCTTTTAAAAAATTATAACACTCAAGTGATCGATTAATGGTTATGGTGCTCGAGTGATTGATTGAAAGTTATGACACCAAAGCAAACACTTAAGTGATAAAAAAAAATTCATGGCACTAGGGTGATTGATTGAAATAAATGGCACTTAAGTAAATGTTTTATATAAATCATAATACTCAAGTAATCAGGAAAAAAAAACTATGACATTTAAGTGAGCGCCATACAAAAATTATGATACTTGTGGTGTTCTTATCTTTATTTCTTTAATTTCTCTGTTTAATCGCTGCTTTTGCGTTTCTTCTACCTTCTCCTTTTCGGCATTTTGACATTCAAAGAAAAATTAGAAGGGAAGTTTGAATTACGCAATATGACCTAAGCTGGAACTCAAGATTAAATCTGACCGTTAGCCTAATGGCATTGGGTAATAGGATATCTTGGTCGGGCCAGTCGAACCGGTGGTAAACTTATGGGCGAGCTCAATATATTTGTGCAACTTTGTCATCTTTAATACAACTCTTCCTTTGATTTTGTGATGCAAAATGCTTCTTCTTTGTTAGAATAAATTTATCAATGCTTTTTCTCTATGCACAACATCAAACGCAAGCTTTTTGCATGGATGTAACCTATGATTCACCTAATGCTCACCATCTTTCAATAATTACAAGAACCTTCTTAATTTAGCGAAATTTCTTTTGAATCTAGCTGCATATGAATATTTCAAGCAACGCAAACATTCATTTCAGGAAAAATCTCTTTCTTATTAGTTTGGACCCGTAACGAGAATTTTGATTACCGTGAGTTTTCGGGCAGCAATGTCTAAAGCATGAAGAAAGAGAGAGAGAGAAATAGAGACGTTAGACCCAAATTGACCAAAAGAGCTCGGAAAACTATACCTAATAAAGATTTCGCTTTATAGTATTGGAACAACTACTTAACATAACAGCCCAACAAGAATCTAGCAAAAAACATGGGTACTCGATATGCAACGCTATCTTTAGCATCGAATGATTTATTCATTAATCATCCGATAATTACCTATACTTTACGTGCACTTTAATTCTCTGATTTGGTCGAATGTCGAGTCCGCATTTTTATCAAGTCGTCATCCCTAATCTTATAAATATCTAACCGCGGAAATTTGCATAATTACCGAAATTTCTACACTTTTTTTATCCACTAATTTTTCCCCTTTTCCCCAAAAAAGGAGATGGAAAAACAAGCGAGTAAAAAAAGAAGAAGTTCATGATCAAAGATGATGGGAAGAGTTAGTAGCAGCAGCAGCATATCCTCCGCGCCGCGCGTACCGCGCGCGCGAAAGGCGAGCGCGTGGGGATCGCAGTTCCCTCGGCAGGTGGGCCCCACCCGCGGCCGCGGAGCCACCGCGGGCTCCTGGAGGGAGGGGGGAGGAAAGCAAGCGAGGGAGGAAGGGCTCTTCCGTACTTTCGCCTCGCGCCTCCATTGTTTTTTTTTGCCTCCGAAGCTTTCAACTCCGCAAAACCAAAAAAGAAAAAAAATAAAAACCATTTCCTCTCTCTCTCTCTCGACGCCCCTCCACACTGTGAGTGAAGAAGACGACGCAGGAGCGGAAAGCGGAAAGGCCCGCCACTCCCTCCGCCGCCTCCCTCCGGTGTCGCCCGGGCACCGCCTGCCCCCCCTCTCCGCCGGCGATGAGGCTTCGATCCAATGCGCGCCTCTCGCCGCTCCTCGCACGCACCGGCCTCCTCCTCCTCCTCCTCCTCCTCCTCCTCCGGTTCCCCGCCTCGCTCGCGGTGGCCGATTCGACGGGCGGGTCCTCCGACGCCGGCGCCGCCGACGCCGCCGCCTTCGCCGACGAGATCAACGCGACGGCGGCCGAGCTCAATGCCTCGCTGCCGAGATCCAAGGAGGACAGCTTCGCGGACATGATCGATCGGGCCCTCGAGAAGGAGTTCACCGAGAGCGACCAGAACGAAGGTTCGTGCTGGATCTGAGCTCTTGGACTCGCGCCCTCGGACGGTCCTCGCGTTTTGTTGCCCGGTGATGTGGTTGGGCTAGGGTTTCGGAGGGGGGCTAGGACATTCGTTTGGAGTCGATGCTGGCGAGTGCTGTGGAGGAATTGATTTGCTCTTTTGGTTGAACGATTAGGTTGAAGCTGAGAGTCGATTTCTCTTGCTGCATTTTAGTTGATCTCCCAATGGCTGCTGATTTTCAAACTCTCCGGTTTAACGCTCAGATTGACCGTACTGTACGGTCTAGTTTGCAATGAGCAGTGTTAAGTTGGATTGGCTTTCAGCTCCAGATTTTTCCTTAATTGCAGTTGGACGAAGGATGAAAAATATGGAAGTGATTGAGAAACTTGCTTTGCAATTCTTTGGTGCTTTTCCTTTCTGAAATAGAAGCAAATGGTTCTGCTCGGGGTAGTCATTAGATTAGCTATGCGTGTGGGCATCTAACCATCCCGTCTTGTTACTTGCAGCTACAGATCCTGGAAGCTTCAATAACAGTGTTGCAGGGCAGCAGGTTAGCATCTTTTGTATGAAATGTTGCCCTAGAGACTGATCTTCATTGATGGGGCTTTTATTTATTCATTTGTTCTTTATAATATGTATTGCTTGCTAGGTAGCAAGTTCACCAAAATCTTCTACAATTTTGAACTTTTGAATCATCAGAAAACTTAGTAGATAGATAAATATTGTAATGAATGTAGTAGTCTATGTGGGATTCTATTTGTAATAAGTAAATGCCCGGTTACATCATAAAACTGGCATAACAACTTTAGTTAGAAAGAGATCTCTCTCAGAAAGTTCGGCTCACTACCTGCAGTCTGGGCTGGAGCCATTGCAGCTTGTTCTCTTGATCAAGCCTAGAAGAGGAAAACATTAGTGATTCTTCTGTTACTGATTCAAAATTAGAATTACTATTTGTATTAGCTGTGTATTATAGTAATGGCCTCTTGAATGGGCTCTATGGCTTGAACATACATTGAATGTGGTATATTGTGTTTTATCAGGCAGTTTTGGAAACTGTCGCTAGAGTAAAGTCCAAGAAGAATGACACCAAGGAGGATAAGTATATCTTCTTCTCTATTACACGGTTCTGTCAATAATTCTCTTTGTACTAGGCACTCAGCCGTAGGTAATAAATTGATGAGATCTCTCAGCCATTTATCGAGCCTTCTGTCAGGTCATTCCAACTACATACTGTTTTCAACCTGGATAATGAGAACCGAGCGGAAGACACACCAATGCTGATTGATCGGAAGGTACGTAACTCGGGAAATATATAGTGTGTAAATCATATGTATGGAATACAGATTTCTCTTTTGTTCTGCTTTTCTTATCCCATTATGAGGAAACTGCTGTAATCCTTTCCACAAATGGAGGTCTTCTTCTCTGGATTGAAGCCTCCCCAGTAGTGAAAACATATTTTCATAACTCAATCATGCGGGACATTTATGTTCAGGACAATGTCTTCATCATATCGAATCCAAAGTCGAAGTACCCTGTGCTACAGTTAGACTTAAGGTTAGTATACGATTATATGCTCAAGTCATGTTTTCTAGTCTCTGAAGGAAAGTGATGTGTTGGCTGATTCAAACTTTTGGTATTTCTATACTTTCAGGTTGATATCAGATCTTGTAGTTGTCATTGTCTCTGCAACTTGTGGTGGCATCGCCTTTGCTTGTGCCGGACAGCCGGTATGATTTTGCAAGCTCTTCTTTTTTCTTTATCTAGGTTTTAGAGAAAGCCTATCGTTAATAATACCTGGCTTGTGGTCTTACTTAAGTCTTAATTGGGTCTCTCAATTAATGTATCATCCTTTAACTTTGCAGGTGATTACTGGGTATTTGCTTGCAGGATCTTTCATTGGACCTGGCGGCTTTAGCTTTGTTAGCGAATTAGTGCAAGTATGATGCTCTGTATCTATGCTGAGCGCTATATCAAGTGCAATAAAGCTTCAGATTTTAGTCGAGAATATGTGCTAAATGTTGTTTTTTGTTGGTTCTGTTAAATCATTGAGCTTGATCATGTATGCTTGTCATCCACATTAATATCTTCCGGGGTAAGGTCTGGCGTTTATGATAATTGAGAAAAGGTCTGTGGAAGGTCATATGGAGTTTTGCAGTTTTAAAGGAGGAAATTTTAAACATCTCCATCATGCTAGCTTAACTTTGCTTGCCTTTTTTATTACATTTTGGTAGTACCTGTGAGAAGGAGGGTTATGTTTAGAATGATAGATGCATGATTTGCCCCTATAGAAAACTAGTCTGTACATGTAGTTGGTGCGGTTATCTTGAAATTGTTATGTGGTCTTTGACTAGAAATGGTTGTTTTGCAAAGTTGGTGGTTGCCCTACTGCACTGAATCATTCCTTGTTAATATTGATTTTGTCATTAATACATGCACACAGGTTGAAACAGTTGCTCAGTTTGGTGTAATTTTTCTTCTTTTTGCGCTGGGACTTGAGTTCTCAGCGGCTAAGGTTGGTTTGACTTACCTTCCTTATTTATTTGTGCTTTCCCTTGCTTATTCATCTTTTATATTGTATGTAGTTAGCAATTGATGCTAAATCCTCTTGCACTACATTTTACAGCTACGTGTTGTTAGAGCAGTCGCTGTTCTGGGAGGTCTTCTCCAGATTTTCCTTTTCATATGCTTGTGCGGCATAACTGCCTCGGTATGCTAATCATTTTCTGCACTAGCTGATATATATCAGTCCTGATGGAATCACATTAACTGTGGACTCATCCTTGGGTCAAGGACTTGATTTTCACTTGATATTATTAGGACATTTGCATTGATTGTGCATAAAAATTCGTGCCCTACATGCAAAATCATCCTGATCGTAAAATGGACGGGAAAGATCACCTGTAGGGCTTCCACTATGTGAAGGGCATCTCACTCATAGATTGTTCTCTATCGAGAGAATATTTCTTGTCGTACCATGAATTTAACAGAATCATGTCTTTTAGGATTCTACTTCTGACATCCAAATCCTTTTTTTTTGGACTGCGTGAAGAGAAGTTTTCTCTAAAATTTGTTTCTTTTCCCATTTTGTAAATGTGGCACTGATGTATTTAAGACGAGGGACCTCATGTGTATGGCTTCATGCTTTTTGCAGTTATGTGGTGGTAAACCTTCAGAGGGGGTATTTGTTGGTGCATTCCTCTCAATGTCTTCGACTGCTGTGGTAATTATTTTGAAGAATCTTATTGCACATCTTAGTCCTTTTGTACTTGGAAGCTGTAATGGAAAACTCTAATTTGCTGTTGCTTCATTATAAGCAAAGTGCTGGTTATCGTTCTTTTCTTTCACTGAACTTGCTATAAGGCCGAAATATGAAGTTCTCTTTCTGAACTTTCTTTGTTTCTTTCTGTTTCTCATAAATGTTGACGTTTTTATGTTCTGTATGTGTTAATTATCATGGAGTTAATTTGATTGTGAGAAGACTAGACCTAATTGTTGTTGCATGCACACAGCAGTGTCTGATATTTTTCTGCTAAAATTCTTAAAAGCAAGATCCGAATGTACTCTTTTGAAACCTAGAACAAATGCAACCTCAATCTGTGGCCTTTTCTTTTCCTCCTTTTTGATGAAGGTTGGAACCTTCTTAAGAATCTCTACTACTGGCTTCCACATAGCTGATACCTTGTTATACATAACCTTCTTGTGATGCAACCTCCTGTTTCCTCATTTCTTCTTTATAGCCTTAAGTCAGTAGGCTGTCTTGGATATGGAAGCTTCATTGCGAAACAGATTAACTTAAATGATTATTTCAGGAAATTTTTTAGAAGCATTTTGGAGAGTGATGCATTGTCGCTCCTAAATTCGCTTATCATTAATGTGGAATTCTACTCTCTCTCTCATGCATGCGCCCATGGAGAGGGAGGGAGGGAGGGAGGGAGATGAATCCTACTTCTAGTTAGGTTTTGTGATTGACTCTTGCACCTGCTGAATAACTTGCAAATGTATGTAGTACTTTTTAGAGGCAAATATGTGATTACTGATGAAGCATAACCTGTTTTATCTTGGGGCTTGCAGGTTTTAAAATTTTTGATGGAAAGAAATAGTATAAGTGCTCTTCATGGTCAAGTTACAATTGGAACCCTTATTTTGCAGGTATGCATATTTTTTGCTTGCTAGTTGAAGTTTGTTGAGATTCTTTTGTTACTGGCGTCACATTTTGAGCTTTTTGGTATCCAGGATTGTGCTGTTGGATTGCTGTTTGCTCTCCTTCCAGTCCTTGGTGGCACTTCTGGCATCCTTCAAGGAGTGATATCCATGACTAAATCGTGAGAATTGGATCTGCTGATTTTCAACTGGTTTTATATGAATGCAAGCATATATGCACGATTAATACCACAGATTCGCAACCTTTATGCGATAATGACAAGAATCTGTTTTGTTTGCTGGAGTGTGTGCGTGTTTTAACAGGTGTTTTACTAATGTTATTATTGACTTTTTTTAAACTTGCACTTACTATATGTTATCCCCTATTCGAAAAACATTTGGTGATATGTAAATTGACATCTTGAATGATCTCTGGCATAAGTTCTTTTCATTTGTTAAATTTTCTCGCTATGCTGATTTCTGATATTATAATTCTTTACAATTATGCTTTTGATCTTTTCCAGGTTGGTGATTCTAATTGCATTTTTGGCGATTTTGTCGATATTATCACGTACATGTGTACCGTGGTTCCTTAAGCTTATGATCAGTTTGTCATCACAAGTAAGCATCTAGTTCCCTTTCAAAAATAATATTCTGTTGTTAGATACTGTTTGACTGGAACTTATGCTATGCAGACTAATGAACTTTATCAACTGGCATCCGTGGCTTTCTGCCTGCTTGTTGCTTGGGTTAGCTTCATTTCTCTTTTTTTATGTTTTATGATTGAATACTCATCTAGAAACACCTCCACAACTACCGGTACATGTCACTTTGTGCAAATGTATTAAGTTGAGCTTTACAAGTGATGGAATCAAGTCATCTGCAACATATCCACTCATATTTGTGCATCCACGCCGTTGATATGTGATATGATATGTCGGCCTTGTTTCAGTGTAGTGACAAGTTGGGCCTGAGCCTTGAACTGGGCTCCTTTGCTGCTGGAGTGATGATATCAACGACTGATCTAGCTCAACATACACTTGAACAAGTATGAATTTCCCTCTTAAAATAGTTTTAGGAAACACAGCAGCTGATGACATTCAATATCACTTCTTGCTTTTTGGGTTCTCTTTTTACATATCGAGAGACAATTCTGCAATTGGCATCTGTCCCTATGATTCTTTCCTTTTCCTTTTCTTACTAGTCTCTGACTCTTTTATTTTCTTTTGCTGCTATATTTCTTCATGTTTTCTTCCTGTGGGTCCTTTTTTTTTTTTGGGGGGGGTGTGGAATGTAGAATTTCGAGCAAAACGAAATGTCCATAGTGACGAATTTTTCTTTTGCAACGAATGTAGACTGCACTAAATGTGACTCAGAGAGTTGCTTCATGGACTACAATATTCAGAAAAAAATTACTGAATAGCTTGCTAAACCATGCATGCTTTTGATGGCATTGATACCGGTTGTAACCGTTGACTTCGATCAGTAACCATGTTCTTCCGTATTTCTGTTGCAACTGTGTTTGGGCATTGTTTTTCTTGTTATACTTTATCTGTTGTTATACTCTTACATTGGTCCTTTTTTCTTAGGTTGAACCTATCCGAAACTTCTTTGCTGCACTTTTTCTTGCCAGCATTGGGATGTTGATACATATTCATTTTCTCTGGAATCATGTTGATATTTTACTAGCAGCTGTTATATTGGTGATCATCATAAAAACAGTAGTGGTGGCTGCAGTTGTGAAAGGATTTGGATACAACAACAAGACCGCACTTCTTGTAAGACTTTACCAGATAGCGTTTCCTTCTCTCATTTGCTTCACCTTAGGTATTTGCCACATTCCTTACCCTGCCTTGACTAATCTTTCATCTGTAGGTGGGAATGTCTCTGGCACAGATTGGGGAATTTGCTTTTGTCCTTCTCAGTCGTGCTTCTAATCTTCAAATAATTGAGGTCTGTCTTTCAATTTATTATAGTTTGAAGTCTGTGTTTGTAGCACATTTAATATTATGCCTGACTTTAGGGGGTCTCATTGCCAGTGTACTGGTCCCTAAAGTAAAATATAGAAATATATATTATATTTTAAAAGAAATGGACAAATGATAGCTGGGAATATATGCAGTATAGAGGCATCATTTTTGCCTATATTTCGTCTATTGAATCAGTCATTGGCACATTCACACTGGGTACTGCCCCAAGGTTGGGGTTGAAAAGTTTCCTTTATTGGGGTGGGGGTGGGGTTTGGAAACCTTGGACTGCAAAAGTTCTGCTTAGCAAAGGAAGAAAGAAAGAAGACTATTTTGATCATTTGTAAATCAGAGAGTGTTAGCTCTCAAAAAAGATGATTGTGCACATATTTGTTTTGTGCGTATTTTAAGCCAAGCAATTAAAGATGTTTACTTTTGTTCGTAGGGTAAACTGTACCTCTTGCTACTTGGTACCACAGCTCTCAGTTTGGTATGTATCGACTTTACTGTCTGTCTTTCAATATACCCTGCGTAAACGCATATTATTTTTTTGGTGTCGATGAGCAATTGCTAGTTCGGACTTCAAGAAGCTTGAATCCTGTAAATCATTTGTAGTGTCAAGATAATGAGGATGTTGCAAAAAATATGGAAAAGAACTGTCATTGATGGCGAATCTTCTTGAATCTTGTATGACTCCCATGTCACAGTTATCATACCAGAACTAGAAGAGATGGTGCATATTTAGTAGTGACCCATTTCGATCAAAATTCCTTAGTGTCTAAAAATTGCGAAGCACGTTGCTCAATCCTATCTTGCAACCACTAGGCGCATGTTTATACCATTTCAATGGGGCCTTTTCAGGTGACCACGCCATTGCTGTTCAAGCTGATTCCTGCTGTTGTACATCTTGGAGTGCTATTGGGCTGGTTCACCCCCGACAGTCCCAGCGAGGTAAATCCCAAGCACCTGATTATTCTCTCTTTTTCCTTATATATTTATATTGACCGGTGTGAACCGTGCAATTTAAAAGAACTTTCGGCAAATTTTTGCTGGAGCAAGCGCTTTGAGGTTATATTGAATATGGTTTCTGCTCCCAGATTGGATATAAAGGAGATAGCCTTCGTGCAGAAAGTGCTAAGCGTATTACCTTCATGGTCCAAGGCTCTCATGATTCATGATATTAAATAAATCACAAACCCACAGAAATGCAAATTTCCCGCCTTTTTCCTGATGGGCTTCTTATACTCTGGGGGGGACAGGTGCCTAAGACCGCAAAGGAGGTTGACTGAGCATGCAGTTTCTTCCTTTTGTGATGAAGCTCTTCTTGTGTTTGCCTACTTCCGGTACATATTTTCTGATCAGAAATCAGAGCGAACAGCACGCCAACCGTAACCCGAGTGAAAAAAAAAATGGGGAGTGTATATGATTCACACGTGAAAATATACTGCTAATTTTGGATCTAGGTCGTCATTTTCAGTCTCTTTGGTGGCCTCTAGTGTAACATATTGTCCATGGAAATGTAGGTAGAAAATTCATTTTTTCCTTTCTTTCATTTTAGCAAGTTGATTGATTCATTTTTTTTCCCTCTTCAAAATTTTGAACTTCTCGGCGTGTTACTTCAGATATGAACTAACAAAGGTCTGATGTAGCGTTCTAACTAGTGTATCATATTCACGCTTTCCTTCATTATCGTTTGTGCTTCCTCTAGTTTTCCTATATATATTTCTTTTGCCTTTCATTAAATCGGGAGAAGAACACTATAAGTATCAAAATTTATGTACGGTGCTCACTTTAGTGCTAAAAGTTTTCGCCGGCTTATTTAAGTGTCAAATCGGAGGAAAAACGATTACTTAAGTGCCAATGGCGAGAAATTCCGCCAAATTAATATATGGCTTTTATAATTAAAATTTTAATGTTAGTTGGATTTATTTTTAAAAAAGTAAGTCTATGTGACATTTTCATGTGTACATTTAGATTTTTTTAATATGTTTTTTGATTTTTTTTCTTTCGTTTCTTTTTTCTTTTCTTTCTTCTTCTTCTACCTCCAGTCATCGGTCATGGCTAGCCGCCTGGCATCGCCCGGATGAGGCCACCGTTGCCTACCATAGGTGAAGCCCGGTCGACCCTTGCCTAGACGAGGGTAGACAAGCTTCGGCGAGGGTCGATCTTGCCTTGCCTAGGCGAGGTCGAGCCTCGATGAGGCCACGGCGGCCTTGTCGGATCTGGCGAGGGGAGCCCTTGCCGGGGCTCGCCCTCGCCCGATTTAGCGAGGCTAACCGTCGTCGTGGCCACAATGACGGTCGGCCTCGTTGGATTTGGCAAGGGTCGGCCTCGTCTCATCTGGGTGATCGCGAGCCCCAACGAATCCACCTATCGCCCAGGCCACGACGGCCTCATCGAGTGTCACTCGAGGGAAGGCGACACCCAGCAAGGCCGTCGTGGCCTGGGCGATGGGCGACCTTGTCAGATTTGATGAGGGGAGCCCTTGCCGGGGCTCACCCTCGCCTAGACTAGATGAGGTCAACCCTTGCTAGCTTAGGTGAGAACGGCCTTACACAGGCGAGGTTGGTCGGGCCTTGTCCGTGGCGTGCGACGATGGCCTCGTCCGGGTGAGACCAAGCGGCTGGCCGCAGCTGGTGGCCAGCCTCCGGTCACCAGAGGTAGAAGAAGAAAGAGAAGAAAAAAAGAAAAGAAGGAAAAAAATAAAAAAAAAGTATTTGAAAAATCCAAGTGTATATGCTAAATTACGTCGTTTTGATGTGTATATGTTGATTAAATCCTCCGGTGAGCCACATTAGTTTCAGAAATTAATAAAAAAAAAATGTCACGTCGGATTTCTGACCAAACTAACTGAAGTTGACATTTAAGTAATCATTTTTCAAAATTTTTGGCAATAAAGTAAGCGCATATACACAAGTTTTGACACTTGTGCTGTTCTTCACCCTATTAAAGTTTGGCATTTTCCGCTGCCTTCTCTAGTTGCATTATATATTTTTTAGCCCCTCTAATATAGCAGACATTGCGTTTGAAGGGCTTTTTTCGAGGAAGAGGATGATTTCTGAGGATACAAGTGAGCCGAAGAGATATACAATTACATGTACTTGAACCTTCTTAGGAATCATTAGCACCTGAAGCAGTTCAAATCGTTGTGGGCCAGCCAGATGGTAGCGCCCATATAAGTTGTTGCAAAATCCATTTGTAATCAATGCTTTGGATAGGTAGCTTTCTCAGGTTGGTCAAAGGCCTTGGAAAGCAAACGAGAGTGGTTCGGGGTCGTATTCTTTCTAAAGTGACTATTAAATGCATCATGTGATCGACGATTTGCTTTGTCTGGGCACACGGCAGTGCAAGAGTATTGGGGACGGAGATTAGACTCCTAACGATTCAGATGACTAGGAATAAGTCTCGAAAAAGAAAGACCGCTAAGAAAGGCAAAATCATACTGAATTGTGGGAGGATAAGATCAAGGTGAATGAGTAGATCTTCTTCCATAGTTGCGGAAGGAGAAAATGATACAAATGATCTTCAACATTTTGATTTAACATGCAAGGCGGTTCCTAAATTTTACCCTAATATTCAATATGGTTTATGAACTTTTAAAATGTAATATAATCTTTGAACTTTTGATACATGTTTAATTGAGATCTTAGATTATATGAAGATGTCTAATGTTGTTTCAAATTTTGAATCAATGGAAGGACATTATTGAACATTTTCATATATTTCAAGGATTAAATTGAATATGTATCAAAAGTTCAGGGATCACGTTGAACAAATTAAAAGTTCAGGAACTATATTGCAGTTATGGTAAAATTTAGGATTACATTGAACAAATTAAAAATTCAGAGATCATATTGTATATTAGATCAAAATATAAAAATTATTTGTGTCATTATTTTTTTTTTGAAGGGAACAGAGTCGGATCCTTCACGATATTCTTTTTGAAACATCCAAATTAATGCACAATCGTCATTTCTGAGATTCTTGCTTCGCTTGTTGAAAGGTCTTCCCCCTTTCATTGGAAAAGTGATTCTCAATGCTGCAAAATCTCACTCATGCATGTGTGGGGATATCCTCACCCAAGAAAGATTTTTGGCACCAAGGAAAAGACTACTCGAAGCTCTTGATCGGTATCTAATTGGTGGCGATACAAGGCCAAGTCAATGTCGCATTAAATTCTCTGCCAGAGAGATATTTGGTTCTCAATTTCGAATCTACTACGAAACGTTGGCCCACTTGATTTGACTTTGAAAAATGCCTTTAGCAAAATGCTAAAAGAATTCTTTAAAATGCAAGCAATATTTAATAAATATATTTTAAAATCATATTTAAAAGTAATTTTGGCCTAAGTATTATTTTGTAAAAATTATATTTTATAAGGAGCTTTTGTTGATATTTTAAAGAAAGAAAAGCTTGAGGTGGAGCTCGGCTATCGGCCATCGTTGCCGGCCAAATCTAATCGCCCGGCCAACGCCGACGACTAGCCTCGCTCAACCTTAAGCGAGGCTGCCTGAGGTCGCTCGACCCCAAGCATTGCTTGGGTCGCGCACTTAGGCAACGCCTCCAGGGTTGCTCGACCTCAACGACCACTGCTTGGGGTCGCACGACCTCAGGTGGCGGTCATCGGCCGCCAGACCTGCTACTTGGAGAAGATGAACAATGCTATGACCAGTGTGATGAATAGTAAATTTGCATTCCGAAAATGCAACTTGCCAAAATATCTTCGGACCTACCTTGAGTTAAAAGCCTTTAAAGTCCTTTGGCAATACAATTACATTTCCTCAAAGTGCTCCAAAAAAATTACCAAACACATTCGCATTTGGCCAACGAACTTTATAGCCCAAATGCTCATTTCAAATGCTGAACTAAACGGGCGTTACGCAGCACTTGCATTTTACATTTGGCTAATTAGATTCAAATAACACCACCATCAAGATTAACATTTTCATCGTGTTACGCTCCAATTTATTATCCAAGTCAAGGCCCGTTTTTTCCGGATATCTACTCTATTAAACCCCCCCTCTCTTCGCAAAGTCCAATGTGCCAATGCCGCCTTGATTTCAATCCATGTCGTGATCGTGCGAAAGATAAATTTGTCCATGTTGCCTTATGTCTCCCCCGTTAGTGATTGATAAGGGATCTTAAAACTCCCGAGCCCCTCACAAAAAACGTGTTGATATTTAGTCTCGCCGACATGCTTTTACGATCCGGGAAAAAAATTTATCAAAAAAAGAAGAAAAAAAAAAAAAAAAAAATAGAGGCCCCCCCACTTCTTATCTGGCCTTGCAAATGTTCCCCCACAAAGATACAAAACGAGATGGATTTACTCCACTATTGAACATGGAATGCCGGCAAGGACTCGATAAAGCGGTTTCCTTCTGACGCGAGTTTGTGGACAAGCTGCAATTCCTCATCTTTCTAGCGACAGCCGACGTTTCGAGATGTGTCAATTTTCTAGTCACACAAAATTCTCGCTGCTTTGTATACCAAAAATGAAATTCTCTTCTCATAACTATCCATCGGATTGGCAGCCCCTTTTACATAAATTAACGGATTTGCTCCGGTTGGATTCTCGAACGTTTTATTTTAGGGTTAATATCACAAAAAATCTTAAATTGATACATTTGTAACAGATTTACCCCAAACTATTTTTTTTTTTTGATAAAAAAACCCTAAATTGATAGATATTTGTTTGACAGATGATTCTGCGAACTATTTTTTGACTATAAAAACCTAAACTGGTAGATACATGATGACATGATTTCCCCAAACTATTTTTTTTATCATCAAAAACCTCAAAATGGTACATTTGTGACAATTTTATTCCGAACTAATATTTTAATATTATTTTTTATTTTTTCAAATTTTTTAGTTTTTCTTATCTTATCTTTTTCCTTTCCTTTTCTTTTTTTTTTCTTTATTTTTAACCTCTGGTCGGCGAGGTCAATCCTGCTGGCCGACGGCGAGGTTGACCTTGCCGGCAACTGGGGAGGTTGGCCTTGCCCACCCCTGGTAAGGTTTGACCTTGCCGGTTACCGGCCAGGGGTTGTCCTCGCCATTGCTAGCGAGGCTTGGCCCCGCCGCAATTGGCGAGGTCAGCCTCGCCCAGAAGCGGTGGTCGAACCTTGCCAGCGACAGCGAGGACGACCACTCGCCAAGGGTGGGGCAAGGCCGACCTTGCCAGTTGCCGGCGAGGTCGGCCTCGCCGGCTCCCGCCTCCAGCTGGTCGCCGGATCGGCGATCGGCCAGAGATTGAAGATGAAGGAAGAAAAAAAACAAAGAAAGGAAAAAGAAAAGAAAAACTAAAAAAATTCAAAAAAAAAAAAAAATAATATTAAAATATTAGTTCGGAGTAAAATTATCACAGGTGTACTAGTTTGAGGTTTTTAATGGTCAAAAATAGTTCAGGGTAAATCTGTCATAGATGTACCAGTTTTGGATTTTTTATGGTAAAAAAAATAATTGGGGTAAATCTATCATAAGTGTATCAGTTTAGGGTTTTTCGTGGTATTAACCCATTATTTTATGCAATCAAGTACTTTAATTTGTTGGGTTTGTGCAAATCGATTTGTGATATTTCTCCTTTGCATAGTGTACTCAGCCACAATTCAGTTATCGGCTCCAAAATCTCCACGTACTCCAACAAATCGATTGTCGTGTACACGCACGACTCATCAGTTTACATCATATCGAAGAGCAACATCGCGACAAGAAAGACGGCAAATAATCTTAATCAATCTGAGCAGGTTAATGGCTGGTCATCAGGAACAGAAGAAGCTTTCTCGACGAAGGGTTGTTCGTGGATTCATTCATCGTTCTGGCTCCAGCAAAAGGACAACCGATGTCTATTTGCGAGGAGTAAAGATCGAAGTAGTCCGAGCTTTTTTATATCTCGAGGACAACCGAATTTTCTTTTTGTCCCTTTTGTTGTCGTCCTGCATGTATTATAGTACGTATTATGTGAAATTTATTGTGGTCGTGTCGAACGTACGTATGTGCCCTTTCTTGAAAAAGTGCACTGGTCCTTTCATTAATGCTTCTGTTTTTGGATTGACAGCAAGCGAAATGGCAACGGCAAAGGATCTAATAATTGCTCTCCCCGAAAAAGGATCTTCTTGGGGGACTCGTGTGAGTCAGAGATGAGAGAGCATGGACTGCTGTTCCTCTTCTCAGAGCCACTTTAATTTTGAAAAACCCAAATTTTAACTCGTGACCGGACAATCGCCTTACATGCACACGATTCAAGTGAAATCTTATTTGAACATACTGATTCGGATAAAGCTCCATTTATATGTAAAAATAATTTTTTATATCGCTTGAAATAATTGATCAATAAAAAAATTTTCATTATCGATAACAAATTATGTTTAAAATTTTTATAGGTAATGGATAAATTTTCTTTGTATTTATTTGTTGGACGATATAATCGATCATTTTTAAAATCATATTTTCCAACTAATTCATTTTTCGTGATACAAATAGAGCTTAAATATTATGGAGTATTCAAATGGGTACGTGTTATTAACCCATATTAACCCATGCAAACAAGATTTTACCTAGGTTATAAGCGTATTTTCTTGTCGCCAACTAGCACCAATAGCAAACTTGATAACTAACCATTAATGATTTTGACAACGAATGTGGTTCTGTTCATGAGGAATATCTCATTCTTATCATCGTTGCTAATGCCATTAGTTCCTAAAACTTTTATGCAGAAACTGACCGAAGAAGCTCTGGTTAAGGTGTGAACTTCAAAAACTCATGTCTTGGACAGTCGTAGACGCTAGAGTTGATCAAAATCCACTTTCACAGACAATGTGCTGATCACCCTTTAGATCTCTGCTTATCCACTAATAACATCCTCTATCAGTATGAAAAGGGAAAAAGAAAACAGAAGTATCAGTAACATGAGAAGCATTTGCACTTTTGATCTTCTTGATCCATTGAGACTTGAGAGAGAGAGAGAGAGAGAGAGAGAGAGAGAGAGAGAGAGAGAGAGAGATAAGAGAAACCACATGCATACATGTTGCTTGATCAGGTCACACCAATGGTTCCAATGAAAAGAGAGGAAGGTGAGGTTTCATTCTGGTCTAATGGCATTGGAACAGCCAGTGTGAGCTCTAGGTCAGGCGCTGTCTGAGACTTCGGTGGTTTCATTACTGGGTTTAACGGTGGTGATGGTTTCAGCTCCAAGGGATTGGCCAAATCATAAAACGAAACAGGTCTTGAAATTGAATCATGTGGCTCATGATCATCACTCTCTTCATCGCCAGGCCTGAAGGAGCTCATTGCAAGAAGAGGCATCACTTCATATCGAAGCGAGCCCTTCGTTCTGATCAAGCGTGGTCGTTCGTTTTGCTCGTTAGAAATAGAACCGCTTCCGATCTGCCACATCACAAGCGAACAAGTTATTCGTCATTCTTCAAATCTTGAGACTTTTGAAAAGGGACCGAGTTTTCTTTTTGCGAGTTCCGTGCCCAATTAACGTACGGATATATGCCGTGGTTATCGAAAACTGACCATGTCGAAGAGGCTGGACCGTCGCTTCTTCTTATTAAGACTAGCCTGTCGGAGGAAGTACTTCTGGGCGTGGCTCGCGACTTGGGTCGGGGTTCTCGTGGTCACATAGTTCCTAGAGATGCCTCTCCAATCGCCTTTCCCCATCTTCTCTAGCCCAATTAAGAATGTCCGATGCTCTTCTTCCGTCCACGGGACTCCTAATAGTTTAATAATCCGATAACACATAAATACTCATACTCTCATCATAAAAAGAACTTATGATACAATAGGAAGAACAAGAAAATTAATGAAGCATACACAAGTTGAGATACTAATAATGAGATTGATTTACTATTTGTGGTCAACATATACATTCTTAAAATAACTGAGGTTCCAAACTCTCACCTGTTCTTTTCTCTAGGGATCTAGCGGCGAGGCCATCAGAGAGATAACTGGGGGAGGTCTTATCGCAGCGTTCGTCGGCGAGAACCCTCGGCGAGGAGAGAGACGAAGATGGAGACGACGATGAGGCCGAGGAAGAAGACTGGCAATCCATGCTGAGGCTCTTCCTTATGGCGAGCGAATAAGGATAGGCAGAACTACAAGATGCTGCTGATGATGAAAGGGAAGAATAAGGAGATGGGTCGAACTGAACACCAAAGAGCTTGAGTCCACAAGCACTTGCTGCCCCCATGAAAGTCGTGCAAGTCCTGGAGTTATGGCCTATGTTCCCACAACGCGAGCACTTCCTTCCCATCTTTTGTTCCAGACAAAGAGAAGACCAGAAATGTTAGAGAGAGAGAGAGAGAGAGAGAGAGAGAGAGAGATGAGTGATGGGGTTTGGTGGGTGGATGGTGGAGAGGTATATAAGATGAGGAGGGAGGGTGGGGTTTACAAGAAATGGTATGCACTCCAGGAGGGGATGATTGGATGGACATTGTTTATTTTTGGATGGATATTTTCCCCCAAGTCGTGTTAAAAAAAGATGGGAATAAGTAAACATCTCACTCATTTCTTTCTCATCTTATCATAATCTTTTTTTCTTTTTGGGGTATCTTTCTAATGATAGTATCATCCTCTTGCTCTTATTTTTGGGCGAAGTAGCAGTTTGAAAAAATGAGTCAGACCGAGCTGGATTAGTTGGGGACTAATCCGATTTCCAGTAGGATCTTTTCTCGGCCATTCGAACTTGATTTGAACTTGCACCGTCTCAGGATCCGGTTCGATCTTCCATATGATTCCGAAAAACAATATTGAGCATGTCTCAAAAGTATTTTTACATATCAAACACCAAAATGAGCTTGAAATAATTGATTTATTCCTTTCGTTGGAAAAGTGATTGATTTGTTCATCACCAACTGTGTTGATAACTATAGTTAAATAATTTTGGCTCAGTCTAGGCCACTGTGTTTCTGGGGATGGCTTCATGTCCTAAGATAAAATCTGAATATTAGGTATCCAAGCCTAATTCTATCGAATTATGAAATTTGTCTATTTATTGTAGTTAGATGATTGCTTGGCAAGAAGCCTCTAGAGCTGGCTCCAAAAGAATCGCCTTTCGACTGCTCTCCTAGAAATCCATTGTCAGTTCTAAGAAAGTGTTAAAATGATGGATATTTAATCTCCTTTAAACTCGATTAAATGTCGTAAATTCCCGATACTAGAGTTTAAGGTTGGAAAGACTCATTGATTGAGGACCCACTTTGCAGTACATATGCCACAGGCAAATCTGGTTTCCCAAGTAAGTTAGCTAGTTAGAACATCAGATTATCATAAATAAAACCCATTGAGAACATCAAGCGAATGCGCTCGAAAATTGTTGCATGGACATTGATTTTGTAGGTGAATCGGGAAAAAATATATTAGTGTCCCAAAGACAGTTCATTTTTCTTGTTTTTCCATTATGAAGATAGACAAATAGTAGGGAGAAAGTCAAAATGAATCGTCTTCCCAATCGTTTGGAATAAGTTGTTGGCCTTAGATGACTTGAAAAAAAGGGGAAATGAAAAAGACCCCCACAAAATGAATCATCCAAAGTCTAACGTTGATCAACCAACTCTCACCTTTTCCTAGGAAATTAGAATCATCGCACAAATAAATATGTTATCCATCTGTCACTGTATTGGATCAACCCAGTAGTACAAGCAAGAAAAGGAAGAATACTCGGAGAGACTTCCCCACACACATGTTTTTTCAACATCCAAGGTAGTTGTACCTGTACTTTTTACTGTTTTAGTTTTTGGAAGAAAGCCCCTAGTTAAATCATAAGTGGGCCCCAAGAGATTCAATAAATCTTGCCCAAAGAATCGTTCAAAATTCTCATACTCAAAATCGACCTAAGGATTACATAATAAGCAGCAATAGTCCCAAGTGTGTTCAAGATAACGAAAGAAAAACAATATTTAAAGGATATGATCATTCGATCCATATCCTTTTGTAAATTGATTGGACTTCGAGTTAGGGATGGTAGGTTCTGGAGTGGATAGGTTTTAAACCAAGAACTGATAAAACTTGTCAGGTTAGAGTTGGCTTCCAGGAGAATTGGCCCACCTTAGAGATCATTTCAAGAAAACGTGCCATGGGAATAATTTATGGTATATTGGTTAATGATTGGATGGATTTCCTAATGTTCCAAGTTCCAAACCCATTTCCAACATATCTATCTTCAAAAAGCTAAATAGCGATCCTCAGTTACTGAGAACTAAATCGATTAAGACCGATTTTCCAAATTTTTATGAAACTATTAGGACCATATGTGTATCCGTTTAGAACAGACCGGGTAAGACCAGTTCTATTCAGTTATCAGATTGAACCAGTTTGATCGTTGGCCTCTACTTCATATTAGACTTTTGGGGATTTGTACATTGATTTAGGACGGAATGGAACCAGTGTTTTATAATGTGCCTTGAATGACAAATTATTATTTCATGTCCTTCACCTTTTTTGTTCTCCTTTTTCTTCCTAATTCTATTTGAAATTTGCTTCCTCCTAAGTATGAGGTAAAACTGCTTCGTCTCGAGACTTCATGTGGATCTTGGATCCTTCGGATGCAAAACAATTAGAGGGTATTCCCTTCTCCTAGGAAAGACAAAGATATAAGGGTATTAGGGAGAGTAGGGTGTGCGGGTATAGCACGTTAAAATAAGAAACGTAATCTGGCAACCCACCTCATTAGAGAACAAGTGCTGGGGTTTTTTATGGATAATTGGTTCTTGTTATTCTCAGTTTGTCACTATGCTGAGTTTTTCATGGCAATTCATACGACACAATTCAAATTCTCAATGGATGGATTTTCTCATACATCTTGCCTCCTCCAAGCATTACACACCTCTCATCAACCATTCTCTCTTTTTCTATTCCTTTATCACTTGATGCATTCTACATCATTCAAAATCCATAGTTAGTGCTGCCTGAGCAGTGACGTTAGCAAAAGATACTCTTTCATGTCAATCCAAATTGGAAACCTTATGGTACAAAAATAATATTAACTAATGTGTTGTGCATAAATGAGGATTCTTTTCCCCATAGATAGCAAGCAAAGAGGATAAAAACAAAGTGGCCCTTTAAACATATGTAGATGGAGACAGAGACATAATTTGGTGGAGCACACATTTTATTTTTAAGCCGACTACCAATTTTTCTTTTGCCATGGTAATTAATTTTTGAAAAAAGTCACCAAAAACCCTAAATAATGCCCACTGTTATCACCCTGATCTTTTTTTGTGACATCAAAAACCCTAAATTATGACCATGGTGACACATTTACCCTCATCTTTTTTCTGTAACATAAAAAATGCCAAACTTGTACTAATGTAACACATTTACTCTCCGTCAAGATTTCATTAGATGATTTTTTTCAGTAAAAACAATGTCGTTTTCATTTCACTAAAACCACATAGGCGCCATGTTAATATTATTTGCTTTATGGCGTACATATAATCATATTTTTAATGATTTTCATTGATAGAATTTTAAAGAAGGATAAATGTGTTATACAAGTGCAAGTTTAGGATTTTTAGTGTCATAGAAAAAAGTTAAGGGGAAATGTGTAACAGTGATCATAAAGGAATATATATATAGAAATCCCTTCACAAGTTGGCCGTTTATACATTCCTTTTCAAGAGTAAGTACCTCAGGATCTACCATTTGTGAGTAGGGAGGTGAATGATGAGGAGAACTTGGATTTTCTTGTTCAGGTTGGTCTTGTTGGTAAACAGGCCTGGAAATACTAGATCTATTGTCAGGACCACTGATCCTAGCAACTACGGGATTGTTAACTTGGTTGATAACTGTTTTGAACTACAAATGATTTGAGACTTGCTTTTCACATTGAAATATTTGGCACTGTTTGTCCATGGAACCTTCTATCCACCTACAGTTTGGAAAACACAACCGTCACAATAAAATAAAATAAAATTTAAAGAAAGCGGACTTTTCTCAAGGGTTATTTCTCACCAAGAAATAAATAATTTATATGAGTAAATCATAGGCAAAGATATTAGTAGAAGACATTACTATTCTCAATTCATTTTTTTTTTGCTATTTTACATTATTTTCTTTTTAAAAAGAAAACATTTTTATGGAAGCACCCTATCAGAAGTCAGAACTGTGCAAGCATAGTTTAGCATTGACCAATCACATTGCAATAGGGTCCAGCCTCCAATCAACAATGATAAATGTTCATTAGGCAGTTGACTCTCTCTTTCTCTGCATTACCTGCTTGAATCCCCAACTAAAAAAAGTCCATGCTGAAACAAGAAATTAAGAATCGAGTGAGGTAGCAATTTCAACTACTGATATCTAATCAATGCTTACTATACAGCAGCAGAAATGCGCATACACGAGACGACATCGTGGATACACATCGTCGTGTGTATGCTAGAAATTGATATCTGACGATTAAGCAAAATCGCTTTAAATCAAAAATCAAAATATCGAGTCGTTAGATAAGGACAAGAAATTATTACTATATGAACTCATTACGAACATATAGTATGGTGCATTTGTGGCCTTTTCAGGCAATGCTTCCTCTACTTAATTGCAGACACAAGGTCGCCATCTTACTGAATATAACGTTGGACAGGTACAATAATTGTCGCTCAAGACTATATGCTGCCCGTTGCATCACGACTTTCTTCCGCAACAGCAGATAAAGGAACAAAGGGGAGAATAGAGGACAAGCGAGAAGAAACAGATAGGAGATATAAAGAACGAGAAAAGTGGGGTTGTAAAGATTGTTCGAGGACTTCTAAAAAATCCAATCTTTTTAAGCTTCCGTCGAGTCGAATCATAACGACAGCGACTCTTTGCAATCAGGCCGGCGCGACCTTGTTGACAAGCTTCAGTGGGCAACAACGTAAGAACCAAGCATGTTAATGACAAAAGACCGCTCGATATTTGGTTCGAAGCATTCGGCATTTTTGTTTCGGCTAGGGAAGGAAAACCAAATGTGAGAGGGAAGAGAAAAACAAGCCTTGTCAAGGCATGCCATATTTGACGTCGACACATAATAGACAATAACTAGGATAATAGCAAAACATCTGGAAGCTGCAGTAAAATATATATCAGAATTAACTGGTATCGTATCATTACAATAGATATCGTTATCTTAGCATGTCGAGTACAGGACAGTTTCTAGCATCATTACTGGAAATCACAGCTCACGCCTTAAATTTAAAAAAGAACAGAGAGTATAGAGGAGAGCGTAAAATGTAAAATTATAGGTGACAATTTTTAAGAGACGAGTGCGAAAATGAAGTTGTCATACGAATTCAGGTGCATTTGCCCATGATAATTCCAGCTAATTCCTCTTTGGCAGGAACTTCATCTCCTCCTTCGCAGACTGAATGCATGTAAGAGTTGAGTAGATGAGAGAAAGAATGTAACACTCAATGTTGAAGATATAAGAATGATGTAAATACAAGCAAGAAATCATCATTCTACAATATGAAAGCAGAGACCCATTATTTATGGACATCCACATTTTAAAGAAATACAATGATTAGCTGATGGGCTGATAGCTTTCTCAAGGATACACTATTTAGGTGACAGACCCTAGTTGATTATAGCGCAGACAACAAAAGATAAAAAAAGAGACTAAGGGGTTTGACTTTTACGTTTGAAGTGGGGATGAAGTTCCTAGCAATACCACCTAAGATTGTACTAGCAATACCCCTTAAGATCGCAGTTACCGCAAACACATAGACACGAATAACCAGATTATGTACTGAAGTGAGAAGGCTAGAAGTTCTCTATTTATATCAGAATCGTCCTGCAAGAGTAACGATAGAGAGGGGGATGTCAACAGTTCATTTGACTCAAACCATAGCAAGAAAAATGATTCAAGCGATTTCTTGCGTAACCAATCAAACCACATGAGTAGTAGCTATTATCGTCATCAAATTTCATTGAAAATCTAGACATTTCCTGCTCTTTTCATCTACTTAAAGGCCAAACATGATTAAGAGGGTTTATTCTTAAAGACAGACCAATACCCAAAATGTGACAACAACAACCGAAAAAGAAGAGGTTTTGTTCTCCAATAAGGTGACAATTCCATAACATTCATAAACATAAGGTGTTACTCCATGAAGTAGTGAAAGAAAGAGCAGCTTCTGGCTGTGCATTCAGAATGAACAGTAGAACCAATGATCAAGAACCACACATATTAATCAAACTGAATCCACAGTGTTTCTTTTCAACTGTGGTAAATTGATACCACAGATGAACAACACCGGAATTTAGTTATAATTGCAATCCAACATCATGATATTGAAAAGGAAAAAGAAGAACTCTTCGAATATGAATCACCTACAAAGTTAAAGAAACTTACTCTCGAGTCCTATTACATGATTCACCCAATGCTGCGGCTTCAGTTCAAGCCAAGATCGAGGGTTCTTTTGCCCCTCATGGCAACTGGTACACAACAATGCTTCATGAATAATCTCTATGAAGCTGCACAAATTGGTTTCAAACAAGTTTAATGAGCTATATGCAAGAGTCAAGCAACTGCGTACAATACAATTGCCACAGTCCACAAGATAAGCTGCGTGTAGGAAACAAGTATTTGATAAAAATAAGGCAAATAATCGGGTAACATCTATTATTTGGTTGCATTGAATCTCCACTGATGATTCCACAATTTCAGAAGCTAGACAAAGATACAAATAACAAAACAGTAGCATGACTCTACAACTAAATCAGCAAAAAGAAATTAACAAGGAACATCAAAATGTACAGTGACTTATGTCTAGATTGAAGACATTTACCCAAAAATTACTGTAGCAAAGCTAATCAGCCATTCCAGTGCCTGAACTTGCATATTCCCCGGCGATTTTCAGCAAAACAATCACGAATGGACTGCACCATAGACCGTACAGAAGAAATTTGTGCCAATACTTCATGTTGTTCCTGCAGAGTAGATTTAACCCCACTATGAGCATTTCAAGTTCACTTTAATATAAGCCAATATACTTCACGGTGATGAGTACCACTTCAGCAAGACGTTCCTCGAAACCCCCAGAACTGGCATCTGATGGCATGAATATCCTCTGGTAAGCTGTCCTTAGGCTCCTCATCTAGATCAATCAATCATGAATCAGAAATCCACATTGAAGTGTTTACGGACAATGGACGTTGCATTGCAGTAGAAAGACCACATAGACAGATCAGTATGTCATTCAGGCAACAAGTATGACACTGTATTCCCTTCGATCAGGTATCTAAACTTTTACCAATTGTTGTGCTCCAAAAGATGCACTTGAGCTAATTATAGATCTCACTCTCCACTTAAAACGAGTTTGCATGTTTGCGTAACACCAGCCTCTTTATTCGTGACTTTTTCTAAGTTCATTTTACATGGTCTCTTTCCACATAATTCCTTTTCATAAAGTAACATCACATGCCACTGCTTCTTTCTTACATGATCTCTTTTGACACAAAAATTTCTAGGTACAAACAGAATAAGTCAGAATAGTAAATGAACGATATCATCACTGGACCATAAATCAATCTTTCACCCATTAAATCTAGGACCTTTAGAAGATAAAAATAAAACCGAGTTTCATGCCAACCTCTTTGGTCGTGAATCCATGTCGCCGAAGACCCTCGAGATTTAAACCTCGAAGTTCAGCTCTTTCTCCAGTCACCATCATGTATTTGGGTACATCTTGTGAAATCTATTGACAAACAGAAGCAAATTTGGATGATAAGGTTTATACAGCATAATATACAAATGTATTCACTTAAGCAACGTATCAAACATATGAACCAGTTCATATTTCTATTCTCTTGTTTTGAGGGCAATGCCATATAAAGCATTTTATGACTAAAAAAAAGCAAAACAAACTGCTCGAGAACTTGATGATTTCGGGAAAATGACATACCGCAGAACCACCACCAATGAAAGCAAACGAGCCAACATGGCAGAACTGATGAATTACTATGGCGCCTGCAGTATGAACATGATCCTACATTTGCAACGCTTCAATAACTTCAGGATGGATGTTGCAGTCAAGAGATAATATAGATCATGATGACAAGTTACTCATATTTTGTGAGAAGAAAAGCTTGTAACTTACTTCTACAACTACATGGCCTGCCAGAAGAGTGTTATTTGCAAAGATGTTATTGTTCCCAATTTTACAGTCATGTGCAATGTGACAAGACCCCATGATGAGATTGTTATTGCCAATTACCTGGTCAAAATGCAAGTAAGGGTTAAAATACAGGGTAAGCATCTAAGGCTCCATATTTTGCAATGCAATGTTATTAGCAAGAGTACTACAGTTCTATCACTTGATTTTGAAGATCGGTGGATGGAGGCATATTCTCTGATCTCATTGTTGTCCCCGATGTGAAGGAAACATTCATCCCCTGTCTAAAGCCACACACAAAGAAGGATAATTTCGAGCAATTAGACAAAAGATTTTATGAAATCCAGCATTGATGTGCACATTTGGACCGTGGTAGCGGAAACATTGGTTTCCACTACTAACAACTAACAAGATGTCGATGAAGCCAAGAAAGAAAAAAGAAAAAGCTTCTTTAAGTCTTACAAGTCAAGCTAGTGTTTCAAGCTTGGATGCCAACAAGTCAATCTTAAGACAGTCACTTCAATCGGATGCCAAATGTGAAACCAAGGCATGCAAAACAATAAGCATTGTTCATACTGACAGAAAACAATAACATGGAATTAGCATGTCCAGATCAAATGTTTATTCCTGTGCAATTTTCAGTTGGGTGCTCTGTTCCATTTACTCTTGTGGAGAGAAACTATACCAAACCAGGTTCATCCATAAACTAGATCTCTATTCTATTTACTGCCGCAGGACAAAGATCAAAGGAAATGAAAACCTGGAAATGGCTTGCTTGCTTAAAATTTGAACCTAGAAGTGGCTCTTTGATGCCAAAGAAACTGGGACAATAGTCAACAGCCTAAAATTATACATGTACAGCAAAAATAACGGGATTGGATACGATTACGGAAGACTATTAGCAGAACTACCAGGTCACAACATTGATCTGCTACTTAATAGATGCCGTGTGACACACGAGTCTTATGATTATGACCTGATATGGCCAATACACTATCTATCACATGAATAACTGCAATTACCTTGTACTTCAAATCTTGGCATTTCACACCAACCACAGCATGATAACCAATTGTGTTATTGCACCCAATCACTGTTTGTCCCGGAAGATCATCGCCAACCACAGCACCACTGCCTGACACAATTCAGTATTTTTATGTAACTAGGAGAGGGCCTTACACATAACTCACACATGAGCTACCAACCTATGTAAAGTTAGAACTCACGTCAGGAGCACACAATGCTCGCCCAAGACGGTGTTGCCGGAAACATGGCTTCCTGGGTATAACCGACAATGATTGCCGAGCTTAGCTGAAGCCCCCACGGTGCAAAAAGGACCGATCGAAGCACCCTGAAATATCATGACATGGATACGATCAAAAGGAGAACTACACTCTCCAGGAACAGGAGTTATATAAAGACAAGACTTGCTCAAACAAATTAGCCACACAAAGTGACACGTGCCCGACAAATCGTTCCACACAATCTCAACCCAGAAGCCAACTTCTACACAAGAAATATCCTCTTCCACTTTTTTTTCCCTCCCCAAGCTAATACCCATCAGGATGATCACACGACACGAGCCAAAAGGGCACGTTCTTGAGAAGCATTAAGTACCTGACCAATAACGGCGTTTGGGTGGACGACCGCAGCTGGGTGAATGGAATATGGATCTGTCTCAAGTGTAGGTTCTGCCATTTTGTGCTCTGAAACCGAAACACCTGCATAACATAAACGAAGCATCCACAAATATGAGAAGCTATTCGAATAAAAGAGCACGCACGTACAAAGCAGAAGCGAGGAACGAGATAGATACTCGAGAGAGTTCTGGAGAAGCGATGGAGGGACGAAACAGTCTTGCGCACCGTGAGGAGCGGACTCATGGCTCTGGAGCTCAGTGTCTGCGACAGAGAGAGATTCTTGCGTTGAAATTTCAAACTCCGTTTCGGACTAATGCTCGGACATACGAGGCTCGAGTGGGTTGCGCTTGTTACGGGGTGAAAGTAGACCTATGGACCTAATGGCCCGTCGTAGCGGAAGCGCAAATGGGCTCGGGCAACTTCCCTGAACCCCATCGCTCCTCCGTGGACGGGGCACAGTCGCAGCTGGTGACGGTGGCCGGATCGGTAACAGAGGCATTCTACGAGTGGTTCTTGGACCGACAAAAGAAGAAAAAATCTCATCTTTTTGTCTTTCGAGGTGACCCAGTGGATGATGCTACAACCCCTCGATTTGCCAAGATTAGGCCTGATCATCGTGCCCTCATCTCACGCTGTCGGACACCGTGTACTTTGTCGACTTTTGTCGTGTATCGATTCTGGGCACAAGTTATTGAAAGGATTTATCTTGCTGCTGAGTTCAAAATATTGTCTTCAAGTAAGAAGTGGAACCTCGTAGGTCGTCGTTTTTCCCATTACAATTTACAATTCTCTCTCTTTTAAGCTCGGTTTCTTTTTTTTCATCACATCAATTTAAGCTCTCAAGAATTCAGTCAATAGCTACCTCAATCCACTGAAACATCGTGAATATGTCATTACAGTGAAAAAATTAGCAAAGGAGAAGATATGAGCTACCCATTCTACACTAATGTACACAGCTTCAAGAAAATGACAAAAGGGTCCCGCTCAGCAAGAAGCTTCCTGAATTTGCTTGGCTGGCCACGGGGTACCCCACGCACAACTTAGCCATGTGAGCCCCTCCTTACAGTCGCTGCACATGCAACACGAGAAAAAGTTCCTGGCAGATCACATGAGTCTAGAAAAAAGAAGCTCTTGAGCTGATTCTGAAGTAACTCCGTCACCAACATAGTTCCTTCCAAACAACTACATTGCAAGTCATCGTACTCTGCTGCTGTCTGAAAAGATCTTCCTAGAGCGTGTCGAGAAGCAGGCATCAAGTTTTAGTGGCCTATTTCTTCAGATTACACGCCAGATAAAAGCTCCTACGGTAGTGCTAGAAATGCAATCACATTCCAATTTAGACAGTGAAGAAAGAACTCAAGCTGCAAGTACTTGGAGCGTCACGGCATAGGCATCTGCTCACTCATTCTGCTGCTTCGCGAACTAACGCTGAAAAGTAGTGCTTCTTACAAGAGTTTCCACCACACCATCTCTCGACAGTTTGCATTCCTGTTGACAATGTAGTCGAAGAAAAATTCCCTGTATTCCATCTGCCTCTTCGTTTGACATGCCCCAGATATGACATTCTACAAATGCTTTTGAAAATGAGGACTTTCATTCCATTTGTCAGATTGAATGCTTAGTACCTTGGTTCCAACATCCATATCTGAGCACTGTTATACTAGTGTTGCCATCAGTTACCATCCACGTGTGCATGCTCCATTGATATTTTTTATAGAGTGACTACTGTTGCTTCTCTGTTTAGTTCAAGGCAGTATCGCTCTCTAACATACGTAGTACCTAAAGCAAAGGCAAAGGGGGCAATGAGCAGGTAGTAGAAGAGCTGAAAACCATCATTGCCTAAAGTTCGTACAAGTGAATATTTTGAAAGCAGACAGAGGCGCTATATGCCTAAAAGTCCTAAGGAAACATGCACAGAAACTTGAAAAAAGTTCATTCGAGCGTGCATGTGTCAAGAAATATGTATCACGTAATCAGGCACATGTGCATGCTCTTTTACAGTTACAATGGACATTCCATTAGTGCTTTACCATCGCTGCCAAAGAGATTGGAGAAAATCAGTTCTAGCAATAAATTCACAAACACTTTTGGAAACAAGTTGAGATGTACACAACCTGAGACATGCGAGGCCTTAATTGAGGATCCCGCCGGATGCACAATGAAGCACACCGCAGCATTCGATGAACCTGCTGCTCTGAGTAGCAATTTTTCAAATTCGGGTCAATCAATTCACTGATTGAACGTCTTTCTAGTATTGGCCGTGCCTGCGCCAAAACTGAACAATGAGAAAAATTTTGCGCATATATTTGAAGACGACATCATTTCTTTGGAAGAACGTTTCTAAACCATACCCATTCAGTGAGGCATTGCTGACCCTTGGGACGTTTTATATCCATTGCCTTTCGTCCCGTAACAAGCTCTACGAGTACCACACCGAATGAATATACATCAGCTTTTTCAGTGATTTGACCACTTTGAGCATACTCTGGAGCCAAGTACCTGAATAATGGCAGCTCATCCATATTAGATTTTGATTATTGTGCGTGATGTGGAACGAAGCTTAAGAGAGAACACGAAAGTACCCGAATGTTCCTATCACTCTTGTTTCTACTCCCATGTCTCCATCCGGTTGCCATCTCGCAAGTCCAAAATCTCCAACCTAACATCCAGCAATGAGAATCACCTCTAAGATATCCGGCCAAAGCATTTGGAGATAATATTGAATGAATGTTGTTAAGAAGATGAAGCCACAAGTGCTAATTGACTGAATTTGGCAGAGACAAACAAATTAATAACCATATGAAGGACTGTCAACTATATACAGGTCAGCATATCATACCAATGGTTCAAAATCATGCGTGAGAAGAATATTGTTAGGCCGCATATCACGGTGTACAATGCAACCCACTCTACATTCTTCATGAAGGTATCTCAATCCTCGAGCTGCTCCAACTGCAATTTTTTGTCGTGCACACCATGATAGAGGGTCCCGATCATGTCCTGAAAAAAAAAAAGGTAAAAAAACTACTAAGGACGTGACTGTGGATCCAACATCAACTTCCACACTTCATATTTTACAAGCATGTTCTGTATTTGGTGAGTAGTCACCATTATCTCTGTTTTCTTCATCCTATTGGTTATGCTTGCAAATTTCAAATGACACATAAGTGACAGAAGAACATGTACCATAAAGATGTGAATCCAGAGAGCCGTTGCAAATATATTCATAAACCAGCAGTCTTCTTCCATCCTCAACACAGAACCCAATCAACGTCACGAGATTGCGATGCTGGGCACAGCTTAAAACCTCGACTTCTGCACAAAATTCTACATCACCCTGTGAACTTGCTGACTTGTGCTGTTTCACAGCAACGACTTGGCCATCGGGTAAAACCCCTCGATGGACAGAACCATATCCACCTTCAGCCAGAAAATTTGCTCGAGAAAATGCACCAGTAGCAAGTTCCAGCTCAGTGTAAGAGAACCACCTTGGGGGATTCCCAAAAACAGGTGCCTTATGTCGACACACTGAGCATAGCGGAGGAGGACTAGGAGGTGCATTTCTGGACAATGAAATTGCTTCCCTAACGCTTCTGCTTAAGTCCATGTCAAGCTTAAAATTGATTCCACCATCAGGGTCCCTCTCTAAATTAGAAATTTGATCCATCAAAGATTCATAGTTGCAAAAGAAAGCTTTATCGTTGGGCTTTGGTGATTCATCCTCCAAAGGCTTGACAGTATCTTCCATCCACGACATGGCAGGTGGACCAAGAATTTCACTGTCTACATCAGAGTCGGAATATTCAAAATTCGGTTTCACTTCAGTTTTACTTATGTACTCATTCTGTAGTTTTCTGTGAACTTCAGAGAGGAGAAATGGAGAGTTCCCTTGATCTGAACTTGATATAGATGAAGTTCCAATGTCAGTTGTGGTCACCGGTGACTCATGGTCTGGACTACTTGCAGGAGTTACAAGAGGCCCTCTGATCATACTTTCATGCTCAAGACTAGCACACACATGAGATACATCGATCTCGAGCAATGACGAAGGAGATATTTCTGGATCAAGCGCTGGTGATCCAATCAAATTCAGACGCAAGACCTTTGCTTTAGATCGGTCCATGACCACTAGATTGCACTGCAGTTCATCCATGCAGACCCGTTTCTCATGTTTCAGCCGCCTGTCATACAATTGCAATGGATCACTTTATCAGACAAGTCAATGGAAAATGGATTTTAGACGAGTGATAAGGAAAAAAAATAGTTTTGCTACATCAACAGCTATGCATCAGTTCCTTAATTGACCACATGATAGGATATGTAACCATTACTTATCCAATATAACCCAGTTTGAATGTACTCTTTTGGCTTCAGCAGCAACCACTCCACATGGCGTGCTGGAAACAATTTTCAGCCGAACCTTGACCTGTCAAGAAGAGGAACGAGATGGAATAAATGGAATCCGAAAGGTTGAATAGACAAATACAAAGAGTGGGAGATAAATGTACCAACCTTATCTGGGTCATAGACATCGTGGAGTCCATACATCATTTGAGAGCATGAATTTGCAATGTCGTCCTTCTCATCCAAACTGATCTCTGAGATAGACCGGTGTTGACCGGTGGTGCAGTCACTTGCAAACTTCGAAAACATCCACATCTTTTTGCCTGAAACAGAAGTTAACACCGGCTACATCAATTGCAAAGATTACCTCAATTCCAATCATCACGGTGCTACAGAACTAAAACGTCAAGCCAAAGAGTGAAAAAACAGAAAAAAGAAGATTAATCGAAGAGGAGTCCGCAACTGCAAAGTCAGTTTTTTTTATAAAGTTCGGGCTTTGCAAGATAATGATTTGATTCTGCTCTTCCCCAAGCTCACCTTTGGTCGAAGAGAAACTTAAAAGAGACCGCATCGTTGTGAAAAACCGAGAGATCTCTCCAGACAATCAAACTTAATATGATGCTTCATGGCAGGTAAAGATAATGTTTCTGACGAAGATCGGGTTCTTACACTAGTTGCCCAACTCAGCAGCGAAGAAAACAGGGGAATACACAGCAAGCATACATGGAAACAGGAATCATGTAAAATCCCATGAACCAAATCACAGGTCCACATCTATTCCGCCTACTTTGTGAGAAAAAAAAAATCCCCTCTTACTTCAACATAGGAGGAAACGAATTGAAACATATAAGAGAAAAACGAAGAAAAGGAATCTGAGTTTACTTGACGAGTGGGGAATAACCACAAGCAGCTTGATGCAATCCCCAGCTTGAGCAACATGAGTCAAAGCCCACACCAATGCAGCTCTTGGTATTTCCCTTGAGGCTTTCACAGCAACAACCACCACCTTCCCGTTCCCAACTCCATCTGAAGAGCCCTTCTCTTTCATACTCAACTCTCCAAAAGGATCTGAATTATTACTGCGCACAATAATTATTGTTGCGCATCAGCACTTATACCAAAAACCCATCTCAAGTCTTCTTTGGTCCAGCTTTTAAGCGACACCAGAAAGAGCGACTCATCACTGCAACAACACGGTGATGGACCCCAAGACGATGGCTTTTCTCAGCTAAACCCAAATGGAAAGCTGAAAGCGAGAAACAAAAGCCTGGGAGAGGACATGCACTTCAAGACACTTTCCTTTTCATCTACGTGAATCTTATCACCTGTTGCTCTCCTTTAGTTTCCCATCTCCCCTTTCACAGAGTACATGTGAAACAGCATGCTCTCCCTTTCTCTCTCTCTCTCTCTCTCTCTCTCTCTCACTCTCAAACCTGGTCCGACATTTTTCTCATGTGAGACCACCCTCTTACGGTTTCAGGTAAAGCAAAGCAAAGCAAAGCGAAAGGAGCAAAAGCTGAGAGCAAGAGCTTCGTTCCGAAGCTGATCATTTTGACACGGTCGTGCACGCTAGATCCTAAATAAAGTAGCGCCAAAATAGAAAGGCCCAAAGAAACAAACCAAGAAAAAGAGAACAACCCCCCTCCATTCCATTCACGAATAACGACACCCACCGATCCCCAAAAAGCAAATGCTGTAAAAATTAAAAGGAGAAAGGAGAAGGGAGAAGGGAGAAAAGGCAGATGAATGGATGGAGCCAGATGGGGAAACACCCATTTAAAATAATCCCATAAAAATGCGAACTTTAAAGCGTTCGCAAATGTCTAGAACTCGGTCTTCGCCGCTTGAGGGACGTGCCTGATAATCTTCGATTACGTTAAAGTGGGGTCAATCGAATTCTGCGTGCGAGAAACTGCTTGTCGTACTTCAATATCTTAATCCTACGTTTTCTCATCATCATTGTTGTAGACATTGAGCAGTGTTCATTGGCCTTCGCCTGCCTGCCCACCCATCTTCCATGTGTCTTTGTTCTTGTGCTCGATTGATGTCACCTCTTTTCTAAGGATAAAGTTAGTTTTTTTACTAACATCCCGGTCATATTGCTCGCACGATATGCATTCAAAAAGTTTCATACCTATTATATGACGGCCAATTCAATTAGACCTTTCAATTATGTCAATTGAGTCCTAAACTTTTTTGATAATTTATCAATTTAGTCATAAGCAATTTAATTAATTACCAATGTAACGTGACGGTCCAATTAGCTCTGGGCATCCTACATGACACGATAGGTGTTGAAGTGGATATTTTTTAATTTTTTCAAAATTTTTGTTTTTAATTTTTCCCTTCCTTTACTTTTTTTTTCTTTTTTTCTTCATAAGGCTGGCGTGGCTATCGGACATTAGCTGAGAGTCGGTGAACTCTACCGACTACTAGACAAGGATAGACAACCCTCGCCGGCCCCAAAGCGAGGACCACGAAGCCCTCGCTAGCTGTGGGCGAGGGTCATAGCCCTCACCAGATCTGACGAGGGCTTGTGTGCCCTCTCTACAACTGACGAGGGCGCCACGGCCCTCATCTAGGCCCTTGCCAGCCATAGCGAGGGTGGGTGTGGGCTACGACACCCTCGATGTGGCTCATGAGGGCTGGTGAGCCCTCACCAGAGGCTCGAGGGTCATTGGCCCTCGCCCTGGGGCCGAAAGTGAAGGAAAAAAAAAGAAAAAAAAATCAATAAAAATTCTGAAAATTTTTAAAAATACAAAAAAATGTCAATGTCATCAATGGATGTGCCACATATGGCAGCCACACTAACTATACCGCAACGTTAGAGATTTTCGGGCCAAAATTAGTTGGAATGACTATATTGACAATTTGTTAAAATGTTGAGGACGGGTGCGTTCGTTGACAGAAAATGAATAATTTAGAAAATATTTTTCGAAAATTGATTGCTTATATCGTTTAGAAAAATCAGTCAATAGAAAATGTTTTCATTATCGATAACAATTTATGCCTAACTATTTTTGTAGGTGATGAAAAAATTTTCCATTTGTTTTTTTTCTGTAAGCGATTATTTTTTGGAAAACGTTTTCCAAATCACTTATTTTTCACAAACTGAACGTGCCATATTAGCAAATCATCAAAATGTTTATAATTAAATTAGCACAATTTTCGAAAAAAAAAATTAGCACAATTAAAAGATTTATAACTAAATTAAAAAATTGTCAAAAAGTTTAGAACTAAATTGGCATAATTGAAAGATTTATGATTAGATTGGCCGCCTTACATAGATTTAGGACTTTGTGGATAATTTCCCTTGCATTTCTAGCCAACTTTTATCTTTGTGTATAATAGTTTCTTGTTGACAAAAAGCCTATTTCATTACTCGTTACCGACAGATATCCTATACTTAGAAAAAGCGAAATTAAAGACGAGCAATTCAATCAACCTAATGAAGAGGCACATGCAAAACAAGGGATCTTTGCAAATGAAACACCTACTTTTCTAAATTCCACTATCTAATCATTGGAAAATGCAAGAGGTAATGCACAAAATCAGTTTAAGAGTAACTCCCCATAGCAATGACGGCAAATTGCGATGCGAGGCATTGAAAGATCTGTCAAGTCGCTTACCGCCTGGCCCCAGGTCAAACGCTAAGCTCGTTGAAAAAAAAAGAAATCAATGAATTCGAAGCAGGCTGATACATGTTCGATCAATTATTGTTGGCAATAATTGATTTCCTATTTTTACCTATGTCTGGCTGCTCAAGAACATTATAGAAAACTATTCACCAGATTCTTAATAAGGGGGTATACCCTTTTACCATATTGAATTTGCCCCGAAAACGAACATTTTTGCTACTTATCACTGTCCATCGATAGCGTGCTTTATAAGCATACCCTTTTCAAGTTACGTTTTTTGACTGTCTTTTCGCTTATGGCGTTCTGATCTCACCAAACACGCCGATTCAAATTTCACTATTTCCTAAACATATTCAAATCGCTTTAATTATTGTCGTCATGTGTTAGAATTGCTTTTTTCAACGACGATGAACAGTAAAACATTCTTTCGATTTTCACGGATCATATGGTGCCTTCCACCAACATCTCGATGTAAAATGCTTATCAGTCTTGATTGAAATTTGAATCAATCAACGAAATGACAGAGAAATATGCATATCGTTGTCATTTTTCAACGGGACACGATCCATATAAATGCAACAGAGTGGGCCTCCTCAGGAACATTATTCTTAGTTCGCCTGTGATTTCAATCTGATAGCTGGAAAGTAGGAAAGCTACAAAAACCCTAGTATCCTCATTCTCAACTAGCTGTCGTTTCATACATATATATAACATACATTTATATATATATATATAGAAAATTTTCTTATTAAAATCTGAATATCTGTGGATCCGAAAAGCAAAACGTTTTGACTTTGGCACATCACCAAAGTGAATTAAGGATTCTCTTTTACAAATATATAAACATACATATTTCTATTTCCCAACACGAGTTAGAGCTTGTCCTAGGCTGCTTAAGATTTTACAAACCGAACCGACCTAAACTGCGATAGAAAAATTTGGAGCAAAGTCTGATTTTTCGTTTTTGCCGGACTCTTTTGGAACATCTTTCAGCTTCTGATCAGTTTTTTTATTAGGGCTAGAACCGCGCCAGGTTAAGCCGATGCTCTTCGATATCTCCAGCTCGACGTAATCGGAATACTAAGAAGTTTGAATTTCTGTTCGAGTTTGGTCGAGTATTTTCTTGTAATGAAAAAAAAAACGCGAAGTGCCATTCGTGAAATTTTTCTTTAGAAGAGTTGAATTTGGCGATTCGACAAGTCCCATCAACCTTTGATAAAAAAAAATCCCATCAACCCTCGCCCCACCCACATGCTTTGGCTGTAAGGTATTATTAGGAAATATAGGGCATTAATTAATCAGAAGCCCCTTAATCAAGAAATGAAGCGACCAAAACATTGATTTGACTGCACAATTTTTAATATCCAGCCGATCCCCGCCTAGTTATGATTGTTTTTATCTTTGGCGCCTATCATCATCGTCATACAAGGTTGGTACAATTCCTATCTTCTTTTCCACTCGGTACCACCGAGCGACAACGATGTCAGTCTTCTCACAATTCAAGGCACGATCTTGATGAACCGGCTATCCGGAAGAACCGCCGTGACCCTCTGCTCAGATCCGAGCTCCCCACGATTAGAATCGAACCCACGGTCATCATCGATTCATGAACCGAAAGAACGGGAACATCGATCCTCGTTAACGGGTCAATTCCGATTAGGTCACATGGTTGTTCTTCAATAAGCCGAACGGATATGGAACATTAGGTGGGGAAGCAACTAACAGCGACGGGCATCATGAAAAGGAAACCCTAGTTTTGTATTTTTCCCTATGGCTGGGCCATGTAAACGTGACTAATCGAGAGCTCCTAGCTTTTTTCCTCCTTTTTTAAAACTTTCGGGTGGCCCGAAGCTGAAAGTTTCAAAGTATTAGGCGAAGTTTTAGGTGAGTGATGGGCGGAAGCAGAAAAGACATAAAGTCAAAGAAAAGTCTTCTTTCATCCAAACGTATATTAAGACTGGGACCCCGGTAGATGCTCTTGTGATCCTTCATAGATTCCATTTTCTTGCATGGGCATACCGAGTTGACTCACCTGGTTATGAGTTTACAAGAACTTTCGGCCTTTGAGCATGAATTGGCTTATCTTTTTATCTTATGTCCAACTGGGGAAGCTCCCTCTCGGCCTAGGTTGGCCTAGAGTTCATTGCCACCGGGACCGTGGCCGCCAGATCTGAAACTGGAGCAAGCCGCATTTATGTATTTTTTATTTTAATGTGCTGATATCCACATGCCCAATTCCTTATGTTGGGTCAATATACTTTTCTTGCTCCGACCTCGACAATACCCAACTTGATTTTAACTTCTCGTAGTCCAAGCGAAGGCTTTTAAGGACCTGCTTATATTCTAGCCTTTAAGCATGACTTGACCATCTTTTATCTTATGTTTTCCAGTAGAGAGTATCACAACTTGATATTGTCATTCAAAAGCAAGACTCATATTTGAGCACTTAGTACGATACGTTGAGCCAAATCTTGTTAATGTTGCGATTAATTTAGATCGAGAAAATTGTATAGTTATCATATCAAATGCGATATATCATTCTTTCGTGACGATTTATGATGAAAACATGAATGTCAACTGGCGATCTATATTTTTCACGGTCAATTGATTAAAGATTAGTTAAAGCAAGTGAAGAAAGCAACACATTACGACGTATCTAAGTGACAGATCGAATATGACCATTTTCAGTATCGTTATCTTTTGTTTTAGGAGAAATTACGGGCCTCTCTTTCAACTTTAATTACCTAGGACGGAGAACAAACTTATTCTTCCTTTTTTTTGTTTATTATGATCTCATCGAGTTTGTTTAAAGTGCGTTTCCTATTTTCATCTTTTCTAATATTTTTTTAAAAAAAGTTTGAAGTTTGACATGCACATCACGTCAAACATTAAAAACAACAATGCAAAAGTAAAAACATCAAATTTGTGGAAATATGCGGCTCTTGACGAACGGAGTCATTCATTTATCTTTTCAACAATTCTTAAAAATCTAAAACACTTTTTATTCCGTTCTCGTGTCGAAAACGTTGAGGGTATAACATCTCTGAATCAGCTCACTCAAAATCTTTTATTTTTTTATTTATCCCATATTGAATTTCACGATTTTATCCTTTGATGTACGAGTAGGTGCTTTCCCAAAAGGTTACAATGTTCTAACCTGAACTCGCTTAATTTTGGAGTTCCAAAACAAAATTTACCGTTATGTAAAAGGGCGTTTTCGTAAATTAATTTTAGTTTTCACGTAAGCATGCCACTCCCCGTTCTTATCAGACAAGTCGTTTCACCAGGGATGATGCAAAAAGGACCTCCTTTGAGCTGAAAACGATCAGACCCTTTTCTGCATATTTGCATGGCGAAAAGAGAAAGGAGCAGCTTGGTGCGCCTCTGCAATTATGCATGGGAAAGAAGATAAAGGATAGAAAGTAACAAAGCACAGACGAAACACGGGGGCAAAAGACAGCCATGGTTGAAGGCCGCAAAGAGAAGCGTGCACATGCACGCAATGCAGAAAAGGAGATTTTGCTTAAAACAAGAACAGGATGATGATGATGATGATGATGATGATGATGATATGCAGTGACTGCTTGGCCCGTGTTGCAATTATCCGCCAAAAGTTGGCGTAAATTCTGTCGTCAGCGAACCTCACGAACAGTGAGGTCGGTACACTTTTTCCACGGGCGTGCTCGAGAAAGAAAGCAAGAATCATAGGATACCCTCTTGTGAAAAAGCAACGTTTGAAGAGATGGAGTGAAGAACGAGAGAGAGAGAGAGAGCTTAAGCCCACTGGACTCTTTCATGGCCGAAAATGGGGAACTGGGCTTGAGCGCTCCTCGAGGACCCGACCAGTAATTACACCCCGGGCCACGAGGTCGACGTGGTCACTAGATTGATTTTGTCCGAAGCGCCGTCTGGCTTTTAGAACGCTGTTTTGGGTCCTCACCGTTCGAACTCTTGCGAGTTTTGAATGGGAGGAAGCAGCGATCCGAACGTTGTCGCCCCGAGGTTGAAGAGGGAGGACTGCCCACGAACCAAACACGACTCTGCGTTCTCCACTTGGAAGGTATCGTCCTTTCTGAACATGGGTTGTGCGTTATGGTCGTTCTTGTTTCCGAGGGATTGGGTTCCAAGCAGTTGAATTATTATGATGGAGGGGTTTGATCGAAGCACTTTTGGTGAGGTTCATGAGGGTCGGTTTCTTGAATTGTGACGAATCGGATCTTGAATTCTTGATATCGAGTTGCAACTTTTTTGGGTCCTTAGGTGCTCGTAGGACCTACTGATTGGGAAGATTATTCATTGGGGAAGGAAGGTGCCACCAGGTACAGGGTCCATAATCTCCCGAAAAGCCCCGGGCCGGGGATATACGAGCTCGGTGTAGCCGCTTCTCGCGCCAAATCGGGGCGTGAGATCGCCAAGCTCGACCCGGGATTTGTGGTTGTGGTTTACCTTGGACAGGCGGACTGTGTCAAGACCAGGCTCCAGCAATACGGTCGGTCAGGTGCTCACTTGGGCAAGTGCTCGTCAGCTGCTTGTGAAATTGACTGCAAGACATCCTCTCCCACCAAACAGCTTGGATTGTTTGAGCAAATATTGTCAAGAGGCTACCCCATTGTGTTCCGATGGGCTTCGGTAAGTTTATTAACTAATTGCCGCAGTTGCATTGTTCTGATCGCCCTAGTAGTATGCTTGCTAAACCTATCAGGAATTGCAAGCCATAGGAAAATGTCCTCATCATATGGGGAATCATTGAATTTGGATGCTAGCATAGTGTAGGCCAAGCAGTTGAATATACAATGGTGGAAGAGGGATTTCTGAACAAAAGTTTGCTTGATGTTCGAGTTTTCTGAGACTGTAGTTCTTTGAATGGCTGTGCTAATTAACTTGGATAAATACATCATGTGGAAAGTTGGAGTCCATGTTGATCCATGGAATAGTCCAATCCCATCATCACATTGATGATAAATCTCCTCATCCTCTGCCATAAGAACTGGCGGTCCGTGTCATGGTGAAGGTTGGGTAATGCTGTCTTCATCAATAAGGAAGGGGATATGAGAATTAGATCGTTTAGAGAACCACTGAGAAGAAACCCACCCACAGAATTTAAAGAACTACAGTAGCACGAGTCATGCTTAATGAAGCACCTACATGACAGTGTGGCTGCCAAGCAAGTTTTTAGGCAAACTCTTGCCTCTTAATTTGATATTCTAAAATTATCCTTCATATTTAATTTTTGGATATCTGCAGCTGAACAACAAAGGAGATGCTCAAAGAGCAGAACTTTCTCTTCTGAACACATTTGATTATGCATGGAACAAAGGCAGTAATGGTTCACGGCGGCCCGGTGATATTTTTCAGAAACTTGATGAAATCGCTTCAAGCACATACCACCTTTCCAGCATTGCAATGAAGCTTCTCCCTTTCCGTCCCAGGCAAGTTGGCATCAGAATCAAAGGAAAGCTGCTTCCAGAGGAGAAAGATTCCTTCCCCCAAACTGGAGGAGAAAGCAGCTATTTCTCTAACGGGATTTTCAAGTTCAGCAAATCACGGCCAAGACTAGTTATAAAAGAATCCCATGCTAATGACGCTGCGATTTCGGGTACCTCCCCAGCTAATGAGAGCTTCTCTCCTTTATGTGGGGTCATCTTGGACGATGGCTTTCCCTGTACAAAACCACCAGTACAAGGGAGGAAAAGATGTAGCAAGCATAAAGGGATGAGGATTCAAGCGTCAAATTCTGTATCAAGCAGAAAAGGAGCATCCGATGACATTCACGATAAGCTGACAATGACGTTGCGGGATCATACGGCCGAGATACATGAACTGGGAAACACGGTAGAAGTTTTCCCAGAGCAGGCGAATGTCAAAAACGACCACGGTACCGTATGTGGAGTGGATTTCGGAAATGGAAAGTTCTGCACAAGGAGACCTGCTCGAGGAAGAGTTCGGTGCGAGCAACACAAAGGGATGAGGGTAAACCAGACGAAAAAGAAACATGTCGGCAGCTGAAGACGAATGCAAAATTCTGCAAGTCATTAAACTATAACATACAGGACAGACAACGGCACCAGGAAAATTTTGCGGACAGCTTGCTTCTGTTGACAGAGCGGAACTAATGTAATGGTCTCATGGTACCGGGAAACTAACATAAGGAAGAACAGACACAGAGTACTTAACATAAGGAAGAACAGACTCACAAAGTACTTCCCTTCTGTTTTATTCGGAGAGCTTAGTAACGTAGTAGTTCCAAGTGCGAGGAATCTGGTTTAAGGAAGCTGCGCATTTTCTGTTGACTCTTTCTAACATTCTGGTGCATGATTACAGTGTATCTTAGATATTGGTTCTCATACATAGCTCTTCTAGATTAGCTGCACACATTGGGGATCAGAAATGTGCGTGTCATTTATCAGAACAGATGTACAACTTCTGAATGATTTATATATTATGCTGATTGTCGTGACCATTGAGAGAAAGTTGACGCATTTGAGTTGATTGGAAATCAAGTAAGACACAAGAGTTTACCTTGCTTTTACGAACTAAAGATTCTGAATACGGGGACTCGATTAGTGCCTAGCGATACCCTTTTTTCTTTCTGAAAAGCTTTTGCGTGCGATCTCTTCATCAATGTTATCGCCAAGTCACCAACGTGCAAAATTGATCATGCATGATGCGTAAGCCATAACAATCACACTAAATAATCAAAATGCGGTAGATATATTGCAAATAAAGTTAAAAGAACCTGAAATGCGCCAAGCGAGCCTAGGCGAAGCTCCTCATCAAGCCTTGGACGAGGTCCCATGCACTAAGAATCAAAAGGTGAAGATGTAAGTGATATAATTTATGCATCGCCTAGATAAAACGCCTAAACGTGAGTGAAGGAATTTTTGGCGTTCTTTCACTTGTTTGGTTTGTTAAAAATAATTGGTCAACGAAACTTCATTTATATAATCAAAGAAAATACGCATATTTTAAGTCAGGAAAATGAATTCCCTGACCCGAATGATTTCTTAAAAAGCAAGTTTCTTTATCATGAAATTCTCCTTGAAACAAACACCATAAACGCAAGTATGAATTCACGCGTGAGGATATGATCTAGAGCGACTAAACAATATGCAAATTCATAAAGTACAATCTGAGAAATCCGCGTTTGGACTCGGATACTAGTATCACCTTACTTGTATCTTTGTGACAACCACTAGTGTCAAAGCTATCGCTAGTGTCTAGTAACAAAACTATAGCTAACGATGATGTTTTCGGCGGACGAGAATCCAAAGTTCTTGTATGGATTTGCTTCGGCATATCCTACGGCTCCGTTCCAGAAAATGCACAAGTCCAGAACATAAAAGCAAATCAAATGCAAAAGCAAAAGCAAAAGAATCCGAATATGCAAATCGACTCTGAAATCTAAAATTGGAATAGAAACGACCTGGTGTTACAAGACGTGTCGGTGTCGGGACACGCCGTAGCGACTCGAACGGCCCCATAAACTGGGCGTGCTGCTACCATCCCGTGCGAAAATGGAATTTGTCGTACCATTCTGAAGAAAAAATATTTAAAAAAGAACGTTGGCCGTGGTGTTCTCGGCTCACTAGAGCTATTCCGCGGCCAAGGCACTATCTGGCTCAAGAATCCACAGCGGCCGCGGATGGTCGGCCGAGATCGTCGTGCGATAGAGGCCGCGGCAGGACTTCCGACAGCGGTCGCCGCCGGCGACGACGGACCGGGCCATCCCAAGTCGGCGGCTGAATTTCCGGTGATGTCCCTGAGGATCGCCGGCGACGCATTCGTATGTTTTGCAAAGCGGAACTGGCTGAGAGAGAGAGAGAGAGAGAGACAGAGAGAGGCGGCTGATGGTGGCGTTTCCACCTCCGGCGACGGCGAGAATCCTGAAGATGGGAGGCCCCAGGCGTGGCATTTTTGTGTTAAGAATCCGCCGAGAATCTCTTCTTCATCGGCGACTGACGCTCTCGTTCTTGGAATGTTTCGCCCATCTTCCTTTCCTGTTTCCTTTTCGAATCTCCACCAAAAATTGATCCCAAAAATCACCCCCCGATGAGATTTCAATCGATCAAATTTCCCCCCGGTCAATCAAACCGGATTCTAAGTCATTTACCACGCAAATTTCTCGATCGATTTTCATCCAAATTTCGTCCCAATTTCGACCAATTCATCCCCACCAAATCTCTTCGAGTCCTAGCCGAAATTATCCCGAAAGATTGAAATGATTTGTCCTTTTTGGGGGCTCGGTCTTTAGAAACAAGTTTTTGGTGGCTCTTCGAGTTCGTCTCGCGTGTCGGACCATCTGCTGGGGCTTATTTAAGCGAAATTCGTGCCCGAGCGTTTGTTTCATTTTCCGCGAAACGCTATTCCTAAACCTTAATGTCCGTAATCTCTCAATGCAATAGGGAATGCTATAACTTGCGAAATTAATATGTTTGTTTAGGGGTCTAATTCTATTTTTAGATCTTTTAAGCGAAAATTCAGGTGCCGACATGGATTTAGCGGCTTTACATATCGACTGAACTTTGGTCTACGGTGATCCGTGAGAGATGAACTTTGGTCTAATGTTGTTCCGGGTGAGTCCGTACAGGCCAGCGTCCGGGACTAAGAGGGGGGGGCTAAATCCCAAGCTTAGCAAAATTCGACGGATCTTGTGTCTGGAAATTGTTCTCTCGTCACCGTGCTCGCACTCTCGCGGAGAAGGGTGGCTGGACACGCAGTCCTTGTTTGCCACCGAGACGAGTAGAACGCACGGCGTCCTCTCGCGGGGTCCGAGTCTCGGGGGCAACGTGTGGGGCTCGAGCCATCACCGCTCGCTCGATGCCCCGGAAGATCCGAGAACGACGAGCCGGACACCGCAGGCCCGCCGGCATGGCGAGAAATCTCTTCACATTTCCGGGGCACGGATTGGCCCGGAGATCCACCTGTCCCGGACAAAACAGGGCCGATGCAACACGCGTCGATCCGATAACCATCCTTCTGATTAGGACGAAAGATAACGACGATGCGTTCTCGTCCGGGACATGTCTTGAATTGGACCGCACTCTCCTTTGTCGGCAACCTCAAAAAGCTTGTCTTGTGTTCCCTGAGTAACGTAAGCGATTACGTTAGCGGAATGGACTTTGCAAAGTGCACGAATGTAACTCCCCGTGCACTACTTACAATGTAGTCGTTTCACATGGAAAACATATACTCATTTCGAACTCCTCGCCGAGCATTATTAGAGCATATCTAAGTCGTCCGCATGTCGCTGTCGAAACGCGACGGTTGCTCCATACGCTATTTTGTATTAAAAAAGGGAAAAAAATCACTAAAAATCACAAACTTTATCCCATGTGATACATTTACCTCGAACTTTTTTTTGTGACACCAAAAACCCCAAACTTTGCTATTTATGTGATACATTTACCTCGAACTTTTTTTTGTGTAAAAACTCAAACTTTCTTATTTGTGACACATTTCTCCCGATATCTGTAACCATAGAGTATTTTGGTCTTTCTCCCTTTTCTATTTTTTTCTGTTTTTTTTCTTTTTAAATTTTGCCCCTGCAAGGTTCATGGGCAAGGTTTCCGGCGACCTCGGGGCGTCGGGCGAGGGCGAGGCTCATTGGAGACCTCGTCACGAGGCGAAACCTTTAAAAAGAAAAAACAGAAAAAATAAAAAGGAAAAACCAAAATACCCTAGGTTCTGATATATTGAGGTAAATGTCGTAAATAAGAAAGTTTGGGGTTTTTGGTGTCACAAAAAAAAGTTCGAGATAAATGTGTCACAGGGGGTAAAGTTTGGGATTTTTGGTGGCTTTTTCCCTTAAAAAAAAGGAAAGAAAGCCCTTTGAGATTTCTTTTAAGACGGGAAATGGTGCGCCCGCGACGACAATCGAATTCGTTCTTGTATCGGGAATTGAACGGGGTCGGGAAACTCAAACTGTTCATTCATTTAGGAAAACTTCCTAAGATGGACGAGGTTTATTTCTAGCCATTGAGGATGATGAACCGCTCATCTAATATGCCGCACAAAAAAGAAAAAAATTAGGTAGAAAGAAAATTGCACGCACCACTCCCGGAGTGGATGGAGAGAGAGGAATACCATGGGCTACACCTTCATACTATGGGCTATACTCAGCTGACTAAACGAAAAAAAAAAAAAATTTCGAACCAAAAAAAAAAACGATTGATTTTTTCTGTTTTTTGGGTTTTTGTTAATTACGGGATATAATTGATTTACATGTTTTCTTAAAAAGCGTGAACGATCCGAAATTTGAGATCGTTTGAATCGACAAGTGAGGCAAATCGCGTCACATGTATGGGGAGTTGCGTGGCCGCCACGAAATGGGATCTTTTTCGTCCTGGTCGACATAGAGATTATCGGGGCGTTTTCGATAGTGACTATTAGGAAATAAAGGATCCTTTTCGGAAAGAGATTTCAGTGAGGGATTCATATTTCGATTTTGAGGGATTTTCATATCCCCACGGTGCACATTTCTTGTCGTTGCTCGTCGCCCTGCTGTAGAACCGATGACTAAAATACCTCTCGAATGTAGAGGGGGGGAATAGGGCCTACGACCGTATCTGTCTTCACCTAATTCACATATTTTTTAGTAACTTCCCGACGGAAATCCTCTCAAATAAACACCACTCGATTCCTTCAAAGAAGTCCATTTATTTCTCTCCACGCGTAACCGAAGAAGTCCATTTATTTCTCTCCATCCCGTTTTATCCATGACTTGGGTCGAGCCAAGTCATGGATAAAACAGAAATCTAGCCAAGTGAATCCCCATCGCTTATACAATCTACAAAAACAAACGAACGGAAAATGATTTTATCGTCCGCGAAAATATACAGGCACAAATTATTATTATCGATAAAGAAAATATTTTTATTTATGTCATTCGACATAAATAATTATTTTTTAAAAAAAATGTTTTTTAAACGGCGGGCGACGGCGTCCGAATTAATTAAAAAAAAAATGAGAGAAATTGGCGGAGGAGGCTCCACGTGTTCACAAGTCCCAATCCATAAAATGACGGGCCGAGACCCTCACGCCATTCCTCGATTCTCTCCCGAAATTCTCGCAACGCCGAGCTCCTCCATAGCCATGCCAGCCAGCGACCTCCGCCAGCATACGGCGGCGGCCGGGCCGCCGACGACGACGCAGCACCACCACCGCCAGGCGTCGGACTACGAGCGGGAGGAGGAGGAGTTCGTGTGGGCGCAGATAAAGGCGGAGGCCCGGCGCGACGCCGAGTCGGAGCCGGCCCTGGCGAGCTTCCTCTACTCGACGGTCCTCTCCCACGCCTCGCTGGCGCGGTCCATCTCGTTCCACCTGGGCAACAAGCTCTGCTCCTCCACGCTGCTGTCGACGCTGCTGTACGACCTCTTCCTCGTCGCCTTCTCCTCCGACCCCGAGCTGCGCGCCGCCACCGTCGCCGACCTCCGCGCCGCCAGGGCCCGCGACCCGGCCTGCGCGTCGTTCTCCCACTGCCTCCTCAACTACAAGGGGTTCCTGGCTTGCCAGGTTAGGGATCATCTTGGGCCGGCATCGCTCGCTCGGTCGGGATTTTGTCGGCCGGGGGGGGGGGACCCGAAGGGAAGATGCTTGCCTTGATTCGTGGGTCGTTTGATTGAGTTCCGATGATTTTGGTTCGCACTGCTTGTGTTCTTGTTTCTGTTTCTTTGGGCTCAGTTCATGAGATGAATCCGATGCTTTCCTCTATGTCTTTTGGGGATCTTTACTAAATTCAAGAACTGCATTTGCCCTAAATCTCCGGTTTGAGATGGGCGGCCTTCTTGATTGATACGACTGGAATTCAATTTGCAAATCTTCAATGAGGTTTCCGCGTTTGAAGAGAGAGGGTGTGTTGGGTATTCTGAGCTGTACCAACATCCCGTCTCCTTCCATTGTTTCTGTGTGTGTGTGTGCAAGCTCGAGCTTTTTTCACTTGTAGGAAGGCAATAAGAAATGATTTCAGCGATCTTTTGCCTTGTGGCTTGGCTTCTGGGCTTTTCCTGATGGTTGATTTAGAGGTTGAACTATAAGGATGCTGATCATTGTTGTTGTTTGTCTGCTCCTACCAGGCGCAACGAGTGGCTCATAAGCTGTGGAATCAGTCGCGTCGGCCGCTGGCGCTCGCGCTTCAGTCTCGTATATCTGATGTCTTTGCCGTCGACATACATCCGGCCGCTAAAATCGGCAAAGGGGTCTTGTTCGATCACGCGACGGGAGTGGTGGTCGGCGAAACGGCCGTGATCGGGAACAACGTGTCCATTCTACACCATGTTACTCTCGGCGGAACGGGTAAGGCGGGTGGCGATAGGCATCCTAAGATCGGGGATGGGGTCCTGATCGGAGCAGGTGCGACGATACTAGGGAATGTGAAGATTGGAGAGGGAGCGAAGATTGGGGCTGGATCGGTCGTGCTGATCGACGTGCCGCCTAGGACAACCGCAGTGGGAAACCCGGCGAGGCTGGTGGGAGGAAAGGAGAAGCCAAAGGAGCACGAGGAGGTTCCTGGAGAGTCCATGGATCACACTTCCTTCATCTCCGAGTGGTCAGGTTACATAATCTAACATGTTGGTTCCTCTATTTTGTGCGCGTGACGGTTTAGTTACGGACGGTGGTATGAATGTTTTGCTCGCTATGCCGTTTTAGCAGTCTTATGTTTTGTTTATGTTGGCCGAGGAATACCGCACAGATCGTGTCGTGAGCCTTGGAATCATCGCTCCCCCGCATGTATGTGTATTACCATCGACATCATCTTGTATCAATCAATCCCCCCCTGGCTTGAACTTTACTATTGTTCCTGGTTTCTGTTGCTGCTGATGAGTGATTGATGAATAGAATCGACTGCAAGAATCAGGTTCTGTTCTTCCTTTTGGGTATCCAGTTGCTTTGTAGCATTGAGTTTTGCTGAAATGGAGATTGGGTTTGCTCCTGCATGCACTTGCTGACCCGATCATTGCTCTCCTGAAAATAGTAGCTTGGGCCAGTTTTTACCTTGGCAATGCCGAGGGTTTGACTCAGGAAGGCATTTTTTTCAGGCGAAGTTGCCGATAATTCTAGCTTTGATGGATTGACCAGAGGACACCGTTGCCCCATACTGCATCTGGACAGCTACCTGTGCCAGTTGTTAAGCCACACCTGAGCTGAAATTTTTAAAATCAAGCTCTGCAAAAAGCCCACGGAACTTGTCGAAAACATGCAACGCGTGTAACTTTGGATTTTACCTTCGGACGTATGTGGGCGTGACACGGGCCTCGTCGAACCGTGACATCAGAAATCTGGGAAAATTAATCAAAAACCTATTAAATTTTTTCCAATTCAATCTTAAATTTTTTAAGTATGTTAATTGAATTATAAATATTTTTACGTTTTGTTAATAAAGTCTTGACTAGAAATTACCGATGTGGACACCGGCCGATTTACTTAGCATGGCCAGTTTAGAAAGATTTATGCCGACGTGGATAATTTTTAATAATAATTTTATTTTTTATTTTTTTATTAAATTTCCTTTTTTTTCTTTTGTTCTCTTTCCTTCTTTTTAATTGTTTTTTCTTTTTCCCTTTGCGGACCATTGTCGGGCCTGAAAATATTATTAAAAATTATGAAAGTCAACGCCGATCATCGCCCGTGTCACGGGATGACTGGCGTTCATGTTGATAATTTTCAATCAAAATTGGGCGGATGGATTTAATTAGTAAAATGTGAAAAGTTTAAGTACTCATTGGCATAATTAAAAAATTTACAAATCGAATTAACAAAAATGTAATAGATTTAGAACTTTTCAGAAAATTTTTCCCTATAAATCTTGAATTAGTGATGGTTCTTCTATCTTAAACTGAAATAAAAACTTTTCCCCTGGCATTTTTAGCCCATTCATTCATCTACCAAAAGGGAGAAAAAGAAGAAAGAAGATGAGGAGTCAAATAAATAAACACGGGCATTTGCGAGTTTGACCAAGAGATGATAGAACAGACATTTTTTAACTTTAGCACGTCAATCTTTTGTGGGTCGATATGTGTTCGTCGTTAGGGCTGGATTTAAGCTGTCATTTTGCTTCTTGAATTTGTCACTTAGGGCCAAATCCCAAGAAAACCCCCAACCAACCTTTGGCATCCGAGACAAAATAACACAGCCTTTCAAACGTCTAAAAAAAATGTCTAGCCTCTTTCTTTGCACGTTTGACTTTTATATAATGCAAAACGTCATAATCTTTTTGAGATTATACTTATATTCCCATATAGAATTTAAGATAATTATTCGTAATATTTCCAAAATTTAGATTTTTCTTTGTTTTATAAATTTGACTGGATGAGTTGCAACAAACGGATCAGTTAACGCGTTTTTAAAAATGCGATTAACGGGTCAAATCAAATTCAAAAAATCAGAGGGAGATTAGCACTTAGATAACCTTTAAGTAAAAATTCAATAACCCGATTGCTAAATAACAAAATTTAGTATAGCCTGGTTAAGTAGTTCGTTGCACGTTTATAAGATCTCCAATTTTACTTAAAAGGAAGTGGCGTGTTGATTACATAAATCCCGAGAGACAACAAAATTGTTAATTCACTGTGGATAGGGACACTATTGATGACCTAATAATCTCACTATGATATGCTTTCATGAATCACTTATCAATTGAGAAGCTTATCGCAAAGGCGGAAAAAGAGATAATAATAACTTGGTCTAAAGTCTTCCCATGCGTAAATGTTCATAAGACAAATTGATGGGAGGCAAGAGAAACTCTCTACCTATTGTGTGTTTGTTTTGCAAAAAATGGGTGGATTCGAAAAATATTTTTCTAAAATGATCGTTTATATCACATGATATAATTAGTTAATGAAAATATTTTCATTCTCAATATCTATTTAGTAGACGATGCAAATATTTTATTCATTTATTTATTTTTCTTTGTAAGAGATACAAGTAACAATTTTTAAGAAAATCTTTTCCGAATCATTCATTTTCAGCAAAACAAACACATTCTTAACCAATCTTGGATTAAGATTGAGTTGACTGGAATTTTCGCGAGAGTTTTGGCTTTGCCCGAGCTTCAATAATACTCTTAGCCTTTCAAAAAAAAAAAAAAACCAATTGCAGTCCTAGATGCAAGATGAAGCATTTATGAACCTAACATATATACTAAACTCAATTTGAATCATCAATTATGGTGAGATCCGCGTGAAATCGACCACCATTATTCCCGGTCCGGATTCCGTCCGGTTTATTTACGACATCCGTGGACCACTGCGAGCCTGCTAGACTGAATTCATCAAAAGCAACTCCAATCAAGAGAGTCGACCCATGCACATGCATCAACTCTCCATGTATAAACCCAACATACCCTATACTCTAGAGAGAGACAGAGAGAGAGAACGAAAGAGAGAGTTGTTCCTTTCTATGATTGATTGCTTGTCCTAAATGAATATGAAAGTTCTGGTTCATTTAGACAGCCCATGTTCCTTTATGATTGACTCTACAAATGAATGAATTGTGTGTTTTGCCCTAGACTTCCTCCACCTCCACCACCTATCTACATGGCCCTCCCCCCTTCCCCAACTGACCTTGTATACCCTTCCCATTCCGAACCAATCAAAAATCAAAGACACGAAGAAAAAATATCGAGCAAGCGATAACTTGAAGAAACCCTAATTCCGATCCGATCCTACCCCCGCTTGGTTCAATCCGAGTCCTCGAGAGCGACACGAGTCTTTATCGGTTTGAGCTTCAAGCCCATGCTCTCGGGAGAGAGGAGCTCGGGAGAGATGCAAGACGGGCTGAGAGGGCTCCTCGGGCTGTCGCTGAACTGGCACGGCCTGTACAATCCGTACCCCATGAGGAAGAACTCCATGGGGATCAGCATTGCATGTGGCTGCTCTTCTGTCACCATCGATCCACAAGCCTGGACCTGCACACCAGTTTGAAAACAACACTTATTAATAAGGGCATTTTACCATCCACAATTTCCTCAGAACGTTTATCAACCATAAAGAAGAATCGTCTACAAAAAGAAGAGTAAGGGCTTCATGATAATTCTTATGCAGGTGAACGGCGAACAGAAGTACCTCAACTAGGGCACTGTATCTCCTATCGAGCTTTGACATCATATGGATAGCCTCGGAGTGAAAAGCAGAATGCTCACCAACAAAAATTAGCGTTCGGCATTTCAGTCTCTTCAATCCACCGGTAATATCACGTCTTCTGAAAGTAGTTGAAAGGGATACTTGGAATCACTCGAGGAAATAAGTTGGCAGACATGCCAAAACATTTGGACATAATCAACAATTTTTTATTCTGCTTTTACCCGTTAATTGCCTCCAGAAACCTTGACACGTTTGCACTTTGCCTCTCATCAAGCAACTGAAGACATAAACATGAAAATTATGACAAAGAATACATTGTGTGCTTGAGAGAGAGAGAGAGAGAGAGAGAGAGAGAGAGAGAGAGAGAGAGAGATGGGAATCAGTTAAAGAGCTCTACTTTTCTACAAGCTCTAACTATGTCCGATTCTGGAACTTCACTGCTACCTCGAACTTCCTGTAATGATTTAAAAAATTTCACTTTCAGTAGACCAGGAAAAAGCCTACTTGATGTCATCAAATAATACTAGAAAAAGAAGATTAGAATATCATAACACCTTGCTGAAATACCGCTGGAGCAAGTACTCCTTCACCAATCCACACATGCCGTAATAATATAGCAGGTTTGACATAACCTAAAAAGTCATAAGTAGCTTTTTATGTCCAGGAACTAGCTGACATCCTTAGACTACAATAAGCAGAAGGCTTAAATGGGACCTTATTGTAAAACCATTCACTCCAAGAAGGAATTCTGCATAAAGGTGATACCAATATTAGCCCAAGAACACGCTCCCTATATTTCATCTGCAATACAAAAGCAAGTCTATAAGCACCATGTGTGTTAAAGTCCCTTAGAATTACTTTCATGTGAATACATACAGCAAATAAGGTGAGGATGTAAGCACCAGCAGCGACCCCCATGCACATAACTGCACCGAGCCTAATAATGAGATAAGCTTTGATCAGCAACAAAATCATAAATACAGAAGGAAGAAGATGCTAAAAAGAATAACAGGACATAGCCTGGAAATACCCTTCTATGTCTCTTGCTATAACTAGCAATAATTAAGCATACTAACAAATATTCACCAACCCCAAAGACCGAGAGATTATTCAGTTTTCAGCTGTAAAGATAGAAAGGAAGCAGCAAAAAACGTCACCCATAATTACCTAAAATAATTTAGGATCTCAATAATCTGATCAGCTAAACCATCGAGAGAAGGTACAGGGTCATCTGGACAAATTGTAGCGGCTCCCAACTGCAAAACACTTGTGGAAGTCCAAATGAAGGAATCACGTTAATAATGGCACTAAGAAAATCAGTGCAATACATATACAGATAGAGCAAAATGAAGTTACATAATGAACATTTCATCTCCCAAATCTATAAATTTACAGACCTCATGTCCAGGAGGGCTTATATGATAGACACAAAAATTGTGGAGAAGCAAAGAAGCTGCTTCAGGACAAAAGAACAATCCTTGGAAACAGGACATATCTGATACGAAAATCCAGGCAAAACAAAAGCTTATTAAGAAAAGAGAAATTTCAAAGATTGCATATAAACAGCTTCTGAAGAATAACTACATAATAAGAAAATAGATGCAACAAGTATAATATGGACTCAGGAAAACTTCTGCAACAAAATTTACCCTGGATGTTGCACCAAAAATCGGTATATCTTAAAACTTACAAGGTACCAAACAAATTCACTAGAATTAATGGATAAGAAAACGAACGATGCATTCAAGAAAACTGAGAGAGGGAGTCATAAACACAATATTAAGACACGAGCATCTACGCACGGCACCTGCATTATGGGTGCATTCCAGACCAAAATGTTACAAAAATAACAAGCATTGAGAAACCAAAGCAGCACTTCATCTTTACTCTTGACACTTCAGTAACGGGGCTAATTTTCCAAAAGAGGAAAGATAACATTTAGATCATAACAAATGAAACAAGGAAAAAAACACATTAACTAAATAACACTTACAATTAAGAGCTAAATCTGGATAGGTGATTAATGCTGGCTTATCCGGATCTCCATATACTATAACAGAGACTGAACCGGAAACAGTTCGAACGAGATGTTCCTGGTAAAAGACAAATAGAATTGCCAGAAATGTTCAGAGTCGGACATAGACAAACTATTACCAGTTATAGAACTAAACAAAAGTTTGTAGAGTAATTGCTCAACAACAGATAAAAGGTCACTTCAGTTTAGCACGAGAACAAAAAATGTCACCATTTCATGTTCTCGAATCAGTAAATTAACTTCAGTATTTAAGTCAATACCACACTGATGTGAAATCCTCAAGTAAGAAAGAAATCTCTTTTGTCCATTTCGCCGGCCCCATATAGAAGGGCTCCCTACATAGTACATGCAATTATCCGGTGGATCACATCCACATAACAACGTAGAAGAAACAGCTGGCACAAAATTCTAGTTGTAAATTTCAATCATTGGTAGTGAGAAAGAAGACACGAAAAAAGACATTATATGATGAATTAGAAAAAAACAAAGACATTATAAGACAAGGAGAGCATTGCTTCGGGCTGCAACTCACAATGACTGAAATAGAAAAACATTGATATCAAATAACCTACATGGAAATCATCAAACATTAAGCAAGGTATCCGATAGATCAAAGCACAACAGCTAAGCCCGATAGACTAATCAAGCACGTCCATCATACCAGTCCGATCAAGGAACATACAATCCAAATATATATAAGGCATCCAAAATAGACCACTTTAGCATAATAAAAGAGAATTTTCAATGGTACTAATGCAAAAAATCACCAATGAAAACTGGGAAAAACAAGTCCAGAATCAGATCAGAAGCAAAGCTCTGAAAGGGCTATGGCAGATATCAACATCAATACAATGGTTAAAAAAATTAGAATCCAAATGTAAATCCACGAACGAAGAAGCCCTCCATTCTAATCGGCCAAATAAAAAGACGAAACACGAAGCATTGCTTCAATTTCACAACTTGAGGTTAAGAAAGAAGAACAAGCTTACGAAGCGTGGACTTTTTCTCTCGTCCTGTTAACAAAGCCTTGAAACGACAAAAAAGTTCCAGGCTTTGTTCATCTCCTCCCATATTCAGCAATCAAAAACGCGGCAAACACCAGCAAAATTCCAGATGCAGCACAACCCCCCCACAAAGTCTTGCTTTTTCGACAAAGCTCGCGACACCCACAGAAAGAAACGACAGAAAAACATCCGAAGCGGCGACGCCCGAGGAATCAAGATTTCAGACGAAGGAAATGCAGGATTGGGGTCGACACCCGATCCGACGACAGGCCGGAATCCGACGACCCATTGACGGAACAATTTTGCGAGCCCGGGACAAAGACGGTACCTTTCCACCGAGATAGATCTTCTCCACATCAACGGGGACGGACTCGCTCGACCCTCCCATGACCCCGGGAGGCCCTCCCTCTCTCCCCTCCCCGTTCAAACCCAGGAACCCAACAACGAATCTCCCCCTCTCCCCCCCTCTCCCCTCCGTGTAGAGTTTCCTCCTTCAAGAAAATTTTTCGCCTTCTCTTCAACGAATTTTGTACACCCAATCTCTCTCTCCCTCTCTCTTCTCTCTCTCTCTCTCTCTCTCTCTAAATATGTCCCCGCGATCTTACGCGCCCGTCCCTACCTCCCTCCCTCCACCGACGCTCCATATGACCTCGATGCAGACCGAAATTACGGCACCTGCCCCCACCCCGCCCCACCACCTCGTGATCTTTCGGCTGTCGTTTTCTCTTTCTTCTGGTCAAATTTCGGGGATACGCTTTGTTGGGTTCTCTCACCTCGTTCCCTTGAGCAATAAATAGATGATCTTGGATCTGCGACGGTCGTTTGGGAATTATGCCGCGACGCGAAACAAGGAAGTAAAAATCTGTTCTTGCTCTTGCCGCGCTCGCGTTCGAGCAAAGAAAGAAAGATCTCCCCTTTACTAATATGGACTAAATTACCGAAAGAGCTAAGCCTCTTAGCAGCTTCATTATAATTATAATTTCCGCCTTGAGATGGTTTATTTAACTTTATTTGCTTTCCTATGCAAACAGTACGCGCAATCCAACTCCTACTTCTTCTTCTTTTTTTTTTTTCGGAATATATCGCGAAAATGAAATCGAGCGCCCGGTGTTTAAAAAAAAAGGCAACGTCATCATTTTTCGTGCCTAATGAAAATTACGGCACTTGTCACAGTGAAGATTGCAATCCCGCAATAGCATATTTAAGAAAAAAAATTTCTTGAGAATTCGTTAAATTGACATGGTGGGAAGAGCAGCATTAAAGGCCTCTTAACTAATGGCTTCCCAAGTTGATTCTTGGGAGGAAGGTAGGTATATTCAGTTAATCTAAATGAAGTAACAAGGATCTCTCAACAAACAGTGGTTGCAAGAATTCCAATAGTGGAGGAAAATTAATCTAAGTATGCATTTTTCCTTAGTTGAGAAAAAAAAAAGGGGCGTTTATTTATGGGTCAATTTAGGCGTGAGTTTTTTTTTAGGTTAATACCACCAAAAATCCTAAACTGATACACCTGTGACAATTTTACCCCGAACTATTTTTTCGACCACTAAAAACCCCAAACTGGTACACTTACGACAAATTTACACTTAACTATTTTTTTTACCATAAAAAACCCCAAACTGGTACACTTGTGACAATTTTACTCCGAACTATTTCTTTGACTACCAAAAACCCCACATTGGTACATCTGTGATAATTTTACCCCCAAACTAATTTTTTTATCACTAAAAACCCCAAACCAGTATATTTGTGATAAATATACTCTCTGTTAGTGTTCGTTAAATTATATTAATATCATAAAAATCACAAATTAGTAAACTTGTGATAAACAGAGAGGTAAAACCCAAAACCGGTATACATGTCAATTACCACGTGTCATTAAACTTAGCAATTTGACAGTAAAATTTAACGAAAACTAACAGAGGGTAAATTTGTCACAAGTGTACCAGTTTAGGATTTTTTATGGTCAAAAAAATAGTTCAGTGTAAATTTATCACAAACGTACCAATTTAAGATTTTTTGTGATAAAAAATAATTTAAAATAAATTTATCACATATATATTAATTTAAAATTTTTCATAATATTAAATTTTTTTTTTCCTTCAGAAATATGGAGGGTGCTCAAGACGGTTTCTCTTACACAACTTTTGACTGGAGCAAATGATGGAGTTGGTCGTGTCCCATCATCAGGTTTGACTTAATGCAGTTGTCTTTTTCCTTTTTCTCTCTATTTTTTATCCTGTTGGGTTAATTTGGTCATTGAATTTTTACCTTGATTTTTTTTGTACATCTGTCATTGGATGCCATGTGAGGCGGGGGCCAGTGTGGCCCACGTCGCTTTATTCTCCTGACACTTCACAGGTCTTGATTGGGCCTAAAGCAACAGTCCCCAAGTTGGGAGTTTTGCTTGCCCATTCATATGACTCAATAAAATATTCGGGCGATAATAAAACTTTGGTCTAATATGTATTAATTTACGCAATGTAATTTCTGAGTAATTGATAAATATTCAATGTAGTAAATTTGATGACGTGTATTATTATATACTGAGATGGACTTTTGAAAATGATGAGTCAGTATCTTCATCATTTGATTTATCTACTTCTAGAAAAGGAAGGAAACAAATTAGGGACTTTAAATTTATTCCACGTAGAAATTTTTGTACCTGATTTGAGATGAATATCTTACGTGGATAATTCACGTGTAACCTTTTTCTTCCGTCCACCATTCAAACTTAACGGATTGAACGCCACACAGTAGATTTCGTGAATTTAAATTTATGAAAGGATAAATTTAAACATTTTCGTATAGTTTAAGAATTAGATTGAACATTTATCAATAGTTCAAGTTTGGGAACGACATTACGTATTGGGCCAAAGTTCAAGGATCATATTGAAAAAATTAAAAGTTTAAGAACGACATTGCACATTAAACCAAAGTTTATGTACCATTCATTTCATTTTCCATAAAAAAAAAATATAGCATAAAAGAATAATCGTGCTTAGACAGGATTGAAGAGATGCAAGATATGATGTCCATTCTTTTTACTATTTTCATTCTCGAGAGAGATTCATGTGCACGGGTGAGATCAATTGAGTTTACATGCACTGTTTCATGTGATAAATGTTCAATCTAGAAATGATAAGTCATCATCTCAAAGAGAAAACAAATAAATCATTCATATTCCAAATTTAAGTTCATTAAAATGGTTTGTTAAAAAATGGATACTGGAATTAAATAAATATATTAATAAAGTTTCGGAGGATACTAGATTTCTTGAAATTACCGGCTAAGCATACAATATGCGTGGAAAATGTCGAACATTGCAATTCTTGAAATTAGAAAGACCTGGGTTTAGTTTGTTTCATGGACAATGAATAATTCGGAAAGTATTTTCCTAAAAATGATTGCTCATATCGCTTGGAATAATTAGTCAATAAGAAATATTTTCATTGTCGATAACAATTTATGTCTAAATATTTTCGTGAACTTGTGAATTTTTTTTTCCATTCATTCATTTTAACGAACAATGCAAGCAATCAACTCTAGGAAAATGTTTTTCAAATAATTTATTCTTCGTGAAACATACAGAGGTCGATTGTGCTTGCGTAATCATTCGTTTGGTATGCTTTAGTTAGCGCAGAGACAAAATGTTTAACTACCCATCAACAAGTATGACTGACCCGCTTATCATCCAATTAGGCAAAATAAGTAGTTCGATTATTAAACAATATCGAAACCAACCGTTTAAATAGTTCAGTAGAAGGATGCTAAAGAACACAAACCCTCTACGCAAAAATAATCTCTTTGCCACATAATTAAATTAGCTTAGCAAGAAAGTTGCTGGTGAAGTTGATGAACCGATCGATGTCTATATGCGTTCTGGTGTTATATCCTAATCAGAATCTCATACCATCTGAAGCATCGATCCAATCATGGACCATCGTCACTTTTAGCTCAATTCTATTATTTTCTCGATAGGTTCCATTCTCACATACTTGATTGATAAGAGCAAAGTTTGGTGAAGGGAAGTAATATATAAACAAAACAATAAACAACTTGAAGAGAATTAACATCTCTCTAATAAAGTTACCAACATCATATATTAGTTACTGACGAGAGCTTTTATCCGGAGAAAGTCATTGAGTAACAATATTTTTCGCATGTAACCTTTTGTCGACAAGTGTTGCTAGATAATAAGAAATCCTGTCACTTCTAGTAATCGCAAATAAGATTTGAAAGTTATTTGTTTTTTCAAATAGTACATATAAACCGCCTTATGTAATTGTCGGTAGAGGGTTGAAAATACCCTAGTGTACTCTTTGTAAATCCCATATCAATTACGGAACTCAATATTCTTTGCAAATTTATCTTCATCTTTATTTTTTCACAACTTAAATGGTCAGTCGCAATCGCCTCCGGTTTTCATACCTTTAAACACTTGTCATATTCGACCAGAAAAAAAAAAAACAACAACACTTGTTATATACTTTCCTATCCAAAATCAACAGAGGACCCTTCGCAACCTTTGTCGATTCACTCATCGCTCTATATAATATTCGAAAAGTATTTCGCCGTCAGATTCAATTCCGGTGGAACAGCTTTTTGATTATATTGAAATATATTTCTTCGTCATTCAATTCCGGTGAAATAGAAATGGTACCGTATAAAGAACCGCAAAAAGAAATGCAAGAGATACAGAGTAAAACGTGAATCTTATTGGCCACAAACGTGTATCAAGCGAACTTGGCGAAACCCCCCGAGCCCCCTCCGCCCCCGGAACAGCTTCTTCACGAGCAGAACGACTCGAACGCGAGAGGAGCCGGATCATCGTGAAAGTTACCGAGAAAAGACGCAACGCCTTTGACAACACTTAGCATCGCGGGTTTCTTGTTTCGCTGCGGAATTTCGTCGAACAGATCATGTGCAAAGTGCTCCAACGAGTGCCCGACGAAGAAGAAATGCCCCAAGTAAATCTGATCTTTCATTGCGCCGAAAGATTGGGAGATACGATTTTTCGCAAGTGGGTCCCGCCCCCGTGACAGGTGGACATGGGGCGGCCAATCAGAATCGGCGGAACACGTAAAACCCTTAACTTCTCCGAATATACGGTCCGTCTCGCGCAGCGCGCACGGCCGTTCCCGTCACTCGCACGGCTCCCCCAACTCCCACTGCCTCTCCCTCTCCCTCTCGAGCGCACGCCAACGAAGCTCTCCTTCGCTTCCTCTCGACCGGAGGAGCTTCCGTCGAATCGGGCGGGGGAAGATCCCAGAGCCTAACCGGGCCCTTCGCGGTTGCGCTGCGGGCATGGCGAAGGTCAGCGCCGCCGCGTCCGTCGCCGCGGTGCTGTGCGTGGTCCTCGCGTGGGCATGGATGCCCGCCGCCGCGGAGGGCGCCAAGAAGCCGGCCTCCGCCGCCCGGAAGGAGGACGTCCCGTTCATAAGGTGCCAAGTCTGCGAGAGGCTCGCGTCCCAGCTGCATCGCCAGGTGCAGGAGAAGCAGGCCCGGATCTCTCCCAAAAAGGTACGGGTTCTGTTCGTGTTCTGGTGCTGTGGGTCGCTGCTTTCGCGGAATTTCCGGAGGTGGGTCGGGGCTTTTTTTTTTTTTGGTTCGGATTGATTGGCGTTTGATTGGTTCTTTTGGGTTTTTTTTTTTTGTTGGTTGGTGATTGGTAGATCTCGGAGTACGAAGTGATTGAGATCGCCGAGAACGTTTGCAATTTGAAGAAGGAGGAAGCTGATTGGATGCTCAAGATTGATATCGTTGAGCAAGGGGATAAATTGGAGGTATGCACTATACAGTCGTTAATGCGGATGCTTGGTGTCCCTCGCTCTGCTGTTTATGCACGTTTCGGCATCAGATATCAGCATTATACACGTGGACACCGGAATAGCACTAGGACTAGACTTGGTAGATGGACAAGATTATCTGTTGTCGTTCCTGAGAAATCTCCTTGAAGTGAGAGCTAAGGCTGCCGCGAAATGGAACCCCATTCTTCTATGGGGCTTTGTTGGCACCTTGACGAAAAAAGCAGGCGAACAAATGCCTGAGTTAAGCGGGATTGACTGTAATAACAATGTATAAGGTGGTGGATGTTGCGTGTCAGGATTAGAGGTCATCCTGTCATTCGCGTAGAGAGAAAGTGACATACCAGTCGGCGCGTTTTATTTCGTCTATGCTTTTCTATGTTCTTGCCAGTTTGTTTTAGACGCGAGCTTCATCATAGATGTGGCTAGTTCAATGAACAAATTTAGTGCAAATAATGTTGATGTGCTTCTTTCTTTGCATGCCAAAATGTGGACTGAGAGAGTGTTTGACATAACAACAACATTTTCATCTCTGTTTCTTCTATTTCAGCTTGTAGACCAAGATACTGAAGGGATATGCAATTCCGAATGCAAGACTATCGAAAGAGCTTGTCAAGAGGTTAGACTTTGGTGCTCTACCTACTCATTACGCAAGTCATCGTTTCATACAGAATCTTTGCTTTGGTGGCATCTTGTCAATCAAACTCAATCGACCTGTTTGGCTTGTGTGATCTTGCACAAAAATTGTTTCCCTGTCCCTTGCCTTTTATATTGGCAGAAGATAGCTGGATGAACTTCCTTTGTTCTTTTCAGTATTTGGATTGCTCTGAGTGGAAATTCATGCTACTGAAGCATTGGTGCTTTCACTTCTGAATCGCACTAGAAACTAGACCAGCATTAAAATTGTTCCCTCAACTCGAAAATGCAGGTCATGGGTTACTCTGATACTGATGTTGCTGAGTATTTATATAACTCAAAGCCCCAAATTGATTCACTGGTTGATTTTCTCTGTAAAGACCTCAGTAGAGCATGCAGGTCCAAGCCCCCTCCGGTTCCTAAGGTACATTTTTATCGTGCTTTTAGGACTTAATTTCATGGTTTTAGCTATTCGAACAAACACGTTTTCGATGTTTTGCTCTTTTGTCTCTTGCTTTCCGTGTTAATCTTCTGGCTTAGCAAATGAAACAATATCGTGTCGACATAATGTTCTACCTTTATTTGATAAATCATGTAGATAATTCAGACCTTTCAATATGAATGTCAATCACCTGAACAATTAGACTGAAGTTTCAGAGAGTCCAGTCTCACATATGTTAGTTCAGTGTAGAGAAGCAGTGGAGCTAAATCTATGGTACATAACTGAAGAACCACATCCTCATATATTCCATAACTATTCGCAAAAAATGGTGTGGTGATTTTAATAGAGTGAATGGTCATCATTCTTGTGCAATTTTACTGCTCCCCAAGGGCGATGCGTTCATGAGATCGTTCTTTAGTTATAGATCCATCACGTGGAGACTACTAAGTTGAGGAATAAGGTGGGATGGGGATCTACGAGGAATCGACTGATTTTCATTCAAAGTGATAAGCAAGAACTCGTTCTGTTTCAATGAGGATTGAAGTGTTCCCCATAAAAATCTTATCATCATTTTATTTAATTTTTTAATTAAAATGGAAGGCGTCCGTTTTTTATTTAACAGTGACGTTTCGTATTTTATGCTCTCCTAAAATGGAGATCTCGTATGGCCCTTGATTGAAGATTAGCCCGATTATGATAATTTTTTTGTACTTTCCACAACTTATGTTCACATAGGAAATACATAACTAGCCAAACCTGCATATATGTGATGACGTTAGACTTTCATCCGTACAGAAACCCGCTTCCATCATCAGTTAGTTAGCAATGGCCATATATGGTTTAGATTTAGAACATTTTAAGTGGTGAGAAAGCAATGGAGTTAGCAGTATTTGAATAATCTCTTTTGAAAATGCAGAACTCCAGTGGTTTGGCTTATGTAGATGGTCGAACTCAAATAATATGGATGGATTTGTCCTTTTTGTCTAATACGTACTATCCCCTATTTGTTTTGTCTTGCTCCTTACACGAACCATTCTGCTTTTCAAATGCCTTGTCAACGTCATTGCACATCATAAGATCACGAGGATATTTCACATACGTATGGTACTAGACTGCACATTGACTCATGCTCCTCTCAAACAGAAATGATTAATCGATACCACTATCTTGGAGCTTATTCCAAAATATAGGACCTCTAGTTTGGTTTGCAAATTGATCCTTGAATAGGATTATACATATTAATCCTGAATATTGTGCAATAGGATAGGACTCCCGGAGAAGCTTTTATGCCCAAACCATCTAAGGATGCTGAGATGGAGAAGATCATGAGATCGATGGAGGTAATCATTTTCTACAACCCTGAAGTCATACGCATTGTTTCACCTTTTTTACTATATTCAGACTTTATGCTGGTTATGTTCTCTACAGGGTATGCCGGGAGCACCCAACATGAAGATGTACTCAAGGGACGAATTGATGAACATGAAAAACTTTGGTGAGGAAGACGACGAAGAAGAAGACGAAGACGAGGATAGACACTTCCCCTCAAAATTGGTATGCAGATCTTTGAAAAAGTCCTCTTCCTTCTGCATCCCAAGAAAGACAATGTTTATGCTTATTATCTTGAACCATCTCTTTCCCAGGGAAAAGTTTTGAGAGAGAAGGAGAGCAGTAAGGGTGATTGGAAGCAGAAACTAAGAGAAGGCATCAAAACTACTGGGGAAGTATTAAAGAGACATGCAGACAAAGTCTCCTTCCGATTACAGAAATGGTGGAGAGGGATTAGAAGACCAGACTCGAAGAAAAATTCAAAGACCGGCAAGTCGGAACTCTAATGCCCGAATATCAGACCTTTGAAGAAAGCAATACTTGAGCCTCCAGGGTATAATCTTCATGTCCGGCTGCTGCATCAGTATATAATGTACAAGGCCCTTAAGAGCGGAAGATTTGAGTTGTTCCAATAGGTTGAGAGCGCAGAACTTGTTCTTTTCTTTCCCCTTAAAACTGCTTCGGTTACCTTCGGTACTAACATGGAACAGATATGCGGAATTTTGATCTTGTTTTGACAGCCTCTTGAATCTTGAACATCTTTACACGTTTAGAGCTCCTCGGAGAATTGTGCAGTCACCAAAACTTGCGGTCATTCTGTTCTGTGTTTTCCGCAATAGCTCTTTGCCATAGTGAAGTCCAGATTCCACGCAGGTGGAAGAGTTTTGAAAATTCCAACTATAAGTTGCAAATTAGGTGTATCTTATCATGGTCTATATTCATCTATATATTTAATATTTTCTTTTAATATAACCGTTTTGTCATGACTTTTTGTCGCGACCGACCTCCCGAGCCTTTTTAGAATAACGTGTTAAAAACAAGGGGGCTCGCCTGGTACATGCTAAGTCTAGGTTTGGGACTTAACTCGGGCTCTCCCAAGCCCATACCATATCCTTGACTTAAGGTTTAAGTTTTTTAACATGTGAGTGATTTACATGCAGGAGTCGCCACTAATCAATTTGGGGTAGGCTGATTAGGAACCTAAATAGGATGACGGGAGAATCACCCTATTCCTACGAACTAGAGATTAGCTGAATTCGGGGACTTGGTTACATTAGTTGGATAACTAATGCCCTTTTGGTACCATTTTACCCTGTTCATTTTTGAAAACATTTATCAAGCAATTTGGATTAATTTTAGGACCTTTCTCCTAACATGTTAGGTGATCAAGCGAGTGCATAATCGAGAAATGATCGTGAATCGGGGAACACAAGTCATGCGACCCTAGGGTTCTAATCCTAACTAAGCCAGATGACATTCAACATTCGGCAGTTCATGCAATTGTATTAAAACATGCATACTAACTACACTACGGTAATTAAAAACATGCAACATGCTATCGTGCAATTCAAACTTATTTAATTTAAATAAAACTACAACATGCATAATTAACATTCATATAAGTCATAATTAAATTTTTTAATTTTTTTTTCAAAAAAAAAATCGAGATAAAAAAAAAATAAAAAGAAATATAAACATTTTAAGAAATTTTTAATTTAATTTTTTTTTAAAGTTTTTTAAAAATTTTAAAATTTTTTTTTAAAAAAAAAAAAAAAAAAAAAAAAAATGCGGAAAAGGAAATAAAAAGAAAAGAAATTTTTTTTAAAAATTATATATATAAAAAAGGGAAAATAAAAAAGAAATAAAAACCATTTTTTTTAAAAGTTTTTTTTTTTTGTAATTTTTGTAATTTTTAAAAATTTTAAATTTTTTTAAATAAAATAAAAGAAACTAAAAAGAAAATCCGGGTCGGCCGGGTCGGATCCGGGTCGGACCGGTCGAGGCACAGGTCAATCGGATCCGATCCAGGGGCGTTGACTGGGTCGGATCCATCGATCCGGGTCGGTCGGGCCCGACAGGAGTCAATCGGGAGAGACCCCAAAGGTTGACCGGGCCGGATCTGATGATCGGCCGGGTCGATCGGACCCGACCAGGCGGGACCCAGGCTGGGGAGAGCGCGGCCGGGAGGCCAAAATTGGCCCACATTCATGGGGGGCCGACCGACTGCCGCCACCCCTCGGTGAGACTCCTCGACACCCATGACCATTAACAATAGGCTCTTTAAAATATGGGACCTCTGATTCCACGAAAAATGTATAATTTTTGAATACTTTTCACAAAAGTCATTTTCAAAAAATAAGTTAGGTGCTTTGGTTAAAACCTAAATAATTTGAGGGCCTAAGGGAAGAAGGAATAATAATAAATTTAAAATAGATTATTATTATTATTATTTATTATTATTATTATTTTAAATTTTAATTAACATTTTAATAGACCCTATTAACACAAATATGCCTAATTTCTATATGCAATGCACTTAAATAGAAATATTTTTTGTTTTAGGAATTAAAAAAAATTAATTCCTAAATTTTGCATAATTAATTTTGGGCAAACTAAAAATAGGTGTCAACAGTTTGCCCTCTTTGAAGGTGAGCTCATGAGAGTTTGAGCAGAGAGTTTGAGCTCGCAGAGGTTACGTTCAAAGATAAAATGACACCTAAAACCGCCCATGCATGTTCGATGAATGTTATTTTTGGGAGATTGTGAGTCTCATTTTTATGATGCAATAAGATGATGCATGCTAAAGCAAATAAAAACATACCTGGGGCTACTTACCTTGCCGAAGGGTAGAGTAACTCCAGATAGTTGATATTGCGGGTCAAGGACTCGAACCTTTCTTCTGTCACCTTGACTGGGGAAACCACTTGCACAGGACCCGAACCTTTCTTCGGTCGCCTTGGGTGGATTTCGTTTGTCGAGGACCCGAACCTTTCTTCGGTCGCCTTGACTGGGAGAAATCGCTTACCACGGACCGAATCTTTCTTGATCGCCTCGATTTGGATTTCATTAAATCGCGGACTCGAATCTACCAACTTTTGGGGAAAAATCACGGGGAGGACCGAACTTTTCTTGATCGCCCGATTTGGTTTCGTTCGTCTAGGACCGAACCTTTCTTGATTTTATTTCGGTTTTGTCTAGGACCGAACCTTTCTTGACGCCTTGGTATTTGGATTTTTGCCAAAGTACACAAGGGAGTCTTTGCCCAAGAATTTGTTTTTGCTCTTTGGGTCCTCGTCATCGGTCTTGGAAAGCTCAAGCGATGAGCACCTCGGGGTCCTCGCCCGGGGATTTGGTTTGAGCAGAGGGAGTCGGGTTCCGTGCTCAAAAGGGTGAGCAGGAGGGTCGGTCCAATGTTCAAAGGGTACCATAACAATTATATGTACATGGATTTTTGGAACCGGGGCATGAGTAGAATATACTTACGGATACGTTCCACGCCCTTAAGGGCGTGTGTCTCTGTCGGACAAGTTTTTTCTTTGTGCAAACATATATGCATTCATTGAAGGAATAGACAAATGAGGCTATTCTTGAATATTGTATGAAATATCTTGACCAGCTAGTCAAGATGCATTTCATTTTCAAAGAAACACCGGTTTACCTTCGGGTAGTTTGAAAAGCAATCGATGATTTTGAAATCAGGTAAGGGTAGAATGTACTTACAGGCACGTTCCGGAGGTTTGATGTATCCTCTATTTGAATAACCAACCTTTTTGGGGCATCTCTATTGGGATGATAATGAGGGCTTTTTCGGTGCCCGAATTTTTTGTACTCCATCTTTGGGGATTAAAACTACGAGCTGTCAAAGATGATTAGCACAAACATACATGCATTCATCGAGGATAGACAAGTTGGGCTGTTCAGTGTGCATTTGAGGGTTCATGCATGATGATTTTTACCATGTTTGCATTACCAAAAATCCACGAGGGTTAATCAAGACAATTTTTCGCCAAGATGGACTTTCTCAAGATGATGAGCAGTGACTTTCGATCGGAGAGGACTTTCACTCGCTCTCATTGAAAAGGGCTGTTTGTCACATCCATTAATGCGGGAGCATCGAAAACACTCAATCGGCCGCTATCACATCAACAAGGGTTCGAGTTTTACTTATAATGATGCGACAACGCCAATCGAGAGGTCTTCTCCAGGGTCGTAATGTAGGCTTGGTCAATGGCTTAACAAAGGTGACTGTTCAAGTCAATGCCATGAAAGAAAATATTCTGTAATTATTTCCGGGTTTACAAGTCAGGAACCCTGCAAAAGGAGATAAAAATAGTCTTGCTCACACTTTCTCGAGCGTTATTTATAAACATTTGAAATCCCGTGTTAATTCAAGTGACCCAGTCAGAAGAGACTTCATGAGGGATATAACATGGGTTTGATTTAAGGGTTGAGAAACGAAATAATCGTTAGGCTCAAAAATGTGTGTAAAGGTGAGAATTGGTGATCCTCTTGGCATTGTCACCAGTCTTCCTTTCCACTATCAGGATCCCTTTTGGAAGACTTTCCGGGTAATCCTGTGTTTTATCATCTTTGACAACTTCTTCTGGAGGAGTTTTTGGAAATTAGGGACTCCTTTCTCTTCATCTTTTTCATCGTTTTTCTTCTTCTCCATTTCTTCTTTTCTTTCTTTCTTTTTTTTTTTTTGTTTTTTTTTTAAATTCATGGGCATTGGCCTTGCTTTTACTAGGCACACTGCTTTTTATGCCCCTGTTTTTCAGCATTTTTTTTTATGCTGCTCTTTCGGTGTTGTCAGGACTAGCCTGAACAAGATTGAACAGAACAATGTTTTTAGGCTCTTGGAGTCTTCATCTTCATTCGGTACTTGAGACCGTGATGCTCAAACTGTGGTGACTTTTGCCTTGCCCGGTGTGGAGGATGATCACTGGCTGGGTTCATATGAAATGAAATTGATGGCTCAATTGGGCTAGCAAAGGATATGAGTGTATGGGATGGAGAAAGAATTGCTCTTCGTCATCCTAGGGCACTTAGATTCTGCGAGAGTTCATCGCAATAAAAACACTCAAAGAATGCAAGTGAGAGCGGGAAAATTTCTATACATCTTTTCGCCTTGTGCAGTTGTTGCAACAGAGATGATCATAGAAAATTTTAGATATTACAAACTCTTCATCCTTCTTGTCTTGATCGGTGAAAACATCCTTTGTTATCAATAATATCATTGGCATTACGGGCAAGCATTAGTTTGCTGCTTCTCTCCTGACAAAGTCCTCTTAGTCTCATTGTCCGGCCGTCGATGATGTGCTTGTCTTGGAGGACTCGTCGAAGACCACGGGTTTCATGAAAATAGCGGTCGAAGCCATGAGGGCAAATGACCGAAAGGAAGGGTGTTTTCTGATTCCTCGAGTTTGAATCCATCCTGTGTGGCTAATTTACCTCAAGTTGCCCCAATGCGGGGTGGTTCTTGACAGGGGTAATTTGAAAGGAATCTCTGAGTGTATGGGCTCAAAAATGGTCAAGCAAAGGATCAATGGTAGTGTATGGGGCAGAGAAATGAACCGCCTCTCGTCACTTTGGCTACCGTACCTTATCACGAGAAATCCCTTTACCTTGTAGAAATGCAACTCTTTCACTCATCTTGCGAGTTTGGTATGTGTATAGACCAAGGATTGCCTCTCATCATCTGATACACCTCGTTCAATGCATCGGGCGATTCGACACCATTCGTCGAATTGTCAAAATTTTTCACGAGGAATTGGTGAATTAAACAGGTAAAATTACCATGCCAGGGTCCCTTTCGTGTAATGCACTCGAGGAAGGAAATAGTATCCATTTTCTTTAATTATTTCTTCCTTCTTGTTTCCTTCTACTCTTATGAGAAAAGTTTCTTTTAGGGAAAAAGATACTTACCTATGTTGGGACAACGGGGCATACCTGCAAGGTAATAAGAAAGATCGCGTTAATGAATGGACTTTTTTTTTAAAGGGAAGGAATTGGAAACGATACAACATTACCCTTCGTGATTCCCTTCATTGGAGATTTGACTAACAACTCCTTGAGTTTTCTCGGATGTTGATAACTCTCTTCTGACAAAAACAGGAGCTTATATTAGAAGTGAAATGATTAAGGGGAAATTGAGAACGATACAGATTACCCTTCTTCCATTTTGCCTTCAAAGCTAGTAGAGTCTTTTCTCCTCTTTACTTTGTTCAGCCTTCTTTGCCTCGATCTGCTCCTCCTAAACTTGAGCTCGAAGCTCGAATAAGATCCTCTATAATTAGGGGTGCCTCCAACTTGAAAGTGCTATTGTAGCCGGCGCATGTTGTGCCAGCGTGATTCGGCATCTTTGAGGAGTTTCTTGTAAACACGCGCAGGGTATGTGCAATTGCTTGCATGGGGAGGGTGACAAAGCTAATCTCTACTTTAAAGGTCTTTTGATGTGCAGCGTTCTTTGTTAAGGCGTCAATGGTTTCGGGATCAGCTTTGGCACAATTCGGACATGCGGGGTATGTGCAATTGCTTGCATGGGGATCTTAGCGACAAAGCTAATCTCTACTTTAAAGGTCTTTGACCGATATCGCGTGACTCTTTGTTAAGGCGTCAATGGTTGTCGGGATCAGCTTTGGCACAATTCCGGACATGCTTGGGGTATGTGCAATTGCTTGCATGGGGATCTTCGCAGCAAAGCTAATCTCTACTTTAAAGGTCTTTGACCGATGTCGCGTGACTATTGTTAAGGCGTCAATGGTTGGATCGCTTTGGCACAATTCCGTCATCTACAAAACTGTTTCGGTTAAATTCTCCAACAAGGATTCTTATTAATAACTTTTACGCCAATTCCCTTGTTATCAATCGGGGCATAGCAATTATTTCAAGGGTAGTACTTCTTCACGACATCGAGTTGACGGATTGGAGAATTGGCGTCCATCCATTTCGATCAGAATCAAGGCTCCTCCGGGAGTGTCTTTTTCACGACATAGGGACCCTTATAGTTCGAACAAATTTGCCTCAAGTTCGGGGAGGTAGTGGTAGTACTTTCCTCAAGACAAGGTCACTGCTTGAAGTGTCTTGGGCGTACTTTTTGTTAAGCGATTTGGCTATTCTCTGTTGATAACATTGTGCGTGACAAATAGCTTTCAACCGTTTTCATCAATCATATTTAGCTGCTTTCTCCAATCTTTCTTTGCTTCCATTCGCTTGAGACAATTTTCACAGGATAAAACTTCGGGAGCGAGGAATCTCTACTTCAATTGGCAAAAGCGCTTCCATGCCATATACAAGAGAAAAAGGGGTTGCTCGGTGGATGTCCGGATGGATGTTCGGTATGCCATCAATGCAAAAGGCAATCTTTCATGCCAATCTCGGTAGTTCTCGGCCGGTCTTGGCTAAGATTTTCTTAATGTTTTTGTTAGCGGCCTCAACAGCTCCATTCATTTGGGGGCGATAGGGGGCGAGTTCAAATGGCGGACTTTGAATTCATTGAGCAAATCATCAACAAACTTGTTATTGATTTGTCCCATTATACATATGATGGCTTCGGGGATACCATAGCAGGCGATTATATCTCGCTTGATGAATTTCATCACATTAAAAGCGGTGACATTAGCATATGACGCGGCCTCGATCCATTTAGAAAAATAATCAATTGCGACCAAGATAAAGCGATGTCCATTTGATGCTTTCGGATTAATTGGGCCAATCACATCAATACCCCACATTGAAAATGGCCGCGGTTCGACAAGCGATGTAGCTCGATGGGTGGGCGTTTATCTTGTTTCCATGGATCGGCACGATGACAATTTCGAGCGTGTCGGATGCAATCACCTTCTAAAGAAAGCCGGTAATAACCCAATCTGGTTATTTTCCTAGCCAACATGTGTCCATTCATGTGTGGACCGCATACTCCTTCATGCAATTCTTGCATGATTTGCGTCGCTTCAATCGCATCCCGCATCTTAGCAACATAGAGTCATGGGATCTCTTGTACAATTTCTCCCGTCGACAAAGAACTTCGTTGCCATCTTCATTATATATTTCTGTCTGCGGAGGTAATTCCTTAGGGAATTGTTGTTCCTGATGTAGTTCATGATGTCATGGTACCAAGGTTTACCATCGGGGTTCTCTGGTCACGGTCATGCGGTGAGCGGTTTGGTCGGGACATCAATCTTCAAAGGTTCCACTTCAAACCATTGGTAACTTTGTAGCATGGATGATAAGCGTAGCCAGCGCATCAACAAATTGGTTATGAGATCTAGATAGGTAATCAAGCGAGATCTCATTGAATTCGAAACCAACTCGTCCGGATAGTCATGATAGGGTATTAGTTTAGCATCCCTAGTCTTCCATTCTCAAATGATGCGGGTATGATTAAAGCGAGAATCACCAAACACTTTTAATTTGGCGATTTTCATATCAATTGCTGCTTATAAGCCGAGAATACATGCTTCATACTCGGCTATATTATTGGTACAAAGGGAACACCAATTTTGCAGCCACGGGATAGTGCTGTCCATCGGAGATATCAAAGGCGCGATGCGAGAACCCGGATAGATTTCTTGCTCCATCGAAAAACATGGTCCCGTGTGTTCCTCCGTTGATAAAATGCGATCATCGGGAGATTATCCTCATGTATTTCTCGGGGCATTCGGCCCAGCATATCGCGATCACTTTCGACCTTTTACTGATTTTTGTGATGACATCGAATGTCAAATTCAGAAATTAGAATTTGCCATTTAGCTAATTTTCCCACTAACGCTGGTCGATTAAGCAAATATCGGACAGGGTCATTTTCGATCACGAGGCGCGTCGATGGTGCAAAGTATATTGTCGAAGCCTATGCAAAACCCCACCAATGCGACACATGTTTTTTGATTTGGAATAATTTTGTTTCGAAATGGTGAATTTCTTGCTCGGATAATAAATGGCTCGTTCTTTTCCATCATCGGGGTGGCTCACGGGCCAATAGGGCTCCCAGCGATTCACTATGAATCGTTAAATAGAAGTTAGAGGATGCCCTTGGCTGGTGGGACTAATCAGGGGGACTCATTAAATATTGCTTGACTTTTCAAATGCTTCGGCAGTCTTCATCCCAATTGATTTGGGCGCCTTTCCTCGAAGTTTGAAGAAAGGTCGTGCGGTTTGAGGAGAGTTGGGAGATGAGCCCGAGCAATATAGTTCAACCTTCCCAATAGGCTTGACCTCTTTTTACCGTGGGACGGGGTTGTAATTCACATATTGCTTTGACTTTGAAGGGTCAACCTCAATTCCTTTGCTACTCACGATAAATCCAAGTAACTTACGGAGGTTGCTCCAAAAATGCACTTTGCGGGGTTTGGGCGTAATTTGAACTCACGCAACCCGGCTAAATAGTTTCTTCAAGGCTTCAATATGATCTTCTCCACACCTGGTCTTGGCGATCATGTCATCGACATAAACCTCAATTTCTTTGTGCATTAGGTCGTGAAAGAGAGTGACCATATGCGTTGGTATGTTGCCCCGGCATTCTTCAATCAAAAGGCATAACTACGTAATGAAAGGTCCCAAGGAGGTGATGATGAGCGGTTTTCTCCTTGTCACGATCATTCATCCTTATTTGGTTGTACCCGGAGAATCCATCCATGAAAGAAAATATTTGAACCGGCGATTGCTATCTACAAGGACATCTATGTGAGGAAGCGGAAAGTCATCTTCGGGATGGCCTTGTTCAAGTCGCGGTAATCCACACAAACTCGAATTCGACCGTCCTTCTTCTTCACTGGTACGATATTTGCTATCCAATCAGGATATTGTGAAACCTCGATGAACCCAACTTTTAGTAACTTCATCACTTCTTCTTCGATCTTTTTCGACAGCTCAGGCTTGGTCCTTCGTAGCCTTTGCTTTTTGGGTGGCATGTCGGGATTGATAGGCAAGCTGTGCTCGACAATCCGAGGATCTAATCCTGGCATATCAGAATAAGACCATGCGAAGACGTCCCGGTATTCCTTAAGAAGAGTTGTTAGTCGTATGGCTTTCTCTTCGGGAAGACTGGCCCCAATCTTTACTTCTTTTGGATTCAGAGTATCGCCCAAATTGACGGTAATGGTATCTTCGACTGTAAGGGGCTTGATCCGTTCATATTGCTCCCAACTTCTTTGGATTTCAGTAGGGTCATCGCTTGAATCGTCAGAATCACTACTGTCAGCATTTACCTCGTCAGGCTGGACTGTACTAACTCCCTTGCAAGCCGCAGGATCATGCCTGAAACACAAGGTAAATCGATCAGATAAACAAACAGGGATAAAACTTTTTTTGTTCTTTTTCTCTTGAAACATTTCTTTGAAAACCTTATGAGATTTTTTAGAAACGAGGAAGCATGGGGTAGACCAAGACCTCAGAATACTTTCCTTTTTCGTGGTGGATATCATCAGCGGGCGGTTTAGTGTCCTACCTCATGCCCTCAAAACACCATTTATTTATAATACAAAATTTACAACCTCAAAAGAGGGAAAGCTTGAAAAGACACTTCTTTCAACAGAAACAACATCAAAAGAAACAAAACACAAGGATAGCCCCTTTTCCGGGGATTCATGCAGGAAGAGGAAGAGGAATTCTACTCAAGCGGGCTTGCGCCCAATCCCTCCACTGGTCCTTCGCCTATTGAGCCCATGAAGAAATCTTCCAAATCATCGTTCCAGGAATCCGGTTCATCGACCCCTCTCTTCATTGGTGTCAGCTTTTCCAAGTCGTTCCATCCGTTAGGATTACCATTCGATCGTCTTCATAAAAAGCGGATGGCATCGGTAGTCAGCGTAATAGTCGAATTTACCCTTTGGGTTGGCCGGGGTATCCATAATGACTTTTCCTTTGCGTGCCTTATCGGAAAACTCGGGGCGGCGGTGCGAAGGCTGGGCACCACCAAAAGGTCATCTTCACCATGACACAGCCACGGAGCACGAAAAGTAAATGCCACGGCATCCAATAGGTCTGAACCTTATTTTTTTGAGAGCATCGCAATCATCCAATGAGTGCCCAACCTCTCACGAGTGAAAGTCACAAGACACCGGAAGGATCATAATTAATGAAGTACTCGGGAGTAGGATGACTTGGCCTCCTTGTGATTAGTCCTTTTAGCAAAAGGATAGGGAATATGACATCCAAGGATTTGGGGGTGGCGAATATCGTCATCTACATTGCCACCTTTGTAGGAGTTGAAGGTCTCGCCAAGTTTCTCGGGAAAAGTTTCGACGTCTTTAGGACGATTTATGAGTCACCCGCTCCCGATCGGAAACCGGAAACCGTCGTAGAGAAGATCTCAGTGGCGACGCAAAAGTAATTCTACTAGATAAAAAACAAACGCGTCAAAAGCGGGTTTGTAACGAGGTTGAGTCCTCGTGTATGGCTCCTATAAAAATGTCGTCAAATAGAGTGACCACCTTATCCAGCACTTCTTCAATTCACAATCTTCTTCAATTGGTAGCTTGTGCGGGTTCGATGTTGATTAACAACAACATTAAAGGAAGCTTAGAGGAACTACGCTGGTTTGAACATTTGGCTCGACGCTTGGATCCCTCATTAAATCGTTACGAGGGATTAAGATAAATTTTTCCTCTGTAACAATTTAGCGGTCGGGAAGGTTTCCGGATATGGGGAGGTAACAAACCGACGACACATCATATGCCCCTTCTTTGGTTTGTAAATTTCCTCCTCGATACCCCCGGACCATGATGCAGTGATGTTTGGTGACTTGGATAGGTTCTCGAATGCCCCGGCCTCCTCTGCAGGAGTCCACGACTGGGGTGAAACCATTTCCAACCATGACTTTTCCTACCATGATGGAAGCTTTTGACATATCGGGGACAAAGGAGAAGTTCCCGATTATCATGAGCAGGTTGAAGCGAGTTCAATGGATTGATAACTAGATTCCACCTTGCCGCTTGGCTCAACATACGGGATGGCGGTTTCTGGTAGACTCGATGGTCTTCCTCTCCAGGACGGTGATCGGCTTTCCTTGGGCTACAAACTTTTACACTTTGGTGAAGGCTAGAAGGTATAGCTCCAGCGAGTGAATCGAGGGGGGACTGACCCGGAAACTAAAAGCGTTGGGGATGTCCATTACTTGAAACAAGATGCTGAATACTATTGGGCCAATTTGGACATCCAAGTCGATTTCTCCGGTGTCCTTTTCATTCCGTCAAGCTTCGGACAGATGTTTTGGAGGTGCGAAGCTTAGATGTGTCCACATTAAGGCGATGTAAGGTTGCGGTGCGAGATATTTAAGCGGACCCATTATCTACGAACCCGAGCTACATGAGCATTTTTACAAAAAAAATGTAAAGACCCTTGGTATGTCCCTTCCTTGATGGGGCTCGTCTTACGAGAAGTTATCGATCCTTCAAAAGGATAGACCCCACAAATGCTTCCGACTTGTCATGCTCAATTGTCTCCGGTACAGTACTTTCATTGGGCTTTTCGATGTTTCACGGATTTGCAAGGGCGATCCACGACGTTATATTCACTAGCCTTAATAATGAATTCTTTAGATAGACAGGCCCGGAGGTTGAGGCGTGCTTGGGCATACGTTCGTCCCGCGACTGGTGATTGGGTCCACATCATTCTGGACCAATATTTGTCATTTTCATTCCGATCACTATTCGTACCTCAATTATCGGCTCCTTCTCCATCCGTCGGGATGTCAGACGGAGGTTCGTTCAGGCGTGGGGGTAGATTCACTTGCCTGGCATTCGGTCTTTGAGGTTCTTTATCGATCGATGATGAAGATGGTGGCCAACTATGCGGAAAGACCCGGTATACACAATCAAACTGCCATCTTTGGCAACTCTTTCTTTCATTAGGGACAAGGTAGGACTTCCCGGGATAATACCCACTCTCTCACTGAGCATTATAAACATCAATGGTGTATACCCTCTCACCTGATTGAACAGCATGCCGGATGGATATGACATTGATTACTGTTTTTCATGTTCGGAGTAGCGGGTTGCTTTGAACATTCGGTTTAGATATGCGAAAGGAAAAGGCTTTGGTGTCAAGCAAGTTTTGGATTCGGTGTTTGAGAGTATAATCATCATCCGTCGAATGCCCTACTTCACCCATATGATAGTCACATTTTTTGGACGGATCATAATTGAAAAACTTTTCGAGTTGGGCGTTTTGGTTCGATGAAAGCGATTCTTCTTCGGAGTATGGCCAGGACTTGTGAAGGGGATCCGGGCAACGGAGTGAATTGTCTTTTCTTACGCCTTGGAGGTTGGCGACTTGAGGTATTGCCGCTCGGTGTTTACTTGGACTGTCAGGGAGGATGAGCGGTTTGAGTGTCGAAGCGTTCCCTTCCGTGAGGGGGCTCCTTCTCTTTTCGTGTATTCGGTCTTTTGCTTGTAGGCAGGGGTCCGTAAACCATCCATCACGCAATCCCATTTCAATTCGTTCTCCACGGGAACAAGGCGATTAAGAGATTCAAAGATGGCACCAACCAGCGGTGTCTATATTCATATGGGGGCGACTTTATGAACAACTTCACTTGTTCATGATCAATGAGTTGTGGAGTAACTCAGGCGGCCAAGTTTCTCCATCTTGTAGCATATTCCTTGAAAGATTTCACTCTTCTTCTTTTGATGCGTTCCAAATCATCCCGAGAGTAAAGGTGACATCGAGATTAAATTGATCTTTGCTTGAGAAATGCATCAGCAACATCGTCCCGAGTTTGAAAGCATCAATATCCTTTGACATATACCATGTCGTGGCTGGTCCGTTAAACTTGCCTGAAAAGTGCGAATCATGGGGGTTCATTATCAGCGTCTTTGCGTCATCCGCACATGATACATGTGCAAATGGTGTCTGGGGCATGTGGTCCCATCATACTTTTCAATTCCGGCATCTTGAACTTCTACGGTACTTTGACCCGTTTATATATAGGCATGAGTCGAGTGGGGACAAACATTTTGCGGACCTTGGAGCTGTTCAACATCTCTTCGACTTTTGCAAGGCGTTTGTCATGTTCATTCTTGGTGCAACTTGATTCAGGCTTCACGACAGCAGGGGAAGTGGATCGTCCTCTAGCAGAGGCATTTCTTCATCACTAGCGGAGGCTTTATCTTTTCGGTGAAGGTGGGGACAACACCACTTCAATACCGCAGCGTGGGCGTGAGCTTGCCCTGAATGGATTCCACCTGTTTTGTAAGATTTTGAATTGCATTAAGAACCAACTTCATTTCCTCCTCCATAGTGTTAAGACGAGCGTTTTCTTCGGCCATTTTTTTATAACTACCTGTGAAAACGTTGAAATAAATGAGTATAATATTCAATTAAGAATCATTCCATAATCTAAAGATATCATTATTGCATAATTTATTTATTTGCAACAAAAAAAATAGAGAAAGAATGAGAAAAAAAAGATTTTTATTAATATATATTATAAGCGGCGTCCCCGGGGTTCGAACCCCGGTCGCCTTCGGACCGCTTTCCCCATTCCGGATACCCTTTGGGGCCAAAGGCCGCGGTGGTGTCCGCGAAGGACAGGGAAATTCATTTAAGGCTTAAAAAAAAAAGTGGCGGGCTAAATTAACATTAGTACAACCCAAAACGTTTTTCTGAGACAAAAACCAAAACCCCTAACATAACTACTAAAATAAAATACAAGGGCTTTTTACAAAAAAAGGCGGTCCTCCGGCTATTCATTCTATAAGCGATGGGAAGCTACAGGTCTCCAAAGCCGCTTATTTTTAGCGGACAAGCTCCGCAATAAGCGTATCCTTTGTCCCCATTGTCCTTTCGAGCTGGTCGATTTGTGTTTTGTTTGGGCTTGTTGGTCACATCCGGGACTTTTGGCTGGAGATCGGCGGGATTTGGTGATGTACGATGTAGTATAAAGAAGCATGGTGAGCCTTTTCCTGTCCCTTCAATAGCTTGGGTACAAGAATGCTCTCGGGTTGACACTGAGTCCATTTTCTCTGAATGTCACGAATTTCCTCGGCATAGTTGTAGTTCGAGCGGGTAAATCAAACTCGAAACATGTCTATCTTGAGGGGCGGTGGGGTTTCCTGAAGGGCCCTGTACTGGCGGGCTACCCGGTAAGGGTAGTATGAAGTAATACCGGATAGACTAAGTAGCGGTACAGGGGTTATGGGCGGTGGGCGAAACGGGCCTGACCCTCATGGAACCACTTAGCATGCCACAAGAAAGCCTCGGGATCGGGGTTTTTCAAAAAGTTTATCCAAGTAGAATAATCTTTATGAGGGGTATTATTTTTTAAAACTTCAAACCTTTGAATCGGATGCGTAAAGTCATCTATTTCAAAAAGCTGCATGAGATGCCCAAATCCCCTCAAATGAGATAAAAACCAAATTTGCAAAATCTCAGGGGCGGCCCGCATGATTTTATCATCATTTTGTTTAAAACGGTTTAAAGATAAAAATGTTTCTGCCAAAATCGAGTTAACATAGCCCGAGCCAGTGCAAATTTGTTTGGCCACATATGCAATCGAGGGGTTTATTGAATTTCTGCGATGGGGGAAAAGGACACATCCGACAAAAGCAAGGATAAAAATCTTAGCTTTTTGGATCATGGGTTGATTTTCAAAACGCTCATTTAGGAAAAACCGAGGCGAGGCATTGCAATGAGCTTTGACAACTCTTTTCACGGTGTTGCTATCAGTTCGAAAAAACTGAGATAGTTCAGACAGAGGGGGTACACCCAAAAGTGGTTTGATGAGGTCGGATCCCAAAGGCTTCCCAATGACAATGCTATATTCTTCCAAGGTCGGGGTCATTTCGAATTTACCGAATATGAAAGTGGATGTTTGTGGGCACCAGAAATGTCCTAATGCCTGCATCATGCCAGAATGGATGTTGATTTTGAGCAAGGGGAGTAGGCGACCAATCCTTGATTTGACATACTGCTGGGCATTTTGATCGAGTCGGTCCCACCATGCCAAAAGCTCTTTTTTAGGAGTGGGGCCAATTGGACATCAGCTCTTTCCATCGTGTATAGAATGCAATCAGCGGAGTGACCTAATAATAACAAATCAATTGAATTAGTAGGCTGTATAATAATAATAAAATAAGAGGGGATAGAATGTATACCTTTCCTTGAACCATGGCAATCACAAAGACATACACATGAGGAGTGAGGCTCGATTTCTATCTAGGACCGGCTTAGCAAAGTGAAATTAAAAGGGTGCACGACCATCGCAGGTCTCGCGTTGGTGTCAAGTCCTTTTAACCTCGGCAAATCGTCGAAGGAACATCTTATAGTCACGCCGAATAGCGGCTAAAGATATTTCTTTACGATTTTTAGAAATAAATTTCGGGAAAAGAAAGGCAACCTCTACATCGCGGACTCGCGTTCGAGGTCGTATCTTTCTTAACACCATCCTAAAATGCCCTATCGCGCCCTGGTCCGTCCGGTGGTGGTTGTGTGTGCAATAGTGTAGTGCTAAATCATTAAAACATGCGTAAAAATTATAAACAATCAATTGGAACCTGCAAGAACAAATAACACCTTCTTTATCGGGGCTCATACACAAGTCCTTCTTTGCCAAATAAAAATTATTTTGAGCAGGGTATAAAAATTGGCTTAAGTCCACTTTAAAAAAACAAGTCCCGGTAGTCGCCCGGTCTGTCGCGACCGACCTCCGAGCCTTTTTAGAATAACGTGTTAAAAACAAGGGGCTACTTTGGTACATACTAAGTTTAGGTTTGGGACTTAACTCGGGCTCTCCCAAGCCCATACCATATCGCGACTTAAGGTTTAAGTTTTTTAACATGTGAGTGATTTACATGCGGGGAGTCGCCACTAATCAATTTGGGGTAGGCTGATTAGGAACCTAAATAGGATGACGGAGAATCACCCTATTCCTCTGAACTAGAGATTAGTGAATTAGGGGACTTGGTTACATTAGTTGGATAACTAATGCCCTTTCGATACCATTTTACCTGTTCATTTTTGAAAACATTTATCGAGGCAATTTGGATTAATTTTAGGACCTTTCTCCTAACATGTGAGGTGATCAAGCGAGTGCATAATCGAAATGATCGTGATCGGGGAACACAAGTCATGCACCCTGGGGTTCTAATCCTAACTAAGCCGGATGACATTCAACATTATATGATTCATGCAATTGTATTAAAACATGCATACTAACTACACTACGGTAATTAAAAACATGCAACATGCTATCGTGCAATTCAAACTTATTTAATTTAAATAAAACTACAACATGCATAATTAACATTCATATAAGTCATAATTAAATTTTTTTAATTTTTTTTTCAAAAAAAAATCGAGATAAAAAACAAAATAAAAAAAGAAATATAAACATTTTAAGAAATTTTTAATTTAATTTTTTAAGTTTTTTTTAAAATTTTTTAATTTTTTTAAAAAAAAAAAAAAAAATGCAGAAAAGGAAATAAAAAGAAAATTTTTTTTTTTTAAAAAATTATATATATAAAAAAGGGAAAATAAAAAAAGAAATAAAAACCATTTTTTTTAAAAGTTTTTTTTTGTAATTTTGTAATTTTTTAAAATTTTTAAAATTTTTTAAATAAAATAAAAGAAAATAAAAAGAAAATCCTCCGTGTGATTCAAGTTTTTAAAAGGAAATTCCAATGGTCTTCTCACGTTCTTACTAATAGAATAACATTTTTTAATTTTACCTTTTAAGGAATCCGGGTGTGAATTAAAAGTCTTCCTGTAGCTTTTTTTTGGGTTTATCTTCTAAATGATAACTAAATGGATCGTTGAGAGGAGGGTCGGTAGGGGGAAGCCGGGCCAGGAGGAGAGGAAGAGGGGAAGGGCCCATTTTGGCCCAAATTTCGATCCGATTTTTTTTTTTTAATAATAAATTTAAAATAGATTATTATTATTATTATTTATTATTATTATTATTTTAAATTTTAATTAACATTTTAATAGACCCTATTAACACAAATATGCCTAATTTCTATATGCAATGCACTTAAATAGAAATATTTTTTTGTTTTAGGAATTAAAAAAAAATAATTCCTAAATTTTGCATAATTAATTTTGGGCAAACTAAAAATAGGTGTCAACACTTTTTTTTTTCTTTCTTCGCATTCGACAAGCACTTTCTTAAATTGTTTTTTTTTATATAGAGAATTCTTTAGACAAGAATTTCTAAGAATATATTAGCAAAATGTCTGATTTACCATATCTATGAATATATTCTGATAGCTTTGTCTATTGATTATCAAAGATGAATATATTTTCTACTCACTTCTCCCAAAAGAATTTAATGGCTAACAAACTAATAAGTAGGAAGGGGCATTGTCCTTTTATCCATCGTCTGTCATAGTCTATTGTTGCTATAATTATTATGTTTCTTTATTTTGAGATGGAAAGTAACCGTTTGCATTAACAAGAGAACTGCGGTACTAACTTTGACAATGGTGCATTGGTTTCGTGAAAAATGTATAATTTTTAGAAAATACTTTTCACAAAGTCATTTTCAGGAAAATAAGTTAATTTTCCGGTATTTGATTAAAACCTAAATAAGCTGAGGCCGAAAGGAAGAAGGAAAAAGAAAAGAAAAAGAAAAGAAAAGAAAAGAAAAATAATAATAAATTCAAGATGATCAATTTCGGAAAGTGTTTTCACCCTTTTGGATTAGGGAATTCACTTTTTTATTTTTATACATGAATGTTTTCTTTGAAGGGAAAGTGTTTGACTTATTATTTTCATAAACCAAATGAATAAAAGTCAGAAAAACAGATTCTCAGAATATATTTTCCCTCTAACAAATGCAGCCTAAAATCAGGATTGTCCAGTTTTCTGTTATGTATGTATGCTTTCCAGCAGAAACTAGCTTTCATCCCCAGCTAACAGCATCAAATTAGCCCAAGAATCAGAAGCACTACCAGCTTCGTAAACAATGAAGACTTCTCGGTGCTCTTAGCCTTTGACTAATTCGAACACCCTATGCCGCACACTTACAACATGTGAGGAGACAGGTTTAAGGCTGTCAAAGTCCCCAGACCAGCAATTGACCAATGTCACCATACGATTAGGTAAATCATCTGAGATTGTTGGTTTCTGTACAATTTCAAATAAACATTCTTTTCAGTCTAACTCTGTACCTTCCAGGCTTTTCCTATTGATCTTCACAAACAGCAGTATACTGTGATAGGTACTTGTTCAAAGGTAGGAGGAAGAAGGAATTGGTGCCACCTTATATCATACGATAGTAGCTCATTTACTACCTAGCACATCTGCGACAGTCTTAGATAGGAGCTGTGTTGAGCATGGCATCTTAAGTTGGGGACTGTATATCAGTAGAGTGACTTGTCTTCATGTGGATTAGGCATAACACAAACAAAAAGTGAACTAGTTCTCACGTCCGAATATGTGCTACAACCTATTACAACACAGGCAAAATTGCTTCTTAACAACTCAAGCGTAAGTACCATTTTTTCTTGATGCATGGTGATCGTGATCTTTCTCTCTTTCATCAATCAACAAACTGGCCCAAAATAATCAGTAATCTATATTTGCCCAATCAAGAATCAATTATCTTGAGGTAAAACGTTTATCAGAAAAGAGATGGATATTCACATACCGTGAAGATGAAATTGTACCCCATCTCAAGAATAGAACGCAAGAAATCAGTCCTCCACATCATCTTCAAATAATCAGGGGTCATGAAGTATGCTTCTTCCGAAAAATCAACTCCCACAGTTGTTAGAGCAACACGGTAAGTATGCACAGCAACTCACCGTAGAAAGGCCTTCTCATCCAAGACTATAATCACCAGATGTTTTAAGAGCCTGTGAGTTCCGTCTCCTATTCTAAAGCTTTCCAGGAAGAGATCGAGGATGGAGTTGGGGGCAGCCCATGCTTCATTTAGAGTAGTCAAAATAACAGTTCTGTCTTTCATTGCAGCATCCTTCAAAACTTCCTCGAGCCCGTATTTCTTGGAATACTAGATACAATAGTTTTACGGAAGAATAAAGCACATTTAAATCCGTCAGTGCAAATGTAACAAAGTCACAGGACATAAGAAGAAAAAGAAAATTGTACTATTTTTTTTATGAAAGCTCGTGTGGAACAGTGCTTGTTGGACTTTTGTCACAAGAGTTACTTCCATTTTGGCATTTCTCACATCAAGCTTATCAACAACTTCAGCATGCCGAGATATGCTGAAAATGCGTCTATTGATGTTCGGGGAAAACAGAAGGTCAAGGTGACTATAGAGGAGCTCCAAAGAGTACGCACGCAACACTTAAAAAATTTAGCTGCCAAACTAACACTGAACTACATCATTTCGCTATGAAGAGGAGCTAAAGGATGGACAACATCAAGCAAGATCATCAACTAAATTGCTGTCCAGCTGGTGGGGAGCTAGATAGCAGCGTACTTTAACATCGCTAGGTGAACTTCTGTTCAAGCAAGATTATCAACTAAATTTGCATCCCGATGTTCCTTCATCAGCCTTCTACATTTAGCACAGATATTGCTTAATCACATACGCCTGAACTTTGTGGCGTATAATGCCACTTAATCCTATACTGACGCAATAAGAAAGAAGAGCTGCTAAAATATCCTCTACGTAATGCACCGACGATTCCAGTTGAATTCTTAAAAGGCAGAATGCAGCTATTCACCACTGCGATCAGTTGAGTTAATTCATTTTATAAAATAAAGTTTCATTAATAGGGAAAGCTGGTCAGGTACATTGCAATCAGTTTACTGATATTCATACCATTTCATTTCACAATCACAAACTGAAACGTTTGAATTAAAGAAGAAAAGCCTCTGCCAAATGCACTAACGTTTGAACTAAAACTGTGACAATGCATTCCCAACAACTGTGACTATCTCTTCTTTTTCCTGCCTTTGCTGGATTTCGAAGTTCCAGTACTTGTGGTGGACGCTGGCTCTTGCTTCTTGGTCCGTCCAGCATGTCTTGGAACCAGCTCTGCAACATGAAGCATGAGCTGTTTTCCTGCAACAAATTGTTCAAAGTTACGACATCTGCACTATAACCATGAATAAGAATCTCCTAGACTAAAACCAGCAACAACCAGGACCTTCTCTTTTTGGAAATTAAAACTTCCTCAAAAAATGAACCACTAGGCATGATAGGCAATAAACTCCTCAACAAGACATACATTTGGCTGTGGCTAAGATAAACTACTCCTGTTCTGTTAAATCCATGTCAACAGCAAGAGCAACTCGCAGGCACTAGTGATGCAGAGCTCTGTGATGGTGTGCATATTCAGCACACCAATTCTGGACGAACTTATGTCCAGGTCTAATGCAGAAGCTAATCAAACTTACTGGAAGATATGACTGGATTGTACAGAGTCCCATCCTCTCTCTTGAGCAAAACCCTCACTCTCGCTCTCTGCATGAAATCTCATGGATACGTCTTATCGATCTGCAACAATCCATTTCGACGTCTCTAAACCACACCAAAACATTCCCGAGCATAATACGGAACAAGAAACGAAGCCACGATCAAACGAACCTTGATTGCAAAACGGAGCTTGAGACGGCTGCAACAGTCCCTGATCTCGATGCAAGTGGGGTTCTCGCATGCTTTCATCACGCAGATCTGCCTGCCCTCGGCGATTGTCTTCTTTGGGTTGATGTAAACCGGGTAGAGGACGACCCACTTCTTTATGTTCGGGATTTGCTCTTCCATTTGTGACAATCGAGACCCCAGGCAAAGAAGAAATTTGAGTTATGAATCGCCTGAACAGATGGGAAGACGGTGAATCATCTGGATATCAAACAGGCGCATCATAGCAACATCACACCTCGCTTGTATCAGACAAAGAAACAGAGAACGTGTTCTAACTATTTCACGCACATATATAAACAGAGCAAGCGAGAGCGCAAGCCTGATGCACCTATACAGAAAAACAAAGGAATCAGACAATAACAAAATTGAAAAGCGACATCACCAACATGTCGAAGACTTATCCGGCTACCTACTTTTGAAGTGCAGTACCCTTCTGCTGCAATTCGTCTGATATGCTCTGTTCAATGCAGGTCACCACTCTTTGACCAAAGAACCTGCAATGGAAATCACCCAAATCCTTCAGCTCGAAGAATGACCCGATTGAGAAGTGTGCTGAATGAAGCATGTCGAGCACACAGCAGGCTATACTGTTAAAGAAGTTTGATCACGGGTCATTCAGCAAAGATGCATAATTAGAGAAACACGAAGACGCGGGCGACAACACCTACCATTTAGAATACGGTGAGCACAGTAACCTTGATTATTGCGCAGATAACAGCCAGCTGATAGCTGCAGATTCACCCGAAAGCAACCAAGCAGACCGAGAGAATCGACTTCGACAAGATGAATTGGGAGCAGAATCAAGTTACGAGAAATCAGGAAACAATGCAGCAACACCCATCATCAGAAGCTTCATGAAATGATATGAAGTTACTAAACCTCTACCCAAGCTCCCACTAAACAGTGCTCTGCAATTTGCGAAATTCACGTCAATAACTACACCCAAAAAGCACGGGGAGTTAAAATCGGGCGCCGAAATTTAAAAATGCAGCCGGAACAGATTGCAAACCAAATAATACACCGTAGGAATCAGAGGAAGAGAGTGGATTCGACCCGACATTTAAGCTTTTCTGGGAACTTTCAGAACCGGAAGAGGAGGAGAATTGGCGAAGGTATACCTCGGAAGACCGACACCAGGGCGGCACGAAGTCGGCGATAGCGGTGGAGGTGGCCGCGAATCAGATTCAAAGGTGTTATAAAGGAAATTCCAATGGTCTTCCTTTCACGTTCCTAGAATAACATTTTTTTAATTTACCTAAGGAAGCGGGTAGTGTAATTTCTAAAGTCTTCCTCTTAGCTTTTTTTGGGTTTGTTATCTTTCCCTACCATGGATCCCTTAGTAATCTACATTGTCACTCAAGTATGCATATTCAAGAAGTTCTCCAACATGATTTTAGGCAAAACCTTCGTATCACTCAAAAAATTCAAGAAAAAGGGGTAGGTCCTCTTAGAGCACCTATACGTTTACTGCAAATTTTGTTAGTTTCCTATCTTGAGGAATTTAGTCTAGATATGAAAATCCTAAATGTCAACAAAGACCGTCATCCTATTTTGCTTTTCTGAGATGAGGAAAAATTCTTCTCATATTAGTCATTCTCCATGTGATTCAAGTTTTTGAAGAAAGTCGAATCCTATGGCATGTTCGTTGGTTAGAAATTCTGAGGTGTGCCTTACTAATAGTCTTGACAATCCAATCCCACTCTTGGGACTAATGGGGTCTACATCACATTACCTTTTAAGGGTAGTCCGTGTGACACGAGAGAGAGTGTAGAGAAATAAGAGGTAACATAAATGATAACTTAAATGGATAGGTCGTTCGCCATTCGTAGGTAATTATTAAGAGCAATACCCACCACCCGTAAGAATCCACCTACGGGATAAGAGCAAAATAAAAATCGAAAGCTTGTATTTTTAAGGAAGGAGATTTCGTTTGGCTATATCTTAGAAAGGAAAGATTTCCTCGGGGTCATCACTAGAAGCTAAAGCCTAGGGCTGATGATGTGCTATAAAGGATTGGTGATAACACCTACAAGATTGAAGTGCCTGGTGAGTATGCTATTTTAGCAACGTTCAATGTTGTGGATCTTTCTCCCTACCATGACAAAGAGTTCGAATTGAGAATATATGAAATTTTCCTATGTGTGGGTGAATATCTTTGGAGAGTGGATAACTCATAACCTGGCATTTGTATCCTTGAAAGGTGGATTCTTCCTTAGTGGTAAGCTAAAGAAGCATTGTATCCTCGGCTAGTGATATTCTGTAGGTCTTGGTAGTGAGCTTCTCCTTTTCCGAAATCTTGTATCCTCGGCTGATGATTTTGTGTAGGCCTTCATGGTAAACTTTGTCAATCCCGATTGTGATTCTTGGTTGGTGGCACGTCTTATATACCTTGGTTCTGGTCATATTTTATGATACTTCTATCCCATCATATATTGACACCCATTCTAAAATACTTTGATTCCATTGACATCACTCAAAGTGACATTCGCCCGTCTTGCAACTACATCGAATTGGTATTAAAGTTCAATGTTGAACCCATTTGAGTGATTCCTTCTGTAAACTAACTTGCATTCCATTCATACTTCTACAAAAAAAAAAAAAAAAGAAAAAAAAGAAAGAAAGAAATGACTAGTTGTCATCAATGTGGATCAAATGTTGAGTCTCCTTTGGCGCGAAAAAGAAGCCTACGAGACGTGGATTTGGTTGATTTAAGGAGACAATTGCAGCAAGTGCAAGGGTGTTTGCTACGCTTCAAACTTCAACAAATGGAACAAAAATAAAAGTTAAAATATTCCACTTTTTATTTTTGGAACGGAAACAAAAATAATAACTCTCTTTTATTGCTCACTCTTGCTATCCACCACTTGTCGTCCACCGCCACTCGCTAGCCGTCCGCCCGCCATCGGCCGCCGCTTGCCCGCCACCGTCGCCACTTGCCGGCTGCCACCGTCGGTCGCTGGTCGCCACCCGACACCCGCCGATCATCCCTCGTCACCCACCAGCCATCGCCCATTGCCCACCGGCCACCACCGTTCAACGTTCGCTGGCCGTCGACCATCGCCCGTTGCCGTCGCTCGACGCTCGTAGGCCGTTGGCCGCCGGCTACTGCTTGCCGCTTGCTGGTCGCCACCTATCGCCGCCGCCGCCGCCCCGTCGTTGCCCTTGCTGCCCGTCACCACCCTCCTTTGCCACCGCCGCCGCCGCCACCGCCCGCCGCCGCCATCATTACCCACCATCGCAGCTTGCCGGCCACCCGCCGCCGCCCATTGTCGACAACTTGCTGCCCACCCACCGTAGCTGTGGTCTCTCACCGACCGACGGGAATAGAAATTTGGTGTCATTATCAAACAAATTTCTATTTTAGGAATAAAAATTTTGTGTCATTATCATACGCTCCTTTTTGCTTAGAAACTTGTCCAAGAAAGAGAAAATTTTTTTCTCAAAAACTAGCTAGAAATAAGGCCGGGGAAGAGAAATGTTTTATTCGCACCCTTAATTGGCATGACGCAACTATATTATTATGGATGGTGAATACCCAGATAAATATGTTGAGGTTTCAAACTCCTTAAAAGGAATGTAACTGAGGCTCCTATTCTTGCACTTTCCAATTTTAATAATGTCTTTGAAGTTGATTGTGATGAATGCTTCTAATGTGGGAATTGGTGCGGTTCTTAGCCAATGAGGAAAGCCTATTGCATTCTTTAGTGAGAAGTTGAATAATTTCCGCAAGAAACACTCTACTTACGATAAGGAATTTTATGCTATTGTTAGAGCTTTGGAGCATTGGCAACATTTTCTATTGTTCAAAGAATTTGTTCTCTATTTGGATCATGAAGCCCATGATGGAGGTTTAGCTGGTCATTTTGGAAGAGACAAGACCCTCTATCTTGTCAAAGAAAAATTTAATTGGTCTCGAATGAAGAAAGATGTCATGTGGAGTGGTGCTGAACTTGTCACATTGCCAAAAGCCATTTTCAAAACACTGGCTTGTACACTCCATTACCAGTACCAATAGCCTCTGGGGAAGATTTAAGCCTAGATTTTGTGGTTGGTTTGCCTTGGACACAAAGAGGCAAAGACTCAATTTTGGTGATCGTTGATCGGTTCTAAAAAATGGTGCATTTTGTACCATGCAACAGGATTTTGGATGCTACACATGCGGCAAATCTTTACTTTCAAGAGATCGTGAAACTATGTAGTATTCCAAAGACAATGATGTCTGATTGGGATTCAAACTTTGTCAGTTATTTTTTACGCACATTTTGGAAGAAGTTAGGCACCACACTTCAATTTAGCTTGTCTCATCAACCTCAAACCGATGGGCTAACTGAAGTTCTTAATTGGAGTTTGGGAAATCTTTTAACGAGTTTAATTGGAGGTAACCTATGTCAATGGGATCTTACTTTGGCTCAAGCTGAATTTGCTTACAATCATTCTTCAAGCTAAACAACCGAGAGGAGTCCTTTTCGAGATTGTATATGGGAAAAATTCTATTAGTCCATTAGACTTAGCTCCACTTCCCATCTCTTAATATTTTAGAGGGGATGTTGAGGAACATGCCAACTATCTAAAGAAGCTTCATGAGCAAATTTGGGAAAGGATAATAAAGAACAATGCAAAGTATCAAGAAACAGCAAACAAGCATCAAAAGCCTATAGCTTTTAACGAAGGAGATTTGGTTTGGCTACATCTTAAAAAGGAAATATTTCCTTGGGGTCATCACGGGAAGCTGAAGCCTAGGGCTAATGGACCTTTTAAAGTGTTGCAAAGGATTGGCGACAACGACTACAAGATTGAACTACTTGGTGAGTATGATGTTTCAGCAACGTTCGATGTTGTGGATCTTTCTCCCTACCATGACGACAGATTTGAATATTGAGAATATATGAGATTTTCTTCTGTGTGAGTAAATTTTCTTAAAGAGTATATAACTCCTCACTCGATATCTGCATCCTTAGAATGTGGATTCTTCCTTAGTGGTGAGCCAAAAAAGCATTATATTATCGGCTGGTGATATTCTATAAGCCTTGGTGGTGAGCTTCTCCTATCCTAAAGTTCTGTATTCTTGGCTAGTAATTTAATGTAGGCATTGGTTCTCGTCGTATTTTATCCTACTTCTATCCCATCATCCATCAACACCCATTCCGAAACACTCTGATTCCCTCGACATCACTCAAAGCGACATTCGCTCATCTCATGACCTTTGCCCATCTCGCATCCGCATCACCATGAATAATATTGTGCATTTCAAAAGACTCCACCATCCCTCAAGATGTGGTTATATTTTTTTAACTATTACAAAGAAGTTGTCCAAAAGGACCTCATTGCGAAAGGAAACGGTCAAAGGAATCATCAACATGTGGTAGGATTTCCGTTCAACACTCATCCTCATGATTGACAAATTGGAATTGGAAGGAGATACGAAGACACACCGTGCATCGATGGATTAGATACATTGTAGCATTGAACCCGAGCTCAAGATTAACATTCTCAACATCCTCAAGAAGCCAACTCAACAACAAGTCATATCTGATTGAGCTTTTAGGGAAATGGATGAAGTTTTAGCTGAAGTAGAATGTTTGACCCAAGAAAACAAGCGTATTGGTCGGATTCTTTAAGCCATTTGAGGATTAGGCGTATTCCATTAGAATTTCTTTTTCTATGAATTTCCAAATCTTTAAACTTGATCTATAGGGATTTTCTTAAAAGCATTTTCAGTAATGATGTATAGGAATTTTGTTTCACTTCTTAGAGGATGTATAAGGAATTTCTCCACAAATTTTGATGTGAATAGTGAAGTTTCTTTTTTCATATATTTTCCAAGGGTTCTAATGGAATATAAAAAGGACATTTTGATTAATTACCAAATGTTATCTCTTCAATTGTATAATTTTTTATGCAGAAATATTGATAAGCAATCATTCATATGAGATTGGGATCCTATGAATATCTCTTATCTCCATTTCATTGCAAGAAAATATAAAATATACTAGCTCGACTGAAAGGATAGAGGCATGCGGGAGAGTTTGGGTAGAGAGAAAAAGTACGGACAGAATGAAGAGAGAAGTGTCTATAAAAAGAGGCATTTTGGAGAATACAAAAATGGGATCTTGGACACCTCCAAATCTGGTAAATATTAATGAATAACTCTCTCTCTCTCTCTCTCTCTCTCTCTCTCTCTCTCTCTCTCTCTCTCTCTCTCTCAAAAAAATCCCATGTTTGCAATCGAAATTGTGCTGAAGGTTCCATTGCAGAGTGTAATTTCACAGAGGAACCTTCGAAGTTTTGTTCCCAATTATTTAAATGGTGATGAGGAAAGCATTAGTGGATCAGTGCAGAATGATAAAGACATTAGTTTTGTGGAACTGAGGTTATTTAAAATCTCACAATGGGTGATCCAATAGAAAATGATGAACCAGCACTATCACGACTTTTCCAAAGGTGAACCATCAGGGGATGGCCAGTGGTTCACTAATAAGCTTGATGCTCAGCACGGGCTCTCCCAAACTCTACAAATCGTAACTTGGTACTCGATTCAATCATGATAAAGCCTTTTGGAGAAACCACTAATTGGTTGTGAGTTGATTAGACACCCTCACATTTTACTTCTCTGAACTAGAGATTTACGAGTACGGGCAATTGATTATATTAGATTAGTCTAACGCACTTTCAATACCTTTTGTCTTTATTTCAAAAATATTTTTACAGTTAACCTTAGTTGATTCATCCTATGTTACTAACATGTGAGAGATGACCATGCGGGAACACAATCAATAATAAAACATTCAATAAATTATTTAAAAGATTAAAGAATCCGGAATGCATGAGCAAACAGAAATAGATCCTTATTCGTCATTCATCGAGAGAAGGGTTCTACAAGCTTAGACTCAGAATACAAATATGCAATGATGAATGTAACTTTTATTCATGAAAGTGATGATGGTTATATCTAATGCATGACCTAAGCTATCCGAAATAACTTAGATTAATACCGTAAGATGCAATGCCAATAACCTACTAGTGGGACCGACCCACAATGGAACCGACCAATCCCAACGTATACCACCTTGAAAGTTCATAGGGTTTCATATAATTTCTTCCATAGATCTTATCCAAAGAATTTATGTGTAATAACATTTTTTTTTGGTTCAACATATTATTTACGAGAATATTTTTACAAGATCCTTGTATATTCTTTAGAGAGGCATTTCTCTTTCGATAGATGAATTTATGTGAACAGCTGCAAGATTCTTGGTTAGTGTTAAAGAATTTCTTATATTGCAAATTAGATATTTTCCCAAGAGAACCTCGATTGAACAATTATTTTCAGATTTATAGATTTTAATGTTTTTCTACTCATTCCATTCCGTTAATTTTTCAATCTTAATACAGATATACATACACGCATACGTATAGTAATCTCTCTGCCAAGCTTAGGAAGCTCTTAGTCCTTTGCTCCATTCTTCGTGAAACTATGAGTAAATAGATCTCTTCGAAATTATAGGAACAAAATTTAGCAATTCGAGCTATTTTCTGTGGTGCCGGAAAAAGGAATAACAGGATATTGATAATAGCCACACGTGAAAAGACGAATTTCAGCTTCATTTAGAAAAATAGGACATCGATTATTGCTAAAATACAGACAAAGAGGGAAATAAGGAGTTTTTGTTTTTAAAGGCAGTGAACCTAATTATTTTTGCAACTTAATTAGTAAGTTGGAAGTTCCAAATGGATTCTACCCATAGCGCAAAGTTCTCAGCAAACGCCACAAATGGTATGAAGATTTCAAAGCATATGAAACCCTCAGCATCGTCGTCATGCAACGACACCCGTCCACACAATCCTAAAAGGTCAAAGATTCAAGAAATTTACGAGGAGACTGCAACTGCAGGGCACCCAACAAAACCAGAGCAGGAGAAACGAGACAAGTCAAAAAGATTTCAAGAGCACGTCGTCGTCGTCGTCATCATAGACGAAAACGAGAAGCACCCAGGAGCGAGACTAGATTTCCAGGTACTCACAGAACGAAGCGCGCCTCAGACATCCATCTAGCAATGCCCTGGGATCTTCCGGCCCATGGGCCATCGCTCGGCCGCGCATTCGAGCCTGACCGCAGTCGCCACTCTCTCTCTCTCTCTCTCTCTCTCTCTCTCTCTCTGTGGGTGTCCTGTTGAAGATGACCGGCCGCATGCAGAGCCGGGTCTGGCTCCGTGGCCGCTCGTTTGACTGTGCCGGAACGAAGATGAAAGCACGGACGGAGATGAAAAAAAGACGAGAGGACAGGAGGAGGAGGAGGTCGTGGTGTGAGCGTTAAGGCGTGAGGATTCGAAAGCTTTGTGACCGTTGAGCGACAGAAAGAGAGGGAGAGGAGGGTTAAGAAGGTAACTTCACGCGAACGCCACCTCAATTGTATTAATTAATTCATATATTGACTCTAACAAAAAAAAATTGATATATTAACAAATTGAGTGAAAAATTGCACTTCAAGTTTATGCAACTAACTTAGACCTCCAGAGTATTTATAACCCAATGTTAAAGCCGAGCCATAGGTAAAGACTTACATGCGCCGGTCTGTCTACTTACGTGCAGCTAACGTGTCATCCAATTAGTGACACGTCAGCCCAAGAAATAAAAAAAAAAAAAAACAAAAATAAGGGAAAATGGAAGCTCTGTCTATTTTACGGAAAATAAATGATTTGAAAAATATTTTCCTAAAAATGATCACTTATATCGTTTGAGATAATTAGTTAATGACGAAAATTTATGTCTAAACATTTTAGCAGACAATGAAAATATTTTAATTTCATTCGTTATACAGGAAATTATTTTTAAGAAAATACTTTTCAAATTATTTATTTTTTGTGAAATAAACACACCCAGAAAAAGGACAACACGAGAAATAGTGTGAAAGAGAAAATTAGTTTAGTGGGCTTTTACATAAAATGGCATTCCTATAGTAAACTATTATATTCATGGTTCATAGGCCCCTTGAGAAGGCCCAATGTCATAGAATGACAGTGCCACCTTTCATAGTCCAAAAATTCTGAATTATGGCCCAAAATTTGAACAGGTCAAAGTCAAAACTCGCATGGCTGATCTCCTTTCTAGTTACTTTCACCCAACTTTAGTGGTAGAAGAGTCGACATAATTTACCTCCTCTTTGTGATCAATTGTCGCGTCGACGGAGACTAATGTACTCCGATATGCTTCTTCATGGGTACTACATAATGCAAGGTTAGATATACTTAACGCTTCAAACTTTTCAGAACTTGTCTTCCACGAAAACGGATGTGTGCACAAATCCGTGATAGGGTGAAAGACTCACTCAAGGTATTTGATTAAGTGCAAGATGAGGAGGTATCATAATTTGAACTAGTCAAGAAAAAGCTCGGTGAATAAGAAAACCGAGATACTATCTTGTGGATTATGTCATTAATAATTAAAATTTCCATAAACTCCAATGCTAATCTCATTGGAAGAGTGCTTGCTTAAAAGAAAATTTAGCGGTGATTATTCTTTATGGCTCTCCATAGACTTGTGGAAGGAACTTTACGCAATCGATGACCTCAACATCAACTGAATCGAGTAGTTAGACGAGCATGTCATCGTGTTGGATTGAGAGTTGACCCAAAGGAGATCAAGCTTGGTCTTTGAACACTAGTAGGGTATAGACTATGAGCAAAGGCTCCTTTCATATGTTCTGGAATGCCCATATGTCTTACATTAGTGTCGTTTTCATTATTTGTTTTTCCCTATTTGATGACTCTAATGAATGCCCATTTATCTAACTTTGAATTTTTTTCCTTAGATGGGCTTTTCAACTGTGTGCTGCCTCTTAAGAGGGTCACAGCTAGCATGCAAAGATCTTATGATGAAATCCTGAAGAAGAGAGCATATTGATGTGCACGTATAGTGTGCACTTTTCATTACAACTCACTTATTCCACCTACTACAACACATCCGCACGCAAAATGTTGTGATTTTGGAGGAGGATAAGCAACGAGGGAAGTTTCATGGAATTTGGAGGTAGCCCTTTAAATTTCTTTTTCCTTTGAAAATGATGTTTTCGAGGACGATTCACAATGATGGGTTGAATTTCAATTCATTGAGAAATGCTTTTATGTAAGGTGCTTGTTAAGCTATGGTGAAATATGATTTGAAAATGTACCAAAAAAGAATGATTGTTGTATGCTTAGTTGTCTCATAATCTATTATTTGTCCTAAACTTACTTGAAAATGCATTTTTCTCAATTTCCAAGAGGCACTAGTACACCGCGATAATTGTATTTGTGATCTTTTTAGTACTTTAGAAAATCCCAAGACCATTTTCCACTTCTTCCATGCGGTTGGCGACGCCACTTTGGTTAGCTACGAGGATAAGACTATATCCGAGATATAATGTATGTCAAATAATGATGGTATCTTGTGAAAAGTTAAAGTTGCCATTCTAATATAATGATGATGTGTCCGGCGATACCACGGCACTAAATGGTAAATAGTGTACACTTTCTCGTAAGATCAGTTACTTCATCACACTTCTTCAAAGCTCCCTTTAAAAAAACATATGCTTTACTTAAAAATGTCAAAGCATCTGTTTGAAAATCGTGAGATCTCCTACACTGACAACAACATTAAACATTTTCCGCTTTTCCATGAGTTCCAATGTCAGCTGGCAAGTGTGGACTGAGAGAGCGTGGAAAGTTTTGCGTGGTTGGGAAAAGCTGGATTTTTGCACTTATTAATTAGGGGGAGAATAAGATCAAATCTATCCAACTCGAAAAAATAAACACAAACAAACAAGTACCAATTAAGTAGCAAACACTAGAGAAATTAAGAATTAGGTCTGACAATGTAATCTTATCCCAAGGCCTATGTGGATGTCCCTGGATCACAATTTTAAGAAACGTGCAACTATATTGCAAATTATTAGCGAAATAGAAAAATGGGTATTCAAAATGCGAATGCCGTGTCGGAACTTGACACGTATAGTGCACAAACACTTGTATTAATTATATGATCACTTATTTCCAATGTAGACACATACTAGAACATACGCATAATCATATACATATATAATTCATGAGGAATGAGCATATTTTTAGGTCTATATAAAAGACAGGACTGACAACGTGATTGATCTGTGCAAGATTCTTCTCGAGAAAAGGCAATTTTTGGCGCATATGTAAGATTTGCCATTTTGGTTCCTTTAATCATGAGGGAGAGATTGGATCAAAAAAAAAAAAAATCAAGAGGGAGAGGGAAACAAAAGCAAAAACAAAATACCAACTTGAAGAGAGAGAGATAAAAGAATTTTAAAAAATGGAATTTAATAGTAATATTCATTTCCAAGAGGGTGATTGGAAAATGATTGTGAATGGGCTCGAAATGTGATCGGTAGTCAAAGGCTTTTTGTGGTGGTCCAAGAAATCATTTTCTGTAATTTATAAATCATGGTACAAACATAAGGGTGATTGATTTTAGGGCGGACTGATTTCCACCTTGAAATCGGCAACCGGACTAGAGCAGTCGATTTCTAGAATTGAGAACTGGTCCAACTAATCTTGGGACTAGACCGAACCTATGGAGGTATTGGATGAGCTGTTTAATGTTAGCGTCATAGTGGAAATAAATTGTGACGTCACTAGGACATAAGAGAATCACCGGAAAACTTGCAATAAGAGAATAACTTGTCGATCTCGTTAAAACAACTGGCCAATCACTGTTCAGGTTTGTGAAAGAGGCACGAGTGAGCGAGAGTGAGTAATGCATGATGAAGGGTTTTCTTTTTTCAGATTTGTAAGAAATAAAAAATATAAAAAAATTAATCTGATCCAGGTGGTCTGAGTGGGCAGTTCCATGCAAGGAGTCGGGAATCGGACCGAAATTCATTGATTCCAATATTATGGAACTAGGAATCGAACCGGTGCTTTCGTGAATTGCCCAGAAAGGGCTAGTTCAATCCTGTTCGGGTGATTCCCGGTCTGAACCGCTTTTTTTTTGCTCACCTCTATTCAAATATTAAAGAAAGTTGAAACAAAGAACACCCATTTGTGCTTTTTTAAATGTTGGATCAAGAATCTTCACATCAATCGGAAGGAAATTTCCTAGACAAAGATGATATTATCGGTTTTATTCGTTTTTTAAATGGCCAGGGCATTGCACTGTCTCGCCCTAGCTAGCATTGTTAGAAGCGTGTTCGTACCGAGGACATACACGTCATGGCGTTACATAAGAAAATCTCTATACTACTTGATTCAATTAACATAAATCTCAATACCAGAGTATATTACCCTCTTGAATGGATCTTAATTCTTTCATTTACTTCTAATAAAGCAGGGTATGAAACCTTTTAGACTCAACTAAATTTCATGAATGCGCGCGAAACACCTTGCCAACATCTACCGAGTAAAGTTTCGCCCACAATAAAAACATCTTGACCCCTAAAATGAGTATAAATGGATGGAAGGCGTCGTAACTTGAACATGAAATGTATTGTGCTCGAACCCTCATCCTAGTATGTTTCGATTTCCACCAAATCGGATAAATCCGACTTTAATTGCATTGCGAATCAATATGAATCAGAATTATGAGTTCCGTGATATCAAAATCTCTTTAAAAGTAGCTAAATGATTATGCACTTCGATGGTTTCTCCTCCTCATCGATATAGGAGGGAAAATGGAATAATTGTGTAGAGAAAAATATTAATTGCTGAAACATCTCCGATTAAAGTTTCTGAATGTATTTTGATGTCCAATATTTTTGTTCGTATCTAAGTCAAGGGTTTGTTCAAATCTTTCGTCCACGTCGTGTTGCCTGTTGGTAAAACCATTGGCTGATGACGTCGCATTGATACATGACTTATATGACAAAATAGTATTATGTCTCAATAATGTAAAAGGAAAATTTAAACTCTAAGTTGGCATAGTTGGTTGAGCCATCAGAGAGGGATTTCTAAATCGGCAACTAGAGGTCACATATTCATATCTTGGCAACGTAGTGTAAATCACATATTCATAATTTATGCACCGCTGGGGAGTTTGATCGGGATTCTTCGCTCTTGCCCCTGGATTATTAGATAAATAAAAATACGCCAAGAAAAATGCATAAAAGAAAAAAAAAAAGAATACGAAAGAACAATAGATAGAATGATTATTCAATTTACCAAATTTACAGTTTCACTAGCTTATGTCGGGAGTGGTAAGACTAAAAAGATGGATTAGGAAGGCAAAAAATTAACATCTTTAATTCACCGTCTTAAAAGGATTTCTATTAACTGTGTGCAAACTGCTATGAGTCATAACCGTTTACATAGGCTAAGTGCCCAAACTTCATTGGTTCATGCAACTAGTAAAGTATCCTGTAAACCCCTAGGTAATTGGCCTCTGCGCTCGTACTCTTGAATTATAAGAAAAAGATAGGATGAGCATAATAAAATTGCATCTTCTAGATTTGATCTTCCTCCTTTTTTTTTTTTTTTTTTTCATTTTCTTTTCTCCTTTTTTTCCACCTTTTCCCTTCTCCTCTTCTTCCTCCATTTCGCCATTGCTGACCACCGCTTCCTCCGCCATTGTCATTTGTCATAGCCGCCAACCTATGGAGCCTCTGTCTCAGTTGCATGACACCCTTATCACATGTCGCCCATATGTCTCTCTGTGCGCGCGTGCATAGCTAAATTGAATGAGTTACCTGTACCTATGATAAAATTGACATTTTGCTTAAGATAGCAAATTCTAACAATGTGGAGCTAACAATCCCATTGAGATTGCAACCTACTTTGGTTATTTGAGGTGGGAGACTATATCACATATGGAGGGAGGGAGGGAGGGAGAGGAGCTTACGACGAGCAGCAACGATGGGGCTGGGGTGACAAGTTCACGATAACAACGAGAGAGCAACAATGACCGCGAGGCGCGACCGAGGCAGGGAGAGAGATTTAGGTTTTAGGGTTTTGTGGTGATTTTACAAAAAAATGTCAATTTAGCGGAGTTGCCCTCAATAGTAACTAGACAAGATTCCAATCCTAGAAAGGAATAAATTCAAAGAGAAATTAAGAAAAGAATTACAGTTGAAAATATAATAAAAAATATTAACAGAATCCTTTATTATTTACGTGAAAAAAATGTCATTTGGTGTTCTTCAATGTAAAGAATAGAGTTTCGCTATGTATCTTCTGACGTACAAGTTAGATTGATATCTGACCTACTCCAAAGTCCGGAATCCATACACCATTCTTAAAGTTATCTTTAAAATATTTCTAGGGGCGTGATGGCATGATGATTCTAAAAATTTCCAACGTGGCAATTTTTCAATTGGTCACAAATCTCCCAAGAAGATGCCTGACCAGTGAGGGGCCACAAACATTGCTAATTGTGCCTATTTTTGACTTCCTTCGTATCACTACTCCCACAAAACTATGCAATGCTTGATTGCATGGTCTAAACGCAATAGCTCTTTCCACACATATTTTTGTCTTTTAGATGGCAACATGAATTTGTTTAAGTAATAAATCAAGAAGGGTCCCTATTTATGTACAGCAAAAGACCACAAAACAGGGAAAAAAAGACCAGCCTTTGGTGCCTATTCTTGCATTTAATTCCCATTGTAAATTAGGCAAAGAATGCAAGCTAAGATGGCTCAGTGAGGCGACACAGCAGCAAATCGAATGCGGATTTTGTAGTGCGAATGCTGAACAGGCGAGTGACGAGGATGGCCCTTCTACTAGGAGCAGATGTTGACACAGTGAGCTGTTCGATAACTATTTTCGAATTTCGGACAGTCTTTATACAAACCAATTTCTTAAATTTGGTCTAAATGTGTCACTTGAAAGGGATCCTACAGGGCTAGCTCCAGTTGTACTTTTGTTTTATTACAGACAAAAAAAAAAAAAATTAAAGAAATGGGATCTTGAGTTCCCATTAGTTTCTAGGGTACTTCCTTCGCATGCTCCAATTAAACAGTTGGCACTTGGCAGAGTTCCACGTAGGAAATTGATACAAAGTTTTGACCAGTTTTTTTGGTGCCTACAAGTGATTAAGGTACTACGATTTCTGTGGGCACCTAATCACTTTACTCATTTTGTGCTCACGCTTGTCTAATGTATGAGGTTATAAGTTGATAATCCTTCCGATTTGGCGGATAATCTATCCGGTTCCCGCAATTCCCACATACCCGAATAAACAAAGTGGGATAGGTTCGAGACTAATCCGAGCGATTAATAACGGCTTGATCTTGTTTTAATCAATCAAATGATCTATTAGAAAATTTCCTTTTGTTTTCTTGAAGTGATCACCCCCATTTGACTATAAGGAACACCCCCCTAGTCTTCTAGCTAGTAATAGAAAATTATGATTATTAACCTTTATCCTGGAGCTCGAGGAACATGAGGTTAATATTTTATTATATTTGTAGTAACCTATTCAATGACCAACCAGAGAGGATTTGCGGTCCATTGCTGTCAGTTGGAGAGCAATCCCCATTAGAAAATTGCACCTTTTTTAACCGCATCAACATAGTTTTTTTTAGGAACAAAACATTATTTTTTTAGAAAGGCAAGGGGCAAAAAGATAAATAGAGGAAATTCAACCTTTGTTGGGTGAAGAACATTACTTAAGTCATTTGGTTCTCTTCCAAGGAACAACGTTTGTTTAAGTGATTTTATGGAATTAGTGTTAATATAGAGAGGTATGCACTCCTAGCAATGATGGATCCGATGGGGCAGCCGTCGTCCCTTGATGCTCGGTGCAATTTTTAGTAGATACAAAGTATAATTTATAAGGTTTCACGTAAAATTTCTATACATCGTCCTTTTTTGCCCGATTATTACAAAATTTTCCTATGAATAAACCCTATAATCTCTCCCTCTCTCCTTCTGTTCTCTTTTATTTTTATTTTTTGGTTTAGTCCTTACAATTGTGCATAATGTAGACTCAACTCAAGTCCTCAGATTTGGTGAGAATGTAATGATTTTCTTCCTTCTCATTAAAGAATGCAATCTATTCATCACGGATCTTTCTGTTGAAATTCTGGGCACATGGAACATTTCTTGATCTTGAGCAGCATGTCCAAGATTTGAACAAGCATCTAATTTCTTATCTCCTTCGGCCTTCCAATTTTCTATTTCAAGCTTCACCCTTTTCGCTCTGAAATCATGTTGTTTATTGCCGTCGGTCAGCAAATCGAATCCGCGCTAACTGCACAATCTGAGACAAGTATTCTGACTTATAAGACTTTGTGTTCATAGTGCAACAAAACCATTTTCATCATCTTCTGCACGTTAACCTGTTTATGGACATGTGGAATGCGGCTTAGGTCTGTAGGATATTCAAGATTAAAGATATATCCTTTCTATCTTGACATTGCATTATTAAAACAATGCATTCCCATGAAAACCCAGTATTTTTTAATGTTCTTGATAATACCAACCACAAAAACCCTAAAATTGCCATAAATCTTGTTAAAGAACCAAGAGGTAATTAATGTGCATGGAAGTGGGGTAGCGATATCTTTCTAGAGTTTCTAGCTTGTCTCCACATTGCTAGAATGAGAATCTTGATGACATTGTGCAATTACCGGTATCTTTGTCACTGTACCAGAACAGTACCGCTCTTTATATATATATAGATACACATGTATTAGGCATGTAGAATGTTACTCCTTCTTGCATGTTTTGGGCCTTTGAGGAACTTTAACTTTTTTTGCTTTTACTTTTACAAGCTATGGTTTCGCAAATTAAAGATTGAGAAGAGGGACTTGCACAAAGAGTAATCAACAGCCTTTTAACGATAAAAATTTGCAATGCCTATTTTAAGAGGAACGAGATAGGAAAGTTTTATATAAATTTTATAGAATGCAACATGTATTTGATAAAGCAGCACTAAGCACCAACCAGCCAAGAAGGCGACCGCCACCGCCTCTTTCCCCTCTGCCCACCTCTCTCCAACTTGGTCCGCCACTGGTGAAAGAGGCAAAGGGGGAAGGGAGAAAGAAAGAAAATGAGTTTGGGTCCTTGTCTTGTTAGAAAAATTCGTTACGCAGTTTACCTAATCATAAGGTATTTATATTCTGAACCGTGAGAGTGAATTCAGAGAACGATTGAAAAGAAATATACTTCTATAATTTGACAAAAATGGAAATGGAAATTGACATCATATATAATACTAAGACTAACACCTGCCACACCCACGCCCTTTTCAACCACCAAACTGGTTCTGGAAATTGGATCTTAGGGAGATTTTCAGAGAGAAATAAAAAATCAAAAGAAAAGGCTTGAAAAAAAATGATAGGAGCCAAACAGTTGTCACTTGAGATTAAAACTGTATCTGTGAAAAGGCTGGGAGAGGAAAGAGCTTTGATCATGTTTCCACAGAGAATCAATCATTGATTTTTCTTTTTTCTTTTCTCTTTCTTTTGCTCCATTTTCTGTGTCGAACCCCTTTCCTATATAAGGGATGTCTGACATAGCTTCTCTTCATTCAAACAGTTCTCTTTTCTTCCTCTTCAATCTCTCTCACACACACAGTTGCATCCTGTTCTCAAGACACACCACAAACTCACAAAGCATCACATCGATTACTAAATCTACATCATCATCTCAAGAGCTTATCACGAATGGCTATAGAGATTGAGGCTGCACCTTCTGTCCAGCTTTCGAGAGTCGCAGATTCCGAGAAACACGGTGAGAACTTGGCGTACTTCGCCGGGTGGAAGGCGCACGATGAAGACCCTTACAACGAGGCGAGCAATCCTTCCGGGGTCATCCAAATGGGATTAGCAGAGAACCAAGTGAGTATACTTCAGCACCAAATAGACCATTCATGGTTTTTGAATTTTGAATTATTTTATGATGGTAGTATAAGTCACTTGTGATTCATATGGCTAATGATTCTTTCAAACAGGTGTCATTTGACTTGCTTGAAGAGTGCTTGGAGAAGCATTCAGAGGCATCTACTTGGGGCAAAGGAGCTCCTGGGTTTAGAGAGAACGCCTTGTTTCAGGATTACCACGGCCTTCTCACTTTCCGAAAGGTACATACTGAATTCTTTCAAGTCCTAGGAACAGCGAAAAGCGAGGTTCGCTGAGCTGTGAGAATTGGAATTAATCAGCTAAGTGATTCTGCATTTTTCTGCAGGCGATAGCGACTTTCATGGAGGAAATCCGATGTGGGAGGGCAAAATTCGACCCCGAACGAGTAGTCTTAACCGCTGGCGCCACTGCAGCTAATGAGCTATTGACCTTTATTTTAGCCGACCCTGGCGATGCTTTGCTGGTCCCCACTCCTTACTATCCTGGGTAAGAATGGGTTCTTCCCGACTCACCAAAACAGTCTAATGCCAAAGTGGGTTAAGTCAATGACTCACATTAGTGTTCACTCCAACCTTCTGCTAACGAGGCCCTCTTATTTGGGAATTCTTTTTCCCAGATTTGACAGAGACTTAAGGTGGAGGACTGGCGTGAAGATTGTGCCCATAGTCTGTGACAGTTCGAACAATTTCCAGATCACTACTGAAGCTCTAGAAGCAGCCTACGAGCTCGCAGAATCAATGAACATCAGAGTGAGAGGAGTCTTAATCACCAACCCGTCAAACCCGTTGGGCGCGACCATCGGCCGGTCGGTCCTGGAGGACATCCTCGACTTTGCAACGAGGAAAAACATCCACCTTGTCTCTGATGAAATCTACTCGGGGTCCGTCTTCTCATCCGCCGAGTTCATGAGCATTGCTGAGGTCCTCCAGGCACGTGAGTACAAGGACTCAGAGCGGGTCCACATTGTGTACAGTCTCTCTAAGGACCTCGGCCTCCCGGGTTTTCGGGTTGGCACGATTTACTCGTACAATGACAAGGTCGTGACCACGGCGAGACGGATGTCCAGCTTCACACTGATCTCTTCTCAAACACAACACCTTCTCGCCTGCATGCTGTCCGACAAGAAGTTTGCAAAGAACTACATCGAGATCAACCGCACCAGGCTGAGGAAGCGGTACGAGAGGATCATCGAGGGACTGAGGAGCGCCGGGATTGAGTGCCTAAAAGGCAATGCTGGGCTGTTTTGCTGGATGAACTTGAGCCCTCTTCTAGAGAAGCCCACAAGAGAAGGTGAATTGGATCTTTGGAGGACCATGCTTCGTGAAGTGAAGCTCAACATATCTCCAGGATCATCATGCCACTGCTCAGAGCCAGGTTGGTTTAGGGTGTGCTTTGCTAACATGAGTGAGCACACACTAGAAGTCGCACTTGAGAGGATACACAAGTACATGGAACAAAGAACTTGACACACTCTCTCTCTCTCTCTCTCACACACACACACACACACACACACACACACACACACACCTAGAAAAAATTTGATTTTATTCTCTTCAAAATTAGTGATCATTCTTTATGCAAGTGAAGAAAAATAAAGGGTCGAAGTATAAAAACCGTACTGTGTCGAATTTTTTGTCGGGGAACCAAACCTGTGTCATGTGTAACTCCAATTGTTGTTCTTCACACACCGTGTACACATCAGTAGCCCGACTCAAAGATTGTGCAACAATTTTTTTGTTTTCTTGCTTTGTATCCAAAGCAAGTTCTTATACAATAACACCTGTAACCCAATCTGGAATCATAGTGCTGTTTGGACGTCCTCTTCATGTGTTGTCACCTAATCTTGCCGTTCTCAGATTTGTTACGCATTTGACTAGATTAATTATCACGTCCTGTCTCTGATCTAAACTTTCCACTTTGTGGTTTCATATCTCATGAAGTAGAAGGCCATAACCAGCTAAAAAAAAAGAAGCTAAAGATGCTCATTTGCATTTTGCAAATATTCTGCTTATGGGACAACATGGGTCGCTCATAGGGCAAGTAAGAACAATTAAATAAATGTTGAGCCAACATTGTGCGTCTTTCCGAAGTGTAAACAGGACATTGATTGCATTGACTTTCGAGAGCAATGGTATCTTTTTAAAAGAACTTTTCCTTGTTTTGTTCCCTTTTAATGCCGAATAACTCCAAGTATCTTCATCGAATGGAGTGACTTAATACACAACCGCAAGGTTCTCGTCTTACTGGTGGTTTAATGAAGAGAAGGTGCAGACCAGCAATAATCTCCTATTTTTTGTTCGCGTCGCTAAAATATTAGGAGGATGACCATCAATATAAAGAAAAGTATCGGAAGCAAAAATGTTAACTAAACTGCAGAAAAAACTATGCATAAAATTAACACAACCATACATACAGCTGAGCTCTTGATTTCTTCCTTTTTGGAACCTGTTTACTTCTTCCTTTATCTATTCACATACCAATTTCCTAATTTTGACATATATATGAAACCATTCTTTTTTCTTTTCGTACGATGTTGTTGTGTCTCCACGCCTCTATGAGCACCAACTCATTTCGTCGGGTCACACGCCACACTGATGTTGGTGTTAAGTTCTTGAAAGGGAGAGTATCATCGTAAATGGATGGACTCTCTTGACAACATTGAGACAAGATAGAACATTACAGAAGACCAAAATGCAGGGTTGATTGTTACAGGAGGAATTGTATCAGAAACAGCTAAGGACAAGACCAAAAACGTATGCTTCTGTCCTAGTTAGGTTTGCTAGATGAAGAATATCCAAAACCCTTTTTGACATTTGAGCAATATGTCCCAATCGTGTCTTTGTCTTGTTCAAGAACACGCACAGGCCTTGACAGGGACAAGTTTTTATCGAACAAATTGTGTTTTGCTTTCTTGGGGTCTGGCACCACCATACCATAACACTTTGGCTCCCAAAGAATGTTACATGACTTTGGATAAATTACTTCACTGGGACGTCCTTGAATCAGATTAAAAAATTCTCCAAAATTAAACTAGTATTAATCCCAGTTGACTTGGCAATTGTTTATCTTACGAACAGGTAAAGAATACATATATTTCTACATAGTATACGCTTTAATCCTACATATACAAGAAAATACATTCGTACATACATATATTTCTACATAGTGTATCTATATATAATATACTAGGATCATTTTTTTCTCTAATAAATCTCATATTAAATAACTTATATGGATTGACCAAAAAAAAAACTTTTATGGACGTTCAACAACTTGCCATACTTGAAAGGTTGAACCCCTTCAAAACCCCTTTGTTCCGTGATCAGAATTAAAGCAATTCGGATTAAGTTGATATTTGTTGGTCTAAACATAGTTTATTATGTCAAAACGTCACCACTGATCACTTGAGAAGGAGTAGAATTATACGGTTAATGACTTTAGAGCAGTTTAATTAGTGAAAAGTGTCGGTTGACTTTTGGCCTAAACAACCCTTTTCTCTAAGATGTCAACTAAATCCCAAACTAACAAAGCATTTATTGGAATTTTTAATGCAAAAGAAGAGCTTCAGCTTTTCTCATCTTCCGAACAATCATTTCAATAACCATTCGAAATTCCTCTCTCGTTAGGCATGCCTGAGTTTGCAGGGCACAGTGGTCAACCCCTCTTGGTTTTTGTCTGGTTCTTGATGGGTAAATTCCGAAATCGCAAGGTTCTGTTGGGGTTGAATACCTTGAGAAGGTCAAGCACACCGTCTTTCTCACCACAACCGCCCAGTCTCATATTTTTGTCTGAAAATTTAAGAATTTCACCTAGTGAGGCCATCTTACATCTGTATGCAAACAAGCTTTGCATCAGCTTAGTGAGACATTAAAGAATATAACCATATCATAGTCCATTGTCGTGAGAGTTAACTCTAAGCACATTTTATAGAAAGGGGTTGACTCAAGTGCTAGAGATCATCCACCCATTCGAAGTTCAAGCCCACGCGTGCAACCTATTTACCTTACAGCATCTTCTGGGTTGTGGATGAATTGTATGCTTTTGACTTGTCCAAGCTGGTGGATCAGTAAAAACTGCGTGGAAGCTGATTTGAGAACAAAAGGAATCACATAGATTTGCCGAGTGAGTACGAATCGTAGAAGAAACGACTTCTTTGATTGTTCATTCAGTTGACAACCCTTTAGTGTGGTCCAATCCGTGTAGGATATCTATCAACACTTATCATCTTCATCATGTCTCCTTAATTTCCAAAAAGTCTGTGGCACGCGTCATCATCTTAAGCATGCATGAACGATATGAACTGGGACACACTCAAGGGACAGAAGATCACAAGCGATTAGATCGAGGGTCACGAAGCTCTCTTAATCAACATTATTTTTCATGTATGAGCAACTTTTTGCATGTGAAACGCGATGCAATCACACGTTAGTATCTGATATTATTATTATTTTTTGCAAGATGAATTTGAACTTTCATAATATGAAATCTCGATACCTCGTTGAACGACAGTTTGCGACTGTCCTGATTTTGCGAGCTACTTAAAGAAAGGGAAACACCAAACCGGGATCGTTTTGTTTTCTTACTAGACATATCAAAGCATATGTTGACTTAACATGAAGAGAGAGGACACCCAGATGGCTCCTCACTTGTGTGAACGTAATTGCTGAGATCGTGATAAAGCTGTTCGCGTGTAAGAGCTTCCCGTTGAAGATTCCCAACGCACCGAAATAGAGCATTTAATGTTGTAATGTTGCACCAGACCGCCTGATTGGGAAAGTGTAAGAAAGTCCTAAACCTTTTGCATTGATGTCAATTAAGTCCTAAATTTTTTTTTATGTCAATTGAGTCATAAATCTTTTGTTTTTGTACCAATTCAGTCCTTCCAGCTAATTTTGATCGGATTTTGCTAACATGGACGCTGGCCGACTATCGGCCTTGACGTGGATAATTTTTAATAATATTTTAATAATTTATTGCATTTTTTATATTTATATTTCTTTTCTTTTCTTTTTCTTTTTTTTCCTCCCCTCCCTATTTCTCCAACCAGTCCCTGGTCCGGCGATCAGCCAAAGGTCAGTGAGGTCGATCTCGCTGGCCTCTAAGTAGCCATGCCAACCTCGAGCGAGGCTCGCCCTTACCGGATAGCCACGAGGGCAGCTTCCCGCTGGGTTGGCGAAGTTCACTCATGGCCAGATCCGGCGAGCGTCAAGCCTCGTTGGCCATGGGTGAGGCTCGACCTCACCAGATCCTGCGAGGTCGTGCCTCGCCCAGCCCTTGCTAGAGCCCTCGCGCGGGCAAGGTGAGCCTTGCCATGGCTGGGCAAGACTCGACCTCACCGACTTTTGGCCTTTGGCCAGTCACCGGTCCAGCGACTAGTTGGAGGTTGAAGGATGGGAGAAAAAAAAGAAAAAGAAAAGAAAAGAATTCGAAAAAATATTAAAATATTATTAAAAGTTATCCACATTAGCGTCGGTGGCCGATCGGCGTTCACGTTAGCAAAATCCAATTAAAACTAGCTGGAATGACTGAATTGACACAAAAATAAAAAGTTTTAGGACTTAATTGGCATAAATACAAAATGTTTATGATTTTTTCAACACTTTTCCCCCGCTTGGTTATGTCCCAGTCAAAAAGTCAACCTCTCCTCCCTATCTCTCAATCAAAGCCGGTCAAGTTGCTCCACATGACAGGTCCTAGCCGCCACATAAGCAATTTCATGATTCTTAAATAAGGGCCATCCCGAGATAGCCAACCACTTGATTTGGAATCTAGTCATCAAGCACTTATGAGCAGGTGTGCATGCGCATCATATAGAATTGAAGCTTTGATGATGACTCTATCTCTCTCTCTCTCTGTATAGGGTTTTTTTTGCCCTCTTGATCAACGTATAGATCAAGATATAACAGGAACAGAACTCATATTGAATTCAGCCGTGAGAAAGTTCGATGAACTTTTTCTTTGTTGAAACTACTCTAGATAGTAATGTGCTGGACAAGATATAACAACAGAACTTCATACTGAATTCAGCTTCTACCGTATCATATGAGATCTAATAATATCATTTTTACTTTGCTCTACCATCTTGTCCCTTAGCGAAGCATCGCAGACTTTTGAAAAAGTATGATTTGTTTCCCATTAGAACTAACTCGATTTTGTTCGTTATATTGAGAATATTGTATCAATTAAGGCCGCAGCTTTGACTGAATCGGTTCGTTATTTTGCATTACAACTAACACGATTATGTGGTCATATTGAGAATATTGCATCAAACCATAGTTCTAATCTTTATCCGGAGTGTCTAGCTAAGATTTTTATCCTACGACAAGTAGGACCAAGTGTAAATGGGAAAAGGGTCAGTATGCTACAATAGTATGTTTGCATGTATTGGACCTTGGGAAGAGGGATTAGAACGAAGGTGAGGTTGGTCTGCGTACTGAACTTTTAGCAGCAACAAAATAGGATCGAAAAGGATGACCATATATAATGAGTTGTTCAAAGGGAAAAAAAAAAGCTGCAAAAAATATCCAACTAGAGGCCACCCAGAAAATCATGGAACAGATTGAAAAGTTGTGGAGGCAGAAAGAGATGTATTTGGGTATGAGATCGCAAATCAATTGGCTTAAATGGGTAGATAGGAACACAAAGAACTTTCATGCCACTGCTGTATATAGAAGACAACGAAATAAGATCTCAATGTTGAAAATCGATGAACAAAATTGGTGCTGTGAGCCTAGCATGTTGAGACACACTACACAAAAACTGGATTTTTGCCATTTAAAATTTTCCAACGAAAAATTTTCGTCGCAAATTTATGGACAAATTTTCCAACGAAAAGTGAAATTCGTTGGAATTTTCCGACTAAAAAATTTTTGTTTGAAAATTCGTTGGAAATTTCAAACTAATTTTCCCACAATTTCAATTTTTTGGGCAATTATTTTAGGGTGTACAATTTTTCGTTGGAAAATTAGATTTGGTATTACCAACGAATTTTCCAACAATTTCAAAAACCCGGTACTATTTGGTATTTTTTATATTCGTTTTGGAAAATTTGTTGGAAATTTCCAAACGAATTTTCCAACAATTTCAATTTTCTGGATAATTATTTTAATATGTATAATTTTCGTTGGAAAATTCGTTGGAAATTTCAACGAAAAAAATTCGTTGGTAATTTTCCAATTTTCCAAACGAAAAAACCCGGTACTATTTGGTATTTTTTATATTGGTTGGAAAATTTGTTGGAAATTTCAACGAATTTTCCAACAATTTCAATTTTCTAGATAATTATTTTAATATATAATTTTCGTTGGAAAATTCGTTGGAAATTTCAACGAAAAAAATTCGTTGGTAATTACCAACGAATTTTCCAACAATTCGAAAAAAACCCGATACTATTTGGTATTTATTATATTCGATTTGGAAAATTTGTTGGAAATTTCCAGCGAATTTTTCAACAATTTCAATTTTTCGGATAATTATTTTAATATGTATAATTTTTTTGGAAATTTGAAAAAAATTAATTGGAAATTTCAGCGAAATTTCAACAATTTCAAAAAAATATACTTCAATTTCAAGCGCTGGAATTTTCACACACTCACTCTCTCTCTCTCTCTCTCTCTCTCTCTCTCTCTCTCTCTCTCTCTCTCTCTCTCTCTCTCTCTCTCTCTCTCTCTCTCTCTCTCTCTCTCTCCCCCTTCTCCTTCACTTCTCCCTCCGTCTCCCCTCCGCCCCCCTCAGCCCTCCCCGCCCCCCCCTCCTCCTCCAGCCCGGGGCTCGCTCCGCCATGGACCAAGCCTCAAGCGCTCCCTCGTCGCCCGGAGATGACGACAGCCGGACTTGAGGCGGCGGCGGCCTCGGCTGCTCCCGCCCCCTGCTTGCTTCTTCTTCTTCTTCTTCTTGTTGGCCAGACCTCGCGAGGTTGGACGAGGTTGGCTCGCCCCGAGGCTCGCCCGACCTCGTCCGAGCTTCGCCCGGCGAGGGCTATTTTTGACCAAAAATAAAATTGGACAAAAAAAAAAAAAAATATTTTCGATGGAAAAAAATTTCCACAATTTTTCGACTAAAAAATAATTATAGTTTCCAACGAAAAAAAAAATTCGTCGGGAAAAAAAAAAAAAAATTTTCAACGAATTTAGCCAACAAAAAATTTTCAACTAAAAAAAAAATTTATTGCAAATTTCCAACGAAAATTAAAATTTTTCGTTGGAAAATTTTTCGACGACAATTACCAACGAATTTTTTTTTTCGTTGGAAAATTAGATTGAAATTCCCTTTCCAACGAATTTTCCAGAATTTTTCGTTGGTAATTTTGTCGGAAAAACATGGTTTTTTTTGTAGTGACAGTACATCGTTGATTTCTACTAGTCGCTTTATGACACCGTGAGATCCCGAGATTTCTAATCAATTCCAGACCAATGCTCTTGTCTACTTCGAGATGGCACGAATGAGGCTTTGACAGCCCCGGTGACTTTAGAGGAAGTGAAAGAGGTTCTAATCTAGATGGGAGCATTGAAAGCTCCAGGTCCAAATGGGCATAATGGTCAATTTTATTATTGTAACTGGGAGGATATTCAGCTAAGTCCCAAATCCAAAGAGTATGAATCGATTTAGGCTCATCAACTGGTGTAATTTCAGCTAAAAATTATATTTAACGTTATGGCAAATTGCATAAAACCTTAGCTTTCTGATCTGATTACTAGTAAGAAAAGTGTCTATGTTAGTGGAAGGCAAATTCAACACCATAGTTTGATTGTCTAGGAAGTTTGGATCAACTGAGGATAAGGAAAAGGAAGAAGAATTTCAATATGCAAAAGCTTATGATAGGGTGGAATGGAACTTCCTGAGCATATGCATGTTAAAGATGAGATTCCGTGATAAATGGGTTTCTCTAGTTATGCAATGCATTTTCACTCTCTTTTAGTGTGAAAGGTATTTGGGAACCTCTACACTACTTTCAGCCTTCACGTGGAATTAGGCAGGAAGATTCATTGTCTCTTTACATGTTTATTATTATGGCAATATTCTTACAAATCTTTGGAAGATGGTAATATCATAGGACTTTAGCTTAATAGATTCTACCCAACATTATCTCATCTGTTATTTGCAAACGATACTATTTTTTTATGGATTGAACGGTTAGGGAATGTCAGAACCTGACCTATATTCTGAATCTATATTGCTTTGCGACTGGTTAAGCCATTAATCTAAATAAACTATGGGTCACGCTTTTTTTCATTCCCTCTATAACTAAAACACTTCTTAACACAGTGTTTTGTCAATATTTCCCTGTATGGATTCCACTTTTTAGCATCTCTTTATCCTTTTTTTTTATATTGATTTTCTATTTGTTTTCTTTTGGGTTCTACAGCCACTTTCCTTAATCTTCTCCCCTCTCTCTCTCTCTCTAGTCGAACTTCGTTCTCTCTCAAGAGGCAAAGAAATGGAGAATCTTCACGTCCTTGTGCTCGCATATCCTAGCAGGGCCACATAAACCCACCACCAAGTCATCGACGGAGCCCTCCTCCTTGACCACCTCCGTCTCCGTGGCTACCGATCTGACTCGCTCAACCTCAATGTAATTCATGCTTTTTCCAAGGAAATTTAGCAAATTGATCGATGGCTATTTTCGACAGTTAGATGGGAAGAAGGCGAAGAATTTGATTGTCAGGCTCTAGGAGGTAATGAAATGCCAAAAGGATTTGATTGTGAGTAACGTTGCTTTTATGAATTTCATTGATTCCTTGTATAAAGATGTGTTTTTCGATGAAGTGTTTTAGAATGCGGAGAGTATGCCTCAAAGCCGCCGCCTTCAGCCTCTCCATCACCCTTCTTAGCTCCTCTTTATCAAAGCAAACTACTCCATCGTCGCCGGGCTCATCAAATGCAGAATGCACAACCTCCTCATGCCTCGCCAGTATGAGCCACTCTCCGCAAACACCATCCCCTTGCTACCGTCAGTAGGGGTGTCAAACAGGTGGATTGAGTTGAAAATGGTTCGACCTATATTGACCTATTTAACCCGTTTTGACCCATATTCTTATAGTATAAATCTAACGACCCATACTCGAAACCCGTATTCTAAAAGACTTTAATATAAAATCCAATTTAGAAAAAAAACTTGTTTCTTAATATTTTTATATTGCTAAAATGCTTCAATGCAATATAAAATAAGTGAAATTTTTTATAATTTAAAAAAACATTTATTTTTATATATCTTTATTATTTTTTTAAATGAAAATTTTAATTCTTTTTCATTTTATTTTTATTTTTTTTAAAATTTTTCCTTTTTTTTTTTACCGCCGATGACAAACTAATGACCCGACCCCTCGAGGCGTAGCTCGGCCAGATCGGCGAGCTTCGAGCTCGAAGCTTGCCGATCTAGCTAACCTCAAGCTTGTCAGAATTCGACGAGCTTCGAGCTAGCTCACCGTTCTGGCCGAGCTCGAGCTCTCGAAGCTCACCGATTTGGCAGACCTCAAGCTGGCCAGAATTTGGCGAGCTTCAAGCTAGCTTGCTGATCTGGTAAAGCTCGAGCTCGAAGCTCACCGATTTGGTGAGCTCGGAGCTCGCCTATGGCCGATCATCGGATGTTGTCATGGCGAGCAACTAGTCGAAGAAGAAGGAAACAGAAAAATAAAAAAAGGAAAAAAAGGATAAATAAAAAAATGAAAAGAAAAGAAAAAATAAAAATAATTAAAATTTCGATTTAAAAAAATCAATTTTTAATTAAAAATAAAAAATAAAATTTTTTTTATGACACTTAAGCTATTTACCCTACAAGGCTACAAGTTAAAAACTTAAATGGGTCGAATATGAGTTGAATATGGGTTTTCAACAAACCCCTGAAAACACATATTTGACCCATATAAACTTAGGCTTTAATATTGCAAATCCATTTTGATCCGTTTTCAAAATTTCAAGTGACCCATATTTAACCTGGGCCCGATGGATTACTGACCCATATTATCACCTCTAGCCATAAGACATGTGGCAAAGCCTTCACTCAGGTGGCTCGAGAAGGCGTTGTCATAGGTCATGAGAGCTAGTTCAGTTGCCTCCATCTACACAAGCGTGTAAGTTTTCATTTCTCTACCTCTCTATTATTGGAAGTGGAACACTTTCTTAAAACATTGGCAGAAGAGGAACATTTCAAAAGTGGGATCCACAAAGGGCAATATAGTCAAATTATTATATTGACAAGTGCTTTAGCCAAAAATGAGTAAAAAAAGTGCGATCCTAAACTAGGAATATATTTCATTAGTGGCTGCCCACAAAACCTTATGAGGAATATGGCGTAAGAGTTGAGAGTACCACTTATCAAGAAGACGGAGAAGTACCTTAGCATACCTTCAGATTGGGGTCAGTCAAAGAAATAGATGTTTGCTTGAATTCTAGCAAGGGTTAATATGAAGCTAGAAGGTTGGAAGGAAGCCGATAAGGATATCCGATTAAAACAGTTGTACAAGCCCTGCCTCAATACGCAATATCTATATTCAGGATCCCTATCTTTGTTTGTAAAGCTATAGAGCAGAAAACAACCTCCTTTTGGTGAAAACAGAATGAATCTAAATCTGGTGTTCATTGGAAGAAATGGGAAGTCCTAAGGACTAGAAAAGATTATGGAGGACTTGGCTTCAGAGACTCATCACCTCCAATAAAGCTATTTTGGGTAAGTAGGCATAGAGACTTTCACAATCCTTATAAGCTCTATAAAGTCAGTTATCAAGACGTATCTCTGTCGGGGTCCCGTCCTTGTGAGATAGGCAAAGCTTGATAATGAGTAGAGATGTGCTTTATCCCGAAGTTAGGTGGTTAGTGGGTGATGGAAAAACTATCAACATTCGGGAGGATAAATGGTTATCAGCTGGTTTGATAGGCGGACTAGCAAATCAATGATTCAGATAGTGGCAGACTTGATTAATCAGGAAGTAAGGGGGTGAAATGAAGAGAAGCTGAATGACCTATCCCAAGAGCAAATAGTGAAGGAAATCTTAACGGTTCCACTCAGCTTTAATCCAAGGGAAGATAAACTAATGTGGACCAAGAATAAATCAGGATCCTACTCAGTGAAAAGCGAGTATAATAGGTTGTATGTTATCTAACATTAACTGAATTCGAACCAAGCATTCTCATCTTATGAAATACCTAGGACTCTATGGGAAATGGAAGCCGCACATCTATCCAAAGATATGACTATTTATGTCGAGTATATGTCAAAATGCACTACCCACAAGAGAGAATCTGTTCTGACAAAAAAAAAAAAAAAAACACGAGAGAGTCTGTATAATAGGAAGGTCTTACCTGATCCTATTTACCTTATGTGCTTGGTCAGAAACTATAGAACACCTTTCCCTCCTTTGTCACCGGAGGAGAAATCTGGTTAGATTCGAGATAGAACAATCAAGATTTCCCCCCATCTGTCGCTAGAATGGACAAGTGGGTGCTTGAATGCTTTGATTCAACTATGGACTTTCCTTCAAGGGAAAAACTTGCTGGAGTTATTTGGTCTATTTGGAAAGCACTAAGCACCTTTATCTTTCAATCTCGCAAACTAGATTCGAGCTCAATTGTTGATGCCGCTCTCGCAATGAACAATGAACAAGAACTTTGTTAGATGGAACTTAGGAACGGTGAAGCAAGTTAAAGGGCGAGCTAACCCACCTGGACAGTGGACTCCGCTGGAAAGGGGGTCTCTGAAGCTCAACATCGATGAGTGAAAAAAAAAAAAACGAGGACATTTTGCATGTCGGGTTCATGTTAATGGGTCGACTTCGTGCAGACGAATTGATTTCGTTCCGTGTCGAGTCATGCAATCTTGTCGACCCATCGGACTACTATCGAATCGCGTGCTACCCAGATTTGAAACTGCTTGAACTTCGATTTCTCAAAACCTCTTAAAACTCCAAATAGTGAATTCCTCCTGAATTGAATGGAACGTGAGTTCAGATTTATTAGCTTTTTTACGGTTGCTCTTGTATGTATGGGCTTTGCTGGTCTTGAACTCTTCACAAGAAAAGAAGGCCAAGGCCCGTAGTTGTTCAATCCCAATCCACATCGGCAATTCCCACTTTTTATTTTCGAAAAAAAAGGGACCAATTTCCTACCGCTCTTTTCTCCAACCAATTGACACCATTTTGAAAACAACTTGAAATCTATCTCGTCACAGTTGGAATCGGCTGTTTCGAAGCCGATTTCAGAATCGAAACCCATCTTTAATATCTACTGTTCCAATCGGTTCTACCCAAGAATTGACGGTATGAAATCGGGAAAAAAAAATTTGGTAAAGGTCGCTTTTCAATGTTTTGTATCTAGGGCTCTGTCGTTTCAAGGAAAACGCATTATTTGAAAAAATATTTTTTAAAAAATATCACCTGTATTGCTTATAAAGATATACGAACGAAAAACATTTTCGTCATCCATAAAAACATATAGATATAAATTATTGTCGATAATAAAAATATTTTTTATTTACTAATTACTTCAGTGTGATGCAATCGGTCATTTTTAGAAAAATATCTTTCAATTCATTCAAATTTTGCGAAACAAACGGTGCCAGATTCGATTCCGGATGGAACCGGTCCCCCAATTCCTCATCCAAAAAAAAAAATACGACGCAACATAAAATGATCTTGGAGTACAATAGATGACACGGTCAGGTAGTTCATAAGAAATCACAATTCGAATTGGGAAAATGATACAAATGGTGTATGAACTTTGATCTAATATATAATGTGAGTCGTGGACTTTTTGATATATATATTCAATTTAATTATTGGATTATATAAAAATGTTTAATATTGTCTCTGAACTTGAATTAATGGAAGGACAATATTGAACATTTTCATATAGTTCAAGAACCAAACTGAACATGTATCGAAAGTTCAAAGATCACATTGAACTAATAAAAAATTTAGGGACCACATTGCACGTTGGGTCAAATTTCATGGACTATATTCGGACAAATTAAAAGTTCAGAGATCATATTACGTATTAGACCAAAGTTCAGGGCCTAGTCATGTCATTATCCTCGTTCGAATCCGATGTATAATTTCGTAAAAGTGTACACGTATGTTTTGGGCGTGGAAGAATTAACCGGGGGAAAAAAAAAACCTCGAAAAAGCAAAGAAAAGGAAAGAAAAAAAAAAAAAAAAAAAAAATAGCGAGACCGATCCTTCCTGATACCCTCCCCTTCCTCTGGCTTCGTTTCTTTCGCGAACCTTGCCTTGCCTGCCTGCAGCTTTTCACGAACCAGCAGCGGCGGCGAGAGAGTCGAAGCCTCTTCGCCAAATCTCGAGCCTCGGATTCGCGAAGGTGATCGATCGCGCGCCCTTCGCTCTCGTCGTCTGTCGATTTCATTCCTCCGATTTTTGTGCGCGGCGCCAGTTTACTTAATCTGCATCCGTTCTGTGCTCGGCCGCTGTCTCTCTCTCGCTCTCTATCTCTCTCGTGCTAGATCCGGCCATCCTCCGACCGATCCATATCGCCGATGTTCGCTGTGGTCCGCTTGCATTTCTTGTCGGTAGTCGGGTTCCCGTGGGTTTTTGGAATGCTGGGGAGGAGCCCTTTTTCGCTGCTTAGGGTTTTAGTCCCTTTGAATTGTTGTTGACTGAGGTCTTGTTGCTTAGTCGGTGTTGGGCGTTGGGATTTCTCTTTATTTGGGTTGAGAGAGAGAGAGAGAGAGAGAGAGAGAGAGAGAGAGAGAGAGAGAGAGAGAGAGATGAGAACGAGTGGGCAATAATTATGGATTGATTGCTGGAGGTTGTCTCTGTTTCTTGCGTTTCTGGGTTCTTTGGGAGTGAATCGCGAGGGAATTGAGTATGGAAATGGTTCCTGTCTTGATAGAAATTGGGCTCTTTTGTCGAATATAGCTTCTCCAGATTCCACCCCTTTCGCCGGCGTCTGGTTTCTACTTAGACTGGTCTGCATTCCGAGGATGCGCTCTGTAATGCTTGGACCCCCCCGCCTTTGCTGATGCTGATATATGTCTCGGCTGCATGTGTACATGCCGCGAAAGTGGATCGAGGAAAGCTTCTCCTCCTCTGAAATCTGCATTCGCTTTATCGGCGAGGGCAGCGATCTAGGCCTTACTCCTAATCCCATCTCATCACTGGAGCAGCTGAATGCCTTTGTTTCATGTGTCCAAACCTGCTCGAATGAGATTCTCTCGTCTTATCTTTGATTGGGCCTACGCTTACTTTTCTTCAAATAGTGTCATCCTGACTTTTCTACAATACCCACACATTGGATGAATTATATTAATCTCCGCTGTTTGAATCGTCATCGTCTCTGTTATACTCATTATGTGCATGGGTTGGTGTTTGATCGCCCAAATTCCATGTCATACTGTAAAGAGTTCGCTCGCCTTTTTCTATCATATGGAATTTTCCCTTAAGATTTGGTGGTCTCGGGCTTATTTCATTAGTGTTCACTATAGATGGTTTTTATTTTTTGCTGCTAATTTTGCAATGTATTTCCCTCGGAACAATGTCATTGTCTGTTTTTTGTCAAATTTGCTAGTCAGCTTGGCTTTGGGGTTCATAAGGTTAATGATGTTTTCTGCTGCTGTCCACTGTTATATGAGCTTGTTGTAGACAAAACCACAAGAGATTGGATTAACAAATAATTATTTTCATGCTTTCTCATCCTTGATTTGCTCATTGGATGATAGGCCTACTTTGGGGAGGTTATGGCGTCGAAGTTGAACCAGTTGACATCAAAGGCCTGTCAAGCATCACAGTTTGTTTCGAAGCACGGAGCTGTCTACTACAAGCAGTTGTTGGAGCAGAACAAGCAATATATTCAGGAGCCGCCGACTATTGAGAAATGCAATTTACTGTCAAAGCAATTATTCTACACTCGCCTAGCTAGGTGAGGTTTTGTGCTTTCTTCCTATGGGTGCACTTAGCGTGGCACTTCATTTTATTTTATATTGCTCTCGTCTTTTTTTTTCACTGTCAGCTTTTTAAGTTCTTCTGTGGGGATATGAAAATATAATCTTTCTTAACAGAGAACGTATTGAAAGCTTGATACATGATTTGGTCAAAAAGAAGACAAAGGGCGGAAAAGTTTGTTTTCAATGAGGGCTAAATGGATAGTTTCATGTGCAATATCGAAGGTTCTTTTTGAAGGGTGTTTTGCAACCATTATTTCCAGAAGATACGAACATCCAAATTCCTTCTTTAGATTTCTATCCAGTTGTTCATTAAACCTTCATCTGAACCATCAAATTACCAGTTAAATTTGCTTCAGTATGAATTGTAAGCTTAACCACGGAAAAAGAAGGCGAGATACTTGTTTGATTATTGATTATAATTTAAGTCGTGGAAGTTCATATGGCTTATAGGATAGAGAGATTTCATCTCTTTAAGTCTTTTTGTGCTTACTATGTTGTTGAGTTCCAGCAAGTATGGTGGAACAGTGGAAGGGTTGTCTTGTTAGTGTTTGCTTCTACCTTGGTGTTTAATGCACAAAAAGTGCAACTTGAAATTTTTGGATGTAATGCGAACTCAAATATTAGGATTAGGAAAAAAATTAACCACCATCACCGAGCTCTTCCCCATCAAGTGGCTCAACTATCTAATATGCATCGTAGTACTCTATCATCAACACATCCTCTATAACATCCTAATGCTTGAGATCTTTCATTAAAGTCTACACTCATGTCTTTTAGGCCTTCCTTACCTAGCATCTCTGTCATAACACCACGTCTTCTCGTTGGAACATTGAAAGAATGTTGTTTTATGTATTCAAACCATCTTAAATTTGTTTTCCTTACCATCTATCGAAAGTCGACTTTCATTTAATATTAATCATTTTGGATTAGTTCAGCTGGTATAACTTGCTTTTTACTTTTTCCAGATCTTGCTGCAATCACTACAAGTAGATAAATACTTAGGGTTTTCGGGAAATTGTTTTCCGACTTTCTGGTGTTTGGATGATGAAAAACTAATCATCTCTGGAAAATATTTTCCATGGACAGAAAACAACAAACTTAAAAATTGGGGGAAAACGACTTCCCCTTCTAGGAAGGAGGAGTTCACTTTTCCTAAACCACTAAACAAATGAAAACTAACTATTTTTCTTGAAAATGATCTTCATGGAAAACATTTTCCTTTATTATGAAATTTTTAGGGAAACAAACGCACCCTTACACTAAAAATACGCAACTTGAATCTTTCAGTTGTTCCTAGGGAGCGCGAGGTTGTGGTTGGTTGCTTATTGATCGAAACTCTTCTATGGTTCCTATCAAAGACTGCTCAAGTTTTGCGCTTCAATTCTATAGGTTATGAATTCGTAATTGCACAGTATTATTCTAGGCCTCTTTTGGGTGGAATTTCATATACTCGAGTTATAACTACTTGGAAAAGTCACTCGTTTGCATTGCCTGGTACTTTGTTGGTTGCACTGATTGGATATTTATCTGTTGTTGCACATAAAGTTAAAAACACCAAAAGAACCCCCACCCCCCCCCCCCCCCCCCGCTGCTATGCTCAGTCTTTTCTGGACAGTTGGCCTTGGTTTGAGCCTCAATAACCATCTTCCTTTCCCCTATGTAGTTGTCTTAATACCATTGATTTTTGTCGATTTCATCTCTCTGAAGTGTTATCTTTTGCTTCTTGCCTTGGTTTCTGACTTCTGCGCTGGTGTGCAGTATTCCTGGCCGCTACGAGGCATTCTGGAAGGAACTCGACTACGTCAAACATTTGTGGAAGAACAGGCAGGAATTAAAGGTCGAGGATGCTGGAATTGCTGCTTTGTTCGGTCTTGAATGCTTTGCATGGTACTGTGCTGGTGAAATTGTGGGAAGGGGATTCACTTTCACTGGCTATTATGTCTGAGAAGCAGCACTTGATGTGTGTTCCGGAGGGTGGAGTTTATATAAGCTTTGTCCTGATTGGCTTGGCTCGGATGTTTGGCACTCTCCCTGCAATTTTTGCTCTTTTTCTGCAAGATTTTTGTAGCTGAGATATCAGTGTTACCTGTGATAACCACAATAATTCATGTATTTGAAGAGGCCTACATGATGTGCTGTGCCATTCTTTTGTTAGATGCGCGGATACTCCCTTGAAAGATGGTGCAATAACTTTCTCCATTTTTGCTTACTGCTCTCTTGCTGATGTTGCTTGGTATTTGCATCTGAAAGGCAAATGGATACTTCGGTTCAGGATATTAATTCTACTCGCAGTTTGCAGTTTTCGGGTTAGCCCGATGAAGGCTGCAAACCCTGCGGCGTCTTGGCATTTCAAGTGCGAAAAAAGGAAAAAGCTGTGCAGTCTCACCGATTGTCGAGTTTGAACCTATGTCTATGGTTCTGTATTGAACACAATTGCAATTGCAGGTGTATGTAGATGATGAAGCTCACACCACTCTGTTGAGGTGTCATATGCTACTGGTTCAGTTGCCTCTTATGTTTGCTTGTCCATAGTAGCTTTTCATGAGGCTTCCCATCTTTTCTTGATTGATGTATTTTCGACATTCCATTCCGATCCACACGCTTGTAAGCTCAAGGAGGGAAAAGACGTACCGTCATATCTGGGAAAAATGAAAATTTGAATGGAAAAGTTTTGGGAAGTTATATTTTTTGTGACAAGAAAGATGAGAAATCTTAAAGTTTTGGGCATTTTCTTCTCTCCTTCTTCCCCTCCCTCTCTTCCAAGAATAAATTAAGGTTGCATTTGTTTCGCGAAAAACAAGTACTTTGAAAATTATCTTCCTAAAAATGGTTAGTTGTATTATTTACAAAAATGAATAGACGAAAAATATTTTTATTGTTTACAAAAATATTTAGTTATATATTGTTGTCGATAATAAAATGTTTTTCATTAATTGATTATTTCAAGATATACAAATAATAATTTTTAGAAAAATATTTGTTGAATCATTTATTTTTCATTTAATGATCGGAGCCAAATTTTCGTGGAATATCCTCGCACCAATTATTTCTGTCTCTTCTAGATTGCTATGTAGATTGGTCGATGTTTCTTCTCTTTCTTCTTCTTTTCTTATCTTTTCTATACTCTTGTCACAGGTACTTCTACAGTCCCATTAGGAAAAAAACAGAATCATCTTGTTTTTAACCGTAATTTTCTTGAACTTATCATAATTTACCTGGAGCTATCGTAAGGTGAATTACACTTGTAGGCAATCATTCAACTTTATAAATCGCAATTTATCTGTAACATCTTAACTTATTTATACTAGTAATTTACCTTCAGACAATAATTGGACTAGCCGGCTGCCCACCCATTGTTTGCCGCCAATCACCTCCCACCGTTGCTGGCCGCCTCCCACCACCGTCGTCCGTTGTCGTTCATCGCCGACCGCCTCCCACCGCCTTCCAATGCTGTCTACCACCACTTGCCGGCGGCCATCCACTGCCGCCTACCATTTATCGTCCTCCGCCACCACCCAACACCGTTCGCCTCCCACCATTGGCCGCTGCTGTCCACCGCCGTTCAACACCGCCCGCTACCACCTTTTGCCATCCTTCGTTGGTCTCCTTCTCCCATCCGCCGCCGCCGCTTAACACCGGCCTCCATCAGTCATCGCTGACTGCCTTCCGTCGTTGGCTGCTACCTGCTCGCCAACTCCCACCACCATCCTCTGCCGTCAATTGCCATTTGTAGTCTTCCGTTGTTGCACGATGCCGGCCACCTCCCATTGTCGGCTGTCGCCCACTTGCTGCTTCTCGCCACCATCCTCCGCCGGCCACCTCCTGCCATCGTCCTCCGCCACCACTCGACACTAACCCACACTTGCCACCATCCTCCGCCGCCGACCGCCGTATGTAGTCCTCCGACCGTCTCGCGAGGCTAGCCACCTCCCACCATCGGCTGCTACCCTCCCACCACCGTTCTCCACCACTGCCCATCATCGTCCGTCCCACCCAACACCAGCCACCTCTCGCAACCGCCGGCCACCTTCGGCCACAACCCGCCGACCGTTGGAGAGGAAGAAATTTTGTGTCGTTATCAAACAAATTTTTATTTCAGGAATATAAATTTTGTGTCATTATCAAATGGGTATCTTTGCAAAGAAACTTGCCCATGGAATAGAAATAAAAAAAAATAATTTCTGAAATAAAATGATTATCATTCGTGCCATTAGTAATCAATTAATAGCCCGATAAAAGTATTTCAAATTGTCGTAAGCGATTGTACCTATACTTAGTAATTCTCCTCACTAGACCCAACTTTCGTACCTCTCCGTGAAAAACCTGATTTTGTCATAAATCATTTTATCTTATTTTTTGTAACATAACTTCATGATCGTGACAGACCTTCACTACTCGTAAACTAAAAATCCCCACCTTCTCACTTGAGAAGGGGGAGGTGGGGAGTTCGAATCCCCACCTTCGCAGGGGGTAGGGGTGGGGCCGCGTAGTTTTAAGATGTGGGTTTCGACGCCCACGCCCTGCAAGAGGTGGGGCGCAAGTCTGAGTGTGCATTGTGAGTGAGAGATAGAGTAGGACCGACCAAAAAAAAAAAACTAAAAATCCACGTCAGTGTATAATATGTCCCGATTTTTCTTAATCAACAGTAACATTGGCAATTCTATAATCAATAGTTTTCCTAAAATGTTCACGAATTACTGTCTTTTCAAGTATTCTGACGGCCGAATTCTTTGATCCAACGATCTAAATTACATATAAGACCGATCATTTTTGCCAGTAATTCTAACATAAGTCAAATGACCGGCTAAGAAATGGGGTTGATCTGTTAATAAAACTACATCTTGATCTTGACTAGCTTCTCTCTTTTTTTTTCCCAAAAATGGGAAAAAAAAGTACAGAAGGGGGCCTGCCAGCTGGCAGCTGCCACGTCCTCCGCTGTCCTAAGGGGCCAATCAGGAGAAAATATTGGTACATTTCACACACCACGTAGGATTTACAATAAACCATCTGTTTGATCGACACGTGTTTATATCGGGCCCACTCGTCAGAAAATTGTCTCCCCCCTCCCCTCTCTCTCACGCGCTCTGCTCTCCATCTCTGCAACCCCAAACCCAAACCCCACCCTCTCTCTAACCTTCGCTCATGCCTGATTCTCTCTCTCTAAAACCTTCGCTGATGCCCGACTCACGATTAGCTCTGCTCTCTAGTCGAACGAACCACGCCACAGCCTCCGCCTCCGCCTCCAATCCATCTCCGGCGACAACTTTCGAGGTATTAAACCTTCAGGGACTCGGATTTATGGGACTTGTTGCATACGACATAGAACCCGTCGGCCTCGCTGACATCACGAGAGTACCAATCGTTGACGCCAAAAGCCGGGGTCGAGCTCGTCTTCGGCTTGAAGACCAACTGCAGTAGCTTCTGGACCGATCGTGAGATTCGGGAGTGATTCTTCTCCGTCGTCGAGGTCGCCAGTTGTGGCTGTGGTTGCAGAGGAGAACGGGGAAGGCGCGGTGGTTAGGGTGTGCAGGCGGAGATGGCCAAGTCGAGCTTGAAGGACTTGAGCTTGAAGAACAGTGTTGAGCGAAGCTTAAAGAGGGGGTGGGGGTTGGGATTGGGGTTGCAGAGATGGAGAGCAGAGCGCGTGAGAAAGAGGGGAGGAGGAGACAATTTTCTGACGGTGGGCCCGATATGGACACGTGTCGATCAGTGTAGGGTTTATTCAGAATCCAACGTGGTGTGAAATGCACCTAATATTTTCTCGCCAATCAGAGAGCAGGGACTCTTGAGCTCCCCTCTGATTGGCCCGCACCAGGAGATCAGGCCCCACAGCGAGGACACGCTCGTAATTTCACCTCTTCCTCCCCTTCTCCTCGGGGACGAAGGCTCGCTGCTCCGGCGGGCGAAAGGGACGAAGAAGAGGAGGAGAAGAAGAGAGGGAGAGAGAATGCCGCGTCCGGTCGCGGCGTTTGCCGTCATCGTCGCCGCCTCCATCGCCGCCCTCGCCGATTGCTCCGGCGACGGCTCACAGGTCAGAAGCCGAACACACGCTTTCCGTTTCCATTAAGCGGAGCGCGCGACGACGCCGTCTAATCACCACGCTTTCCTCTTCCGTCGTTCTGATGCGTTGCAGGTCAGGTGCAGCCGGACTTGCGCCGCCGAGAACTGCGATAGTAAGCCCTACGGCCCCCCCGCGCGCGCTTGCTTCATCCGTTCCCGATGATCTTCCAGTTCCGGAGCATCGTTTTCCGGGCTTCGTCCCCTTCGTTCATCTGTGGTCTGACCCCATTTTGATTTTAATTTTTGGTTCTGTCCGAAAAACTTGCAGCTATTGGGATCAGGTACGGCAAGTACTGCGGCGTGGGATGGACAGGTTGTGCGGGGGAGAAGCCGTGCGACGACCTCGACGCCTGTTGTAAGGTTCATGACGAATGCGTCGAAAAGAAAGGTTCTGTTTGCTTTTCGCACACTCATATGTTATACAAGTTGATTTAGATTGATTGACAAAATTTGGTCTGTTGCTGTTCATGCATTTGTTATTGGGAGAAGCACGGTTCTTTTTTTTTTTTTTTTTTGCGTGTTTTCTTTTGAAATTTTGTTAACTGGATGAAGCTTCTAACTTGGCTTGAAGCAAGAGAAATCTAGGTGATGAGGATACTCGTATAATCTAGTTCTGTTGAGTTTAGGTGCAAAGTACTTAGCGTTTTCCGGGGTAAAAAAACAAAAATCATCATTCTCAGAGATATGCACCGGTAAATAATTATCTGGATACAAAACAATTGTGAGTAAAACCGATCTCAGCTTCGCATCTATATACTAAAAGTCCACATTTTTTAGTAGTTAGATTAAAAATGTACATTATTTTAACAGTTTACAATGTGTAGGAGATATTGCACGGCTTTTCGTATGAAAACATCTGCGGCGAGGTTTTGATCTTTCGATACCTTTATCATCTGCACTAAGGCAAGAGAAATTTTCTAGCAAAATGGTTTGCAAATGTGATTTTTTTTCTCATATGGATGTAAGGTTGAAGTAGGCTGCTAGCAACATCTTTAAGTGAGAGAATGTGGAAATTGGCTCTTAGTTGCAAGAAGCTAATTTTGTTATGTATAGTTATTTTTCTATGAGCTGTCACAACTGTACTTGTCTAGCTAGTTTGAGTTGGTATATGCACATGCAAGTAAGGTATTTCTCCCCAAGGCATAGCGATAGACCGTTGCATCGCGCGGAACCTCATTTGACTGATCTTTCTTGTATAAGGTCTAGTATTGGCTGTCATTGCTCTCCCCTGGTTGCGAATGCAGTGCAAAATAGAGCCACCGACTATCCTACATTGAAATTTCCTTTCTCAATTGCTTCAAAATCGAATCTATCCTGGAAATACACGTGAAAGGAGCAAAATCAATCTGAGGATTGATTTGAGGAAGAATTGAAGGATATGTTGTGCAGCAACAACCTGATTTCCTGTATTCTGTAAATGTCAACATATGCTTAGAGACTGATTAGTGTAGGCCATAGCATCTCAATTCAATAAAATGGTTCTAGTCGTGATCATATCTTCTAGGCCATGAAAATCGGGAAAGGGGGTAGTTGACTGTAATGCAACTGTTTGTTGAGTGCCAATCCATAACAGGTGAAGTTATAAATGGCTTGAATTGAATGTTCATATTACCACACGATAAATTTGCAGGATGGATATGGTTTTTCCTTTTTATGTTGCTTCCTATGTTTTATTTTCAATGAGATCAATGAATTGTGAAACAACTGACCTTCCAGGTATGACTAACGTAAAATGCCACGAGAAGTTCAAGAGCTGCATAAAGAAAGTGCAGAAGTCTGGAAAGATGGGTTTTTCTCGGGATTGTCCTTACGAGACTGCTGTACCGACTATGGTTCAGGGCATGGATATGGCCATCTTGTTCAGCCAGATAGGTAATTCAAAGCTTGAGCTCTGATTTGCTCAAGTTAAGAGATTGGTAGAGTAAAAGAATCCCATTCTTTTTTTAGCATCATGTAAACATACTTAAATATTAATTGTTTTGACGGATAAAAATATTGAATCGACCGTCACATGACCCATTTTTTCTTGATTAGTGTTACTTTTCATGAATGTATCACTTGACAGATCCTTTTCGATCAAGTCACTCTTTGGTACTTTCCCCTCATGATGGAGAGTTGGTTTAATGATCATGTATTTACTCAAAACTGTGTCACATTGATAATACCTTGTTTGCGAGGTCCTCTTAGTGCAATCTGTTAAGAGTCAGATGCAGTGTATTACTTCACTTCAGTTCACTTAGACAGTAGAAGCAGTAATCTTCCAGGAACAGCAGATCAGCTGTCTGCTTTATTCTTAATTCTGGGTAGATTCCTTCTCTTGGATCAAACACTCATTTGATATATTTGCCACAATCAGTCCAGAGAAGCCACAAATTTTTTTTGGTATAAGTTTCTCTAGCAATGTCTGCCTTTGTTGATGAGCATCCATAACCTTTTTACTTGCATTTTGTGTTTTCATTCTGATCGTTGAGTAAAGAAATGGAAGCCCATGTAAATGTCCGTTTGCAACATTTCACTGATCTGGAATGACACGGGGATGTCTACCTGGTCGTCCAGTGCCTCTGTGTATGGTAATTTCTCTGCAGAGTTTGTAACATGAAATGTTAACGCTTAGTAATTGATCAATAGCATACTAAAATGGCTGAAATCGTCGTAAGTGACGATAGTTTCGCTTAGTAATTGTCCTCAATAAGTGTAATTTTTTACAAGTCCTCATAAATGACGCAGTTGTAACCATTCTTAACGTATAGAAATCCCCAAAAAATTTTGGCGAAAGACTGAACGACCTGAATTTGTTGTGAACCTTTATATTCCAGATCCTTGGTAACTTACCTCCTTGAACGCAACATTCCTTCATAGTTTGTACACTTAAAGACCCAGTAAGTGAGTAATTGTGTGCCGTCATATGTTGTAATTTTCATCAGTTGTTTGTAAGTTAATGTCCCGATGGCTGAACTTTTTTTTCCAGTTGATCCAACTGTCCAGATTACATACGGGACCAGTCCCGTAAATTGCTAGACCGTACCATAGAACTTGCCTCAGTCGTCCAGATCGCCCCTTTTATTAGCTTTTGGAGATATATATTTTTCCTTGAAAGGAGAATCAGAGTTCACTAACCATTATGAACATAAGCCAACTTATGGAAATCGTACGAGAGAGCCTCCGAAGACAGTAAACTTTCTTTGACCTCACTCCACCTTTTCTGTTCGAGGTAGCGTATGCAAAGATCAATGCAAGATGATGGCTTCAAGCCCAACTACGTTGATCATGCAGTCATATGCAAAGCATTAGATATATTACCAAGTTTCATCTAGGTTTTATGTTTGAGCAATGATTTGATATCATTGTTCCTACATATCGATTCAAATTGTCTTGGTACACATGCTTATCATTTTTTGTTATGTTAAACGCTTCGTCTGTTTCGCAAAAATGAACGATTTGAAAAATATTTTCTTGAAAAAGACCACTTGTATTGCTTAGATGTTATCTAATACATCTCTTGACTTGTACAAAAATCCATCATCTTAAGGAATTGTATGTTGGCGCTGGGCAGGCTTTTGTCTTCTTTTCTGCAGAAGACAACATTACATTATGGTTTGACCCTAATTAAGATAAAACCTCAACATCACTTTTGCGAATGTTCTTGGGTTCAAGACAATTCGTTTTTGCGGTTTTCCCTGTCGTGTGGAACTTTCTCTGGAGAGGGACCTCGATTATTTTTTGATTAAGGAAACAAACAAGATCAATATCAATGACAAAATGCCAAACGTAAGTTAACAGATCTTTATTCTATAAACACTGTTTCGATTAACGTGCGAAAAATAAACGGATTATTATGGTACATGATAATACTGTGTAGAGAACCTTGGTCATTTCAGTTATTTCCGTTGCTGGACAAGATCCTACTTACTACAGTTCCCAGAAAGTTCCAAAACCGATACAAATACCACTTCTTTCTTTTGAGTATAAGACAAGACTGTGAAGTCCCTCGTATTGATCACGAGTAAAAAGAACAGGAACAGAAAGCAGTTCTATACAATAGTTTCAGTCTATTAATTTGCCAAAGCAAGCACACCAAGCATCCTAGCTTTCCTTTTACAAATTGTTAAGCTTCAAGAAAGAATGTTAAAGGTGAATTTTCTTCGTAGGAGCTTCAAACCTGCAAAGTGGTAATGATCTTATCTCTCTCTCTGTCTCTGGGTAAAGAATATTTCTATTGAAGATTCTTCGCTCTTTTGCCTTTTGCGCGAGGAACTTTTGTGGGTAATCAAATACTTCGGGAAAGGATTGAGCTTTGCACACAGATTAAGAGGAGTCTAAGTGAGTGTTTGGAGTATATATGTTTGATGTTTCCCGTTGCAGCAAGCCGTTCTTAAAGCTTGTGGTTTCAGAGATAAAGCTGTTGAAGAACAAGAAAGAAATCCACACGACGCAGCTTAGGAGAGGTGGTGCTGTTGCTCAAGACCCTTCAGGACCAAACTGCTGGGATACAGGAGCATGTGATGTCCGGATAATTTCACGGATGTTTGAGTGTTTGCGGACGCTTGATGTTGAAGTTGCAATAGTTGACTGTAGATGATCTCTGCATCTTAAACTAGGCTGACTTATCGTAAATCCGGGTTTATGTGCGTATTGACTATAGTTGCTGATTGGCGTCTCTTTGGGCTACTAAATGTAATTTACCCTGGCGCAACCGCCCCTGGCAGGAACAAATCATGTGGGCTATGCGAGTCTGCGGCGGCTCTTCTTTTGCTCACCGTATATCTAGATTCTCCTTTGGGGCCTTATGTCACATAATATGGACCGAAAGGAACAATGCGATTTTTAGGGACAAGAACGTCTTCATTCCTGGCATGCGCAAGCACCTGATCAAAGCTGTCAAGGACAAGGCCATCTCTCTGGGGAGAGTCGAGGACACTTATAGGAACCGCATTCTTCAGAGGAAGTGGGACCTGCCTCCGTCTATATTTGGCTAGTGTTGATCGAAGCTGTTCCGATGGCTGCTGAGTGGACCTTCGGAGGTTGGCGTCGGCCCTGCCTGCTGTTGGTTCTTTTGTTTTTTGCCTTTGTTTTTTACCTTCTGGCCGGCTCTCGGCTTGTTGTATAGTTCCTGCTGGACCCTCTTGACCCTCTTTGGACACTACTATGTCCTTATATGGTCTTGAGTTGGTTTGAGCTTAGGTTGTTCTTGGTGTTTGAAAAGTTATACTTATTCTTACCTTACCAAAAAAAAAAAAAAAAGACTATAGTTGCTGATGTTTCGCTTTCACAAGTTCAAAATTACATTGTTGCTTTGACAATATAACAAGCGCTTTGACTATGGTTCATCAATTGTTTACTCTTCCTCTGTCAGGTTGAACATATGATCAGGTAAGAGAGACATTGCAGGTATATGATCTCATCGTATAGCACTGCCAAACTACCGGAGCGCACATGGCAACCATCGAGTCGTGAAAGGAGGCTATCTATTTTACTTAGCAACTGCTTTAAACTTGCGTTGTGCGTCTTGGGCTAAAGTGACGTCTTATACATCTTCCAGGATATGCATGTTGACTTTGCTAAGTTGTGTTCCAATTTGAGACGTCAAAGAAATCCGATCCAAGTAGGAATTCCAAATGCCAATAGGACTAATCGTTTGAGATCCGAACAAGCAAGACATTATTGAAATACTTTCCATGTTGGAGTTGGATTCCTAGTCTTAATTGGTTTCCTAATTTGAGTCGGCAAGTCAAATTAGAACATATAAATGCATATTTTTCTTGGTTGTAACACAGAGCAAACAAGAGGATGTTAGGGTTTTCTCTTTGTGACTTAAGTGAATTCTCTGAGAGAAATTGTGATGTTTTGGGTGTAATTTAGGGCACGAAAACACTTGAGCGATTGTAAAGTTCGTATTCTTTATATTCATTATGATTATTTGGTGGGTGGCTCTCTCGTGGAGTGGTACCGATATTTTGTTCTTCTCATGTCAGCCTTAAATAGACTTCCACATTATTTCACAATAGATATTCTTTTTTTCCCAATACATAGATTGACTTTACTACAAGTAAAGTAATAATGGTCAGCTGGATCTGGATTTATGTGTTTCTTGGACAGAAAATATCCCCGTCTCTCGTGCATTGTAACTGAGAATTCACACTTCATATAAAAAGTCAACTCTCCCATCTCTTTATTTTATTCAGAAAGATTAAACTTGTCTACTGAAATCTGAAGCCAACAGTTAAGATGAAGAAGTGTTTAAACCACAGAAACCAGAGAAATAGATTGCTGATACCTACTTGTTGCCACACAATATCACACGGTGCGCATGCCTGCATGCGTGTTCTGTGTCTCCTATAACTTTAAGAACCAGGGAATCATATCTATTTGAGAATTCTGATGACTGAAATTTTACCAATCTTTTCCTTTTCTTTTTCTTGTTCATCTAGACCATTTGCAGTACTTTCACATAACGAATTTTACTTTGCCAGGGCCAACAACTAATGCAAATGCTTGGGAAGCTAGGATTTAGCACATTCATGCTGGAAAAGCCCGGTTTTGCATGGTTATTATTGCTTGAAAGCTTGATAAGATCATTTTAGAATAGTTCAATACTATATCATATGGAAAAAATTCTAGGATTTGTTAGGTGAATGCGTTCCTGTAAAGGGTTATCCAAAGGGTCTCCTCTGCTCGTTATCTCCAGGTTGATGCACTGAGTTACTTTCATTTGGGTCTGCAGTGCAGTTGTGTTGCTTTATTTCTCGTCTCTAAAGTTCTGAACTTAGATTACAGGGCAATCGTACCATTAAAGATATTATGGTCTATACAGCCCCCGAAAAATTTCTTTATCGGAACTAATTAGCCAACCAAACGTTCTCCAAAAAGTTTATCCCAATTTTCTGATGAGCAACTATGTCTTGCAATACATTGTTTTCATTTAGGATTTAACAAGAACTTAATCTGCATGATAGTTGAGAAGGCAACAGTACACTCAAACACAACCACTAATTTGTTTGATATCTGTCTAAATCTCAAAGTTGTCGGCCAATGAACTCTCTCACAATGTATTAATGCATTTCAAGTTGCTTTGTGAAACTGGAAAATGAATTGAATCGAATAATTTATCTTCAGAATACAGTTCAAGAATTGTCTTCACCTGATAAAGATAAGCTTGATTCTGTAATGCTCTAATTTGTCATTATAACTGCGTTCTATGACTATTGTTCACGGATAATTTCCTAAAACATCAGAAAAGAAAATAATTGAAATATTATTATGATGCTTCCAGTAAAATGAATGTTGTTAAAAGGAGGAAAAGAAATTTTTGAAATCAACCAGAGTATGTGTGAACTCTAGAGCGAGGTTAACAGATAATGACTTCTCAAAGCACACGGCGACTGCATCTAAATATGTAGGAAAGTGATAGTCTTCGCATTCTTTTCCATTGATTGAACGAACTGGTGCAGTTACAAAACAGTACCAAGGAAATTACATTGTATACTTTGCCAAAGTCAACTGCCAGGAAGATGAATCAAACACTCCACGAAACCGTATGGTCTATATTGTTTTAAAGTGAAGGAACAATCCTTGTCTATAAAACACCAAATTTGTCAGTCTATGACAACTTGACAGTTCCACCAACTCCAGGAGGGCATTTCGCCATCAATACGCAGAGCTAGTTCTCAAAGCTTCAGTAAGGCAAGTTCCAACCTGTAATTTACAGCTTTTCTAGATGAGGCATTTTAATCAGTAGAGGACACTCCTTGCAGTGATTCACGGTCATATTTCATGACAAATATCTTTCAAATCTATGCGCGCAGTCTGTAGTCTTTTTGATTATGTGCTATAGCAATAACAAATGTGTTTGTAAACCGTGAACACGTGGTCATTTGGAGTCATTAGCTTGATGGGATAGGCAGTTTGATAAGGTAAGAAATTTTTACTTTCCTAGGGAAAGAGTGAAAATGGAAGAGAAAAAGAAAGCAGCATCAAATTACGATAAGGCATTGTTGCAGAGTAAGGAGCTGTACCAGGTACTTCATTTTTTGTCATTCACATCCTCTATTTCTTTCCCTCTTTTCGGTTAAATGTCAAGTTAGCTTCATCCTTCCACACGCCAGAAAAAGTCCAACCCTTTGATCCTGTCAAAAGCAGGCCATTCAGGGGTTTCTTTAGTGCTTCGTCTTGGCCGACCCTAATAGGTTAAGCTGAATATGAATCAAACACAATTTGGCTAATCTGCAGGATTCTTTACCGTCTGTTAGACTGCCATTGTTTCTTAAAGTTTTGCTTCCATGCATTTGTTTAATTTTGCAGTACATTTTGGACACAAGTGTGTACCCAAATGAACCAGAGCCTCTTAAGGAACTGAGAGAAGTTTCTGCAAGCCATCCAAGGTCTCTCTCTGAATTGAAACATCTTGTAATTAACACTGTTTCCCGGAGGATATTTCCCCCTAACAGTAAACAAGGGATATAAATTTTTCTTCTTTCATTTGCTGATATTCAGGTATTGGATGGGCACTGCACCAGATGCAGGTCAATTGATGGCAATACTACTGAAGCTTATCAATGCTAAAAAGACCATTGAAATCGGAGTCTTCACCGGATACTCTCTTTTACTCACTGCCCTAACAATTCCCGAAGATGGCAAGGTCTTGCAAGCACTCATCATGCTTTACCATAAAAGAATTTGATTGGTTTGCTCATGCAATCATAATTGCTGCAGATAATAGCCATAGATGTCGATCGCGAGGCTTATGAAATGGGATTTCCCGTTATTGAGAAGGCCGGCGTAGAGAACAAAGTCGACTTCATTAAGTCCGAGGCTTTGCGAGCTCTAGATGATTTAATGGAAAATGTGGGTCATTTACCAGCCTTTCCTAGATTATGCAGTTTACTCTTGCGGCATCAAATTTTCTAGAAGAAATGCTATATGCACATACTTTGATAGAGCGAGCTAATTTTACTTCAGAATACATTATACCTGTGAAACACAACATAACAATTTTGTTTTGTACATTTTGATGGACTCTATCTACTACTTGTGTTGCCTTCTGGGTAACATTTACCTCTTATGCTTTCCTTTGTTGTATCGAGTCTGATTGTGACTTGGCATAATGAAACAAAATGCAGCCTGATAACAAGGGGAGCTTCGACTTTGCTTTTGTCGACGCAGACAAAGTCAACTACTTGAATTATCACGAGAGGTTGATGAAACTGGTCAAAGTGGGTGGACTAGCCATCTACGACAACACCCTCTGGAGAGGAACAGTTGCGATGCCTGAATCTGCAGTTGGGGAAAAATATAAGGAGGGTCGAAATCTGCTGCTTGAATTCAACAAATTACTGGCCAATGATCCTCGCGTCCAAATTTGTCATGCTTCGATAGGTGATGGGATGACAATTTGCCGGAGACTTCACTAAGCTTTTATCCTTGACACACACATAATTGTTTCTTTCAATAAGGAGATTGCATTCGCCATAACTTCTTATATCTTTAGCCTTTTGTTGTCTTGTATATTGTACAAACCACAACATTTATGGATAGGCCAAAACTGATGTGGTCATCAGAATGTTCTATGAACAATTAATAAATATTGTTACTACAGAAACATTCATAAATAATAAATGTACTAGTTCATTTTGTTGTGGTGTTGGAAAATTTCATTGGAATCCTTCTTCAAGTTTTCAATTTGAGCTTGTCACGTGTTGGTTTCAAGTCATCTACGGATTCATTTTCTTCGAACTGATTGCATCCATCCAAAATAAATGTGATGACTCCCTACAAGGTTCTGCCAAGCAACAGAATGACAGAGAAACTATCACAAAGCAACCTTACCTCGGGTTGGAATTTTGTAAATTTGCATGGTGATAAGGCATGCCAATATTGCCAATGTTCGAGAGTTGATTCACGCCACATGATTTGTTTATGGCCAAGACAGAGGCTTGGAAGAAGCATGCTCTTGAAAACTTTGCTCAAGGAATGATCAGTACTACTGTACTCTGACTGGGTTGCTAAATCATGACCATTCCTCAGAACAGCTCTGCAGTAATCCCCCAGAGAGAGAGAGAGAGAGAGAGAGAGAGAGAGAGAGAGAGGGGTAAATGGTCACACCACAAATTAGCATCATATCCTGTCCCGTTCTTGTTACCAGGGCAAGCAAAACCATAATTTACTCACATTAAGTGCATCAGACGAGAACAGATAATTAGGCAGAACACCACAGCAGAGTCCTGTCTCGCTTGCACACAATGCAGGGTAAAAGAATAGATTAAGAGGAACGCAATCCAATAAGCCAACTGAATCTATAGCAAAATCATTGCCATATTCTTGTTTTCCTTATAATTACATACTTTTGTGGCTATCTGCAAGCAAATTATGTCTAACAACCTTCAATTTGTATGATCGAAGGTCCACATATGAACAAATGTCGGCAGATGAACAGTCTCCCAACGTATCAATACTTCTCAAGTTTTTTTCTTTTAACAAAACAAGTTTCGTATGACTTCAAGGACAGAGTTCCCAGTGCAGATTGCGGTTCAGGAATTGTTTTCACCGGATAACACTAAGCTTACTTCCACCTGTTTCTTATATAGCACTATCATGATGTCAACCGTTGTTCATGGATAATTTCCTCGAATCTCAGAAAATAAAAGAAAGATGATAATTGAAAACATCATTGCAATTCTATCAGAAACACGCCCATCGTGAAAGGGAGAAAAAGAAATTCTTGAAATCATCCTAACTAGTGTGCCCTCTGGAACAACACTGACAGATTATTTCTTCTCAAAGCACTCGGTGCCTATGTTGAAATATGTGGCTTATGTTCTCGCACTTTGTTTTTTTTATTGACCAAGTCTAGTTACAATCAAGGATATTATGTAGTTGGTGACAATTGCTACAAGTCAACTACCAGGATCTCAGTTGGACACGCCACCAAACAAATTATAATGTCAGAACTAACCTTTCTTTAAAACGCCAAATTAGCCGGCATTGACAGTATCAGAATAACCTGACAGTTTTCTCAATTTCTGGGGGATAATCTGCCTCTGGCACGACACTGACAAATAGTTACTTTTCAAAGCACACGATACCTATGTTGAAATATGTGGCTTATGTCCTCGCATTTTGTTTTTCCTATTGACTAAGTCTAGTTACAATAACAAGGATATTTCATAATTGTACAATTGCTAAGAGTCAAGTACTAGAATCTCAGTTAGACACTCCACCAGACAAATTATATTGTAGCGTAGAACTAAAATTTCTTTAAAACGCTAGATTAGTCAGCAATGACAGTATCGGAATAACTTGACAATTTTCTCAATTTCTGGGGGATAATCTGCCTCTCGAACGACACTGACAGATTATTACTTCTCAAAGCACACGGTGCCTATGTTGAAATATGTGGCTCATGTCCTCACATTTTGTTTTTTTTCTATCAACCGAGTCTAGTTACAATAACAAGGATATTTCGTATTTGTACAATGGCTACTGGTCAACTACCAGGATCTCAGTTAGACACTCCACCAAACAAATTATTTTATAGTGCGGAACTAACCCTTCTTTAAAAAGCCAGATTAGTCAGCATTGATAGTATCATAATAAATTGATGTTTTCTCAATTTCTGGGGGATGATCTGCCATTAACCCGCAGCTAGTTCTCAAAGCTTCTATAAGTTAGGCAAGTTTCTGACATCTAAGTTACAACTTTTTTTAAATGGGGCATTTTAATTGGTTGAGTAAACTCTTTATAGCGCAGTGAAGGTCACTTTCCGTGATAAATATCTGTAACTCTCATAAAAATAACAAACATCGAAGTTTGTCAACCGTGAACCTGCGGTCACTCGGGGTCATTTCTGGATATTGCTAAGGAGAGAACACAGAAATGGAAGAGGATGAATAGCTATAATGCTTTGACATTCAATCGACTTGAGTCTAGTTACAATAACAAGCATATTTCATAGTTGTCCAATTGCTACCGGTCAAATACCAGGAGTCTCAGTTGGAAAAATCCGCCAAACCATATTATTTTGAAGTGCAGGACTAACACTTTTCTGTCTTTATTCTTGCATTATTTTCCTCGAACCCCGATAATACAAAAAGCATCTTTATGATGCTCACAGAAGACGCATTTGAGGGGGAACAGGGGCTCCTTTGAAGTCTACTCGATGACCTGTGACTTCGAAAATGATACTGCATTGGATGATGTAAACATTAAATGAGCGAGCCTGTTTACATAATATAACCAGGGAGATTTGATGGCTGTGGTATCATAACAATCAACAAACCACTCCACCAAACTGTAATATCTTAGGAATTTTGATTGAGTGCAAGGCTGGCCCTATGGCATTAATGGACCGGATTCCAACATATTCATCATATATATATATATATATATATATATATATATATATATGATGAAGTGTGTGTGTGTGTGTGTATATGTCATATACCAGAAGGTCATTTCCCTGTGTCGAGGCAGTTTGATTCGACAAATCTGCATTTCAGAAGGAGAGCAAAAATGGAAGAGAAAACGAAAGTATACTCAAATTCCCACTTCCCACAGGGGGCTATTGCAAAGTAAAGAGTTGAATCACGTACACTGCTAATCGTCTTCGCATCCTGTTTCTTTCTCCTTTCAGTCTCGATGTTGCCAATGTTGAATGGTATTTAGTAAGTGCGCTCAGCTTCAACATGCCCGACTAAGTGCTCTCCAATCCTGTCAAAAGCATCCATTCTGTGATTTGGGAAATACGTCATCTTGGGCCGAACCTTTATTAAGTCGAACTCATTCTGCATGATGCCTAGGATTGTTTACCTCCTCTTTTATTGCCAATGCTTCCTCAATTTTTTGCTTTCATCCATACGCTCAAATTTGGCAGTACATTTTGGACACAAGCATGTACCCACGTGAACTAGAACCGTTTAAGAGCTAAAAGAAGTCAGCGCTATCCATCCAAGGTTTCTCTCTCTCTCTTCCTGGCAAGAATAAACTTGATTCTTAACAGTGCAAAAGACATGAGTTTTCTTAGCTTTTATCTAATACATCTCTCCATTTATACAAAAATCCATCTTAAGGGATTGTATGCGGACTCTGGGCATGGTTTTGTCTTCTTTTCCGCAGAAGACAACATTACATTATGGATTGACCTCAACATTACTTTGGGTTAATACCACGCAAAAACTCTAAACTGGTACACTTGTGACACATTTACCCAAAACTATTTTTTTGACCATAAAAAATCCCAAACTAGTACATCTGTGATAATTTTACTCTAAATTATTTTTTTAACTATTAAAAACCCCAAACTGGATCAGACGAGGGCAGCCCTCGCCTGCGTCGGGCTAGGGCCGCCCTCGCCTGCGTCGGGCAAGGGCCGCCCTTGCCTGAGTCGGACAAGGGGTCGCCCTTGCCCTGGGCAAGCGAGGACGGCCCTCACCCGACGCAAGCGAGAGTCGTCCTCGCCGGATCCGGCTAGGGCGACCCTCGCCTGCGTCGGGCGAGGGCCATCCTCGATGGCATCGGGCGGCCCTCGCCTGCATCAGGCGATGGCTGTCCTCGCTCGACACCGACAAGGGCGGCCCTCGCCCGGCCCTCTCGGCGGTCAATGGCCACGACCGGCCAGAATTTGAAAATGAACAAAAGAAAAGAAAAGAAAAGAAAAGAATAAAAAATTCAAAAAAATTCAAAAAAATAATAATATTAAAAATTAGATCGAGGTAAAATTGTCACATGTGTATCAATTTGGGGTTTTTTATGGTCAAAAAAATGATTTGGGGTAAATATGTCACAAGTGTACCAGTTTAGGGTTTTTCATGGTATTAACCCCATTACTTTTATGTATGTTGTTGGGTTTAAGTTCATTTTTGCGGTTTTCCCTATCGTTGCCAGCTCTATGTAAATGCCTCAACGCATAGCAAAATTATAAATTCAGATTGAATGTACTCTGCTCTCATGTGGAACTTTCACTGGAAAGAGACCTCAATTGTTCTTTGATTAAGGACACAAACAAGATTAATAGCAATTACAAAATGCCAAACGTAAGTTAACAGAATATTATTTATAACCACTGTTTCGATTAATGTTCGAAAAATAGACAGCATATTGTGGTACATTAAAAAAACTGTGTAGAGAACCTCAATCTTTTCAGTTATTTCCGTTACTGGACAAGAGCCTATTACCTACGAAAGTTCCTAGAAAGTTCAACAACCGAGACAAATACCACTTCTTTCTTTGGACGTGTATAAAATAAGACTGTAAAATCCGTCCAATTAATCACGAGGAAAAAGAACAAGAACAGAAAACAGTCCTAGACAACAGTTTCGGTCTCTTAATTTGCCAAAGCAAGCACCCCAAGCATCGTTGCTTCCCTTTATTAAATTATTAAGCTTCAAGAAAGATTGTTGAAGGTGAATTTTCTTTGAACAAGCTTCAAACCTGCAAAGTGGTAATAATCTCCTCTGTCTGTCTGTTTGTCTCTCTCTCTCTCTCTCTGGGTAAAGAATGTATCTTTTGTAGATTCTTTGCTCTTTTCCTTTTGCGCGCAAAAGTTTTGTGGGTTTTCAAATACTTCAGGAAAGGAATGAGCTTGGCGTACAGATTAAGAGGAGTTTAAGTGAATGTCTGGACCAATTAGAATTGATGCAAGTCATTACAGCAAAACGCTGTTAATGCTTGTGGTTTCACAGATAAAGCTGTTGAAGAACAAGAAAGAAATCCTCACGAAGCAGTTTTGGAGAGGTGGCTCTGTTGCTCGAGACCCTTCTTGACCAAACTGCTATGATGTCTGGATAATTTCCCGAATGTTTGGGCGTTTGCAGATACTTGGATGTTGAAGTAGCAATAGTTGACCGTAGATGATCTCTGTAACATGTTGGGCCTAAGACAAAAATATAAAAAAAAAAAAAAGGGCAAAAGTATACTACAAGTGTCATAACTTGTGTACGGCGATCACTTTGATGCCATAATTTTTTTTTCGGATCACTTTGGTGCCAACTTTTTTGAAAAACGATCATTTGAATGCCAATGCTGACATGGCATGCCGGAAATCTGATGTGGCTTTTTTTTTTTTATTAATATTAGATGCTAAGATGGCTAGCCGAAGCTGGTCGGAGAGTCCAATCAGCCCTTATAGCGAAAACGAAGTCGTTCAACCTTTCTCTTCCCAATATAGGAAGCCTAAATCGACTAATTGGACATATTCCCCAATTGCAAACCCTAATCGGCCACATTATTTCCTTGTTTTCCCCGAAATTGACGGCTGAAGGTTGCAAATGGATGGTAGAAGCTTTACTAGAGGCTCAAATTCGTTTAAACGAAGTGAAGAAGAAGGTCGGTTCTTCTGCTATTGTAGATTACCGAGTCCAAGAAAAACATCTTGGACTGGATTGAACCCCGGGAGAAGATTCCATGGATCAAGTCCAAATATAAAGAAGGCTAAGATCAAGATGTAAATTCTTCAAGTGGGTTGATGCGAAATTTTCAGATCGAGCAACAGAGGTGATAGTGAAGCTATTTGAAACTCGACATCAACCTCCACCTACATTAATGGATGAGTTGGACAAGTTGGACGATGTCGACTCATTGCAAGCTGAAATGAAGACTTTAGCATCTCTGGTCAACCATTTGAAGAAAGAAGTTCGAGGGATGAAAATCGAAAAAAAAGTATTATCGATTGTTAATTGTGTTATTGATATTTTTATAGCCTCTTTTATGGTCAAATGTAATGTCAGTAATGAGCAAAAGTTTTTTAGTCCACCATAATTTAAGATAGGCTTGTACTATGTACTTGTATTTGGCAATTTGTAGCTACGGTTATGTTATTAGTTTGCCGCAATTTATGTATGTAACAAGAGGTTTGCAATCTATGACAAATGGAAGGTTGTAATTTATTGGTTCTCAATATTGAGTTGCTTAGTATTTTGTTGCTGCATATTTTGATGCAGTTTTGCTTCATTAGTAGCACATTTTGTTGCATATTTTTGCTCACTTGCTATCTTTTGCTGCACTTCCTTATTTGCAGCATATTTTTGTTCATTTGCTGCATATTTTTACTCATTTGCTATCATTTGCTGCACTTCCTCATTTGCAGCATATTTTTGCTCATTTGTTGCATATTTTTGCTCATTTGCTGCCATTTGCTACACTTTCTCATTTATAGTATATTTTACTGCATATTTTTGCTCATTTGCTATCATTGCTGCACTTCCTCATTGACAACATATTTTTGCTCATTTACTGTCATTTGCTGTACTTTCTTATTTGCTTCATATTTTTGCTCATTTGCTGCATATTCACTTGTTCATTTGTTATATTTTTTTCATCTGATTAGATGGTTGCATATTATGGAGTAAGGCTCACTACTAAAAAATGAGGTGTTGCAAGTGCTGCAACTCTGCGTAGCAGCAAATTATGAAGTCGTCATAAGTTCAGCAGTTGACATTTTAGTGCCAAATGTTTCTAATCGTGATCACTTAAGTGCCAATCGTGGTTCAAAAGTGATCACTTAAGTTCTAGTCGTGGTTCAAAAGTGATCACTTAAATGCCAATTGTGGTCAAAAGTTGATCACTTAAGTATCATGCCATGTATTTTTTTGAAAAATGGAAACTTTGGTTCTAACAAACCAATCTTTAAACTAGATCATTCCAAAATCAAAGTAGTAACTGTACCAGCACTGCTCACCAGCACCAGACCGCCCCAAACCATAATCATAAACTGGTTCAAACATCCCTCAAACCATATTCAATCACCAATACCAAACAACCCCCAAACCATATTCAAAAACCAGTTCAAAATGCTTACACCAGCACATGCTGGCATGCTGATTGCACTCCAAAATATAACAAAATCAATAGCTACCATACTATACTCCCAAATAGTACAAAATCAGCAGCTAGTGCAAACACCATACTGCACTCCTAAACAACACAAAATCAGCAGCTGGTGCAAGCATCATATTGCACCTGAAAATAGTACAAAAAACCAGCACTAGCAGCACCAATTCCCACCCTCCCCATCAACTACATCAGTAAGTTTCTTTGGATTTTAATTTACTAATGCAACTTGCAAGCACCCCACTACATTAGTACTATATTAAAACAGAACAAACACGTGTGCAAAAATATAGAAATCACAACCACTTCAACCACGGTAAACATCAAATTTAGTCATTACACATAACATCCCATTAGTCAATAACATTGCAGGACCACAAAAAATCAACCTCCTATTAGCCAAAACGGCAAACCTCTCTAATTTCACAAAAACTAACAATCACCTCAACACCCTCCCATTAGTCAATAGTGATAAGTCCACCATTTTCTTTTCTTTTCGACGACTTCTTGAATTGATTTATAATTCTTTGACTCTTTCGAACCGGAGAAACTACAGGTTGTTCCTATGAAGACACAGGTTCTTCAATAGCTGAAGCTGCTTCTTCTTGAACTAATGGAGCTGCATCTTCTTCAACAACTAGAGCCACTTCTTTTTGAACTGCTTGAGCTGCATCTTCTTCAACAGCTAGAGTTGCTTCTTCTTGAACTGCTCCAGCTGCATCTTTTTCAACTGCTGAACCAACAAATTATTCTACTAGCCTTCTTGCTCGAGATTTCTTCTTAAGCGCAGCAACTATCTTCTTCTTACTGGTGTTGGTGGCTGTTTTGGAGCTGTCAGCATGAGCTGGTTGATCAGGATCTAGTGTTGAGTTTTTTTGTTAGTGGCAGTTTATAAACACTTTTCTCTGCAGCCACCCTTTTTCTATTCGGACCAGCTACTTGCAACGTTGGTTGGATTCTTTTTGGTGTAGCTCTTGACTCTTGGCTTGGACCAACTTGAGATATAAGAATCTCTAAACTCCTCCCAGGCTACAACAACATAATCATGAATGAGAAGAAATAATATTGTCATAAAAGTGAAAAACTCAAAAATGAAATGCATGAGATGTACAAAACTTACATGCAAAATACTCATTCCAGTATTAAAGTCCGTATAAATTTCATAACCATATTGCCTTAATCTTCTGCCGAGGACCCCTCTTGTTTGATATGGTGTCTCACTTTAAAGAACCTGAGCTGCTTGTTCAGTTGGTTTTCTTCTCAATTGATAAGGACAAAACAATGCCAACTAAAGCCAAAGTCTGTTCACTAAAAATTAATACAAATACATATAGCTTACCGAATATTTTCTCCTAGTTTGTGCAACAATCGAGGAGGAGGTTGCCCTTGAACCTGGGCCTCCGGTTGGCTCTTCATCTGGTTCTTGAACTTGGCCTTCAGCAAGCCCTTCAGCTGGACAATCAGCATGCCTATCAGCTGGCCCTCCAACAGGCCTTTCAGCCAGCCCCTTCAGCTGGTTCTTGTGATGGCGCTGCACTTGATCCAATTTGAGTCCCTCCACTTGGCTGTTGAAGCAACTGATGTTGCTTCTTCAAATGACAACCACTTTTGTTGTGACTTACCTCACGACAATATGAGCATCTTATCCTACACCTAACCTACTCATCTTCTTACTTTTGGGCTCTTCCTCCTGCTTTCTTCATCTCTTTTTAGGCCTTCTTATTTGTTTATTAAATGGCAAAGGACGAGGGGCTTCATGATTTGTCGGCTCCTAGAATTTTGTACTTCTAATAAGCTGCATCATGTGTTGGTATGCAGCAAAATATGTGCTTTTGTGGTAGCAATCATGTTGGTAATCCTTGGGATTTTGGTACTTCGCTTGAATGGCACAAATGGCATGTGCGCATGGAATTTCAGAAAGTTGCCAAGCTCGACATGAGCACTTTAGTTTGTTCAATTGGACAACATACTTGTCTGTTTTTTCCATGACCTCATAGCCATCATCTCCATTCCAGATAGGATGACTGAACCTACTACTAGCCAAGTTGTCATCCAATTTTTTAGCAATCCTAGGACCACACTATCCAGTCCACTTCGCAGCCTCATCTCTCTGTTTTTGCAGCCTTGTCATGATTATCACTCGAATATCCTCAAATATGCTGATGATTGGTTTGCACCTCACCTCTAAAATTCTGCCATTGAAAGCTTCACTAAGATTGTTATCAATGATATCGCTCTTGAATTTTTCACTGAAGAAGGCCTTGCACCAATGCCTGGGTTCAGTTTGAAAAAGTGTTTCATAATCGTCCTTCGTCAAGTCAAGCAGCTTTTATTTGTGAATTCTAAAATCAGCCGTGTTGGTGCTATTAGCTATTATCCATAATTGCTTCTGTAATTTCTCCCCTTTGTATATCTTTGCCTAGTTTGCATATATGTGCCTCACACACATCCTATGTTCAGCAAATGGCATCAACTCAGCTAGAGCAGGAAGAAGTCCCTACAAGAATTCATACATTAAGGCATTAATAAAGACATGTGCAAGATAAAATATCATAAATATTGTTTGTGCAGTTGCACCAGCATTACCTTTTGTTGGTCGCCCATAAATGCCCAACCTCCTCCATTAGTGATCTCAAGGTCCGCCATCAAATTTTTCAAGAACTACGACCAAGTGTCCTTGCTCTCTACCTTCACAACAGCACAAGCAATTGGAAACATCTGATTATTGCCATCCCTCCCAATGCCAGCCAACAATTCTTCCTTGCACACACCCTTCAAGAAACATCCATCTAACCCTATGACTCGTCTACAACCAGTAACAAATCTCTGCTTGCATGCATCAAAATAAATATAAATTCGATCGAAGTTAGTCCCATGGTTAGGCAGTGGCCGCTCCACAACCTCAACATAAACTTGACTACCTGAGTTTTGCAGCCTACATTCTCCAACATATTCCCAAATTTGACCGTTTTCTTCCTTGTACCTCTCTAGAATTTTTTTCATCACCTTATGCTTGGCTCTTTTACACTGATTGAGTAACACGTTAATCCCTACATGCTCCCTCACCAACTGCTTTAGCTGAGCACTCTTCACATCAGGCATCGCTCTGATGGTATCGAAGAAGTGCTTTAACAACCAAGCACTCGTTACCCTTTTGTTGTCAAACATGATGGAACAAGTATGTTCCTCCTGTAATAACCTAATTTGGAATAACTCGTCCCTCTTTGAACATGCACCATATATCTTCCACAAACAACTAGGTTGAAAACACTTTGCTCTAACATAGTCCTTCGTATTTCGAGTGAACTAAAGAGTCATCTGTTCATCTATTGAATACTTGATAATCCCTTCTTTGAATTATTCGGTATCAGAAAAAATTTCAAACCTACAATCAACACAGAAGAAGAAGAGCCAAGATTGTGTAACGGATACTTACATTTCCTTCTACGCACAACAGGATCACCATCTTCATGTTGATTTTCGGAATTATCATTCTGTTCATCAGAGCCACTTTCTTCATAATCAGTGTCATTACCTTCAGCTGGAGCTCCATCAATGCTATGTCCTGGTTCAGCTTCATGCAATCCTCCAAGTGTAGTTATTGATTTTTTTTTCCAAATTCCGTTTGCTTTTGCCTTGATTGTGCAAGTTCCTCATCGTCATATTCACTTGGTAAATTTACATTTGTTACACCATCATCATCTGATTCACTAGATGCAGCAACTTCCCACGACAATCCAGTAAACTCAAATCCAGTGAACTCTTCACTCATTGCATGGCTTGCCTCCCTCTCATCCCTCTCATGTCCAGCTTCATCTATAATAGAACTAGCACCAACCTAAGTACTAGGTAAAGCAGCACCATCCCTTGCGTCTCCTCCCTCAGCCCCTTCATCATATTCACCATCAGTATAGGACTCAACGTACACAGCAGCTTCTTTTCCATGAAAATAATGATAGATGATATCCGTAATACCATTATCATTATCAAAGTTTCTAATACCGTCCTTCAAGCTGCTTCCAGGAACACAATAATGTAAACTTCCTATTTTACATCTTAATTGTTGAACTATATCCATCATGAGATTAATATATGCTGGCTTGCTTCTATTGAAATAAATAGTACCTTCAAGTCCCCCAAAGTATTCTCACTTGTTAGTGCTGATGACAAATTCTCCTCCATAGCGAACAATGATGCCGATAATTATGTCTTTATCCCACATATCAACCCTGCATTGAAGGAAAAAAGCCAAAAAAAAATTCAATATTTTAGCTTTCAGGACCATACTACATAGGAAAAAGAGCACAGCTTCACATGAAAGTCCCCCACATGGTCAACAATATTGAAAAAGCCACCATCAGACCACATGGGTGACAATGATAGAAGTCCCCACATGGACCACAGTCTATCACATATACTCAGCCCAGCACCAACACAATCAAATCCACTTCTAACCCTAATATCCGAACAACTAGCCATAATTTATGAAGTTCAAGCTTTAATTTCATAAGTTCAAGACCTAATTTCAAGTTCGAGCCCCAATTTCCTAAGTTCGAGCCCTAATTTCCCGAAGGCAACTCTAATCTACCAATTAATTGAGTGAAACATAGGACAATGAAGCACAGTGTGTCAATCAATTCAACAAAATAGAAATTAACAGCCCTTATTTGAAGACTGACTTTCGTAATTTGCAACAAAGACGGGACCGACATCGACGGGACGAGTGATGCTCAGTCCCTAGGATGAGGGAGCGACGCCGACCGACCGTGAAGGGAAGGCAAGATATGGCGATGGCGACGGTGACGGTGACGGCGACGGCGACAAAATGAGGGCGCTGTGAGCAATGAGCGACGTGATGGGCGACGGCGACCAGACGAGGGAGACAAAGCAAGTGTGATGAGCGATGCGATGCTAAGACCTTTGAACTGAGCGACATCGTTTGCTGTCCTAAATGGAGCGACGTCATTTGCTGTCCTAAATGGAACGACGTCGTCCTTTTGTCCAAGTGGACTGAGTGACGTCATTTTGCTTGTCCACGTGGACATCAAACGTTAAACCCAATATTCACATCATACTCTTTTTTTTAAATAAAAATGTCAGGTCAGCTTTTTGGCGGGAATTTTGGCCAGAGTCACTAAAGTGATCTATTTTCTTCCGACTTGGCACCAAAGTGATCGCCGTACACAAGTTATGGCACTTGTAGCGTACTTTTGCCCAAAAAAAAAAGCCAAGCCCATTATTCTGTTAGCCTTGACCCGTGTAATTAAGAAAGACTTCTCCTCCCTCACAGCAAGCTTCCTTAATGACAAAGAAAGAGAGAGAGAGTTGGACATTATAACCAAATAGGCTTGTCCATGAAGAAGGGAACAGGGGAAAAGAGACGAGATAGAAAATTTTCACGCGTAGCAGTTTTGGACTCCCAACAAGCGGAATCAACTCCTAATTGTAACGCGTAGTAAGTATTCAAGCCCATTATTTGTCTAATCGAAATTTTTTTTCGAAGCTAGGTTGCAAATTCCGAGTTATGTGAATTTTGAGCTATCAAGTCTGATTTTGGAGTTAGAGTTGTAGATTTATATTAAAATGATAGTTTATGGCGTTGTGGAGCTGTAGTGTCTGACGAAAATCAATTCTAAAGTACAATTTGATCAGAACAAATTTTTGAAGTTTCCTGTGCAAGATATGCGTAACTTACAAAGATGAACGTTTGATATAAATGAATTTCTTGGTTAGCCTGTAAAAATCATTTCATCAATGATTAAGTGGAGTTAGTCGAGTCGTTCATTAGAGTAGTGCATTATTCAGATTTTGATATTGTTTTTCGGTTAATTGATATATGAGCGTTGGCTAGAGTAACTTTTGTAGGTTGGTTTTAAGCTTTTTTAGATGAGTGGTTCTATCTCTTGTTCGACTTTGTAAACTCATATTTGAAAGCACTATATATCAGTTATGTTATGAGTTAAGAATGGAAGTTTTGGTTGCATAAAACTGGATCAAACATTTGCTACAGTATTGTCTATTTAAAATGGGAAGATATCTTTGGATACAACTTGATTTGATTGCTTGTAAATGGTTTACTGAAACCTTTAATCAAATGAATTCTTTTTTAGCTAAGTTTGTATGAAAGATATTATGAGTGATGAACTGAATTGTGAAAAAATGCGTAGCTTGATTTATGAAAAGTACATTGCAGTAAAATGTTATATGATTTGGTTTGAGAAACTGATTTATGACACATTTTCTAGATTGGTTTTGTAAATTATTGAGGATGATAAATTGATATTCATGATCGCTATGAACCCAATGAAGAGTTATGAGTATGCATTTTGTATAATGGCTAAGTGCTAAACATCGATACGAGTCACATAAAGCCATGTCTAGAGCCTTATACTACTCAAGAGCTAAGGGCTACATGATGACATGAGTCTTGTGGGTGCTAGCTCAAGGGCCTTGAAATGTGATGTTATATGAAATTTAACATTCATAAACTATCAATGTATGATATGAGATTGATCAATGGAATAGACTATTGAAGTCTGATTCGATGTTGTTGATTTAAAATGAGCATTTTTTACACATATAAAGTTTTGTTGATAATGTATCTCATTTTTTATTTTTTATCTGTATTATAAACTGGATTTGGAATTGACTTTTTTATATAATGTGGTAAATATGCATAGTGACTGCTCGATCTGCTTAAAATAGATATTCACTACTCACTGAGCGATGGTTACTCAGACCATTCTTCTTATCATGTTTTCAAGTCCCTCAGTTAGTGTCAAGTAGAATGAGAGCACTGATAGCGGAAAATTTTTTGTAGTTGAATTTTGGGTATGCATCAAAGATGTATACGTACGTTTTGTTGGATTATAGAAACTCTAATATGTTGATTTGAGTTTGAAGTTACGTCTTTCAGGTAGAATAAATGATAACCGTATCATTACCCCTAATCCTGTAGGATTCGGGGTGCAACAATCTTCGCACCTTAAAACTAGGCAGACTCTTCATAAATCAGGGTTAAGGCACGTATTGACTATACTTGCTGATAAATCGCTTTCACAAGCCCGACATTACATTGTTGCATGGACAATATACTACTCTCTTTGGCACTCTCCCTTGATGTCTGATGAGTATAAATCATGGTTGAGATGCATGTCATGGAGTAGTTCATCAATTGTTTACTCTTCCTCTCCCTTGTTGAACACGTGATCAGTAAGAAACGACATTTCAAGCACATGATCTCGCCGCGGTACAGCCAAATTATCGCAGCGCACATGCCAAATATGGAGTCTTAAAAGGAGGCGATCAATTTTACTTAGATAATCATCTCTTCTTAACATGTGTCGTGCGAGAATGATTTCTTTTGACAAAACTGACATCTCATCCATCTTCCAAGATACGCCCCGTTGACTTTGCTGAGTTGTGTTCCAGCTTGAGACGGCAAAGGAATTCCAAATGCAAATAGGACCGGATGGTTTACCATCCGAGCAAGCAAGAAATTGTTAAAATACCTTTTTCACGTTGGAGTTAGATTCCTAGTTTTAATCAGCTTCTTAATTTGAGTTGGCAAGTCACATTAGACTGTGTAAACGCGGAATTTTCCTTTGTTGTAACACATAGAGCAGACAAGAGGTTGTTAGGGTTTCCTCTTCGTGGGTATTCCAAGTGAGTTCTTTGTGAGAAATTCTTATGTTTTTGTTGTAGTTTAGGGCAGGAAAACACTTGAGCGATTATAGATTCCATATTCTTTGGATTCATAGTGAGTACTGGGCGGGTGGCTCTCTTGTGGAATAAAGACTGCGACTGACTGAACTAAGTAATTCGCTATTTTATGTTCCTAATTGATTTCTCTTGTTCTTTTCACGTTAGACTTAAATTGCAAAATCCATCGACTTCCGCGTTATTTCACAACAAATATTCTTGTATTTCCAATGCAAAGATTGACTTTACTATAGGATGACGTGCACGTTGTTTGCTCAGGAAGCAGTGGAAAATTGTTGACGGGAAATATCTGTGTCTCTCGTGCATTGTAATTGAGAGTTTACACTTGATTCAAAAGTCAACTCTCCCATCTCACAGCTGATTTAAAATCAACTCTCCCCTCTCTTTATTTTACTCAGAAAGATTAGACTTTTTTTTACTGAAATCCGAAGCCAACAGTTAAAGATATAGAGGAGTGTGTAATACTAAATGTTGAACAAAAAGAGGATGAACCAGAGAAATGGATATCTGATATCTACTTGTTGCAACACAGTGTCACAGGGCGCGCGCGCATGCGTGGGTGTGTCTCCAATAACTTAAAGAACCAGAAAATCATAGCTAGTTGCGAATTCTGATGAATGCAATTTCAGTTAATTTTCATTTTGCTTTTCCAGTTCATCTAGACCATGGGCAGTACTTTCACAAAACAAATTTTACTTTTCCAGGGCCAACAACAGATGCAAGTGCTTGGAAAGCTAGAATTTAGTATATTCATGCTGGAAAAGCCCGGTTTTGCATGGTTATTATTGCTTGAAAGCTTGATAAAATCTTTTTCAAATAATCCAAAACTATATATCATATGAAAAAATTGTAGGATGTGTAAGGTAATCGTGTTTTTGTAAAGGGTCATCCAAAGGGTACCCTTTGCTCGTTATCTTCTGGTTGATACATTGAGTTTCTATTATTTGGATCTGCAGTACAGTTGTCCTAATTCGTTTCTTGTCTCTAACGTTCTGAACTTAGATTTCAGATCAATCGTATCATTGAAGACATTATCGTCTATACGGCCCTGAATAATTTTTTCATTACTCATTTGCCTACCCAACTTTCTGCATCAAGTTCATCTCAATATTCTGATGAGCAACTGTATCTTGGTATCTGCTCAAATACATAGTTTTCACATACGATTCAACAAAAACTTATTCCGCATGATAGTTGAAAAGCCAATAGTACACTTGAACACAACCATGAATTTGTTTGATGATCTGTGCAAATTTAAAAAGTTCTGGGCCGATGAACTCTTTCACAATCTATTTATGCATTTCAAGTTGCTTCTGAAAAACCAAAAGAAGTTCCTGAAATCGACCAAAGTGTGTGTGAACTCTAGAACAAGGTTAACAGATACTTTCTTCTCAAAGCACACGGCACCTACTTTGAAATATGTAGGAAGGCAATAGTCCTTGCATTCTTTTCAACTGATTGAACGAATTGGTGCAATTAAAATACAATACCAACAGGATTGCATAGTATAATATCCTAAAGTCAACTCCCAGGCACATGAATCAGACACCCCACGAAACCATATAGTCTATATTATTTTAAAGTTATGGAATAATACTTGTCTTGCACCAAATTAGTCAGCCTCCATCTATTATAAATAGAACTGGACATTTGGCCATTACTACGTAGAGCTAGTTCTCTAAGCTTCAATAAGTAAGGCAAGTTCCAACCTCTGATATACAGCCTTTCATAGGTAAGGCATTTCAATCAGTGAAGGAGAGACCCCTTGCAGTGAATCATGGTCATATTTTATGATAAATATCGCTAAAATCTATGCATGGCACAGTCTGTAGTCTTGTTAATTATGTGCTATCGTAATCATAAACATTTTTGTAAACTGTGAATATTAGGTCATTTGGGTTCCTTGATGTGAAGGCAGTATTCTAAGGAAAGAGCAAGAATGGAAGACAAAATGAAAGCAGCATTAAATTATGACAAGGCGTTGTTGCAGAGCAAGGAGCTGTATCAGGTACTCCATTTATTGTCATTCACATCCTCTATCTCTTTCCCTCTTTTCGGTCAAATGGTAAGTTAGCTTGGCTTTCATTTTTCCGCATGCCAGAAAAAATCCAACCCTTTGATACTGTCAAAAGTAGGCCATACGGGGGTTTGTCGAGCTTTCTCTAGGTCGATCCTAATAGGTTAAGCTGAATATGAATCAAATCCAATGCGGCTAATGTGTAGGGTTCTTTACCTTCTCTTACACTGTATTTTCTTTTTAAAATATTGCTTCCATGCATATGTTCAATCTCGCAGTACATCTTGGACACAAGTGTGTACCCAAATGAGCCAGAGCCTCTTAAGGAGTTGAGAGAAGTTTCGGCAAGCCATCCAAGGTCTCTCTCTCTCTCTCTCTCTCTCTCTCTCTCTCTCTCTCTAAGTGTCTATCATCTGATGCAGTCTCTGACTTATAATCTTCATTCTCATATAATTGAAACATCTTGGAGTTGACACTTTCCGGGAGGATATTTCCCCCGAAAGTAAACAAGGGATTCAACTTTTCTTCTTTTATTTGTTCATATTCAGTTATTGGATGGGCACTGCACCAGATGCAGGCCAATTGATGGGAATACTACTGAAGCTTATCAATGCTAAAAGGACCATTGAAATCGGAGTCTTTACCGGATACTCTCTTTTACTCACTGCCCTAACAATTCCTGAGGATGGAAAGGTCTCCAAGCACTCATCATGTGTTATAATAAAAGAATTTGATTGGATTGCTCATGTAATCACAATTGCTGCAGATAATAGCCATAGATGTCGATCGCGAGGCATACGAAATGGGATTTCCCATTATCAAGAAGGCCGGCGTAGAGCACAAAGTTGACTTTATCAAATCCGAGGCTCTCCAAGCACTAGATGATTTGATGGCAAATGTGGGTCATTTACCAGCCTTTCCTAGTTTATGCAGTTGCCTCCTACTGCATCGTATGTTCTATGAGGAACGTTTCATGGATTTACTATGACAGAGCGAGCTAATTTAGCTTCAAAATACAGTGTACATTGTGACGGCCTCTATCTACTACTTGTGCCGTGTTCTGTGCTACGTTTGTTTCTGTTGTATCAAGTCTGATGGGGATTTGACATAATAAAACTAATTGCAGCTTGATGACGAGGGGAGCTTTGACTTTGCCTTTGTTGACGCGGACAAAATCAACTACTTGAATTATCATGAGAGGCTGATGAAGCTGGTCAAAGTGGGTGGGCTAGTCATCTACGACAACACCCTCTGGAGAGGATCTGTTGCGATGCCTGAAGATGCGGTTGGAGAGAAATATAAGGAGGGTCGAAAGCTGCTGATTGAGTTCAACAATTTACTCGCCAACGATGCTCGCGTCCAAATTTGTCATGCTTCAATAGGTGATGGGATGACAATCTGCAGGCGACTTCACTAAGTTTTTGTCCGTTGACCCCCCCCCATAATTCTTTCTTTCAGAAAGGAAATCGCACTTGTCGTAACTTCTTATATCTTTGGCATGTTGTCTAGTATATTGTAATAACCACAACATTTATAAATAGGCAAAAATTGATGGGGTCATCACAAAGTGCTACGCTGGATGATTAATATAGGGATAATAACACAAACAATCTATGAACTTTAATTCAATGTGCAATGTGGTCCTCGAACTTTTTATTTGTTGAATGTCATCCCTGAACTTTTAATACATGTTTAATTCAGTTTCTGAACTATATGAAAATGTTAAATGCAGTCTTTTCCATTAAATGGAAATTCAGGGACTGTTTGTGTCATTTTACCATTAATATATAATGTTGGTACAGAAACATCCATACATAATAAATGTGCTGGTTCATTTTGTCGTGGCACCCGCAGATTTCATTTGTTTGCTTTTTCATGTTTCTAATTTGAGTCTGTCACGTGTTGCACTGAAGTCGTCTACAGATTCATTTCTTTCGAACCGAGAGCATCCATCCAAAATAAATGTCATCATTGTCTACAAGGCTCTGTCAAGCAACAGAACAATGGCAAAACTATCACAAAGTAACCTTACCTCGGGTTGGAACTTCAGAAACTAAATGGTGCTGTAGGCATACCAATATTGCCAACGGTGAAGAATTAATTCATGCCACATGATTTTGTCACGGCCAAGACAGAGGCTTGGATATAGTGTGGTCTTGAAAACTTTACTCAAGGAATGACCATTCCTCAAAACAGCTCCGTAAGTAATCCCATAGAAAGAGAGAGAGAGAGAGAGAGAGAGAGAGAGAGAGAGAGAGAGAGATGTAAATGATCACACCACAGGTTAGCATCATATACTGTCCCGTTCTTGTTTCCAGGGCAAGCAAAACCACAACTTACTCACAGTAAGTGCATCAGATCAGAACCAATAATAACTGGGCAGAACACCACAGCAGAGTCCTGTCTCGCTTATACACAATGCAGGGTAAAAAAATAGAATAAGAAGAACGCAATCCGAGAATCTATAACAAAATCATTGCTATATTCTTGTTTTTCTTATAATTACATACTTTGTGGCTATCTGCAAGCAAATTATATCTAACAAAGACAACCTTCAATTTGTTTGATTTAAGGTCCAAATATGAACAAATGTCGGCAGATGAACAGTCCCAACCTACCAATACGTTTCAAGTTGTTTTATTTTAACAAAACGAGTTTCGTATAACTTCAAGGACAGAGTTCCTAGAGCAGATTGTGGTTCAAGAATTGTTTTCACCTGATAACAGTAAGCTTACTTCCACCAGTTTCTTATGTAGCACAACCATGACGTCCTATAACTGTAGGCATGGTTAAATTTCCTCGATGCTCTAAAAATGAAAGAAAGATGATAATCGAAAACATTATTGCGATTCTATGAGAAAAATGCTCATTGTGAAAGGGAGAAAAAAAGGTTATCGAAATTATCCTGAGTTTGTGTGCTATCCAGAACTGACACCGACAGATAATTATTCTCAAAGCACACGGTGCCTATGTTGAGATATGTAGCTTATGTCCTCGCGTTTTGTTTTTCTATTGACTGAGTCTAGTTACAATAACAAGGATATTTCATAGTTGTACAATTGCTACCGGTCAACTACCGGGATCTCAGTTAGACACTCCACCAAACCCATATTTTTTAAGGTGCAGAACTGCTCTTCTTTAAAACACCAGATTAGTTAGCATCAAGGGTATCTCAAGAGTAACTTCACAGTTCTCTCAAATCTTTTGAAGTGCACTAGATGACCTGTGGCCTCTAACACGATACTGCATCGGATGATGTAGAAAATTAAATGAGCGATGGTTCTATTTCTCAATCTTTCTGACTTGCTCCTACAGAACCAAGGTCGAAGAGATTGAAAAAAAATCAGTCATTCACAACCACTGATGAAGGATTCCTCGAAAAGTTAAGGATTAGTAATCCTTTTTAGAAATGGATTCGGTCTTGTCCTATTTACAATATATAATCAGGGAGATTTGATGATTGTGATATCATAACAATCAACATACCACTCCACCAAACAGTAATGTTGGTCGAGTGCAAGGCTGTCCCTATGGCGTTAACGGACTGACCTGCATTCCAGGTCCTTTTTCATCATATATATCTGTCATATACCAGGTCATTTCCCTGTGTTGAGGCAGTTTGATTCGACAAATCTGCACTTCGGTAAGGAGAGCAAAAATGGAAGAGAAAACGAAAGTTTTCCAAAGTTCCGACAAGGGGTTATTGCAAAGTAGGGAGTTGTATCAGGTACACTGCTAATTGTCTTCACATCCTCTTTCTTTCGTCTTTCAGTCTTGATGTTGCTGCGCTCAAATGGTATTTAGTAAGTGTGCTCAGCTTCAGAAGTCCTGACTAAGTGCAGCTCTCCATTCTGGGAGAATTATCAAAAAAATTCTAGACCTATTGCAATTATGCAAATTAAGTCATGAACTTTTTTTTTGGATCAATTGAGTCCTAAATCTTTTGCATTTGTGTCAATTTAATCCATCCAATTAGAATTTTCATGAATTTAATGCCGCTTCCGGTAGAGTTTTTTCCACTTCCATCGAATGATGGATGTGGTCTCCTAGTTGTGCTTATCGAACGCTAGCAGTTGCTTGGTGTTCATCATATGAGATCAAACCAAGAAGTGATTAATTTGCTTATGTTTAGGGCCATGATGGGCACCGCACCAGATGCAGGTCAGTTGATGGCAGTTCTACTGAAACTTCTGGATGCTAAACGGACCATTGAGGTTGGAGTCTTCACTGGGTACTCTCTCCTACTCTCTGCCCTAACGATTCCTGACGATGGCAAGGTCTGTCAATCATTCACGATTCACTTCGTTGAATCCTTCCCGTTGATATGAGAATGTGATTGGATTGCTCACGTAATAATCATATGGCTGCACGACTGCCATAGATGAGGACCGTGCGGCATATGAAATGGGTTTACCCGTTTTCAAGAAAGCCAGCGTAGAGCACAAGATCGACTTCATTGAATCCAAGGCTCTCCAAGCCCTTGATAAAATAGTGCAAAATGTAGACAACTTAGCAGCTTTTCCTTGTTTATTAAGTTTCCTACCTACTCCGAAATATCGTGGTTTTTCCAAGTCAACGAAGAAAGCTCATTGCGCATCAAATTACAGCATATAGTACTTATCCATCCTGCGTATGACGGTGATTTGTGGAACTAATTGCAGCGTGATAGAGGAGGGAAGCCTTGACTTCGCCTCCGTCAATGCCGACAACGTCAACTAATGGAATGATCACAAGAGGCTGTTGAAATTGGTGAAAGTGTGTGGACTGGCCATATACGACAAACGTTGTGGGGAGGATCGATCGCCACACCTGAGGATGCGGTTGGAAAGATGCCAAAGGAAGGTCGAAAGTTGACGATCGAGTTCAATAACTTGCTGGCCAAGGATGCTTGTCCAAATTTGTCACGCTTCAATAGGCGATGGAATGACAATCTGCAGGCGAATTTCCTAAAGCTATACCGTTGTCGAACCTGCATACTTCTTGCTTCATCTCTGGGGATCCCCCCTTTCACCATATCTTATTTTGTAAAAGTAATCTCTTGCATGTTCCATATAAAATAAATGAATAAATGCAATGAGAAACAGAATTGCTAACCTTGGCCATTCATCGAGATAAGATTTGTGGGCATAAAAAATATACACATGTAACGGATGTTTTGTGTGTGTTGTGTGTGTGTGTGTGTGTGTGTGTGTGTGTAGAAAGAGAGAGAGAGAGAGAGAGAGTCAATGATCAAACCAAGAGTTAGCATCACCATGCTTCATAAGTTTCTTTTTTCAAGGACAAGTGAAACGATTGTTTCTTTCCACTAATGCAACAAACGAGTATACTGAAAATAGCTCTTCAGTGTGATCCACAGTGACGTGTCCCACTTACAGTCAGTGCAAGGTAAAATAACAGAAAAATGAGCGCCATCTGTTTACATTTCTACAAAATCTATCACACAAATCCTCACCAATTGGCAGCCCTTTCTCAACAAATCAAGTTAGCTTGCCGCAGGGATTTCCCGTAATACCCATCAGCAGACTACCCTCAAGAAATGATAAATTTTTGGGAGCTAGTCCTCCAAAAATTATTAAAGTACATAATATTGCAACCAATTAACAACTGTAATCAATCGCCGATACCTGATGGCCATATCAAGAATTAGCAATGAAAGATAAATGGGCAAGAGTCTTCACTCTCCAAAAATTTGTATCAGATCCTCAGTCTTGTTGAATTATTTCTTTCCTTGCAGCAAATGTTTCAGCAACCAGTATAGGGAAAGCGATGGTAGCATCACAGTGTACCTGGTTCAATCCAAATAAAGTACCATTTTAAAACTCCTCCATGTTGTAGAGATTCTGGGAAGTTTCAGTCTCGGGCTTGCCATATGAAGTAATTACCTTAACAGTTTTGGCAGACCCACGTATTTTTCCCCAAGAAACAGCCTCATCTGGACGAGCTCCAGAATCACTTCCATCAAATTCTTGGGCTGTATTGATAAAGACAGCAAAGTCCGCCCCATTGCGCATCATATTAGCATTGCTTATGTGATGTTTAGGCATCCCTCCTCCCAGGATTATCATTCCAGTTTTTCTAGGGCCAGCATGGACTGCTTCACCATTCATGGCCCTAATATCTGCACAGAAGTTGGAGTAGAAATTGCTCATCAAGCTTCTTCATGCTTCAAGTGCGATGAGTACATGAACCAAAGTGCCTAACCTTGGATTACGTCAATGATTAGACCAGGACTACGGAAGGAGTGGAAGTATAACATGTCTCCCAGTGAGCCATCCGTTAACCCAGGACAGAAGACAGGAATATTATTCTGCAAAATGTCCACTTTATCTTTGAACATAAGTGAGATACTGACAACTTTATTGCACATGTAAGGCAAACCTATGGGTTTATACCGAAAATGCTACTCATGTGCTAAAATTGCAGTTCTTGGGTCTAAACACTGAATGTGTAGAAAAGCCCAGAGACAAAAAGACTTGAACCTTCCCTAAAATACTCCTAACAGGGAAACTGTGTTAAGAAAGAAGAAATTTTCCTTTTCCTACTTCACATACCCATCCCAGAAGAGATTTATAGCAGATAATTGTAACCTTGTGCAATAGGATTACCTTGATTGACTCACCTTGTGTGCCCAATAAAGGTATGACCTTTCATCATTAATCTCTTTCCCCAAGCGAGCAATCACCCTAGAAGGTGTCCATAATACATTCTGCAAAAGCCAAAAGGAAGAAATTAAAAGTTGCACTTCTGACCATTCACACAAGGGTGTGGTTCACTAAGAGTAGAGCAGAACTTAGAATTTTGTATAATGGTTTTCACATGGGACGCTATTATTAAAACGACCCAATGAAATGCCAATTAGATTACTTAGGGTGTGCTATGGAATTAGTGCTTCCCAGGAGAAATGTCTCCATATTCAAACAATGATCCAAAACCAATAATCTAATATATTTTCTACTATGGGGACTCAAGAGATCTGATTCGAGGGGAAAAGAGTTGAAGAAAATAACGAATGCATCCTAACATATCCCACGGAAGCACAATGGGCAATGCCCAACACATCAAAGAAGAGTAAGTACCTCTTCTTTCTGCTCCCGCAGCATCTGGTCAAATATTGGAATTATCCAGTCCTCAAATTTACAGTAGTTGTCATTAGGAACCAACAGGTTACCAATGCGGTTCAATCCTTTCGAGCGCAAGAGAGCTCCAGGCAGGGAAAAATCACCTTTGTACGTAGGCGCAAGGCATTTTATAAGATCTTCCTCTATGCCACCAGCTGTTGTCACTACTACATCGACCTGCACAAACGTAAGAAGCACACCTCCACATGAATTGGTGAAACACAAGGTAAGCGCAAATAAAGAGAATAAACAGAACCTGGTTTCCAAAAGACCCTTCATTTGGAGTAAATCAGGGGATGCAAGATATTTAATGTCAGAACTCTTCCAATGCATTTTTATAGCGAAATAATACATGTACTTTGGTACTTGCAACTTCGACCAAGTATCTGGAAGACTCAAGCATTTAGCAAAAGGATAGTCAAGGTTAAAGAACTTCCTTCTATCGTTTGAGTAAACTTTGAGGAATCCAAGAAAAAAAAAAAAAGAACAAACTCTGCGGATAAAGAACAAGACAGCCCACAAAATGATTCAATCACGTGTCATAAACAATAGAACACATTTCTTCTCAGCTCAGCAAATGTCACTTAAATTCCACACAGCATATATGCAGAAAATACAAAAGATGCTCCTCAGAATAATTACCATGTGATGCTGAACAAGATAACGAACTGTATCTCTGACACCAGACGAGATAAGGTTGGAAGTGAAACCGAGGAACACCTTGCATCTGACAGACTCTCTATATGCTTGGTCTCTCTCCTCCTCGCTGCAATTTTCAGTTATAGTCTCATCAGAGAGCCTCCAGTCTAGCTTCAAACAATTTCCAAAAACCCATCACTGGAATCATGATTCTACGGAAATACAAATAAAGCCTCAACCTTTGCAACTTAAAAAAACGGAAAACCGCAGCAACAACAGTAAAAGGCAGGCGAATCCCCCCCCCCCCAATTAAACAAAAGCTCGCTCAAAATAGTTACCATCTGATTAACCACCCCGATCGCCTCCCCGAGGTTGGAGGCTTGAAATCCGGTGGAGACCATGGACCTCAAAAGCTGACGGTAATCGACTCCACGATTGAAGTCGTAACCCTCAATCTTTATGCACTTCCCTTCAAGGGTCTCTGATTCTTTGAACACGGTGGAGTGAACAGAAGCCAGAAGGCTCTCTTTCATTGCCGCGTCCATTCTTACAGACTCCTACGGAGTTTGCAAAAGCAGGAGCTAACGTCAATGACCCAGAAACAAAATCCCAGTTGTTTGTTACCACTTGACAGGTTAAACAAGCGTTTCGTTTTGGACAGCACATCCGGACACGAATTTACATCGACGGCCAAAAAGGAACCAACTTGCAGGAATTAAGCAACAACCCACGATGGAACTGGAGCTTAGGAAGAGAAAATAGTGGAAATTAAGGAGGAACAAGAAAGAACAAACCTGGGAAATTCGATGCTGCAGAGCGAACCCGTTGCTAGAGAGAAACCCTGTTGCTGCTTTCAAGAGAATTGGGGTTTTAGAAGCGATGATAAATTTTCATTTTTTTTTTTTTTTTTGTCTATCGAATTTCATGTGTTTCTTTCTCTTTCTTTTTTTCCTTTCTTTTTCTTTTTTGGTTGTTACTGCTTCGTTTGGTGGTTTGGGCTTTCGTTCGTGACGTGACTTATGGGCTTCGCAAAGGCAAAGGAAGGCATTCTGCCCCGATTCAAAATCCACTTTCTTGATTCAGCAAGGGTACCTGAGGTCCGACAGCGGCCGCAGTGGCTGCGAGGGGTCGGGGTCGGGGTCGGGGTCGGGGTCGGGTGTGGCCTCGCTACGAGCGAAGACAGCTAAGCCATGGCGAGCAACGGGGCGAGCCTCAAGTGACGGGGCAAGCAACGGGCCAAGCGACGGAGCCAGCACTGAAGCAAGTCTCTGAGAGAGCATTGGTTTGGTTTTGGATAAGGTGAGCAGCCGGACTGCTTAACCCAAGATGATGTGGGAGCATCGGGTTCTATCGATCAACTTGCAAGCTCAACTCAAACCTCGTCGATTTATCCTTATTCCTACAAATAAAGATCAATTTAAGCTATATTTTGACTCAATGAGTTTAAATTGAAGATGTTGATTCAACAGGGCTTGTCGATTCAGTGGACAAGTTGTCGATTTCATGGTTATTGACTCACAAGCTTGTTGTCAATTCCAAGACTAATGCCTAGCAATGAAGGCTGTTCTAAAAGATTTCCTTATCTTTCAAGATGTCTATTTGGGCTGTCCAGGTCGGTGGACGGATTTAGAGTTAGTTTAATTACTTTGCATCATCAAACTGGTTTTATGAGTCTAGTTTCCACGTGTTTTAATGCCTTTTCTACTTCCTAAGACTTTTTTATGCTTTCTAGCTTCTGTCTTTAATGTTTGGATAATTCCCTTTGATGCTTAGTCAATTTCCTATGTATTAATTTTTGTATAAATAGAGGAGAGTTCTTAAATGTAAGAGAAAACTTTAATATTGTGAATTGCGAATATCTATCATGGTTTCTTTATCCTCGAAGGGCGGATTCTTCCTCGGTAGTGAGCCAAAAAGCCTTTTATCCTCAACTAGTGATTTGTCCTTTAATTTTCAGCCAATGAGTGAGGCAAGTTCCAACCTCTAATTTTCAGTCTTTTAAAGACGAGGCATTTTAATCAGTAGAGGAGACTCCTTGCAGCGAATCAATGTCATGTTTCCTGACGACTATCTGCGAACTCTATGGATGGCACAGTCTGTGGTCTTGGTGATTACGTGGTATAGCAATCACAAAACAGGTTTGTCAGCCAAGAACATATGGTCATTTGAGGTCATTTCCTTGATGCGAAGGCAGTTTGATGCAGCAAGAAATTTTTACTTTCCTAGGGAAAGAGCGAAAATGGAAGAGACAGCAAAAACAGCATCAAAAAATGACGAGGCGTTATTGCACAGTAGGGAGATATATCAGGTACCACGTATGGCTCCCCAAGAAACAGCCTCATCTGGACGAGCTCCAGAATCACTTCTATCAAATTCTTGGGCTGTATTGATGAAGACAGCACAGTCCGCCCCATTTCGCATCATATTAGCATTGCATATGTGATGTTTGGGCATCCCTCTTCCAGGATTATCGTTCCAGTTTTTCTAGGGCCAGCATGGACTGCTTCGACATTCATGGCCCTAATATCAGCACAGAAGTTGGAGCAAAAATTATTCATCAAGCTTCTTCATGCTTCGAGTGCAATGAGTATTTGAACCGAAGTGCCTAACCTTGGACTGCGTCAATGATTTGACCGGGACTACGGAAGGAGTGGAAGTATGGCATGTCTCCCAGGGAGCCATCTGTTAACCCAGGACAGAAGACCGGAATATTATTCTACAAAATGTCCACAGTTACTGGACTAAATTTAGACATAATGTGAGATACTGACAACTTTCTTACACATGTAAACAAATCTATAGGTTTATACCAAAAAATGCTACTCAAGTGTTAACGTTGCAGTTGTTAAGTAAGGAGCCCAAGTCTGAGCCTATTGATATATCCAGTTAGACTCACCTTCACTTCATCAATTCTCCAACGTAGGATTTCTCTAAGACAACTTAAACGTGCATCCTAACAGTTATGACCTTTCATCATTAAGCTCTTTTCCCAAGCGAGAAATTATCCCAGAAGGTTTCCACATTGCATTCTGCATAAGCCAAAAGAAAGAAATTAAAAGATGCACCTCTGGCCCTTCACACGAGGGTGTGGTTCACTGAGAGGAGAGCAGAACTTAAGAGTCATATAAATAGTTTTCACCATGGGATGTTATTAATAAAATGAACCAATGGAATGCTGATTAGATTATTTAGGGTGTGGTATGGAATAAGTGCTTCCCAGGATCGATGTCTTCATATTCAAACAATGACCGGTAGATTCAAAACCAATAATCTCATCTATTTTCTACTATGGGTACTCAAAGGTCTGATTCCAGGGGACAAGAGTAGAAGAAAATTATGCATTCATACTAAGGTATCCCAAGGAAGCCCAATGGGCATTGGCCAATACATCAAAGAAGAGAAAGTACCTCTTCTTTCTGCTCCTTCAGCATCTGGTCATATATTGGAATCACCGGTCCTCAAATTTACAGTAGTAATCATTAGGAACCAACAGGTTACCGAAGCGGTTCAATCCTTTCAAGCGCAAGAGAGCTCCAGGTAGGGAAAATCACATAACGTAACATGATAGCGTAGGATAAAAATTGAGAAATTTCTGCTTAATTCACTGTCTATAGAAGAAAAATACGTGAGCCTATTTATAGGCTTTATTAAATGACTATCTAAGATAAAATATCAATTAAGATGTATGCACAATGTTGAGAGATATAGAAAATCAACAGAATTATCAAATATCTCTAACATAGAAAATTATCCTAGAGAAACCCTTAATTATTTCTAACAAAGACTGTTGCAGTACCTTCACAAGACGAATTTTACTTTTCCAGGGCAACAACAAATGCAATTGCTTGGAAAGCTATGATTTAGTACATTCATGCTCTGGAAAGCCCGGTTCTGCATGGTCATTATTGCTCGAAAGCTTGATAACATCATTTTAGAATAATCCAGAGCTATATCCTACGGAAAAAGTCAAGGATTTGTTAGTTAAATGTGTTCCTGTTACGGGGTATCCATGGTCCTCTCTGATCGTTATCTTCTGGTTGATACATTGAATTACCATAAATTTGGGTCTTTAGTACAATGGTCCTGCTTTATTTCTAGACTCTACCCCTGAAAATTTTCTTCAACGGTATTAATTCACCTGCCAAACTCTCGGCACCAAGTTCGTCCAATAATCTGTTGAGCAACTGTATCTTGGTATCTGCTCTAGACATAGTTTTCACTTAGGATTCAACAAAAAAACTCATTCGGCAGTATAGTCAAAAAAGCCAACAGTACACACGAAGTACAACAGTTAATTTGTTTGATGATCTGTCTAAATATGAAGAGTTATCAGCTGATGAACTCTCTCGCAATCTATTTATGCATTTCGAGTTGCTTCTGCAGAACCGATAAGAAAATCGAATTGAATATTTCCAGAGAGCAGTTCAAGAATTGTCCTCACCTTTTAAAATAAGCTTGATTCTATCATGCTCTAATGCGGCATATCCTATAACTACAGTTCAGGGATAATTTCCACGAACATCAGAAGATAGAGGAAGGAAGGTTATTGAAAAAACTACTACGATGCTTTCAGAAAAATGAATGTTGTTGAAAGGGGGAAAAGAAGTTCTTGAAATCAACCGGAGTGTGTATGAACTCTATAACAATGTTGACAGATGATTACTTCCAAAAGAAAACGGTGCCTACTTTGAAATATGTAGGAAAGCGATAGCCCTCACATTCTTTTCCGTTGATTGGACAAACTGGTGCAGTTACAACACAACAGAAGGAGATCTCACAGTATAGTATCCCAAAGTCAACTACCAGGAACATTAATCAGCCACTCCACAATACCAAATAGTCCATGTTATTTTAAAGTGAAGGAATAATCCTTGCCCATAAAATGCCAAATTAGTCAGCGTCAATAGAATCTAAGAGAACTTGCCATTTCCATCAACTCCAGGAGGGCCTTTCGCCATTAATATGCAGAGCTAGTTCTCAAAGCTTCAGTAAGTGAGGCAAGTTCCAACCTCTAATTTACAGTCTTTTTATTGATGAGGTATTTTAATCACTAGAGGAGACTCCTTGCAGTGAATCACGGCCGTATCTCATGACAAATATCTGTGAAATCTATGCATGGCACAGTCTGCAGTCTTGTTGATTATGTGCTATAGCAATCACAAACATGTTTGTTAATGTGAACATTGGTCATTTGGGGTCATTTCCTTGATGTGAAGGCGGTTTGATACGGTAAGAACTTTTACTTTCCTTGGGAAAGAGAAAAAATGGAAGAGAAAATGACAGCAGCGTCAAATTATGACAAGGCATTATTGCAGAGTAAGGAGCTGTATCAGGTACTCCATTCATTGTCATTCACATCCTGTATTCTTTTCCCCGCTTTTGGATAAATGGCAAGTTAGCTTGGCTTTCATCCTTTGACACACCAGAAAAGTCCAACCTTTAATCCTGTCAAAAGCAGGCCATTCAGGGTTTGTCAAGCCCTTCCTCTAGGCTGATCCTAATAGGTTAAGCTGAATTTGAATCAAATCCAATACGGCTAATCTGTAGGATTCTTTTCCTTCCCTTATACTGCCATTGCTTCTCAAAGTTTTGCTTCCATGCATATGTTCAATTTCGCAGTACATTTTGGACACAAGTGTGTACCCAAATGAACCAGAGCCTCTTAAGGAGCTGAGAGAAGTTTCTGCAATCCATCCAAGGTCTCTCTCTCTCTCTCTCTCTCTCTCTCTCTCTCTCTCTCTCTCTCTCTCTCTCTCTCTCTCTCTCTCTCTCTCTCTCCCTAGCTAAGTGTCCATAACATTATGATACGGTCATTGACTGACTTATAATGCTTTCATTCAATTAAAGGAATCATATAAATGAAACATCTTGTAATTAACACTGTTTCCAGGAGGATAATTCCCCCTAGCAGTAAACAAGGGATATATATTTTTCTTCTTTCATTTGTTGATATTCAGGCATTGGATGGGCACTGCACCGGATGCAGGTCAATTGATGGCAATACTACTGAAGCTTATCAATGCTAAAAGGACCATTGAAATTGGAGTCTTCACTGGATACTCTCTTTTACTCACAGCCCTAACAATTCCTGAGGATGGAAAGGTCTCCAATCAATCATCATGCTTTATAATAAAAGAATCCTATTCGATTGCTCATGTAATCACTACTGTTGCAGATAATAGCCATAGACGTTGATCGCGAGGCATACGAAATGGGATTTCCCGTTATCAAGAAGGCCGGTGTAGAGCACAAAGTCAACTTCATCAAATCCGAGGCTCTCCGAGCTCTAGATGATTTAATGGAAAATGTGGGTCATGTCCCAGCCTTTCCTAGTTTATGCAGTTTCCTCCTACTGCATCCCATGTTCTAAAAGAAACGTTATGTGGACATACTTTGATAGATCGAGCTAATCTCGCTTCAAAATACAGTATACCTACACAGTGTAAGAATTTTATTTTGTACATCGTAACGGACTCTATTTACTAATTGCAGCTTGATAATGAGGGGCGCTTTGACTTTGCCTTTGTTGATGCGGACAAAATCAACTACTTGAATTATCATGAGAGGTTAATGAAACTCGTCAAAGTGGGTGGACTAGTCATCTACGACAACACCCTATGGAGAGGAACTGTTGTGATGCCTGAAGATGCAGTTGGAGAGAAATATAAGGAGGGTCGAAAGCTGCTGATGGAGTTCAACAAGTTACTAGCCAACGATGCTCGCATCCAAATTTGTCATGCTTCGATAGGTGACGGGATGATGATCTGCAGGCGAGTTCCCTAAGTTATTATCTGTTGACCCGCACGCTATGCCTTTTTCAAAAAGGAGATCGCATTTGCCATAACTTCTTATATCTTCGCAATGTTGTTGTCTTGTGTATTATAATAACCCCAACATTTGTGAATATGCTAAAATTGATGTGCTCATCAGAAAGTGATATGAACGATTGATAAATAAAAATTGTTACTACAGAAACATTCGTAATAAATGTACATTTTGTCGTGGCATTGGGAAATTTCATTCGAATGCTTGTTCAAGTTTACAGAACCGCAAATTAAATGTACATTTTGTGGTGGCATTGGGAAATTTCATTTGAATGCTTGTTCAAGTTTTTAAATTGAGTTTGTCACATGTTGTAGTGAAGTCATCTACAGATTCATTTTCTTCAAACCGAGAGCATCCATCCTAAACAAATTTGATGACTCTCTCCTGTCAAGCAACAGAATGAAGGAGAGATCATCACAAAGCAACTTTGCCTCGGGTTGGATCTTTAGAAACTGCATGGTGCTTAAGGCACACCCACATTGCCAATGGTTGAGAGTTAATTCACGCTACATGATTTGGTCATGGCCAAGACAGAGGCTTGGATATAGTGCGCTCTTGAAAACTTTGCTCCAAAATGATCAGTACTACTGTATTCTGACCAAGTTGCTAAATCATGACCATTCCTCAGAACAGCTCTGCAAGTAATCCCACAGAGAGAGAGAGAGAGAGAGAGAGAGAGAGAGAGAGAGGTAAATGATCACACCACAAGTTAGCATCATATTGTACCCCAATCTTATTTCCAGATCTAGTGAAACCATAACTTGCTCTCATTGAGTGCATCAAACAAGAGAGCTAATAATAGCTGGGCAGAACATCACAGCAGAGTCCTTTCTCACTAACACACAATGCAGGGTAGAAGAATAGATTAAGATGAACGCAATCTGATTACAGCTCAACTGAATCTGTAACCAAAAAAAATTGCCATATTATTGCTTTTTTTTTGTCAATTACATATTCTGTGGCTATCTGCAAACAGATTTTGTCTGCCAAAGACAACCTTCAATTTGTTTGATCAATGGTCCAAATATAAACAAATGTCGGCAGATGAATTGTCTCCCAAGGACAGAGTTCCTAGAGCAGATTGAGGTTTAAGTGTTGTTTTGACCTGATAACACTAAGCTTACTACCACCAGTTTCTTTTGTAGCACTATCATGACGTCCTATAACTGTGTTCATGGATAATTTCCTCTAAGCTCACGAAATAAAAGAAAGATGATAATCGAAAACATCCCGAGTCTAGTTACAATAGCCGATAGTACCGTGTTACTGCATTTTCAAAAGACGTAAGCAAGGGCTAACATGACAGGAACACCTCATCGTCAGAAATAAAGTTGCATTTCGATCAACGGTCAACAGATTCTACATATTCAATAATTATTTTTATAGTCTATGTAATAAGGATACATAATTACCGTATAAAATGTCATCTCGTACGCACTCTTTTGTTTGTTTGTCATCGACAAAAACAGATAATCCAACCCAATTATTTTACAAGTTCCGTGAATGTGCATGTGAGTTGGTCTCTCAAGCAACGAAGCACCTTCCACGAGGTTGCCACATCACCGTCAAAAACAGCTTCTTTCTTATTGTATGTAGCTTTCCTGACTCCATGCAGAAGCTCACTACTGTTATTAATTCTTTTAATATTTAACGCCAATCTTTCCAAGCTAGTGATCAAGACGACCTTCTTTATATTCTCAGATTGGGAATGAGTATTAGCAACAAACCACCAAATTTTCCTGGTTAACCCAAGACCAGGAAAGAGTTTATGTGCCCTCCAGAATGACGCTGGCAGATAATTACTTCTCAAAGCACATGGTGCCTATGTTGAAATATGTAGCTTTCGTCATCGCATATTGTTTTTGAACCACTGAGTCTAGTTACAATAACGAGGACACGTCATAGTTATACAATTGCTACTGGTCAACTCCCAGGAACCTTAGTTACACACTCCACCAAACCATATTATTTTAAAGTGCAGGACTAACCCTTTTGTCTTTAAAACACCAGATTAGTCAGCATTGACAGTATCTCAGAATAAATTGACAGTTCCCTCAAGTCCTGGGGGATAATTGGCCATTGCCACGCAGCTAGTTCTTGAAGCTTCAATAAGTTAGGCAAATTTCTAACCTCTAAGTCACAGCTTTTAATAGATGGGGCATTTTAATTAGTCGAGTAGACACCTATAGCGCAGTGAAGGTCACATTCCATGCTAAATATCTGTATGTCTCGGAGAAATCACCAACATCGAAGTTTGTCGACCATGAACTTGTGGTCACTCGGGGTCATTTCTGGATACTGAGGGAAGTTTGACTCAGTAAGACTTTGTATACTGCCAAGGAGAGCGATCAGAAATGGAAGAGAATGACAGCAGCATCGAATTATAACAAGGTGCTTTTGCAGAGTGAGGAAGTCTTGTTGCACCATGCTGGAAGATGCAATGGTTCCCATGATTATCATTGCTTGAAGATTTCAAACATCTATTTAAAAAATTTTTTTGGAAATTAGCGTCACGTTTACAGGTTCCAACCACGGATAATAAACTATCTCATAATCTATAAACATGTTTTCAACAACTTTTAAGGACAAAGTACATCTGGCAGATCGTGGTATATACAAAATCAAACAAGTAAGCTATATACAATATATAATCAGAGAGATTTGATAGCTGTGATATCCCAACAACTCCACCAAACAGTAATATCTTAAGGATTTCGATGGAGTGCAAGACTGGCCCTGTAATATTATTAGACCAAATCGGTGGGCATTGAAATGGTCTAAGCAAAACAGACAGTTTCATCAAACCTGGAAAGAGCTTCTTCGTTAATGCACTGACCTAGTTCAGTATGTGAGGCAAGTTCTGATCTTAACTTCGCAGCTTTTATAACTAAAGCTTTTGGTAGAGTGGACTCCTTAGTCCTTTTACTGCATTCGTTGTCATCTTTCATCATGAATATCTGTATATGTCAGAAGGTCATTTCTTTGACGTGAAGTCAGTTTGATTCAACAAATTTGCATTTCGGTAAGGAGAGCGAAAATGGAAGAGAAAATGAAAGTAGTATCAAGTTCGGACAAGGGGTTATTGCAAACTGAGGAGCTGTATCAGGTTCACTACTAATTGTCTTCGCATCCTCTTTCTAATGCCGATGCTTCCTTAAAATTTTGGTTTCATGCATAAACTTAAACTTGGCAGTACGTTTTGGACACGAGCGTGTACCCACGTGAACTAGAGCCCCTCAAGGAGCTAAGAGAAGTCTGTGCCATCCATCCGAGGTCTCTCTCTCTCTCTCTCTCTCTCTCTCTCTCTCTCTCTCTCTCTCTCTCTCTCTCTCTCTCTCAGCGCAAGATAAAGTTACTTCTAAACAGTGCAAAAAAGACATAAGTTTTTCATCCAATCAATGCCGCTTCCCGTAAGAGTTTCTTCCACTTCCGTCAAACAATGGATGTGATCTCCCGGTTGTGTTTATCGAATGGTAGCGGTAGCTGGTGTTTATTATATGAGATCAAACCCACAAATGAATAAGTTTGCTGATATTCAGGGCCGGGATGGGCACTGCACCAGATGCAGGTCAGTTGATGGCAATTCTACTGAAACTTCTGAATGCTAAACGGACCATTGAAATCGGAGTCTTCACTGGGTACTCTCTTCTGCTCACTGCCCTAAATATTCCTGAGGATGGCAAGGTATGTCAAGCATTCATTATGCGGTTCGTTGAATCCTTCCCGCTGATATGAGAATCTGATGGGATTGCTCACGTAATAATTATATGGCTGCAGATAGTAGCCATAGATGTGGATCGTGCAGCATATGAAATGGGATTACCCATTATCAAGAAAGCTGGCGTAGAACACAAGATCGACTTCATTGAATGCGAGGCTCTCCAAGCTCTTGATGAAATAGTGCAAAATGTAGGGAACTCTGTAGATTTTCCTTTTTTATGAAGTTTCCTACCAACTGCAAAGTAAAATGTTTTTTCATGTCAACGAAGCAAGCTCATCGCACATCAAAATACAACATAACATTTATCTATTTTGAGACTGACGGGGATGTGGCACGATGAAACTAATTGCAGCCTGATGCCGAGGGGAGCTTCGACTTCGCCTTTGTTGACGCTGACAAGGTCAACTTTTGGAATTATCATGAGAAGTTGATGAAACTGGTGAAAGTGGGGGGACTGGCCATATACGACAACACGCTATGGAGAGGAACGGTCGCCATGCCCGAAGATGAGGTACGACAGAAACTAAAGGAGGGTCGAAAGTTAACGATCGAGTTCAATGACTTGCTGGCCAAGGACGCTCGTGTCCAAATCTGTCATGCTTCCATCGGCGATGGAATGACAATCTGCAGGCGAATTTCCTAAAGCGGGGATCCCCTGCTTCACCCATATCTCAATTTGTAATGTATAATATCTGGTCATGTTCCATCCAATAATATGGGAATAAGGGGAATGACTCCTCGACTGAAGTCATGACCCTCAATCTTTATGCACTTCCCTTTAAGAGTTTCTGTTTCTTTGAACACAGTGGAGTGAACAGAAGCTGGAAGGCTCTCTTTCATTGCCTCACTCATTATTACAGACTCTTGACTCCTACAGAGTTTGCAGAGACAAGAGTTAACATCGATGACCCAGAAACAAATCCCAGTTGCTTGTTACCACTAAACAGGTTGAACAAGCGTTTCATTTGGACAGCGCATTCGAACACGAATTTACATCGCTGGCCAAAAATGATCCAACTTGAAAAAAATTTAGCAAAAACCCACAATGGAACTGGAGCGTAACTGAGAAAAGAGTGGAGAATTAGGGGCATAAAGAAAGAACAAAACTGCGAAATTGGTGCTGCAAAGCAAACCCGTTGCTGGAGAAAGAGCTGTTGCTGCTTTCCATAGACTCGGGGTTTTAGAAGCATTAAATGACGCATTTGACAACCATCTGGGGAAGGGCTAGACCCTCGCTAAATCGTGGCTTGGCAAGGGTCGTCCTTGCCAACCCTGACTTGTGGCCAATCGCCAGCAGTCAGCGGCCAACAACCTGCCAAAAGCCATAGAAGAAGAAGAAGAAGAAGAATTATTATTGTTTGGCTACTTGCATCCCATAGGACAGGAAGAAGAAGAATAACAACAACAACAACAAAATTAATACTGTTTGGCAACTTGCCAAACGAGTTTTAATATTCTCTTATTTTTGTGTATCAAATCTAATGTCTTTTTTTTTATTGGGATACGTGCATTGAAACTATTAATGAAAGTGCAATACAGTTTTAAAACTTTCAGAAAGTACAATTAAATCCTAAAAATTGTCAAATTTGAGCAATCATCTAACTTGACTAACGAAAAATACTGACATGGCTTTTTGATTATTTTTCTCTCCTAAAAAAGAAAAAAAATTAATATTTCTAGGTGCATTATTGGAAAAGTGCACTATTCTAAAATATATTGTTCTAATCAATGCCCTTAGTTAGTAGATGAAGAGATAAAATATCTATCATTATATGTACCGTTATAATTTAGAGGAAAACTTATTTATATATATATGGTCATCTCCCTCTCATTTGTATGATATCAATGCTCGATAAGAAGAGCTAAAACGATCGGCCCATGACATTATACATTATAATATTATGTCTCCATAAGGAAACATGTGAATGCGGTGAAGTATCAAAACCTTAGGAAAAATAGGAACAACTTGAATAATCGATATCGCAAGATCACAAGCATTTCTATTCCATCCGAGACCTCTTCAATAATTCTTGATCTAGTTTTCACAAATTTGAGTGGATGGAATCACTAATCAAGCCAAAACTCCCGAAAAAGGTTGAGTCACAAACGATTATTGATTTATTGGTTGGATGGGTTAGAAAAATGTGGAATGTTAAAAATAGCAAAACTGACGGTAGGGTCGGGATGCCGCGGCTATGTCAATATCAGAGTGGAGGCTCGGTGACCTGCTTTGTGTGCGAGAGAAGAGGGGTTATTTTTTTCTTTAAATAAGAGTAAATCCAAAATACTCTTGCGCTATTGAAATTCAATTTTAATTAATATAGATAATCCAACTTATAATAAGGAAATCTTCCATTTTTGGTAATTAATCACCATTAGGAAAAAAGTTTATCCATTTTCGCAATGACGTGTCATTCCAAGTCCCTTCCGCTCGCAAACAATCGAAGAACAAAACCCACCTTCTCCTCCCCTGTTTCCTCCTCCTCTGTTTCCTCCCCGTCTCCCCATCTCGCGCGTGTTGTGATGGAGGATCTTCCCCAACACCTGATGCTCGACATCCTGCGACGCCTCGGCGACTCGGCCGACGTCGCCCGCTGCCGGACCGTCTCCAAGGCCCTGAACTCCGCCGCCCGCGACGTCAGGTCCGTCGCCCTCCTCTGCTCCCTCTCCCGCTACCTCAAGTCCCGGTCGCCGGACACCGAGCCCCTCCTGCCCCCCTTCAAGTCCCTCGTTGCCAGCGCCATCCTCAGCTGGAGGAGCGTGGATTCCATCTCGATCGGGATTGACAAGTCGCTCGCCGCCTCCGTCGAGGAAATGGAGGAGGACGAGTCCGCGGACGACATGTACCTGATGGACGCGGGCTTCGTCGCGGGGTGGCTGCCGAGGGTCTGCGAGGGTTTGATGGCGCTGTCGATCTCGGACTTCTGGGTCCAGTCTTGCTGGAGGAGATCGGACGTTTTGGCTCTCCTCTCGTCTTGTTGTGAGTGCTCTGTTTTCCCTTTTGAAAATGAGAGTGTTTTGGACGAATTAGTTGCTGTTTCTTTGTTTCTTTATGCTTCTTTCTTGTTTCTTTATGCTTCTTTCTGAGTGATTCGTGGTGTTGGGAGAAATTTAGGAAGAGGGGTGAGGTTAAGCCACCAATTCTAGGTAGATTGCTGGTGAAAAGAGAGCAAATCTAGTTTATTTTTCTTTTCTTGGTTGAGGTAGAACCCTGCATATCGAATTAGCCAACAATTCTGCTGGAATCTGTAGCATTTACAGATTAGCTGGGACCATTCTAATCACTTTTGTTCTGTTTTCAGGATTGAGTAGATTCGTATCCTAGTTAACTGGCACTAGCACACTTGAAAAGCCCGAGAGTCTTTTGTATGTCATTTTGTTGTACATCAGCTTCAAAAAGAAAAGTTGTGTTTCTGTAGATGGTTGATGTAATCAAACCGGCTCAGTGGCTAGCCTACGTCGTAATGCCCGCACCTTCCAATCCAACCATCAGCGTTAATGATGGACACTGAAACTTAGTTTAGAGGGCGAGATAAAAAGTTCAGCAAAATCTTAGCTCGAGAAGTGGGCGGGTGGGGTGTGGTGGGCGAACGTAAACAATCATACAAGAGATTTTACATACGATAGTATCAAATTAGACTATGCGCCTAGCAGATAGGGGGGACGGCAACCCACCGGCGTACCTTAGGTCCATAAATGATTACTGGCTTCCCTTGAAATATCAAATAACTAAGCAATTTTTTTTCTTTATGGATTGCAGGTCGTAGTCTTCGTGAGCTGGAGCTGAAGAATGCTTGGCTGTCGGTGGATGGCTTGAATCCACTTCCCACACTCACCAGTTTGACACTCGAATATATAAGACTCGATGATGAGGACCTGAGCAAGATATGTACTTGCTTTCCTCTTCTGCAAGTTCTCAACTTATGCGGCGTTGGTGGACTTAAAGAACCGAAAATACGTCTTCCGGATCTCAGGTCGTGCCAATGGACTGTGTCAAACGTTCCACTTACCCTGGCCATTTATGCTCCCAGGCTCGTCAAACTGACACTTAAGTGCATCAAACCCAGATCTCTCATCCTTGAAACTCCAGCATTATCCGATTTTAACCTCTCCATTGTGCAAGCGGATGATCTCCAAGTAAAGGACCTTATTAGTTTGAAAAGCCTTAAGCTTGACTCCCCATTTCTTTACAATCTGATTACTGCCTTCCCATCTGGGGAAACAGTGGAGAAGCTTACTTTGAATACAGAATTCAGTAGTGATGTGGAGGAAATGATTAGCCCAGATTTGTTGTTTAAGACATTTCCGAATGTGAGTTCTCTCACGCTTGGCCCTGGCGCTTGGTCAAGATTGTGGCCATCCCCAGGAGGCTGGGAGGGTAGTGTCGAAATGAAGAGCCTGAAAGGAATTGTCGCATGCATGGTGGTCTCTCGTATTGATGTTGCGCAATCATTTATTGCCTCTATTCTGGATAAGTGCACCAACTTGTCAGAGTTCACGATTCTTGTGCACCAGCAGCATGCTGACTCCAACTTGCTGAGCAACTTAACAAATAGGTGCACTGCTGGTTGGCCAAGACTAAAATGGAAATTTGGAGTATTTAAGGAAGCTACCAAAGGGTACGGATTTACCGGGGGCTGGGATATAGTGTGGCAAAGACAAGCTTTTAAAGGAGCAAGATAAGACAGCGTGCTTCTCTTGCTGGACAATTTTTTGCTTGGCCTTGACGGGGAAAGGCTTGCCTTAATATGAAGGAAATGATCCTGATCCCGAGCCGAGACCCGGCTTGATTTAATAAATCTTCCCTTATCGAGATTAGCACTGGCACAAGGACAGGAGTGAGGAGACAAGCTTGTTTGTGAGAAACTGAGGAGGGCCAGATGTAATTATGGTGATGGAGATGGTACTACCTGCTCGTGCACGCACTTTGATCTATCAGTTGTGGGTGATGCTGCGTCTCTCTCTCGGTAGCATCAGTTCTCCATCAATATTAATTCTTCCTCATCTGTGAGGAGAACATTCATACAGAAGAGAAGGACAAAATAACGATGGGAAAGTGATTCAGGTACCGAATGATTTGGATGGTCTGCAATTTGCACATACTCGTTTGTTATCACTGTGCCTGTACTGCTGGAATACTTACTAAGTGTAACGCTTGTATACTTTGGAACTCATTTGAGTGCATCATTGGGAATTCACTATCACCATCGTTTTTACTTTGACAAGTCCGAGCATGCATGGATATGTTTCATCACTTACCCTTCTACTTTTTGGCATTGCTTTGTCATCCCTGGTTATGTGATCTGTGCTAAAGAGCTTCAGCATCCATGGACGTGTTTCATTGCTTACCCTTTTCGTGAGGGGGCAACGAAAAATTTGGCTCACTGCCTAATTGCACGCAGAGCTATAGCCTTCCATTGCATGCCGTGTGTAGTGAGAGATGATCTGGGCTAAAAAGAGAGGAAAAAGCTCATTGCAAATGTAATTGGGGGCGTTCCAAGAATCGAACTCTCGGACCCTCGAGAGAAAAACCCAAAGCAAATGTAATTGGGGGCGTTCCAAGAATCACACGGGACCTGCACCCAAAGCGAGAATCATACCACTGCACCCAAAGCGAGAATCATACCACTAGACCAAACGCCCACTTCTACGTTTGGTCTACATAATTTGGAATGTTTTTGCTAGTAGTCTGATTAATTTATTGCAAGTATCTATCATGTTAATTGGCCCTCACAAATCTCACCTACTTCTCATTCTCTAAAAGGCTATGTAGCTCTTTCTTTTCGCCCCCTGTGCTCCCCACTAGCCCATCGACGAGGTATACCCCGAATCCAGATGTGGCTTTTGAACCTCCCACGTCCCAAGACATGTTTAACAACTGAGACATGGCTAAGCAGGCCCTGTACATCATGCATATCATCTAAGAAGAAGAGACGCTATATATCCGAAAACAATAGTTCATGAAAAAGGCCAGATCAAAGCTAACCAAGCATGTGCCTTAGCATTCCGCATCCAAAACCAAAAGCTTTATCTATTCACTTTGCTTAAGACGCCTAGTACCTTACCATTGTTATGGACAGAGCACTAATGCCGATGTTTTGGATACTAGTGCCGATGTTGTTTTCATCTCCTTCACTCATGCCAGAGAGAGGCATGATACCGGTCAGCAGAAGATGCTTTCAATCAAGGTTAACAACATACTACCTCTATGCAGTGCGAGGGAATCACATATCAATAAGCAAAAACACTGTGAGAGAATATATGATGATGTCTTTCATTTGCCCGCTGGCGTTGTCAATAAAGTACCTGCCACTCTACTAAAAAATAAGATGCAAGACTCTATACATTCCTGAGCCCCAAGTCTCGTGTCGATCCAAGCGTCGATCCAAGCTGTCGGAGATCCCGCTGTTTTACCTGCACTTCTTAACCTTGATTTCTTTTGCGATTGCAAACTACAGAGACCCTCTTCTTCACCGCGACAAACCCATCTTTAGAAAGAAAGGGAGAGCCTGGTCTTCCAATTTAAGATAATTTCCCTGATAATACAGTCAGTCAGTGAGTCAGCTAAATTTTGTGAACACTATAACCCATGTCCTCTGAAGTCAGATTCTCCTTCCAACTCTCGAATTCTGATCCACCAAACACCACTTGCTTGATCCCAACATAACTGCAAAGAAAATACTCAATTAGGGGGAATTATCCCATACTTGCTTTGCAGCAAAAAAAAAAAAAAAAAAAAGCTCGGACAGGTTTCTGGGTCATCCAAGCACCAGAGAAAAGTCAAAAACTTCAAAAAAGATTCATGTTCCAGAAAAAGGATAGACTCGATGAATCCATGTCCTCAAGCACAACGACAGAAAATTAGATACCCATGTCTTCCAAGTACTAATGGATATATCACGCTGCACCTTATTGCTTAAAAAAGTGACATTTAGAGACACCACAAGAAACTAGTTAAAACCACCCCACTTCTGCAAGACTGGGCCCTTCTTTTCCCCGCATAGTAGCATGCTTATAGTTTGTGCAAGGTCAGCAAAATTAAAAAGGAGCTAATCAAGATTGTTACGAGCTCACTGCTCCAGCCCCAAGATACCTCATAAAAGACTCTATTTATTTAAAAAAAAAAAAAAAAAAGAGGCATGGAATGCATACTCAGAGCTTATTTGTGTCAGCGCATTTATCAAGACATCCAGAAGCAATGGTTCACTCGTGCCAATATCGACCCTGCATAATTTTGAGCAAGTTCAGACCATGAAAAAGATGGGACAGGAAACAAGGGAACTTTAGAACGAATACCATATACGGGCCAAGTTGTCTTGAATCTCAAGGTCCCCGATGTTATAAAATGTGGTTGGTGTCACATTGGCCCCTTGAATGGTATCATAGTTCGGTCTTTTATCCAGGGGAGATTGCGATAGCTGCAAAAGTGTATATTGAGATGAATAGTACAAATGAAGCAATGGGTATTATTGAAGCCTAAAATGAACACGTGATTCATTACATAGATATTGGGCATCACAACACAAACCACTCAACTAGCTCAAAAGGTTACACTTCAATCCAACATCCAAAGTAATGCAACTTACACTTACGTGGCAGCAATGATGCTGGAGGAAGTTGCCACTTAAAATGCTTATGCGAACTTTATAAGAAAAGCAATACTTACTTGCATATTCATGGAATTGCAACCACCCAGACGTCCGACAATGTGCCATGATCGAATTGTCTGCAGCAGTATTCATAACAAACAGATCATCAGCTATTACCATAGCAGAAAAAGAAGGGGTTCTATTAACTTCCAACTAGTGTAACTTACATCACATATTAAGGAGACATCTTTTGGCAATGGAGCATTGTAGAATTCAAACCAGATGTACGAATTTGAAAAATCAAATCTGCAATTTTCAGATAAAGGAAGTAAATTAACAAGAAGAGTTCCCTACACTCGAAGAAGGCTCTAAAACTACAATGCACTTCACTACAATTATATGTAGCTATAAAATTCAATTGATGGACTTCAGACTCCGAACAACCTTTGACCAACTTCTCTGAAAATTTTACAAATGCAGCAAACCACAGTTATTCATAATCTCTCGTTTCTACCACAATCATTGACACCCCACAGGCAACAAAAAAAAAACTTAACAGGATATGCTTGGGAGGATCACAGGTCCAGAGAGCATTCAAGATATTCTACTGTAATCTCTCTGAGTATTTACTATATCATTCTCAAAAGGATGGAGTCACCACAATGGTAAATAATCAAACCCAGTATGTCCCCCAAGTCCCAGGTAACTTGAAGAGAAGAAACATAGAATCCGTAATGAGAGAAAAATGTTGCTTCTTTAGCGACACCCTTAGAACACAAGATTCATGAATACAAGACGTAGGTGGTGATATTGCCAGAATGACCAATAACCATGATCGGTAGAAACAACCATCATTTTCAGCAAAAATTTTAATGCCAAATTACCAGTATTTTGAAAGGAAAAGTATACACTTCGTTTTGTGGGTTGAGTTGTCACGAGGTAGCAGGAAATCAGCTTTGTCTCATGTCCCTAGAGAATACGTTCTACAAACTGTATCGCATTCATTTACTTAACAATGATGCAGTCTCACGAGCATTTGATTCATAACACACTTATAGAAAGAGCCATGGTTCCCCAAAGAATCATCAGTACAGAATTTCGCAGCCCGACTAAACTCACTTGTTGAATTTCACTTTCATCGGTTCAGCTGAACCAGTCTTGGCATGCAATATCTTGTTCCTTTTCTTCCTCAGTCTCTCCTCCATCTACGTGACAAAAACAAACCTCATGAGGACATTTATCAGAATTCATGCATCAAAAAAGAAGCCCCCCACCCCAGCTATCAAACTGCCATTTTCCGAACCTTTCAAAAGAACCATGATCAACCCCATTAGTTAGAGAAAACACGTAGCATAAACATGGAGCCCAGACATCGTAAAAACGCAAACTTCAATCACTCCAAGTAGCAACAACACCAAATTACTGGAGCAAAGACCTTAAATTTAGGGGGAAAAACACGTCAGGTATAAAATTTACGAGCTTACTTTAGAACGAGCCTTCTGGGGATCGTCGAGACAGCTCCCGAGGATTTCGGCGAACTCGGGGTCTCGATCATACTTCTTCTCTTCTTCTTCCCTCCCTCGAAACCCACCACCGCCCGACGAAAACCCATTCGTTTCTTCGCCCTTCTCTTCGCCAAAATCAATTACCATTCCTCCTCCTTCTTCCTCCTCTGTCTGCAAATTCCGGGCACCGAGCTTCGACCCTCTGCTTGCCTTAGCAACATGGGTCGTCGACCTCGGATTCGCGCGAACCCGGGTCGGGAAATGGACGGTCGGACATGGGGACGCAGAGGCTGGAGCGTCGGCGAACGCCAAGTTGGGCCGCGGTCGAGTGGTGGAGGAGGCGCAGGGGCTTAGGCTGAGAAGCATTGGCGCGTTATGCAAATTCAACTGACGAGAGGGGGAAGGAAGAGATGACAATGGCGCGTCGTAGCTATGGAAGATGCGAGAGGGAGCACTGGGCAATCAGCAAAGACTGAGCTTTCGGCTCACTTCGAGAAGAAGGAGGAGGAGGAGGAGGAGAAGATGATGAAGATGATGATGGAGGAGGAGGGGATGGGAAAAGCCATAAACCATAAACCCTCTCTCTGTCTGCGAACCGAAAAAGGGCAGTCATTTTCTTTCTGTCCATCTTCAAAAAATATAAAGAGTTATTTTCGATAATTATGGGGAAAAAAAGGTGATCATTTATAAACTTTTTTATTAGGATAATCTTTTAAGAAAAATCGAGGCATTGAACATTGTATTAAGTTATAATAAACTTTGATTTCGACTTTTAAATGTTAAAGAAGACGACCACTTGTAATGCGAGCGAAAACCGGGCATCATCTTGCGAATCATAATTTCGTCATTATGTTGACACTATTTCATGAATAGTTATCCAACATTGAATTTTTAAAATGTCAATAGTAATACGTGGTCGTATGAATACTATACTTTTTTTATTGCTCCATATAGGTGACTCTACGTCTAGAATAAATATGGTATGTACTATAGCTAAATACAAACAAAATCATGCTTACACAACCCCGTGAAATCAATGGGACAATCATGAGTTTGTTAAGGATCTATTTGATTAGCTTTGCCATGATTATAAGGAATCGTGCGTTGGTTTATAATTGCAAAAGATACTCTCTCTCTCTCTTTTTCACGTTAAGATTTTAAAATGACAAAGATTTGGTTTACATATCCGAGAATCATTTCATAAGCAATTATCGAAACACACGTAATGCACCCACGTGCTCATGTAGCTATATCATGGTAATCAAGATCTCAAACTAGGCAAAAGAACACAGCTTCAAAATAAAGAGGAAAAGAGAGAGAGAGAAACGGATAGAAATTGTAAGAGGACACGACACAAAAATGGTTTATGAGCTTTGGCTCAATTTACAATATAATTCATGAACTTTTAATTTGTTTAATGTGATCCTCGAATTTTGATCAACTTTCATATTGTTTAACATGATCCCTAAACTTGTGATATATGTTCAAACTAATATCTTAACATTGAACATTTTCATATAATTTAAGGACTAATTTGAACATGTATCAAAATTTCAGGGATCATAATAAATAAATTAAAAGTTCAAGGACTATATTACATATTAAGCTAAATTTTCTGAAATATATTGAATAAATTAAAATTTCAAAGGACTACATTACATATTGATCGAAAATTTGAGGACCATTTATATTATTATCCCAAATTGCAAACCCTTATCAAGAAGAAGTTCCCTACATTTGATGGGCTCAACTGAGCCCATATAACCAAAAAGCCCAGCCCACCATCTCTCTTGCGCAGCTAGGGTTTTGCTGCGCCTTTATTTAGCTCCGAGCATCACCTTCCTCCTGTTTTCTCTCTCACTCCCCGCCGCAAACCCTAGCAGGTAACGCTTACGTCTCCGTCTCGCTCCCTCTCTCTTTCTCTCGCCTCTGTTTTTCATCTTACACGGCACTGGATCTGAACCTGCGGCGGCTGAAGGTGTTTGGGTTGTGGATTGTTTTTTTGTTCCCTGGTGTTGTTATTCTGTTTGTTTGGTGGGTTTAACGAGAAGCAAGTTTGCTGCTGCGAACTTGCTCAAGAGCTACGTGGGTGTTGTCTTTTTTGGGGGAATGAGAAGAATTTCCGGTCTGAATGCAGGAAAGGTCGAGTTGGAAAGTGCCGAGGCGCGAGGATGGTGGAGAATACAAAAGGGAGGAAGGAAGAGGTGGTTACCAGGGAGTACACCATCAACCTCCACAAGCGTCTCCATGGATGGTGAGCCCTGGTTATTTTGTCTCATCTCTTGTTGGGCTGCAATTTTTTTGTTCTTGAAGTAAAAGGGTCTGTGGCTTTCTATGCTGGTTGTGTAATGTGTTTGCCCAATAGTCTAGGCTGCTTCAAGTGCTTCTTTTCTTGTTGTGTTTCATAGGTTCGGATATTTGTATGAATATAGACGTAGTCGACCGGTGTCTGAATTTCCCATGAGATGTTTAGATTGCTAGAGCGTTTTTTAGTTTGTGTCGACGAACTATCGTTAAGTTGATGTCTTTGATGGGTTATATACTTGGGAGACTTTGATGTGTGTGCATTATCGATATGCTTTGCTCTAATTGTCGATGGGGTTAATAAGTAGGAATTGGCAGCGCGGGTGGCTGCTTAGTGTCATTTGAATATCGCTTCTCAGTTTAGTCCCCGTGCTTTCTCTAGGTTATGCAGTAGCTTTCACTATCAACAGGTCCAAACTTTCGCCCGTGAATTCTTTCGGTTAGCTTTATCTAGCCACTCGCTACATATCCATAGACTTATCACTCCTTAATCTTTATTTGATCTGTCTATTGTTAATGTATTTACTAGTCAAGTTAAGGAAAGCATAAATGCAATTAGATTTTTCCATGCCATCCAAGTATGTGCACTTGTGGTTTACCATACTAGACACCCTTATCAGTAGTCTTTAGATTCCATGGAGTTTTAATTATTATAGTAAGATTATGTCTGTCTTCCTTGATTTTCATTTTAGTTGATTGAAAAGTATCAGCGACTATCTCAGCCCAGTTTTTAACCTAATTGCTTTTGTTGCTTGTCCCATTATTTCATATATCATGTTGTGTCTGGCTCCACCAATAGATCGTGGTCCACTGGTTATAGATTATTTTGTCAATGCTTTGTGAAGGAATGGCATTGAATCGTTCTTGTTGCCATGAAGCTCTATCATGGAAGTGGTTCTCTTTCTTGGTTTTTCTGCTGTTAAATTCTTATATTTGTGGGAGTGTTTGGAGTTCAGCAATGACATTAGGGGAACATGGATCTTTTAGCACTTAAGATTTATTTTGGTTGCATTGTCTTTCTGAAATATAGCACATTCAAGAAGAAAGCTCCAAAGGCCATAAAGGAGATCCGGAAGTTCGCCCAGAAAGCCATGGGAACCAATGATGTGAGAGTTGATGTGAAGCTCAACAAGCAAATATGGAGCAGGGGGATTCGAAGTGTGCCGAGGAGGATCAGGGTTCGCATTGCTCGCAAGAGGAATGAGGACGAGGATGCCAAGGAGGAGCTTTACTCTCTAGTCACCGTTGCTGAGATCCCACCGGAAGGGGTGAGGGGATTGGGCACCAAGATCATTGAAGACGATGATTGAGTTATCTTTGTTTCCTAGCTTAGTAAAATCTGCTTTAGTCTGGATTAAAAGACTTAATGAGAGTTTTGTTCAACATTTTTGGGCGTTGTTAGATTGGTTCGTGAATCGTGATCACATTTGCAGAAAACCTTTCACCATATTGTTTTTGGTTTGTTGCTTCTCTCCGAGGGTTCCGAAACTTTAGTTCCGACATCCACATCTTCCTCATACTGTTCAGGACCCGAGGATCCATTGTCGTTTGCTTTCAAATTTATGTAGTTGGACGAATTACTATATCATCTTATATGACAAGCATGATCAGGAATTAGTGCCCATTTCAATTAGTGAGCGCTGTGTTAGCTCTGCCTCACTCGTTTATCGTCTGCTTGCCGCGCACGGTGACCGTCATAAGTAACATTAATGTAACATTAATGTGTTTTCGACAAGTTCTTGATACCATATTATCAGCCTCCTGCGTTAGCTGCAAACTTCCGACCGATATTTTGGACATTTTTCTTAATGTTCACAAGTGAACATCCAGATGGATGGAGCAATCAATCGCATCTCCACACATTTCCCTACAATTCTCATAAACTGAGTCACTATTTTTGAAGTATGTCCAGGACCAAACAACTGATACACATCGCACGAATATGAAGGCAGCCCTCTTTGCAATAAACTCTGCAGTGGGAGGACTGGACTAAACTTCTTCGGTTAATACTGTGTAAATTCATGAAAGATCGAAACGGCCTTGAGTAATTATCCATCTGCTTAATGACTCGGTCCAACGATCTTCGGTGATGAGTGATAAAGACATGAGCTGAATATTAGTGATCTTCAACTCTTCAGCTAGCTTTATAAGCATACATATAGCCTCGAAGTTTTCTCACTTCTTCTGATGATTCGCACAGTACGTGATCCACATATAGACAGATACCAGCTCCGCTGCCATTTTTGTGTTCAAGAATGTTAATTTCACCGAAAACCATAATAGCAGCCAGAACAGATGTTATTTTTTGGAACTCACCCAAGAGGTCCCAACGGGAGCCATAAAACATCCCAGCGAAATCTTGGAATTCTGGTGCAAAACCATTAGATTCATCTTCACAATCAGATAACTTACAATAGTATGTTAATGACGTAGATAAGCAATAACACATCAAGGCATAGAATATAATACCAGTCATAAGGTCCAACTGGCGAAATATCTAGGTACTAATTGTCATCTCAATGCACATGTATCTAATATAAAGGATAGTGCTCTACTAGTTCGAGAAAACCACAGGCAGAAAAAGGAATAGATTCATTTTTCAAGTGATGAACTATATAAGTGAAGAATTTAACCAAAAAAAAAACTATATGAGTGAAGAAGCATCTCCGACTACAAAAGATGTCAGGCAATAAGGATGAAGCAATGCATTGAAACTAAAGGTGGGGCGGGATGGGATTAACAAAATTTAAACCGTGCTGTTTTGGTGAAAGAGGAGTTCAAAACTTCAAAGTATGAACCACAGAGAAGAAATTTTGTACCTCAACAAGTAATACAGCCAAAACATTGCTGGTATAATGCTGGTGAAGCACGAATACCAAAGCCACTGTCTATATTGTCTTGTGTTTTGAATAAGCCCAACAATAGCCATAGAGCAAGCTAAAACAGCAATCCAGTCTGCAGGTAGTTTTGATTAGCATTGTTCATGCCAAATGCTCCACATTAACATAACTACTCAAAACATGCAACAAAATGAAAGAAAGGGCACATTCCTAAAATCAAAGCTGTGGATGCTCAAATTGAACTTGAACAGATAAACCATCAGAGACAGGTATTCTTGCTAAAGCTAAAGAAAATTATTGTGGGATAAAGAAAAAGATTTATGTTGGCAAGCACAGGTATAAGTAATGTTAATTAGGAGCACAGCCAAAGTGAAGTTGGTATTTGAGACTCTTCAGCCAACATCTCATAGGAATTGAGTGGGAAAGAACTATTTCTACACAATGTACAGTTCTATTTTAACGAGACACGTCCGCTAAGCTATTTATATAAATAAAACCAAAAAATGAGAAGAATGGGGCAAGACATGACCAGCCGATTATAATCACGGCTCAAGAAGTGATTGAGAGAAACCCACCTGCACATATAATCATCCAAGAAGAAGCCTCCTCCATGAAGTAAGCGTGATGTCGCTGATTAAAAGGGGAAACCATGTTAAGATGTTCTAATATACAGCATCTAGAAGAAAAATGATTTTTGAACTATAGACAAGTGGACAATTCAGAATTAATGTTTCGCTAACTTCACCAGCCATGCAACAATTAAAAGCAGTATCATGCTCCCAGCCTTTTATAATGAATGCCCAAAATTGTCTCAAAATACCATGAATATATGGATCTATCCATACCAGAAAGATAAAATGTGCAAACAAAGGAAACCTGAACCACATAATCCTACTTAATTTAGTTGTATGATACTTCAGGTAGGACACTTAAAAGACTTACTCTAGGTATTTCAGCAACCACTAAACCCCAGTCATCTTAAAACAAGAGAAGAACAATAATCTGACTTTAATGGTGGATCATCACTAACTTACCAATTCCCATGGAGATGTAGCCTGACAGTATATGGAATAGACGAGGAAGGCAGCAAAGCAAAAGAGAAATGCCGCAAATACACTCTGCAATAATAAGAAGTTTGAGAAAAGATTGAGATGTCAATTAAATTTTAGAATGCATCAGCTTAAAAAAAAAGCACTAACAAATATACTAATATAGGTTATATGATCCGATCAGATTGAAGACATATAGCTAGTTTCGTCATCAATTTACCCTCCAACAGAGACTCTGTACCGCTTGACTCTTTTCGAGCGACCGAACCAACTCCTCTTGCTCTGCACAAGGAGGAAGAAAGAACCACACGAGTGTAACCCAATGCACAGCAAAATTGATCCTAAAGAGCAAATCTCAGTTGGCTTCACTGCTGCCATTCCAGGAAAAACAAAACCATCCTAGAGCCAAAACACAACAAGTGCCATTCACAGTTACTGATCATGGCTCAAATTCCCAGACCCAACAAACAAAAAAAAGAACCGGTGCAATTTTACCCACATACAAACCAAATTGGAGTACAATAACTTTCCCTAGATGGGTTGCATTTCAAGACGCCCAAAAAGAACCGTACAAACGTAAACCAATGCAGAGCAAAATCGGTCCTAAAGAACAAATCTCAGTTGGCTTCACTGCTGCCATTCCAGGAAAAACAAATCCATCCTAGAGCCGAATGCAACAAATGCCATTCACAATTACTGATCAAGACTCAAACTCCCACACCGCAAAAAAACATAAAAAAGAACCGGTACAATCCCCACCCACAAACAAACCCAATTGGAGTAAAATAACTTCTCCCCAGATGATGGGTTTCATTCAAAGACGCCCAAAATGCGAAATTTTAGTTGCCCGAAAGGGATCAAGCGACGAAACACGAACCGATGTTCAGCTTCCTTGATCTTCCCTCCTCTCTCGCGTTCATTTTGAGGTCCCCAAAACGAGAAAACGCGCGCAAAAAAAGAACAAATTTGAGAAAAGGGGCAGAGAGACCTTGGGTGTCCATGGGACGAGAATCGTCGAGAGAGGGATCGTCACGGGTGGGGAGAGAGAAGCCATCGCCGCCGCCGCCGCCGCCGCGAGGCTTCCTCCATTTCTTCGACAGCCGCTTCATCGCCATCATAGCTTTCCAGCTTCCTCCTAATCCAAACTGGCGATTTTCGTTTCCGCTGCAGAACGAACTGGACTTCTACTCCGGCGGAAACTCGGGTTCAGTCTGCCAAAACGCTGTCGTTGCAGATTCCAAAATTCTAAAATATTGTCCAAATCTTAAAATTAATAGAAAATTGCATGTGATTTTACATGTGATGAAAATTTCATGTATTTAAAATACAAAAAGAAAAAGTTAAAATTGTATGCGCGTCGCAAAGATTTGCAAAAAGCAAAAACTTATAATAGAGTCACTCTAAAGAATATTAAACTTTTGAAGCAATGAAACTTGTCATCTAAAGTTTTTTGTTTTTCATAATCTTTTAACGAATTAAAAATTTATTTTTTAGTTTCTATAATCCTAAAAAGAAATTTTCAATTTATTTCAAGTCGAAAATGATGGAAACAAATTTCTAGCTTTCCATTTTGATTTTCAGGCAAATAAAAGGAAGAAAGACAAAAAATGCGTCATTGAACCAGTTTTAGACCAAAAAAAAGAACCAGTTCAGTGTCTGAAATTTTCTAAATATTCAAAAACCTTTTCATAAATCTTGGAGCCCATTTTCTTATATTTATGTAAACAGTTCGGTTCTTAAAAGTGGAAAAACAAATTTTCACATGAAATCACCATCTTGAACAGTTATAATAAAATTAGTTTTTTTCAAATATAAAAATCAATATTGTTCAATATTTTGGAAGTAGAAAGATTTGATTTTCATGATTAGAATAGTGATTTTAGGTATCTCTAATTCTAGATTAATGAAAAAAGAAACTTTAGTGCCAAAAGAGTGAAGGATAAAATTGCAATTCAATTACATCCACATCAACATATCATTACCGATACATATAGATCCCTCTCGTATCGTGTTGTAAGAGTTATTAGTGCTTTTGAAGTTTTTATTCACCTTTTAATAATTAGAATTTGATATGTCTAGGAAACAGAAACTGTATTGTTCTCGATTAATAAGTAGATAAGTTTTTCTAATGTTATCGACCAATAAATTCGCTAGTTTTGTTAATTTAAAGAGTTGATACTATTTTGACAATAAAGCCTATAAGCAAAAGCAATCAAAAAATGCACTTATACTAATGTTAAATAAATATTTGTTACATGATGTAACCAAACTTTATTTTCATTAAGAAACGTTTAAAACCAAAATAAAAATAAGTTAAATGACTTTATTGTTTATTAATAAAAACAATAAATGAATCCAAACATCGCCTCTATCTAACGAGAAAGCACCAATCCAGTCAGGGATGTATTGATAACCACTTAACTCTAGTCAGAATCACTTTCTTCTTTTAAGGAAAGCTATACTCACATAGTGACATGACCCGGTTCAGATTCCTACTTTAGATAAAGTTATATTCTAAAGTGGATTAATTTCTGGTACGCATATAAAGATCCATCTATAATAATATGTATATATATATATATATATAGAAAATCTCATGTTTTCTATCACCAATCCACCATAAATTTTCTCAATCAGTCCAAGCAAGAAGTGAAGTCACCTAACTTTTTTTAAACTTGTGAATGGGGTTAATGAGCTCATCTGATTAAGCATTATTCCCCCAGCCTCTTGCTCTTGACCTGATAAATTAGGTCCCAAAGCAGTCCAAACATTCGTGCCGAAGTGAACCTTTCAATCTAAACCCTAATGTTTGCAGCACAGTACTTTGATTTTATATCGTTCTTTTTTCAGTATCAACTTTTTGCCGCGTAATTTTTCTGGTCTCATTTCAATCACAACGACCGAACAAACCCGAAGAAAATGCTTTACCACGCGAAATCAGTCATGTGTCGAGGTACTAACCACTCCAAGAGAGCTGACTGCTCCAGGATCAGTTCTCTTCGGCATGAATAATGACCAGATTTTGATCGGGTATAAAGCATTCCAACATGAATAGCTCAATCTTGGACAATATCTACAGTCACTTTATCCGGTACAAACAAAACCATTCATGTCCTCAAACAAGAAGACTATTTCAGCAACAAGCATATACTAGTGTGAAAACACCAACTTATCAAAACATACTCAAGAGGAAACGTTTGCATAGCAGAGAACAACTCCACAGTAATTTCAGTGTGCAATGCCATCTAGAAAGAAACTCAGCCACTATTGGAAAAGTAGAAAAACGTAAACTAATGCTTTTTTTTTGTTTTGGTAAGGACGTAAACTAATGTTGCATTACTTTTTCTCAAATAAGAGAAGCAAATAATAAGTTTTAGTAATCTGAGTGTATCGGCTCAGGGGTCTGCTACCCTGCGTGTGTTCTCATAGATCCGCTCTTCCCGGGTACCTTGGGAATGGGATGACGTCCCTAATGTTGTCGATACCAGTAGCAAATAGAATCATCCGTTCAAAGCCCAAACCAAATCCACAGTGTTTGACAGTCCCATATCGTCGCAGGTCAAGATACCATTCATACGGATCCAGGGGCAGCCCCATCTCAAGTATCCTGATAAAAATGTAATTTGAGCCGTTAGACCAGATTTTATTACCACTTTGTATCTAGGGTTGAAGAAACTATTACATGAATGGTAAAATGACGAGGAAATATACCTATCACGAATAACCTCATAGCGCTCTTCCCTTTGGCTTCCGCCAATTAACTCTCCTACCTGAAAGCGACAAGTGAAAATATCAGACTTGGAAGAACAGTACACACAACGATAAAGCCTGCCAACCAGTTTTCTAACAGTTGCTTTTAATCCCTAGCGATTTTGCTAATTATTTCTTCCCTCTCGGTCTGCAAGAGTTTCATTTGTGACTAGCAAGTAACCGTCCTACCTTTGGTACAAGAACATCCATGGCTGCGACTGTCTTTGAGTCATCATTGAGCCTCATATAGAATGCTTTAATTCCTTTTGGGTAATTGTACACAATAACGGGCTTCTGGAATTTCACCTCTGTCAAGTATCTGTGAAATTGGCCACGACAAAGTTTAACAACCATCAGTTATCAGATAGTACACATGGAGTTTGTTTGGTACAGTTGCGGCTGTGCTGTGCTGTTTCAAAGCACATGCGTCTGGCAATACATCTTTCAAAAGTGTTGCACCATGGCTACGAATGACTATTGCGTTTAGCAAAGCTACTGCAAGATTACAGTGATTATCAAAATGGCTAAAAAGATTAATAACATTATGTAGAGTTGCTACCAACTATTATGTCCATATTATTAGAATTTTTTCAATATACCATTAGCACCATACAGTAACGATAATAATTATTATAATAACACTATTGTTGTTATTATGATTCTGCATGTTTTTATATTTTATTATTATTGCTATTACGAAATTAATATAGAAATGTTATTATATCAAATTTTAGAAAAGTTGCAAACTTTCCTTCTAGGGAAAAATATTAATGAAAATTCGAAATGAATAATATAATAATAGTAGAATTATTGATTATTATAAGTATCATCATTATGGTTATAATTAGTATTGTAGTTATAATTAATATTTATGTTTTTATTATTATGGAATTAGCAAATTAATCTTTTTTTTGTTTGGGTATTTTTGTGCTAATAAAATTACCTTTAAAAAACTTAATAGTTGCGGCACCTCAAAGCTACTAGAGGCAGTCTTGTGAAAATTGTGGAAGGATTTCAGCTGCGAGGGTGTCACTGCTATGAGATTTTTATCAAAGACCTCGAAATGCCAAAGCACCTTCTTTCTCAACTTTTGCAGCTGGGGAAAAGCCGTACCAAACACTCACGTGGTCATGCAAGTACATACCTTTCATGCTCAGATGCTAAATCAATGCCCCATTCCACCTTATTCTCAAATTGTTTACCACCCTTCACGGCCTCCACTAATAGCTCCACAGCTTCAGTGTAAGAGATACGCTCAAAGGGGGTTGAAGCAACCGTTCTTAGACGATCAATGCAAGTTTTGTCAAAATTCTTGGCCATGAAGTCCATATCATCAAGGCAGTTGTCCAGTAACCAGTTACATAAAAATTTCACATATGCCTCTGCACAGTTCATGTCGTCCTACACAGGAGCAGAATATAGAACCCTTTAATGTAACAAACGATTTTGCATAAAAATGGTAAAAGTAATGGGCACATCATCTTCAAAGTAAACGGACCAGATTATTCCCTCCTAGACATTATTTAACTTAAAGTAAAACTGAAAAAGCAATACTACATCCAACCACTTACATTTACGTACCTAGAGGACAAACTACTCATGTTATCAGCAAAGGAAATTCTATTTAACAAGTATGTACATTGGAGACTTGGCGTACTATCCTCTAAATTTACCCATTACAAGAAGAAATCAACCAATAATAAAGAAACAATTAGAAGGAACTAAACAGAAATAGATATATAAATTCTCATGTAGATGCTGAAATTTGCTATATGTCAATCGTTTTCAATCAGTCAGACTGAAGGACTGAGATGACTTACCTTCAGATCTGCAAAAGCTATTTCAGGCTCCACCATCCAAAATTCTGCCAAATGCCTCGATGTATGAGAGTTCTCAGCACGGAAAGTCGGACCAAATGTGTAAACGCTACTAACAGCACATGCGTAAGTCTCCACTTGTAATTGTCCAGAAACAGTCAAGAATGCTTGACGGGCGAAAAAATCATGGTCATAATCTATCTTTCCATCCTTTTGTGGGATACCAGGTTTTAGTTTGAATCTCTCTTCCAGCCTTGAGAGGTTCTCTTTGGCCTTTGTTAGCACAGCCACAGATGCTGTGATATCCGCCTTACTAGCTTTAGCAGATTTCAGCTGTGCAACTACCTCTCCCTTCTCTTTTACAAGAAGCTTAGCAGCTTCAATTTCCGCTTCAGATGGAGGAGGGTTCTTGATCAGCTCCTTCTCCACCCTCTCAGCCTCACTTATCAGAGTTGTTACTTGAAACATTTCACCCGCACCCTCGCAGTCACTAGTGGTGATAATTGGAGTGTGTATATAGAGAAAACCATGCTTTTGGAAGAATGTGTGAGTCGCATAAGCCAACGCATTACGGATCCGAGCCACGGCAGAAATCTGAAAGCATCAATCATTCAGAAAAAGATCGGCAATGACATGAGGGAAACATCACAGTTGAAATTTCTTTCCCATTTTTGTATAATTTCTCACGGATTGTCAATGAGTTAACACAAGACTCCTTCATGAGCAGACAACAACCAATAGACTCAATTTGTTAACATCTTTTAAGTGGATGTCAACATGCATTTTGCCTATCAAATCCTAACAATCACTCAGATTCTGCAAAACCCATTTTTTTTTATCAAGGAAACTACTCTGGTTACCGGATTGATACGAGATTTGGATGATTATAAAGTTTTTTCTCCCCAGTCCTTCCAGATGGGTAAAGAAGTTACGAAACCAACCGGCAAAAAATCAACCTTTGACAGATATTCGCCTAAATGGGCATCAAAAACACATTCTTACTACATTAGAACAAAGAGCAAATTGAAGTCGTCGCATACGTAAGGCTTCACCTCGCTCCTGCTTTTCTATACACCACACCCCTTAAGCAGCAATCATGAACTCTTAACCAGAATTTTCGCATCTTTTCACGAGCAGCGGCACAGAGCACATGAATTTAAGAAGCAAATTGAAGAACACACGCATGTCCACACGCGTACCGTGTTGGTCTTCGGCCTCAGATGCACGACGTCCCTCAAGAACTCGAGCGTGAGCTTAGTCTTCGGCAGCGGGTACTTGGCCGGGTCGACGGGGCCGACGTGGACGACCTCCTCGACCCGGAGCTCAATCTTCTGCTTCGTCCCCTCGGGGGGGACCTTGAGCACGCCCTCGAGGGCCACGCACGTGCCGGTCGGCACGAGCAGGCCGAGATCGGCCACGGCCGAGTCGACGATGACCTGGAGGTTCATCGGGCACGAGCCGTCGTTCACCTCGAGGAACGCGAAGGAGCCGCTCCCCTGCTTCCGTCCGGTCTTGACCCAGCCACCGACGCGGGCCCGCCGGCCGGCGAGGCCGGAGCCGCCGTCGGGGCGGGCGAGGATGGAGCGGATCGGGACCCGGTCGGAGAAGTCGTGCTTGGGGACGGCGTCGGAGAGGGAGGCGGCGGCGAGCTGGTCCGCCGGCGGCTGCGGCTGGTCCGACATTGCGCGGCCCTGGCTGCGCGCGTCGCTCTCTCTCTCTCTCTCTCTGCGTGGCTCGAAGCTCTTGAGGATTTAGGACAGAGAGAAGAGAGAGAAATGACGAAAACCCTAACGTTTGGTTATGGCGAACAACCAAACGAGCTTGTGGTGTACGCTGAGGTTTTATAGCACGAGAATGTTTTTCCCATTTGCGATTTTTTATTAGCGGGAAAAAAGAAAGAAAATTCGAGAAGCATTTTCTTTTATTTATGTTGATGTATTTTGTTAAGGATTTTATTTCTAAGACGGGATGAGCACTTATACGAATGCTTCACACAAAATTTCAAATAAGGACATGAAGTAGACATTATTTTCAAATAGAGACTTGAAGTAGCTATAACGATTTCAAATAAGGGGTTTAACCTTGCGGCCACTACTAGCCAAATTTTCCGACCTATCAAAGGCGTTTTCATCCAAAAACAATTTAAAAAAAACAGGAGGGCTGGCCAACCCTTTCGCCTGTGGCCGCTGACACTCGCCAACCAATGGCCCTCGCCAAAACCGGGAGAGGGTGGTAATCCTATGTGTTCCTTTTTTTTTAAACTTTAACCTTTTTTTTAAAGTTTTTTTTATGGAAAGGAAAAAAAAATGAAAAAAGTGAAAAGATGAAAATGCCATTGAGCCCGGTGAGGTAGGACCTTCTTTGAGATTGATATGGCAATTTCATACCCTTATTTGAAATAAGGTTCATTTCATGGCCTTATCTAAGAAAATGAATGCACTTGAAATCCTTATTTGAAATATTATCCACTTCAGATTATTATATAAGAGAAAGCGGGCACTCTGAGCCCTTATTTGGAATTTCCCCAATGTTTTGATGCAGATTTCATGTTCTTAGAAATTTATATATATTATGCTTTTTGTGATGATTGGATAATAAGAAAGAACTGAAAAAGTTAATTGAGAGCTCGGTGGGCTTTTAACTAAAGCAATGAGCACGGATTTGTGGGGCTATGTCAGTAAAAAGTTTCCAATGGAACTGTGATGATTAATGAGTTCTCAAACTTTGACAAGGTCGCTCGTTTGAATTTTTTAGTTAACGTGATTAAACTTATTTAATCTTTGCTCATGTTGAATACTTGGGTCTCAAGCACTTGATGACTCGATCAAGCGAGCTCTTAATCAAATGCCAACTTGCATAGGAGTGACCGAATTTTCTTGTCAAACAAGCATTTTTGACTTTGGTGTGCCAAAAGTAAAATAAAAAAAAATGAAAAGGAGAAAGGAGTCCAAGCAAAAAAAAAAAATTCCACCAGATTTTGTCCTTTGAGGACCAATTTCAAAGTCAGTGAATTGCGCGAGAAATTACAAAAAGTCCAAAGTCAAAAGCGAAAGCAAAAACTGTTTAGATTGCCGCGAAACGACCCATATTTGGCTGCATTAAAGAGCAATTGAACTTTTTATTAATGGAAATTAGGGTACAAAATATGTTTTCTCGACACGGGAAAACTTGGATTTTGTTTCGACGATCAAGAAATCATAACATGATCGTAGCAAAATTAAGACTGTACAGTGTACATAAAAGTTCATGCGGAGAAATTTTTTGAGCATTGGGAATTACAAATTCTGTGTACCAGAATCACCGGTAATATGTTTCGCGACACAACATGATCTTCATTAGTAAAGCCATGGAATAATACTGCGAAACATGGAAATTATGAATTTTTTATGAATATATGCTTGACGAGATTTTTGTATTTTTTTTATTAATATTACAAAAATCCTCAAACTAATATATCAGTGATAAATTTACCTCAAACTAATTTTGTAACCACCAAAAACCCCAGTAGAATAACAAATTTACCTTAAATTAATTTTTTAACCACTAAAAACCCAAAACTGGTACGTTTATAACAAATTTACTATTCATTAATTTCTGTTAAATTAGATTAATATCACAAAAAATCACAAACGGAGTGTAAAACCCAAAACTGATGCATTTGTTACTTGTCGCGTGTCATTTAATAAAGTAATTTGACATTAAGATTTAACTGAAACTAACGAATCGTAAATTTATCCAAAGTATGCCGATTTGGGTTTTCTTTTTTTTGCGCATCTCCCGCCGGTGAAAATACGGGAAATTAAAATTACGGAAATTTCGAAGGGGGCGGACTTTTTGTCGCTCTCTCCGCCGAGGAGTGTGGAATACGGTGGTGCAAGGCGTACGGTAAAGTCCAAGTCGAAGCGTGCTCCTCACGTGATTCGCGGGGGGAACAACGCGTGCGCCCCAAGCCGATCCCTGATTGGTCGACGGATGAACGTGGCGGGGGGGCCCCACCCAAGATGCCCCCGTGGCAGGAACCCGACGCGGAGTATCTTGTGCGACGGAATCTTCCTTTTTCTCCGTAGCCAAAAAAGGCGGCTAGGGCTGTGAGGTGAAACGTCGCGCTAATTTCAAAACAAAAATGTATATTATATATATCAAAAACCCAAATCATACCCATCGTGGCTCGCGTACCTTAAACATTCTTTTCGCAACATTAAAAAACCCTAAATTTTTATCTATATGGTACTTTTACCCTCCATTAAAGTTTTATTAGATAATTTATCAGAAAAAATGACGTTTTTTTTTATCGTTTCACTTAAGCATGCAAGCAACGTTTGTTTTCTGGCATCTATTTAAACTGTTTTTTAACTGTTCTTATTGACAGAAATTTGACGAGTGAGTAAATGTGTCACGTTGTGTATTGGGCAAAAGTTCAGGGGATCAAATAAAATCAAATAAAATAAAATTCCGTGAGCCACATCGCACATTAAGGTAAAATTCAATAACCATTAGTGTCATTATCCCGAATAAAATTGGAATCAAAGTACATCCTTGTGTATGCTCGAAAATCTCTTAATTTCATTTGAAAGCATAATTCGTGCACTTCAACTTTTATTGCTATCCTTGGCAAGTGCCAAGCAATCCCTTGATCCTAAGTAGGACCTTAAAAGGCTCAAGGAGAAAACATGAGAAAGGGATTCTTCGATATGATGGAGGCTTGTCTCCATGTTCTCTCCGTATTCCCTCTCTCCATGAAAGAAAAAGATTTGGAGGGAATTTGTGGCCTCTTAGGAGATAAAGGTAGACACCACGTCAAGTACGATTAGCTATCTCCGAATTGATAGGCATAGTAGCCTCTCATGCCTGAGATGACAAGAGGGGAGGTTTCAGCTTCCTACAGGTTTGCTTGTGCTTTGCACAAGTCTGTCAATCGACTGGCAGACCTGTACCTCAGTTGACAAACTTGTGTATACTCGAAAATCTTTAAATTTCATTCAAAAGCATAATTCGTGCACTTCAACTTTTATTGATATCCTTGGCAAGTGCCAAACAATCCTTGCATCATTCTATCACGACATGCGTTGCTACATTTTCATGGGTTCTTTTTCTTATCAATGAATATGTCTTCTTTACTTGTATGACTTAGATGTCTCTTCTTTTTCGAAAAAGTTACCGCGAGATATATTATCAGTTGCAAATCATTTGATTGGAGCGAGTGTCGATTAGCCATGGCCGAACCCCCCTCTTTCTTTTCTCTTTTCTCATTTTTGCTATTTTATTTTTCTTGTTAGTTTCCTTGCTTAGCATTTGATAACGTGCTTAGCGCTAACTACTTTTGACATGTCACTTCTAGTGTTACATAATACATTCATAACGCATAACCGAGTGTGTTCGTGTATTAAGCCTAATTGGGCTTGCGCCACATATACCCATTTCATGTGTGAACGATAAATCTACCACTTGCAAATTGATCATTATATCACATTTATGCAAGCTCCGACTCATATAAATAGGAACTTATGCCGCTTGCGTCAACACAACACGTTTAGATTCATCTGACGGGCTAAAACAAGACTTTTATATTGTAGATTAGATCTTGAACATGTTTCACATATTGCGCGTTTAATCTACTAATAAACCTGTTTTGGGTTTTAAAGTTAGATCACGATTAATAAATAGGTTGCATTGCACTGATACCTAAAATTTACCCATGTTCATTTTTGTGCCATACCTACAATTCGAGGATGCTATTAATAACATGATAGAGGGCTTCATTATATCAATTGAGAAAAGTCATTTAAAAATAAAGAAGAAGAAGAAGAAGAGATGAGCAACTTGCCCAAACATTAAGCCTTGATCCGATAATACAAACACATGCTATTCTCTCAATGGTTTGTTGAGCATGCTCCTCCCGCAAGATCGCCTCAAGCCGGTCCTCTCGTTGGACCGCCTCGAGCTGGTCATTTGAAGAACGCAGCCACTGTGAAGTGACCGATCGCAATCGTTAGGTTCAAACGAGAAAGAGAGAGAGAGAGAGAGAGAGAGAGGGGTTGCGCGAGGCAATGACAATCGCCACCACATGACAATTGCAGTCGGGCCGTTGGCGACGGCGGCAACTACTTTCCGGTGACTTGCCGCCAAGGAGAAGGAGGTGGCTGCGCCCCCTCAGATGATCTGAGGAGAGAGAAAACCTTTCAACATGCGGCCCAAAACACAATAAACCAAGAAGAGAATTCAAGCAAAAAGCCCAAATCTAATTCCTCTTGAGATGGGCCGAGCCCGGCCCATACGACCAACGAGTCGGCCCAGCCCCAATACATCTCCCACCACCATAAAACCCTAACCCTAGACGCTCCTCCGCCTCTTCGTCCTCCCCCAACTCGCCGATCTCCACCGCCTGAATCGTGCTCCGATATCGACCGCAGCACCGCCGCAAGCTCTCCGGCATCGATCAGCCATGGGTAATCCGCAAGCTCCTTCATCGCCGCCGCCGCCGCCATTCGGCTCGCTCGTCGGTTCATCTTTTCGTTCCCTTTCGGTCGCTTAGAGATCTGATTGCTGCTGGGAACGCCCCATTCTTCTTTTCTCGCAGGTAAGGTTCACGGATCTCTGGCTCGCGCCGGCAAGGTGAGGGGGCAGACGCCGAAGGTCGCGAAGCAGGACAAAAAGAAGAAGCCGCGCGGCCGCGCCCACAAGCGGATGCAGTACAACCGCCGCTTCGTCACCGCCGGTAATCCCGCCTTCTCTTGACCATCCCATCGTGGATTTTTTCATCCGTTTAGCTTCAAATTCGCTGCCTTTACAGTGATTTCGACTGTTGCGAAGAGATGGGTGTGTTGATTGCGATCTTCCGTTGCTTCTTTGTTTTTTTGGGGGCATTTTCTTGTAGTCGTGGGCTTCGGCAAGAAGAGAGGGCCTAACTCGTCCGAGAAGTGAGCTCGTCATTGAACGCCGAGGAAGATGATCAGGTGAAGGACGATGATGCTTTCAGTTTCAATGAGTTCTGCTCCATTGTTTTTTTATTGGGAAGCTTTAAAGTTATTGTGTACGCGACTCGATTTCAGTGCTCGAACACGGGACTTTACCGACGATTAGCAGAGATAATGTGATATTTAGTTCTCTCATATGTTGCAGTTCCGGTTTATATTTATGCTATTCCTGTTTGCTCTTTCTTCGTTTATCGAGGATTGGTCTGTGCATTGGGAGTTTTAAATCAGTGAATCCGCGTTGGTCCTCTAAATCAAAAGTGAAAGGAGTTTCCGGGCTTAATGTGCTCGGCGTTTACTTGCGTGGAAAATGAGACACTCTTTTGTGTTTGATCGCGGAATGGGGGATGCATTCTCGTATGGTGCGTGAAATCTACGTGGGAAAACCCCATTGAAGAGATTAGTACCTGTGCTAGGATTTTGTGAACTCACTTAGGCATCCGGTGGCACTTAGAACCTGCATATGTTATAGGGAGTGAAGCGGTTGGGATGCATACGATCCCCGCTCGATCGGCATGCTTTCCTCATCCAATTCTCATTTGGCATGCTTTCTTCATCCAACCATCATTTAGCAAGTATCAGTATTTGGACTCGTGGCGATTGGAATGCTGATCTGTGTCCGTTTCTTATGCCTATACTAGTCTCTCGCGACTGCACAATAAACAACTCGTTTTGGTATTTTGATGCTTGGGATTTGTTCTGCTCTGTGTGGTGCCATCTTTAACGTCCTTAACTTTTTCTTGATGGGCGCGGTTGTACAAGAGGCCATAACATGCAAAACATGCATCTGGGAGCACCAGAGTTACTTGCCTTGAGTGACAATTGACACACACTACTCTCCTTACTTATTCTTCCAGTTCCCATGCTGAAATATCATCTCTTGAAAGTTTGATCTGCAAGTATGATCTGTTCCAGTTTTGGGTTTTTCGAAAGTAATTAGAGACCCATATATGAGAAAAACGGTTAAAGGCTGGAATGGCTAGAGCTAGTTTTGCCAATTAGAAGCTTTGATACGCGCTAAGTCGCGGGCGTTGTTGTTCCCAAGAAGTATCGCCATTTTGGCATTGCTAATTTCGTATCTAATACATCGCGGATGGCATGCATTTTACTGCAGTTTGGCACAGCCATTGGTTTTGATGCCGTATTTTTGTGTTTATGTTGTTCAATGGTTCTAGCGGACACTTGGTCTGGTCCTTCCACGGGCGAACGTGTGCAGTAACACCGGTCATGTTGGTGTTTGACTGAACTCTGAATCAAAGAAGATTGCTCGTGCATTGATTTATGGGATCACTCTTCACGTAGTATGAGCTTTTCTTCTGAACAAAGGGATTGTAGCATAGGCGTGTCTTTTAGTAATGCTTTCCTGCAATTCCACTGAACTCACGAAAAGATGTGTGTGCATTTCAATTTTGTCCACTCGAAATGATGGGTGGCTTGGCCCTCATTATCACGCACGCGTCTTCACTGGATATCATCGAGTTTTTCGAGTCAACTCGATGAATGCAAAATTTGTTCTTGTCGAAGCCGTCCATCTTTTGTGAGTCAATCGATTGGTGATTAGTGCTTTGATTAGTGTATGTCTATTTTATTTGAAAATTTGTTTTACTAGGGGTGTGCGTTTGCTTCATGAAAAACTTAACAATAATGGAAAAGTGTCAAAAAAGTCTTAAACCTTTTGTATTGGTGTCAATTTAGTCTTAAATCCTTTTTTGATGTCAATTCAGTCTTAAATCTTTTGCATTAGTGCCATTTGAGTCCTAATTTTTTTTTTGTGTCAATTCAATTTTAAACCTTTTGCATTTATGCCAATTTAGTCTTAAATCTTTTGTATTAGTGCCAATTTAGTCATAAACATTTTGCATTAGTGCCAATTCAGTCTTTCGATATGTGAATAGCTATTAGCCGGAACGATTGAATTTGCACCAATGTAAAAGGTTTAAGACTGAATTGGCACCAAAAAGGTTTATGACTAAATTGGCATCAATGCAAAAGGTTTAAGATTGAATTGGCACAAAAAAAAGGTTTAGAACTAAATTGGCACTAATGCAAAAGATTTAAAACTTTTTTGACACTTTTCTCATTGAAAGTATTTTTTATGGAAATCATTTTTCGGGAAAATAGTTAGTTTTGTTTGGTGATATAGAAAAAATGATTTCCTTTTTGCTAATAGGGAAAGCTGTTTTCCCCAAATTTTGGCTTCTTGTTTTCAGTTCACGAAAAACATAATTGATTAGTTTTTCGTTATTCAAATATTGAAAAGTCAAAAATAATTTCTCGAAAAGAGTTTTTCTTTAATCAAATGGACCTTAACTACTACTGAAAATATACGATCTTTGTGGTGTTGGATTTCCTTAGTGTCCTTTTGGGTAGACTGGTTGCGATTTGTCGGGTTTCGAATGTTGTCACCGATTTTTGAGATTTCCCAATGGGGGCAAGCTATCTGTAGTATTAATAGCCTTAATCACTGATGAGGAGTTGCTTTCGAATTGAATCTGTTGCCAATTCTCGATCAATGTAAATTTATTCGTCGTAGATTAATTCCAAATTAAACTCGCGACGCATTTTGGGATTTTGCGGGACGGATGGAGACAAAATTTGGCATTTTCAGATTGGGTTGCGTTCTTTCTCCATCTTTGATTGGGGTAGGAGAGTAGGAAATCTCCTTCGATAGAACTCCTAATTGCTGGATTGCAAGTATGAGTATTACCCGTATTTATCTCTCATTAAGTTTATCTATATTTGTAATTCATAAATCAGAAATTTGATTGGAGAAAATTCCACGAAAAAGATAGGATCCATGGAGATATGCGATCCATGTCAAGGGATAAGTAGCAAGATAAGGATCCTTATGCATACCTTTGATTCCTCTTTAGTTCTTACTGAGACGGCCATGAACGCACTAATCAATGTGGTTGTTGGTAGATAAGAAAAGATCTCCTAATGATAAAGGTTCAAATGAAGCATGTCGATATCCCCCCAAGAAAATAGGTATGGTCAGTCGATAACCACGATTTGGTCACCGGTTCGAATTCATGTTTTCTCGCGAGATAAAATGCGAATTTACCTAACCAATGCGGTTCTCCACACCAGCGTGGCGGCTCAATCGGGTCAAGATAGTTATTTCACCCATAATTTGGATTGCCACGAGAGATGTCACACGAGCGAGAGTTACTCCCATCCTAGAGGTTGTTCCATCCTAGATAATTAATTTGTCGATAGATAAGAAAAGATCTCCTAATGATAAAAGTTCAAATGAAGCATGTCAATTCCCCCCAAGAAAACAGGTATGGTCCGTCGATAACCACGATTTGGTCACCGATTTGAATTCATGTTTTCTCGCGAGATAGAATGCGAAGTTACCTAACCAATGCGGTTATCTAGGCCAGCAAGGTGGCTCAATCGGGTCAAGATAGTTATTTCACCCATAATTTGGATTGCCGCGAGAGATGTCACGCGAGCGAGAGTTACTCCCATCCTAGAGGTTGTTCCATCGGCACGGTTAAGACCTAGATAAGTAATATTCTCGACTAAGATTGAAGATTGTTGCCCGGGTAATGTCTCTTTTATATTAAGGATTTGAATCTTAAATTTTGAGTAGATACTAAAGCGCATCTTACTATAATTACCATTGATGACTTTTACCCTTTGGGCCGAGAAGAGAGCATTGACATTATTATGACTTTGAAGTTGTCTTATTTGGAGAAAATTTTTAGCTTGAGGGCCGTTTTATTTTGACGTTCTTGTCAAGATATAAAATACCATTCTACTAAAAAAGAACTATGAAAAAATTTCGCCATTACCTCATGAATTTAATTATATATACGGTATTGTTATTTTGCGCCAAGGGAAAATCAAATTATGAGTGTTGGAAAACTTAAAATCAAGAAGAGCGACCAAATGGAAGGGAAAAGTAACAAAAAAATCCTTAAATCTATTGCACTTGCGTCAATTTAGTACTAAACATTTCAATTATAACAGTTTAGTTCTAAACTTTTTGACAATTTGTCAATATAGTTCATCCGACCAATTTTGGTGGGCAATCATATCGCTGCTGACATGGATAAATTTGATAATTTTCTAATATTTTTCCTGTACTTTTTATTTTCTTTTTCATTGTGGCCCGCGAAGGTCGCGGCCCTCACCCATGCCATTACTAGCTATGGGCGTAGGGCCGCTAAACCCTTGCTAGAGGTTGCGGGGGGGCTCGCTAGATTGGATGAGAGCAACCCTCCCTAGATCCCCGGGTGAGGGCTTGACTCTCGCAACGGGGCGAGGGTCATCGACCGCAATGAAAATGAAAGACCGAGAAAAAAAATAAAAAAAATAAAAAAATTATAAAATTTATTCACATCAACATCGATAAATTATTAAAATGTTCGGAATTCAATTGGTACAACCTCAAACCCCGGGTGGGGAAATCAACACGAAATTGAAAGTGGAGTGGCGTCCACGCGGGCTTGCCGACGACCCTCGGCGCGAGATGCGCGAAACGACGTCGTATAAAAAGAGAGAGAGAGAGAGAGGAAGAGCAGCTTCCTTTCTTCGTCGCCTTTCTTCTTCTTCTCCTTCTTCTTCTTCCTTCTCCTCTCTCAATCAACACGCCTAAGCAAAACCTCCGTCGTCCCCCAAATTTCAACCCTCTCTTCCACCCGCCTCCACCACCACTTCCTCTCCACCGAACCACCGCGTCGCCATCGCCGTACCCGCCTCCGTCCGATCCCTCCGCCGGCATCGAGCTCCGCCGTCGATTTTTCCCCGAGGTCTGCCTGCGCTCTTCTCTCCCCCCCCTCTGTTGACCCCGTCCCGTTTTGTTTTTCTGCCGATCGATCGCGCTCGAAGCGGGCTTGATCTTGATTGATTGATTGATTGGTTGATTGATCGATTCGTTCTGGTTTTCTGGTGTTGACGATGATGATCAGGGGCATCGAGAGGGTTTCGTAGGGGGCGGGCGATCGACCATGTTTAACCGGCTCTTCGGGAAACCTAAGCAGGAGAGCAACGCTCTCACCACGTTGGACAAGTTGAACGAGGTGCCCCACCAAGATCCCCTTGCTTTGTCCGCTTCCCCCGTACTCGTCTTTTGATTCGCAGTTCGTCGTCGTCGTCGGTTGATCGTGTCGGGGATTCGATCCGTGCTTCCTTCGCTCGATTTCAAGTTTTTCAGCTTGGATGGATGGATGGAGATGAAGGCTATTTAGTAATCAAGCAATCAGCGATCCCTCCCTTCTCCATGGGTTGAAGAACTGGTTCTTGATTTTGTTTTGTGGAAAACTGGCGATTAGATATACGTCCTTGTGCTCCCCATATGGGGACTCTGCTTGGGGCTCTTAATCTTCTGACGATGGTTTCACTTTCAATAATTGAGTCTGAAAGTCTTCAGTTTTAGCTAACTTGCCGCTTCTATGTGATTGTGTCTGGTTCTGATACACAACCGTGTGCCAATAATTGGCTGCATGCTATAGTATCATATAAGCTTTCTGACTTGTTTTACTCCTGAAAGCGAAAGCTGTTTGTAAACTTTTATCTTTTTACGTGGGGAAGTTATCTGCGGCTATGTGTGCTAGTTCAACCGAGGCACCAAGGCACACAATCACACATTTATTCAGTGCGTCGAATTTTTGATCTGATTATCCAACTGGTAGAAGGCTTATCTGTATCTGTAAAAATTTCCCGAGGAGTCCATTCTTTTATGTGGAGAGAGTCTCTTTCATTTCGATTTCCCCTCTTGTTGTCAGTAATCAAGAAATACATACTTCAAGTACGTATAATAGTAAAACACGTGCTTCCGCATTTCTCTATATTAGTTAGATTGTAGGCTTTCAAAATGATTGAACTTTGTCTATAAAATTACGATAGGATATCATTTGTATATTTAACTGGTTCATTTGGACCCTTCTGTCCTCCTTTCTGTACAGACACTTGAAATGCTGGAGAAAAAGGAGAAAGTTCTCATCAAGAAGGCTTCTCAAGAGGTTGAGAAAGCGAAGGAGTTCACTAGAGCAAAAAATAAAAGGGGTATGGTCATTCAGCTCAACTTTTTCTTGGATAAAAAATGCCTTTTATGCCTTTGGTTTTGTTATGTTATTTCTCGGAGTTGCTTCATTTTCTCAATCTGTCCACTGGAATGGAGTTAGGAATGGAGTTGAAATTGGCGGTTAGACATGGCAGTTTCGTTCCGGTTCGGAACTGGCCGGTAAAAATTAAAAAATAAATTATGAAATAAAAAAATAATGAATTATCAAATTATGAAATAATGAATTATTCAATATAAAATGTAATCAAAATGTACATTGTAATTAAATTTGGGGAAAAAAAGAGTTTCTCCACTTATTTGCAGTTTTTTTTGGAACTAGGCTTGTAGGCCATGGGCCAGTTCTGGTTCCGAACCACGGGCCCGGTCAATGGGCTGGTTCCAGGCCGAAACCGGCCCATGGCCATGTCTGGAGTTGTGTACACAGAATGCAGCGCAAATCCGCAGAAACTTCTTCTTCAGTTTATTATTTCATTGTTAATGGCAGTCATAGCTCTTCAATCTGTCGTTGCATTCTGATTTGGACTTTCCTTTGTATCATTGTGACCTTATTACTGGATAGAAATTTTAGCACAATCAATTCTTTTACCATTACATTTTGCCGTTTGTGGCTGCAACTTAAATTTTCTATCGTTTCACCTATATTGCTTGTTTTCTTTTCCCTAGTAACTATGACTTGCAACTATGCAAGAATTTTTTTCTTTTGTATGATACTTGAAGCTATATGATGGCAAGTCGGCAAGTTGTTATCTTATTGACTTAAAGTTGTGCCGTTGGGAATGCAGCGGCAATTCAATGCTTGAAGAGGAAGAGGCTGTATGAACAGCAAATTGAGCAGCTTGGAAATTTCCAACTTCGGATTCATGATCAGGTGAGCCATCAAGATTCAATGATTCAGAACTTCCTTGATATCTGCTTCTAGGATGAGATGTCTGATATGTGAATGGTCCAGATGATAATGTTGGAAGGAGCAAAAGCAACAACTGAGACTGTGGATGCTCTGAGAACTGGAGCAGCAGCCATGAAAGCAATGCAGAAGGCGACGTATGTCCTACTTTTGTTTTCCTTTCTGAATTCCGGAGTTTTGATTTTATTGATTTTTGTTTCTTTCTATGCAATGTGCATCACTTTTGTATTGCAGTTTCTTGAGCTTGAATTAGCTGGGTGCTCCATTATCATTTTGTAAAGTTTTCTAATGTCCATTTTTTCACAGAAATATTGATGATGTGGACAAGACCATGGATGAGATTAATGAACAAACGGAGAACATGAAACAAATTCAAGAGGCATTGTCAACTCCTATTGGTGCAGCCGCTGACTTTGATGAGGTTACCATCCTCACACTTTGTTTGATTTTAGATATGCTTTTGATCACTGATTGGGTGGATCTCAGACTACCTTCTGGAACGTTCATGCTTGTCTCTAATCACTTTGTAATTCCAGGATGAGCTTGAGGCAGAGCTTGAAGAACTGGAAGGCGCTGAGTTGGAAGAACAGCTCCTTCAGCCTGCCACAACAGCTCCAGCTGCTCCAGTGCATGTCCCAGCTGGTCCGCGTCCATCCCGCCCAGTTCCTCAGAGGACAGCTGAGGAGGATGAACTTGCTGCTTTGCAGGCTGAGATGGCACTTTGAGCAGGTCAATCTTCTCTCATATTTTCAAAAGCTAGTATTAAGCATTTCGTTGTTGTTGGTCTATTACTAAGTTGGGTTACTCTTAAATTGGCGGAAATTTCTTTTTTCTTTTTAATTGGCTGCCAATGGTTTCTTTCTTTTGTATGATAAGTGGCATAGAAGAAGAAGACTTTTTCTTTGGCTATTTTGTTATACTGTCATTCTGATCGGATATATCAGTTTACATTCCACAGGTCTTGCTGCTCATAATTAGACTGAGGCTGTGTAAAGACCTGGCCAAACCTGTAATATGGACATTCCTGCTGCTGTGCTGCTGTGCTGCTGTGCGTAGGCATGAATATTTTTCCGTGGATCCATACTGAAAAGACGTGTAGATAAAGGTGGCATGATTCAAAAGATGTCCCCCTTTGAGACCTGTATTCTGCTTTCTGGTGCTTCTAGCGTGGTCTCTCTTTTTTAATTTCAACTTCATGTCGAACATCAAACTTCTCCTTATTGTTTGGAAGACAACTCTAGATATCTCAGGTTAGATTTTTATTTTCCCTTCGTGTGCCACTGTTAAAATTAATGCAATGTTGAATCGCTGAGGGGGCTTGCTCATCATAAGCGATATGCTTTATTATACCTCTATTGGAAGATATGTTGGTTGTTGAGTTACTTACTCCTGGCATTGGAATTGAGTAGATATGTCAAATTCCAGAGAGGGAGGAGAACCTGATTTAGCATGTCTCTTATCATGTTGCCAATGTCTCTACAATTATCATGTGCATTTTGATGCTTCTAGCATAATCCACGGATTGTGCACGATTTCTCCAGCAGCTTCTAGAAGAAGTGGGGGATTCATGTTCAAGATGGCACTCAGGAGCTTAGGTTTTTATGTTCTTCAACACCGAAAGGTGGGGTGTCTTTTTATCATTTTATCCCATCCAGGGAGCTCAGTACCACGGAAGTGTTTATATCGGACCAGGGATTCCGAGTACAATGGAAGGCTTTGGTTGATCTTCCGTTTGTACGGTATGTTTGGTGGGTCGATTACTGTTGTTCCGTGTAAGCTTTTAAGGCGGTATTGGAGTGGCTCATTTACAAAGGACAGTTCCTCACCGTGTACCTGCTGCAATCAACTGACCTTTTATTACTAAATAGTGGAATTTCATTTTCTCGGAGGGCAAATTCATCAGTAGCTTCTCAATTGGTAGTTCACCAACTTAAAAGTTAAAACTGTGCTGTTCATAATTTGTGCTTCGATCTCAATTGGGCTTCTTAATTTCGATCTAGACAGCATCGAGCTTCCTCTGGAAGTACCATTCCAGTGTCTATGGATATCTATAACCTAAGTCATATCCCAGAAGAGCAAATAAAAGGCCTGATTAAATTTGTTAGCGGGTTCCGACCCAAAAAAGAAAATTTGTGAGCACGTTTCAGAAGCTGCTCGGATCTTCTGACGCAGCAATGTCATTTCCCTACCTCTTTGGCTTCACACATTTCACTAAATCGGCAATATAGATACCCTCACGGTCTGTCAAAAAATTAGCCGCCATAGCACACCGGCTGGAACCACAAGACACTTGTGGAAAATAGTGCAAGATTAAAACGAGAGAGAGAGAGAGAGAGAGAGAGAGAGAGAGATATGCAGGCGGAGATACTACGGTCAAAAGTATGTTTCCATTGAGTTGTATTAACTAATTACACGTCATCCCTAATGTCATCAAGCATAAAAACCCATTCAGCTTGCACATTCTGAGAGGGTCAGCTAACCTTCATGACCAGTCTAGAAAGCTTGAATCAGGCATCAGACCAAGGCAACAATATAACGGCACAATGCGCTCCATCAGTTTCACAGATTTGCATCAGAACCCGAGAGAAACTGGATGCAACTTCTGATGTATGTACCATTTGACTCTGTGGTATCTAATTTCCGGTGTTGACATCTCCAAGTAATCCAAATCATCAGTAATCCCCACCTGCAGTTACATTTCTGCATTAGAACTTCAGTCAAAGAAACTAGGAAGATCAGATAAGCTAAATCAGCTACTTCAATGGAGCAGCTCACACCTTGCTTTGTAACTATATTTTTGCTGGACTAATTTATCAGGTGAGAAGAAAAAGTTGCTAAGAACAAAACCGTCACATTTGCTAATGTTTAGATGCTGCTATTTATAGTGTTGTTCGCCAAATAAACCGCAGATATCAGGATTTGGGTGTTGGTCGACCAACTACGATGCTTTTGGACGAGGCTATATCTGTGTTTATGGGAATTACCTCCTGGTACATATGTTCTAGCTGTTCTTTGGCTTCTGGAAAATTGTTTGAGCACCACTGTCTCAGTGTGAAAATATTGTCTGCAAAATCAAAACCCCAGAAAGAATTTAAAGGGCCAGAATAGAGAAACTCCACAATGTCGAGAAATTGATCAAGTGCTCACTTGAAGACTAAAATAAACATCTGACAAAGCAGAATCTGTCAGAGGCCATACCTGTCCATCTATTGGCTGCTGCATGGGCAACTAATATTGCATTCCCTGTCCACATTAGTGAGGAAGAGTCAGCTAGTCAGATCGCCAAACAGAATACCATAAACAAAGAAACGTGAAATCCAGGATAGGATCAGAGGGAAAACTAGAAACTTGAGTATCATAAGACCGGCTTTCTTAACTCATTGCTTCAAACGCAGCTGGATCATTGTCTGCATATTCCGCCATCTCATCCTAAAACATCAGACGATAGAATCATTAATATTCTACTTTTAGTTTTAGATAATCAATAAGAATGGGAGAATAGTCAACCACAACCTTCAACTCATTGTATTTCTCCTCTACTTTTTTTAGGTTGCTTAAAGCCTCCTCTCGTTCATCCTGGTCAAACCACAGAGGAAGCACAAAACTTTTACTCTTCACTCTTAGGAGCATATTGCCCATTGTTGAAAAGAGATCTACTCACAGATTCTTCCCTTCCCTTCTTTAATGCATTGCACTGATCAGTTAGCTCCGCGAGCCGCCTCTTGCTACTTTGGACATCAGATTCAAGTTTCCGGTACACATTTCGCAGCTGCGATTTGGTTACTCTGTTGTTATTGTTAAGAAAGTGCATAAAGAATGCAAACAAAGAGACAAAGTTTATAGAATTCAGGTCAACAGTGGAGTATTGATCTTAACCTGGTTTCCGGCACAGCTAGGAAGACTCCAGAAATACACCTGAAATTTCAACCCGATTCCCACAATTAGGCAGTTCAATCCTTTAGTAAGTCAAAAGCAGTACTTGAGTTTAGTATTAAAATGAAATGGGGAGCAAAAGAGACTGGAAGACATGAATATACGAGCAATCACGTCAGTGTATTTGCTGTTGATATTGATTTGAGGGGGGAAACTCAAGTCCTGAAGCTATGACTTACCAAGTTCCAATCTTGTCCTTGGAGACGAGGTCATCATCAACCAAGCTTTGAACAACATCTTTGACAGACTGGGTGATAACACCTTTTCTGGGTCCCAATTTCTCAAGTTCCTTTAGCTGAAACGTAACAAGAAAAAGTACTTTCGACAAGTGCTATCGACGACTTGTATTCTCATGGATGAACTTAATTAACATCAGTGAAGGTCTTTCTGTTTATGAATCTAGAACCCTGGGGACTAATCTCTCTCTCTCTCTCTCTCTCTCTCTCTCAAACAAGAAAAAGTACTTAAGATAAGTGCTGTTGACTTGTATACTCGTGGATAGAACTTAATTAACATGAATGATGAATCTAGAACCCTGGGGACTAATCTCTCTCTGTCTCTCTCTCTAAGCTTTCATAAACAACCAACCTACAGATAGCTCCCCAACAGTTGAATTACTCTCTTTCTTCCTAGGACAACGAACGCTAAAGCACGATATGATTCCACTTCTTTCTGAACTACAACATCAGCAAAAACACGAAAACTTCAGTCAAACCGAAACATGTCGAGAACCGTAAGGCCCTCGATAAATACGGTCAGAAGCATCGGAATCTCACAAGGAAGAAGTCCTGCGACTCGTAGAATATCTGAAGCATCTTCTCTCGCTTCTCTTCCAACGAAAGCCCACGTTTCTTCGACTGCACACCACCAACAAAAATAGAAATATGTAATCGACGGGCACAATCCGGCCAGTAATCCATAGTCACACCAAGCAAGAGAACAGCAATCCGACGAAAACCTAACAAAACTCAGTCCAAACAACATCCGCAAAATCGAAACGACGCAGCAAAAATCAAGCACTCGAGACGTCCAGAGGATCCACAAATAGCCCTAGATCCCAAAACCGGCTGTCGATACCATCGAGCGAACGCACCGAGCATCAAACAACGACGAGTTCGACTCGAGCACCGGAGGCGATTCAGCCGTTACACCTGGAACTCGAGACTCGAAACCCTAGCTGAAATTGCGATCGAAATTACTGCTCCAAAACGCAATCTAACCTCCGATCAGCCCCCGGGAAAAGCACAGACCGAAAGCACAACCAACAACGAGAGAGAGAGAGAGAGAGATCTCTACCATTTTCTGCTCCGCGATCGATGATGATCGAAGGGAGTGGTCAAAAGAGAAGACGAGCTCGAGCTTGCTGTAGGTTCCGCGATCTCTCTCTCTCTCTCTCTCTCGTTCTTCTTTTGGCGGGAATTTGGTTGGGTGTTGAAGCTTCCCGGAGCTGAGGTTTGAGTTTGAGCTTTGCTCGTTCGACAAAGGTTGGCGAATTACAGATTGCTCCCCAAATTTTCACCTTATTACGTTTCTCTCCCCCAAAATTGGGAGATAATTACCAAAAAAGTCATAAAGGTGCTCTACGTTTAGTGATTCAATCTTGAAATCTTTTGATTTGGCCAATTTAATTATAAATATTTTTACAATTTGTCAATGTAGTCCTCCCGACCAACCTTGACCGGGTATCGCTGGTGTGGACGAGGACTTACTAGCTGCAATGAAAAAATTTAAGAATTCATTTTTTTAAAAAAAATTTAAGAATTCATTTTTTTTAAATTACAAAAAATTATTCACGTCAGTGCAGGCTATTCTACATAAGATAGCCGGAATTGTTTCAAACAGGTCTCAAACATCATTGTTTCTATCTTGTCGGAATTGTTTTCGCGACGAAATATAATTCACCAAATGTAGTTCTTCGGCTTTTAATGAGAGGAGACCGAGTTTTGTGGCAACTTCGAATGAAAAATATCTAGGCGGACAAGAAATTACTGCGAACTTTTACTTCGAACTTCAAATTGGATTGTACATACAAGTCATGCTGGAATTTAATCGACGATAAAGTTTGAAAATACAGCCACACACATACACAAAGACGTCACCGGAATTTAATTGACAACGCAATAACCGGGATAGAGATACACGTCAAAATTTAATTAACGACACGAATCGAATAACTATAGCTAACTGGTGATATTTTATAATGGTCGCGTGGTAACTACTCCTTAGCGGTTTCTAACGGTTATGTCCGTGTTCTTCCATTCCGAAAATCTTGTCTTCATGTCCATGTAATGCTTCTTGCTTTTAATATAACTATCTGACGATATTGTCTACAAGTGATAATTGCCTCGTAATCATACTTCTAAGCAACTGTTCCCTTAAAATATACATGCGTGCTTCTTAGCGGTTTTCCAACAATTGCGTTGAGTCCACTATCTTGACAATTTATTCGGCTCCATTGCGTTGGCGGTTGCTGCTTATTCGACTCCATTGCATTGGCGGTTGCTGCAACTCCACTTCGTTGACAGTTACTTTTTTGATGGTTGTATTCGAGATTGTTGACTTTACTTTTTGTCGACTCCTTCAAGTTGGTGATTCTTCACTGAAGTTTCTATCCTTTTTCCGCGTTCTGACCAATCATGACCGTCCACTTATTTCCAAAATAGACAAATCGACAGTGCTTTTATGAGAAAACTCAAAATATGAAAGTTGTAGAACAACGAGTCTTCGTTCTTTTGCCTTTGGAATCAGGTCAATTCGATATGTATCGATAAAGTTATGACTATTTTCTTGAACTAGCGTAGAACTGAAATTTTTGCTTATTTTCTGTTCTTGTCAATAATAACAAAAAATCAGTCATTTTTTGGTGTAAACATATACACATGATGCATACCTCTGTCATGTGTTCCTTATGTTAGCAACTTGATGATATTTGCTTCGACGTTGCCTCATTCCTCTATCATCTGTCCCTTGATGATCTTTGGTACAAACCATTCATCCACCACGATTGAACCATGATCGATGCACTAAATGGATATCACTTTCTACAATCATTAATGACAGGAGGTGTAATACATGCCTCTGTCATGTATTTTCCATGTCGATAAGTTGGTCATTTTTTGGTGTAAACAGTTTCTTAGTCTATCCTCTTAACTCAGAAGTAAAGGAATGTTTTAGGCTTGACATGGTTGGCATTGCCTGGGCGGAAAATTGAGAGACTTATTGTGCTCGATCGAGGAACAAGGGATGCATTCATGCGTGGTGCGTGGAATCATTGAATATGTTGCGGAATCCAAGCAATTGAATAATAAAATTGACAGAAAAGAAAATAAATCGGACATCAGATTTGTGTAGTTCGGTCATAGTGACCTCTATCCACGGGGAAGTGCATATGCCCGGAGATTATAACCATACTCAAGTTACTCAAACATTCTAAGTATTTTCCAAATCCCAATTATATTCAATAATTCACGCAGTATTTAGCACCACAATTTTTTACGAAATAATCTCTCAATCTTGTGAAAGAATTGCATACAAATCTTACCGCAAGATTTAATCAGCTTGAACACTAATTCTTCTTATATGTAATTCATTTAAAACCAATTGCCAAGCATTCGAAGCAAAATTTTCAAGAAGTCTCCGTTAGCAACGGCGAACACCCTCTGTATGCATATCAGAAGATTCAGAACACTAGCCGCTGGAAAAGAACACCATAAACCAAACATATATATATCGTATGAATATAGCCAAGTTGACCGAATCATAATCAAAGTTCCACTTTCAGCCAAAGGCTCCAACACACGTTAGGAATATTGATTATTTTTCCTTTTCTGCTTTTCGTGGGATTGGTCAACATCTTGGACTTTGCTCTTCTTCCCCGTGACTTCAACAGAATCAAGAAAGTGCATCTTTCATTTATACGTTATCCCATTCCAGTAGAAAAAGAAATTATCTGCCCACCTTTCTTTGCTCAATATTTCAAACTTCCAAATAAATAATAGGGATAAATATATTCAAAGTTCTAAAACTTATCATGAAAGTACAATTGAGTCCTAAAACTTTCATAATGTGCAATTAAGTCTTAAAACTTGTTAAGAAAGTGCACTTGAGTCCTAAAACTTTCAAAAAGTACAAATAAGTCCTAAAACTTATCACGAAAATACAAACAAGTTCTAAAACTTGTCAAATTGATTTAATCAAGTCCTTCCATTGATTATACTTTTTGAAAGTTTTAAGACTTGATTGCACTTTTGTGATAAGTTTTAAGACTTGATTGCATTTTCGTGACAAGTTTTAGGACTTGATAGTACTTTTTGAAAGTTTTAGGACTTGATTGCACTTTCGTGACAAGTTTTAGGACTTGATCGCATTTTTTGAAAGTTTTAAGACTTAATTATACTTTCTTGACAAGTTTTAGGATTTCTAGTACACTTATCCCTAAATAATAATTTATCTCATATCAATTTCGGGAGATATACCTTAATAGAATAGTCGAATTTCGTCGATTGGGCATCGGGCGGCATTTCGATCTTCGGACTCGGTGCATATGGGAATGCTAAAAATCTTGTGTCGGCGTCTTATGCCTAATACTAGTCTCGCGCGGCGGCACGTCGAATTAACTCCGCTTTTTGGTAAATTGATGCTCGGGATTTAGTTCTGTTCTGTTCTGTTCGGTGCGCTGTCCCACCTTTAAGGTCCTTTTCTTAAATTTGGCTTGTTACCGCCTCCCTACATCCGCCCTGATCAGGAACCACGATACAAGTCAATGGCGTACAAGAGACGATATTTAAAAAAGAAGTAGGGACCTTAAAGGTAGGACAGCACACAGAACAGAACCTCAAAGCGCTTGCCTCGTATCACATTACACGCTACTATCCTTCCTTACTTTTGTCCCGTTTCTTAGGTGATAATATCCGCTTTATGAGGACATTCTCGTATGGCCAGTGTGACCAATTGACTGAGAGAACCTAATGGGAATCTCATGCATATGCCCATGCGTTAAGTCTACATAAGCTGTTCGTTGGGTCTTTCCAAAGTAATTCGAGAACTCTCGTATCAGAAACAGCCAACGGCAGAAACCGTTACAAGCTACTATTGAAGAAATTTTCAAGTCAACTCGATGAACGCAAAATCTGTTCTAGTCGAGGCCATCCACCCATCTTTTGTGGAGTTGTTGGTGGGAACGGTGATTAGTTCTTGATCAGTATGTATCTTTCTTGATCGAAAATCTGCTTTCCTTAGCTTCCGAACTTTAAAAACAGAGTCCACACAATGGTAACAGAAACCTTTTTTTACAGCTATTTTGGGAACCAATTTAGCCGGTTCGTGCGCCGCGGCGTTGGATTGCATTGGTATCCCTTCCGGCAACCGGTCGCAATTCATCAGGTTTTTAAATATCCTTAGCGATTCCCCAGATTTCCCTAGGGGGGAGGGGAGGCTATTTGTAGCCTTAATTGGTGACAAGAGTCGCTTCCGAATCGAATATGTTCCCATTTCTTGATCAATGTACACACCCTCGTCGTAGATTAATTCCAAAATTGGCTCGACGATCGGAGGGGATTAGGGAATCTCTTTCGACAGGGCTGCTTCTAATTGGCCGATTAAATGCACGGGTATTGTCCGTACTAATCTTTACTAAAGTTTGCAAGCGCCACAATACGTATTCCGAAGATTGACCAATGTTCACGATTTTTAAAGCAACAGAAGCTGGATTATGCATGCCTTGACTCCCTTCGAGTACTTACAGGAACAGAACAGCCATACGAGACAAGATCTCGTATCGATAGGGTTCGAACGATGCGCGTTAATTCCCCCACCGCAGGACATGTGGTACAGTTATCTGTAACCCATGCTTCGGCTACCGATTCAAATTCATGTGTTATCACAAGATAGAATCTGAAGTCATTTTACCCTCCCCCCAAAGCAGTTATTCTGGTTAGCACGGTTTGGCTGGATCGAGGCGCTTATTTCACCGAGTAATGCGGACAATCCCGAGAGGGTGACGGTCACTCGCGTCCTAGGACTCATGATTTCGTGACCGATACGCATTCTACGGTAGAGGTTGTGACGAAAAGCATGTCCAGAGGAAGAAAAGTGCAGACGGACGGACGATGAAGAAGGGAAGCGGGACCCACGGTGCGCGAGAAACCCGAAAAAGGACACCAAGAGAACGCGCTATGGGGATGCTGAAAAGACGGGACGAGCCATGGGCAAAATGGTCATTACCGCTTTTGGCCGAAGCAAAGAGGAAGGAATTGGCGTGGGCGGGAAGAAGCGAGGGAGAGCTGCAAAAAAAAAACATCCGTCTCGCCGAGTGATGTTTTTAGGCAGTAGCAGCGGGGGTCAAAGCGACGATGGAAAGCCATCCTGCGCGGGAGTTAGAACTTCAATATATAGCTCGACGATTTCTCCGGCGAGCCCGCCTTCCCGCGATCGCGAAACCCACGTCCGTCTCCATCTCCATCTCCATCTCCATCTCGCTCCCTGTCCGATCCCTCGCCCGCCGGCGTCGAGCTCCACCACCGTCAGTTGTCCGAGGTTTGTCAGGCGCTTCTTCCCCCTGTTTGTTTCCGCGGATTTGCTTGCCCTTTGAACGGATTGGTCTTAATCGATTCGGTTTTTGGTGGTGTTGATGATGATTCAGGACGTCGAGGGTTTGTTAGGGGCGGTGATCGATCATGCTCGGCAGGCTGTTCAAGAAACGTAGGCTGGAGGCGGGCGCTCAGCCTCTCACCGCGCTGGACAAGTTGAACGAGGTACGGATCGCCTTAGCTTTGTCTTTGCTCCTGCCTTTACTCCGTCTTTGATTTGCAGTCCGTCGTGGTCGGTTGATCGCCTCGGCGTTTGGTAACGGGGATTCGATCCGTGGGTTCCTCCGCTTGATTTCGAGTTTTGGGCCTTTTTCTCGTTTTTTCGGTGGGCGCCTTGATTGCTAACTACCTAGTAATCAGGCAATCAAGGATGTCTCTCTTCTTCCATGGTTTGAAGAAACGGTTCTCGATTTTGTTTCGTGGGAAAACTTGGCGAGTAGATATACTGACGCCCTAGAGCTCCCTTTGGAGACTGTGCCTGGGGCTCTTAGCCTTCCCACGACAGTCTCACTTTCGATGATCGAGTCCTGTCTTCAGTATTACCAACCGACGCTTCTATGTGATTGTGTGTGGTATTGATTCCCAACGTCATACCAATAATTGGCTGGATATTTATGGTAATTCATATGCATTGCGGCTAATTTTACCCCTGGAAGTGAAAGTTGTTTGAAAGCTCTCGTTGTGTTTTACACGGGGAAGTTGTCGGCGGCTACGTGTTGCTAATTCAACTGTGGCACACAATCACACATTCACTCGGTGCATCGAATCTTTTATCTGATTATGTAACTCGTAGAAGACTTATCCATATTTGTAAAAATTTCCCGAGGAGTCCATTCTTTTATGTGGAGAGAGTCTTTTCCATTTCGATTTCCCTTAATGTTCTCAGTAATCAAGAAATACATACTTCAAGTGCGCGTGATATTAAAACACATGCTTGTGCATTTTTCTCTATATTGAGATGTGGATTTATTTAATTAGATTGTAGGCTTTCAAGATGATTGAACTTTAGTCTATGCAAATAATTACGGCAGGTTATCATTTGTATATTTAACCGGTTCATTTGGACCCCTCTGTCCTCATTTCTGTACAGACACTTGAAATGCTGGAGAAAAAGGAGAAGCTTCTCCAAGAGAAGGCTTCTCAAGAGGTTGAGAAAGCGAAGGAGTTTGTTGGAGCAAAAGATAAAAGGGGTACGGTTGTTCACCTCGACTTTTTCCTGGATAAAAAATGCCTTTTATGCCTTTGCTTTTGTTATGTTGTTTCTCGGAGTTGCTTCATTTTCTCTACCTGTCCACTGGTCATTAGGAATGGAGTTGTGTACACATAATTCAGTGCAAATCCACATAAACTTGTCCTTACGTTTATTATTTCATTGCTTGTGGCAGTCAAAGCACTTTAATCCGTCACTGCATTCTGATTTGGACTTTCCTTTGTATCATTGTGACCTTACTACTGGATAGCAATTTCAGCATAATCGATTCTTTTACCGTTACATTTTGTTGTTTGTGGCCGCAGCTCTAATTTACTGTCGTTTCACCCCATATTGCTCGTTTTCTTTTCGCTTGTAACTCTGACTTGCAGCTATGCGAGAAGTTTTTTTTTTTTTCTCTTTCGTATGATGCTTGAAGCTATACGATGCCATTTATCCATTATGGAGGTCGGCAAGTTGTTATCTTATTGACGTAAAGCTGTGCCGTTGGGAATGCAGCGGCAATTCAATGCTTGAAGAGGAAGAGGCCGTATGAACAGCAGATTGAGCAGCTTGTAAATTTCCAACTTCAGATTCATGATCAGGTGAGCCACCGAGATTCAATGATTCAGAACTTCCTTGGAATCTGCTTCTGGGGTGAGATGTCTGATATGTGAATTGTCCAGATGATAATGTTGGAAGGAGCAGCAGCAGCAACTGAGACTGTGGATGCACTGAGAACTGGAGCAGCAGCAATGGAAGCAATGTATGTCCTACGTTTGTTCTCTTTTCTGATTTGCGGAGTACTGATTTTAATAAATTTTATATCTTTCTATGCAATGTGGCATCGCTTTCTTATTGCAGTTTCTTGAGCTTGATTAGCTGGGTGCTCCACTATTGTGCTTTCTTTTGCTCGTAAATCATAGAAACTTTGCTGATGTCCATTTTATCACAGGAATATCCATGATGTGGACAATATCATGGATGAGATTATTGAACAATATGAGGCCATGAAACGAATGCAAGAGGCAGTGTCAGCTCCTTCTGGTGCAGCGGCTGACTTTGATGAGGTTACCATCTTCACAGTTTGTTTGATTTTAGTTATGCTTTTGATCGCTGATTGGGTGGATCTCAAACTGCCATCCGGAAAGTCCATGCTGATCTCTAATCACTTTTCAATTCCAGGATGAGCTTGAGGCAGAGCTTGAAGAACTGGAAGGCGCCGTGTTGGAAGAACAGCTCCTTCCGCCCGCCGAAACAGCTTCTGCTGTTCCATTTTTTGAACCAGCTGGCCTGCTTCCAGCCCCCCCTGTTCCTCAGGGGACAGCCAGGGAGGATGAACCGGAAGGCACTGAGCTGGAAGAACAGCTCCTCCTGCCCGCCGCAACAGCTTCTGCTGCTCCAGTGCATGTCATAGCTGGCCTTCCTCCAGCCCCCCCTGGTCCTCTGGGGACTGACAAGGACGATGGAACTTGCTGATGAGATGGCATTTTGAGCATGTCAATGTTCTCTCATCTTTAAAAATACGCTGTCATTGTGATCCGATATATCAGTTACATTCCACAGGTCTGTGGCTTCTAGTTAACTGAGGTCGTGTAGAACTTGTCCGGCCTTTAATAAGGAACACTCCCGCTTCTGTCTGTATGAATGGATATTCATCTTTGTTTCCATACTGAAATGACATGCCTGTGAAGGTGGCAGGGACAATAAGATGTCCCACTTTGAGACTTGAATTTTTCTTTCCGGTGCTTCCAGTGTGGTTTTTTTTTTTTTTTTTTTATTTCAACTTAATGTCGAACATCAAACTTCTCCTTATTGTTTGGAGGACATCTCTAAATATCTCAGCTTAGATTTTTATCTTCTCTGCGTGCCCCTGTTAAGATTAATGTGGTCTAATCTTTGAGGAGGGCTTACTCATAATAAGCGATATGCTTTATCATACCTCCATTGGAAGATTCGTTGTTTGTTTAGTTATTCAATCGGGGTATTGGCATTGGGTAGTTATGTACATGCTGAAATCGACTGACCTTTTATCAATAGACAGACCTTTTATTCCATTTGCTCCTAGACGAGTATTAACGGTAGCTTCTTATTTGTTAGTTCACCAACTCAAAGTTAAAATTGTGCTCTTCCTAATTTGTCAATCGATCTCGATTTGGCTTGTTAATTTCGAGCTATACAGTATCAAGCTTCCTCAGTAAGTACCATTCCAGTATGTCTATAGATATCCTTCTGCCGAGTCACGTCCCAGAATAGCAAATAAAGGCCCGATTTCCCTTTGTTAGCAGGTTTCAGAAGCTGCTCAAATCTTCTGACGAGCAAATCCATTTTCCTACCCTTTTTGGCTTCACACATTTCTCTAAATCGTCAACCAGCACACCCGGCTGGAACCACAAGACGCTTGTGGAAAATGGTGCAAGATTAGAGAGAGAGAGAGAGAGAGAGAGAGAGAGAGAGAGAGAGAGAGAGAGAGAGGGTGGGTGGGTGGGTGGCGCGGGGGCGCAAAGTATGCTTCCGTTGAGACAAATTAGACATCACCCCTGACCTCATCAAGCATAAAAGCAGATTCAGCTTGCACATTCAGAGAGGGTCAGCAGCTGACCTTTATTACAAGCCGTAGGAAGCTTGGATCAAGCATATCAGGCTAAAGGCAACAACATACTCGCACAATGTGCTCTGTCAGTTTCGTAGATTTCCATTGGAAATCCAAAAGAAATTGGATGCGACTCCTGATGTATATGCCATTTGACTCTGTGGTGTCTAATTTCCCAGTGTTGACATCTCCAAGTAGGCCAAATCATCGGTAATCCCCACCCGCTGCTACATTTCAGCATCAGAACCTTAGAAAAAGAAACTTGGAAGATCAGATAGAGCTAAGACAGCTACTTCAAAGGAGCAGCTCACACCTTGCTTAAGAGTAAACTTAAGTATATTTTTACTGGACCAATTTATCAGGTGAGCAGAAAATGTTGCTCGGAACAAAACCTGTCACATTCGGTAATGGTTTGGATGCTGCTATTTATAGTGTTGTCCGCCAAATAAAACCGCAGATGTCAGGATTTGGGTGTTGGTCGACCTCCTATGATGCTTTTGGACGAGGCTATGTCCGAGCATCTGGGAAATTGTTTGAGCACCACTGTCTCAGTGTGAAAATATAGTCTGCAAAATCAAAACCCAGAAAGAATTTAAGGGCCAGAATAGAGAAAATTCACTGTGTCGCGAAATTGCTCAAACGCTTACTTGAAGACTAAAATAAACACTTGACAGAGCAGAATCTGTCAGGGCAATGCCTGTCCATATGGGCTGCTGCACGGGCAACCAATATTGCATTCTCTGTCCACGTTATTGAGGAAGAGTCAGCTAGTCAGATCGCCAAATACAATACCATATACAAAGAAACATGAAATCCAGGATCGGGTCAGAGGGAAAACTAGAAACTTGGGTATCATAAGACTGGCTTTATTAGCTCGTCGCTTCAAAGGCAGCTGGATCATTGTCTGCATATTCTGCCATCTAATCCTAAAAGATGTCTCCACTTTTAGTTATGGAAAATCAATAAGAATGGGGGAATAGTTCGACCACAATCTTCAACTCATTGCGTTTCTCCTCCACTTTTTTAAGGTTGCTTAAAGCCTCCTTTCGTTCATCCTGGTCAAGCCACAGAGGAAGCACAAAACTCATGTTGGCTATTGCTGAAAAGAGACATACTCACAGATTCCTCCCTTCCCTTCTTTAATGAATTGCACTGATCAGCTAGCTCCGTCAGCCGCCTCTTACTACTTTGGACATCGGATTCAAGCTTCCAGTACACATTGCGCAGTGCGATTTAGTTACTCTGTTGTTATTGTTAAGAAAGTGCACAATGAATGCAAACAAAGAGACCGCTTTTATAGAATTCAGGTCAACCGCGAAGTATTGATCTTAACCTGATTTTTATATGCTTAAACTAGATATGAAAGTCTACACTACCCTCTATCTACTCCATTGCATCCGATACTATGGCCCCGTTTGGTTCGGCATTTGGAATGCTCATTTGAGCTCTAAAGTCCCTTGGCCAAATGCAAATGGTGTTTGGCAACTTTTTTTCCCTCACTTTGGGAAGATACAATTGCATTTGGAATGCTCTTCAAGAAATTTTTGGCTAATGCAAGGGTGAAGGTGCCTTGAGAAGTTGCATTGTCAGAATGCAACTTGCACATCATCGTGATTGTTTATCTTCCCTAGGTTCGCGGCCGGCGACCATCGCCCGAGGGCTAGCCCGACCCCTGCGACCACCGCCTGGGGGTTGTGCGACCCCAGGCGGCGGTGGCCGGGCGACCAAATCTGGCCGGTGATATGGCGGTGGTTTTTTCCCACGGAGCCCTTTTTTTTAAAAAAAAATATTAGCAAAAGTCTTTTAGCCCAAGTTGATTTTAAAAAACACTTACCAAACATTTCGGAAAATACCTTTAGCCCAAAGGTATTTGCATTCTTCCAAATGCATTCTCTCAAAGTCGAATCAAACGGCCCTACATACAGTCAATGGTCTGCTTAGTGGGCTGAAGAAGTACCCATGGGAGGGGCTCAGCATGCAACTACAGCAGTTTGATTCCCCCTCGAGTAATCTACCTGTGAGTTCTTGAGGCACATTTGCTCTGGCTCACATTAACCAGTGGTGCGCAAATTTGATCCTCAGCATATCTCCTATGGTGTATTCAGGAACTTAAATTTTGAGCCGATCGAATGGGGCAATTGCTGCTGCTTTTGCAAAATTTTCATCATTGGAATTGTTGTGAGTGTACTAAGAATCTGTGTGGTTCGGCCATAATATGCCACTGATTTGGTTTGGTAAAATTAACTTTGAGATTCATTTTGTCAGCTTGTAGCATCTCAAAAAGTATTATCTTGTTTAGGGACCTGTCCAACAATAACGGACCAGTGCCTGAGTTTTTGGAACAACTCAAAAACTTGAAGTACCCGTAAGTAGACAGAGTTATCTTCATTTGCGATGCCACCAGATGCACCAATTGTACGAGACGATTTTTTAACTTTCAGGAACTTAAGAGGCAACAATCTGTCAGGAGCGGTGCCTAAAGCTCTTTCAGAACGGGCGAATGCTAGGTTTCTTTTGATTCATCGACTATCGTGGATGAACCTGTTCGTTTCCCTCCACATGTTTACATCACGTGTCACCGTTACTCCCTCCGCGAACCCAACTTCCTCTCTTTTCAGTGTCAATGGACAAAACCTTTGTGGCTTCTTGCAAAAGGAAGAAGAAAATCACCATTCCCTCCGTTACATCATTGTTATCAGTGATGGCCCTATTTGTTGCCATCGTCGTACTCTGGCAACTAAGAAGAAAATGGAAATCAGGTAGTGATCTCCTTTTCTTTTTCAACTGAATGTTCTATGGCAAGCTTTAGAAAGGATGTGACGTGGTGCTAGCAGGACTAAAAATATCAAAAATGCCGGAGAGAGACAGAGAAAGAGGAAAACTTTATGATTGTATCGGCAATGATCATTCTTTAAATCATTGGCACCGTCAATATGGAGTAGCGATAACAGTAGTAAGTCATCAATATGGACATAGAAAATGATATCTTAGCTAGGTATCGAAATGATGCATATCTAAGAGGATTAATATCACGAAAAACCCCAATTGATACATCTGTGATAATTTTACCTCAAATTAATTTTTTGACCACAAAAAACTCCAAACTGGTACATTTGTGACAAATTCACCATCCATTAATTTCTGTTAAATTTTACTGTTAAATTACTTTGTTAAATGATACGCGGCAGTTGACGAGTGTATCAGTTTTGGGCTTTATCCTTCGTTTGTTACAGGTGTACCAATTTGTGATTTTTTAAGGTATTAATCCAATTTAACGGAAACCTATAGAGAGTAAATTTGTCACAAATATACCAGTTTAAGGTTTTTGGTGGATAAAAACCTAGTTTTGGGTATACTTATCATAGAGGTATCGGTTTGGAATTTTCGGGACGAAATAAATTGGATGGTGTCGATATTATGGTAGCCAACGTTGAGATTGTCGGGAATGATGGAAAAATGGGAGTTTTTGACCAGGTGCGAATTGGGACTAGTAGACCTCTCTCGCTATAGTTTGATTTAATTAATTTGGCTTTTGTCCCTTTTTTATATGTGAGGCTTATTTTGGACCGATAGATCATTTTTGGTTTTGAATTTGGGCCATTAGATCGCATTTAATATTTCAATGAAGTTAATTTTTCTTATAATTTCTCTCTCTCTCCTTCTCTTTTCCCGCTCGTTTTCCCCTCTCTGTCCCGTCCGTCTCTCTCTCTCTCTCTCTCTTTTCCTCTAGTGCACACTCCCCCGACAGACCCATCTCTCTCTCTGTCCCTTCTCTCTCTCTCTCTCTCTCTCTCCCTTTTTTTCTTTCCTTTCTCCTTTTTCCTTTCTTCTTCTGGGTCGTCTTCTTCCTCTCGCGGCTAGTTCTGCCGCTTGGTCTGCTCGTCCAACCACCGCTTGGCCGTTTCTTTGCTTTGGCGCCGCCGCCCGCCGACCCTACGCCGTCATCATACGAGCCCCCCTCACTCTCCTTCTCCTTCCCTGTTTCCTTCGGCGGGCGAGCCGACCCTTGCCATTTCGGCTCCTGCCCGCGTCCGTAGCGGCGAGAACTTCTACCGAGCCGCCCGGCCGATTCGTCGGCCTTGCCCCGCTCCTCAGAGCTTTTGCCATGCCGCTTAGGCCCCGTGCGACCATTCCCCTTCCCTGTTTCTCTCCTCAGCGGCCTATCCCTTGTTTTGGCTCCCAGCTCCACGGCCACCATGGCAACCGTCGTTCCAGGCCCCTTGCCTACTCCGTCCGCCACTGTGTCGGCCCTGTTGCGCGCTTACACCGGAATTACTCCACATGGCCCGTAGTACCCGCTACGTTTGCCCAGCCTTGACTTCCCTCGGCCTTGTTGAATTGCCCCGATATTAGCGAGCCTTTCTTCCTTTCGTCGCCGTCGGCAAGCCTGACTAGCCCGATCCCGGTAACCAACCGATCAGCCCCCACGACCAACTTTTAGTCTGGGTCGGTGCCGCCTGCCGTGGTCGACTCGTTGCCCGTAGCGACTTGTGCCGCTCGTGCGCTTGCGCTCGTGCCGTGCATCGCTGAGTAGCGTTGCTGGCCTCCAGCTACGCCCGTGCGCCCGGGCACGCCCTTACGTTCGCCACGCCCCGCGCACCCGGTAGCGCCGGTCGCAGCCATTGTGCCGGCCGGGCCAACAAGACCCATGTGGCCACGCCCGCGCCTAGTCCGAACTGTTCATCCAGGCCATTTTGGGCCCGAGCCGACTTTTTTCGGGCCAAAACTTAATAAGTGATTTCCTAAATCCTACTTAGTACATTTGGTATTATTAAACTTATCTAGGGGATAATTATTGCGGTTCGGGGGCTTAACGTGAATTGTGGGTAATTTTAGTACGTGCATAATTGATAGATTAAATTGTGAGAGTTGTGGGGCTTAATTAATGACTAATTATGGTGGGCTAATTGATAATATTGTTGTGGCATTCGTGGGTGGGCTTGATGTTCGTATGTAGTAGGCATGAATGACGGATTTGTGGGCAAGTGTGATGGACTGTGATGTGAATCGGATTTGTACGTGGGTATTTTATAGACTTGTCTCGGGTTTAGAAACGGCTAGGGCGTGTTTAATTTAATTATATTATTTTATAGTTGTGCTACTTGAATTTGATTAATTAATAGGCTTGATTTTGGGTGATTGTGTGTGTGGCCGACTTGAATGTCGGGTTTGTGGATTGAGGTGGCGAATTGTGAATTGGACTGAAATGTGAACATGGGTTGTTTGATGCAATTGGTGTGAGATTGATTGAACTGAATGGCGTGTGCTTGCGTCGATTTTAAGCCCGGATTGATTGGAGGCTACGGACTTGGAACGTGTTGACGGGCGGTCCGTGTGAAGGCTCGATCGGGCCGATGTGCCAAATGGAAAGATGCAGACTTGGGACGTGTTGGATGGTCCGTGTGAAGACATGAATGGCTGATGTGCCAATTGGATGCGGGCTTGAGACGTGTTGACGGTGGCCCGTTTAAGGTGTGTTGACTGAAACGTGTTTACGCCGGTCGTTGGATTTGATTGAATAGTGTGGCTTGGGACGTGTTGACGGCAGCCATCGGAATTGATTGAATGATATGGCTTAGGACGTGTTGGACGACGGCCATTGGAATTGATCGAAATGTGTGGCTTGTGTGCCAGTGAGAATGGACCTGAGGCGCAGTGGTGCGGGTCGTGAGAAAGATGCTCGGACACTCATGCGATTTGAGTGTGATTGAAATGGCTGGTTGAGTGTGACCGGTTGAGCTGGTTGAGCGATGATTGAATTGGCTGGTTAAGCGTGTGACCGAATTGGCTGGTTGAGCGTGTGATTGAATTAACTGGTTGAGCATGTGATTGAATTAATCGGTTGAATTGGTTAGATCGATTGAGTGCAGTGTGGATGGTACTTGAGCGATTGTGTTATATTACCGGGATATTATTGCATTATTCTGATTAACTAATGTGCAGAGTGGGTAGGTGATTGGATGGCGAGGTAAGTCCATTGATGTGAATTATATATATGTTATTGATTGGATTGCATGTACGACTTGTGCGGGTATGCATTGGCCTATGTGGGGTATAGGGGTTGCTTATTGAAACTCGTTCTCACGGTTATTATATAACCATTTCAGATCCGCGACTATGAGTGATTAGAGACGCTACAAGAGTATCTCGGAGATTGAAGACGGGTCAAATACTCGGTATTTTGAGTCCCCCCTTTGTAGAGGAGTTAAGTTTGTGAACCTTTGTCCTTTTTGAGGATTGTGGTTCTCTGTTGTTGGTTTAACTTGGGGATTGTCTTTGTGGTTGTCGTATATGTTTGTCAAGTGTATGAATTGCGATTATTGTTTCATGCTATCGCTATCCCCTTTGTTATTATTAATTGTCCGGATGATTTCTATTTGTTTTCGCGTGTGCTTAATCTCCGATATTTTGGGTTGGGTCGGTGACGATCCGGGACGTTGCATTCAATGTTCGACCATCGAGGGATGATCGCTACTCGTAGGGTGCAAGGCGTGACAAGAAGTACGTTGGGAAAGACCCCACACATCAAGTATGAATCATATGAAAAGGGAAACGACTTTTATTATTTGATGATGAATATGTAGAACGAGTTTGTTTAGCAAAGACACAAGCTTCACAAAAAAAACTCATCTTTATTACAAGCTGCAACGAGACTCGGGAAAACTTTTTCTAAAGTTCCTAAAGGGGGGATGACCTAATCTGCGATTACTACTTGATGGAGATCATCAATCTTTGAATTAACTTGATGGGGCATAGTAGACAACATAGAAGTAGAAACCCCACTACCCTCGAAAGCGGATAAAGACCACCATCCAATCTACCATATCCAATCTCCTTCTCCGTTACGGATCCTGGAAAATACAAGAAGAAGGGAAAAAGTTACTTTTACAATTTAAGTCTCGAGTCAAACTACTAATAAAAAGGAGATTAGTAGAGAATGATGGAATATGTAAAATAGAAGACAATGGAAGAGTGGAGGAACAATTGAGAGACCCTTTTCCAGCAATGGAAGAGAGGGTTCCATCAGCTACGAACTTTGTCTCTACCGGAAGTACGGGTGTATTGATAAAAGAGACTAGAACAACTTGTGATATGATCTGTAGCCCCAGATCGATGATCCATGGGCTAGAAACAATAGATGTATTAAACCCCCAAAGAAGATACCGAAGTGGCTAAATTTGAAGCAAAATGGGAAGACGAATTGGTAGCGTGGAGGAAGCAGCAGTAGTAGAAGCTTTCAAGAGCGTCGAAATGCCTAAAGTTCTTACTAGGATAAACCGATATCGAATTATTAGGTGTAGCAAAGAATAGTTTTAGTATGGTTTGCTTTATTTTTTATCTTTCATTTGTGCCTTTTTTTTCCTCAAAATCTGTAGGTTTTCCATTTAACTTCTAGCAAGTAGCCTTAGTATGATAAGGCCTATGATAATATTCACACTTCACAACTTCCTTAGGGGTATCATTAAATCGAGAGAACAAACTAGATTTAGTAATAGTGCCAGCACTAATTTGTAGAGCAGATCGATCAATAGTAGAGGACTGGAGCATTGCTGTCCTACGGCTTTCTTTTGAGTGAACTAGGGCATAGGACTGTTCTAGAGTGGGGAATGGAGACCGGCTAAGGACTTGAACACGTATTTGATCATATTCAACATTCAATCCTGCCAAGAAATCATAAACTCTGATCTTGTCCACATGGTTCTTGTAGGCAGCAATGTCTGTAGCATTAGTTGGTTGATAATCGGTATAATGATCTAGCTCTTGCCATAAACTCCGAAGCTCAGCATAATATTGAGATATAGTCATCTCCTTCTAAGAAGTGTCATGAACCCTTTTTCGAAGTTCATACAGCTGTGCATCATTCCCGATTTGACCATAAGTATCCTAGCGGTGACCAAATTTGCGCCTTAAATATCAAGAAGCAAATATCTTTTTGCAATATGTGGCTGCATCGAGTTAAGCAAAAAGACATTACCAAAGAGTCATTCGAGATCCACTTGCCTTGAGTAGTACTCGATGTTTCCGGCTTTGTAGAAGTGCCGTTGATGTGACCTATAAGCCCATGGCCTGCAAATGGTCAAGAATCTGGATCGAGACCATATCAAATAATTTGTGTCGTCGAGCTTCACGTAGATTGTAGCGAAAGTAATATAATGCATACGGCCATCTCACCTGTAGGTGGAGGGTTCTCAAATCGAACTATCGGACATTGTCATTGGTAGTAGGCTAAAAATATCCTCCAAAAATCAGCAACATCAGATCAAGGGAAAAAAAAATCAATTTTTTCAAGATTTTGAAAACTTGAAAAAAAAATCGATAATTCTAATTTATCCTAAAGAATATGAAAAAATAGGGTAGTCCACTTAACTGCAGTGCTTTGGTCTTCACACATGAGAGAATTGTAGGCCAGTAGCAAAGCGTAAAACAATTCCGCACAAGAAGATTTAAAAATCGCAGAAGAAGTTGAACCACCTATCATGATTTGTAAAGAAGTTGTAGTTATGTCATAGAGGTGAAGTTTAGGCAGACACTAGATTCAAAGAATCACCTCATTAGTCTTGCCCTACACTGTGAAAGAGAGCAAAGGAGAAGATGAGAAGGAACTGCGGTGGGAGAGAGTGAAGGTGTGAAGAGAGGAAAAGAAAGGTTGCGCAGAGGAGAGATTAGGGTTAGAGTTTTGGTTCGGATCCTCCGATATCACGTTGAGAGGAAAAACCGAACCGAATGCTTGATAAGATCTATGTGACCCCAGCGCTATCTATTTATAATAAAGCCAAAAAGGCCAAAATTACAATATTACCCTTATTGTTGCAATATATAAAATAATAAAGGAAATAGATAAATATGCCCCTATTAGCCAAGTACTCTCAACAGTAACACTATCTAAGATCCTGAAAATAGAAGCATGATCCAGATTAGTTTGAAATTCTTCTGCCCATGTCAAATTATCACAGGCACAATTTCTTCAAATGAGGGAGGGAGATACTTAGCATCAGCGAAGAGGCATTTCAAATATGCCGAGGTTATAAACATAACTAACGACTTCCAGACAGTTATCGGGAAGGGCAGGTTTGGCGATGTCTACCTCGTCATCATGAATGAGGGAATCCGAGGTGCGGTGAAGGTGCTATCTGCATCATCTTCAAAGGGGCCAAAGAGTTCCAGACCAAGGTTCGTACTATATACTCTTGAAAATCAATGTCCCCAGCACATTCGGAAAACCTAATGCCACACGCAACATGCCGAAGTACAATAAAGATAGTACAGGTTTCATTGCTCGCCACAAATACTGACTGTAGATTATACTTCTGGAGGTTGTACCATTGGGACAAAAGAATGTAAACATGTATATTGTTTCCATCTTCCCATGATTACTAACCGAGTAGCTTAAGCCGCCAGAGCCTAAGTTAATCACATTCTAATCACTAATTATGACCCGTATGTATTGTCATTAACCTAGATAATAACTCAAACTACAAGAAGTTATGGTGAAGTTAAGATGGAATTTACTATGCTTTTAACAGTGAGATTAAGCTAACATACATGCTGGTCAAAGTGACTACATTAACCGAACATTAATCTGGTCAAAGTGGCTAGATTAATTAACCATTAAGCTAGTTATTGTTCTTTGAGTTAGATTAAACCAGCATCGCTCCATCATCGACTTCCTACACAGCACCCAGCATACGTTATGTATTGCAGGTGGTGGAGGATTATTTAATCTGGTAGTTAAGTTCTGTAATATCCATTTTTTTTTGCTGAGTGAAAGGACGCTTCGAAGATTTTCCTCCTTGCAAAGTTTTAGGTAAACAAATTTTCTCCTAAATACTATTTCTAGAGTCGTTGTTTAGAAAAGAAATTTCAATTATCATGGTCATCTTTATTGGTATACATCGATCTGCATCCTCACTTTTGAAAACTTATATATTTGCATCTTGTGGTTTGTTATTAGACTTCAATTAGCATCCTCTACCCCGCATCCTTGTCCACTTTTTACCAAACTTTTATGTCTCAAATTTCACTCGTCACTCTCTTCACCCCTTCTCTCAAAAAAGTCCCAAAAGCTATAAATTCCCTTCCACTTTTCTCCTCCTCGATCTTCCGCCGCTGCCGCCCGACTAAGCCACTGTCTCGATAGTTTATCAGTCCGAGCCGATTTCTCCGATGGCTAGTCCCCGCCCAACAATCCTCCACTCAGGGATGCATTGCGTCCTTCGCCACTATGCACATGGGAAGAAGGAAAAAAGAAAAAAAATCCGAAAAAAAGAAAAAAATGGAAAAAATATTAACGTAATATTAAAATTTATCCACGTCAGTGCCAGCAGCACCACGTAGACCGGCTGGCGTCCACGTTACCGAAATCTTGCCAAAATTAGAAGGAATGATTGAATTAGCACAAAAACAAAAATGTTTAGGACTCAATTGACACCAAAAAAATATTTATGACTAAATTGACACAAATACAAAAGGTTTAGAAATTTTTCAACACTTTTCCCGATTAGTACCCGTGCTGGAATTTCGTCGACTGATACTGCGCATCAGGCAGCATTTCGGTCTTCGGACTCGGTGCGGATGGGAATGCTAAAATCTTGTGTCGGCGTCTTATGCCTAATACTAGTAAGTCTCGCGCGACGGCACCTCGAATTAACTCGGCTTTTTGGTAAATTGATGGTCGGGATTTTGTTTTGTTCTTGTCTGTGCGCTGTCCCACCTTTAAGGTCCTTTTCTTAAATTTGGCTTGTTTCCGCCTCCCTACATCCGCGCCCATCAGGAACCACGATACAAGTCAATGGCGTGCGAGAGACGATATTGAAGAAATTTTCAAGTCAACTCGATGAACGCAAAATTTGTTCTTGTCAAGGCCATCCGTCCATCTTTTGTGGAGTTGTTATTGGTGACAAGAGTTGCTTCCAAATCGATTATGTTCCCATTTCTTGATCAATGTACACACCCTTGTCATAGATTAATTCCAAAATTGGCTCGACGATTAGAGGAGATTAGGGAATCTCTTTCAACAGGGCTACCTTTAATTGGCAGATTAAATGCACGGGTATTGTCCGTATACATCTTTATTAAAGTTTGTAAGTGCCAAAGTACGTATTGGTAGATTGACCAATGTTTACAATTTTTAAAGCAACAGAAGCTGGATTATCCATGCCTTGACTCCTTTCAAGTACTTACAGGAACAACCATATGAGACAAGATCTCGTATCAATAGGGTTCGAATGATGTACGTTTATTTCCCCAAGACATATGGTACAGTTTTCTGTAACCCTTGCTTCGGTTACTGATTCATATTCATATCTTCTCACAAGATAGAATCTGAAGTTAATTTACCCCCCAATGTTGTTATTCTAGTTAACATGATTTGCCTGGTGACTGCGTTTTGTTGTAGGGATAAAAGTCAAGATAGTATATTTGGTAGCTGTTTAGGATAGGATAAGGTCGAATATAAAGGAATAAAGCTTGGATAAAAAAGTTTGAGGGGGGTGGGGGTGAGATAGAATTGAATATGATTTTTCTTATCGGTAATATAAAAGCTATTTTCAAAAAACCTTAAGCTCTCCTTTTCCTTCTCCTTCGTCCACCCACCCACTCTTCTATAGTGAAGCTGAAACATTCTTCTCCGTAGCTCTTCGGTTCACATCAAAACTTTACAGAAGTGGCGAAAGAGTTGAAGCATTATATTTTTCGAATTCGTGAAGGTAAATAACCATGCTCTCTCTCTCACTGATGTTTACTTCTAAAGTAGGCCTAAGATTGGCTGTGGATTGTTTTCTAGCTTCATCAATATTCTAGGCTTGCGTAGGTTAGAATTGTGATTCCATTGGCTTTTTGCTGGTTGATTGGAGAATTTGTTAGTGGAAGTGAAATTTTAGTAGTCAGGATTGTGATCATGCATTTCTGGGACCTATCTTTTTATAGTGGAAAAGAACGGAAAATTCGAGAGTAGTATTTCCAGGACCACGTTAGTGTTGTAGAGGACGTCAATTCAACTGGCGATGGGCTGGAGGATTTTTAATTTCTTCCGATTACAAATGGCTTTGCATAGCTATCCACGATGGGGCTTTTTTTTTTTTTTTGTCATCTGTTTGCATGTGTAATCTTGCCACAGTGACTTGCGCTTCACTCTCTTTTTCGGTCGGATCTTGCTTTCAAGGATTTTTTTTGTTGATTCTTCGATGGTTCTTAGTTGACAAAAGGTCCTTCTGATAGGAAATCCGGAAGCAACCCGCGCGACACACGCACACACTACAGTCCACACTACAAGGGACAGGCGGGGCAGAAAACTAATTATTTGTTTACTGTGATGTGGCTCTCACATCAATATTTCAAAAGGAATCTTTGGGATTGCATAGAAAAAGAGGAGCAAAAGATGACCAAATTGACAAATTGGGTCCGCTTGTCGTGCTGTCTTTTTTGCTTATTAGTTTATCAACATTTAGTTCGTTCCTTTGCGTTTGTGTATTTCTAGCAATAATGATAGATTGATTTGAAAAAGGTATACTAGTTTAGATGATTTTGCTAATATTTTACCTGCCAGTTTATACTCACCTAATTATATCGTTTTTTTTCAAGTACACATGTGCACGATAATATCGTCCGGTGGATCCTCCAGTTTATACTCGTCTAATTATTGGATGCCGTGCGCGGTAGGGAGAAAATTGCAGACGAAAAGGAGACGGGATGCGCGGAAGGGAGGAGAAGAGGGGAGGGGGCGGGGACCCGTAAAAGTGAGAAACCCGAAAAGGACAACCCTAAAGAACGCGCGGGATTGGCCAAAACGAACCACGAGGCGCTCACGATGGGCAAAATGGTCATTGCAAAGCTTTGCTTGGGGAGTGTCCTCTTAAAAACGAGAACGAAAAGTGGCGGTGGTGGGTGGTTGCTGCGCAAGCAGATGTCTCTGCAACAAAAACATCCGCCATCACCACTTTTCACAGAAATTGGAAAGTGTAAACGTTGGGGCTCGAAAGCGACTACCCCAAACCCGGGAACGCATGGAGAACTGTGGTGCGCCGACGATGGAACCACAGTATAAAAAAGCTCCGCCAATTTTTCCGGCGAGCCCACCATGCCGCGATCGCCAAACCCGCCTCCATCTCGCTCCTTGTCCCCGATTCCTCGCCCAGCTGGCATCGAGCTCCACTGTCAGTTTTCCCCGAGGTTTGTTACGCGCTTCTCCCCTTGCTTGTTTCCGCGGGTTGATTGCCCTTGAACGGATTGATCTTAACCATTGGTTGATCGATCGATTTTTTTTGGGTGTTGATGATGATGATCAGGACATCGCGGGTTTCTTAGGGTGGTGATTGATCATGCTTTCACCGCGCTGGATTTTCTTAGGACACCGAGGATTTTCGAGAATTGGTTTTTCAAGAAACGTAGGCTGGAGGCGGGCGCTCAGCCTCTCACCACGCTAGACAAGTTGAACAAGGTACAGATCGCCTTAGCTTTGGCTTTGCTATTGCCATACTCGGTCTTTGATTTGCAGTTCGTCGTGGTCGGTTGATCGCCTCGGCATTTGGTAAAGGGGATTCGATCCGTGGGTTCCTGCGCTCGATTTCGAGTTTTGGGCCCTTTTTTGTTTTTGTGGGCGCCTTGATTGCTAACTACCTAGTAATCAGGCAATCAAGGATGTCTCTTCTTCCATGGTTTGAAGAAATGGTTCTCGATTTTGTTTCGTGGGAAAACTTGGCGAGTAGATATACGCCGCCCTCGAGCTCCCTTTGGAGACTGTGCCTGGGGCTCTTAGCCTTCCCACGACAGTCTCACTTTCGATGATGGAGTCGTGTCTTCAGTATTATTGATACACAACCTCATTCCAATAATTGGCTGGATATTTATGGTAATTCATATGCTTTGCGGCTGATTTTACCCCTGAAAGTGAAAGTTGTTTGAAAGCTCTCGTTGTGTTTTACATGGGGAAGTTATCGGCGGCTGCACGTGTTGCTAGTTCAACCAAGGCACACAATCACACATTCACTCGGTGCATCGAGTCCTTTGTCTGATTATGTAACGTGTAGAAGACTTATCCATATTTGTAAAAATTTCCTGAGGAGCCCATTCTTTTATGTGGAGAGAGTCTTTTCCATTTCGATTTCCCTTAATGTTCTCAGTAATCAAGAAATACATACTTCAAGTGCGCGTGATATTAAAACACATGCTTGTGCATTTTTCTCTATATTGAGATGTGGATTTATTTAATTAGATTGTAGGCCTTCAAGATGATTGAACTTTAGTCTATGCAAATAATTACGGCAGGTTATCATTTGTATATTTAACCGGTTCATTTGGAGCCCTCTGTCCTCCTTTCTGTACAGACACTTGAAATGCTGGAGAAAAGGAGAAGCTTCTCAAAGAGAAGGCTTCTCAAGAGGTCGTGAAAGCGAAGGAGTTCGTTGCAGCAAAAGATAAAGGGGTACGGTCATTCACCTCGACTTTTTCCTGGATAGATACCTTTTACGCCTTTGCTTTTGTTATGTTATTTCTCGGAGTTGCTTCATTTTCTCAACCTGTCCACTGGTCATTAGGAATGGAGTTGTGTACACATAATTCAGTGCAAGTCCACATAAACTTGTCCTTACGTTTATTATTTCATTGTTTGTGGCAGTCAAAGCACTTTAATCCGTCATTGCATTCTGATTTGGACTTTCCTTTGTATCATTGTGACCTTACTACTGGATAGCAATTTCAGCACAATCGATTCTTTTACCATTACATTTTGTTGTTTGTGGCCGCAACTCTAATTTACTATCCTTTCACCCATATTGCTCGTTTTCTTTTCCCTTGTAACTCTGACTTGCAGCTATGCGAGAAGTTTTTTTTTTTTCTCTTTCGTATGATGCTTGAAGCTATACGATGCCATTTATCCATTATGGAGGTCGGCAAGTTGTTATCTTATTGACGTAAAGCTGTGCCGTTGGGAATGCAGCGGCAATTCAATGCTTGAAGAGGAAGAGGCTGTATGAACCGCTGATTGAGCAGCTTGGAAATTTCCAACTTCAGATTCTTGGGCAGGTGAGCCACCAAGATTCAATGATTCAGAACTTCCTTGGAATCTGCTTCTGGGGTGAGTTGTCTGATATGTGAATTGTCCAGATGATAATGCTGGAAGCAGCAGAAGCAGCAACTGAGACTGTGGATGCTCTGAGAACTGGAGCAGCAGCAATGGAAGCAATGTATGTCCTACGTTTGAAGCTGAAAGCAACTGAGATGGTCCAATGGAACGTTTGTTTGCTCCTTTTCTGATTTGCGGAGTACTGATTTTAATAAATTTTATATCTTTCTATGCAATGTGGCATCACTTTCTTATTGCAGTTTCTTGAGCTTGAATTAGCTGGGTGCTCCACTATTGTACTTTCTTTTGCTTGTAAATCATAGAAACTTTACTGATGTCCATTTTATCACAGGAAATATCCATGATGTGGACAATATCATGGATGAGATTAAGGAAAAAACGTGAGGACATGAAAACATGTGCAAGAAGCAGTGTCAGCTCCTTCTGGTGCAGCGGCTGACTTTGATGAGGTTACCATCTTCACAGTTTGTTTGATTTTAGTTATGCTTTTGATCACTGATTGGGTGGATCTCAAACTGCCATCCGGAAAGTCCATGTTTATCTCTAATCACTTTTCAATTCCAGGATGAGCTTGAGGCAGAGCTTGAAGAACTGGAAGGCGCGGTGTTGGAAGAACAGCTCCTTCCGCCCGCCGAAGCAGCTTCTGCTGTTCCATTTTTTGAACCAGCTGGCCTGCTTCCAGCCCCCCCTGTTCCTGAGGGGACAGCCAGGGAGGATGAACCGGAAGGCACTGAGTTGGAAGAACAGCTCCTCCTGCCCGCCGCAACAGCTTCTGCTGCTCCAGTGCATGTCATAGCTGGGCTTCTTCCAGCCCCCCCTGGTCGTCCGGGGACTGACAAGTATGATGAAACTTGCTGATGAGATGGCATTTTGAGCATGTCAATCTGCTCTCATGTTTAAAATATAAGCTAGATAAGACTCTTTTTTGTATTTTTTATTGTACTGTCGTTGTGATCTGATATATCGGTTATGTTCCCAGTTCTAGGGCTCGTGGTTAACTGAGGTTGTGCAGGACTTGTCCAACCTGTGATGAGGAACACTCCCGCCTCTGCCTGTATGCATCGACATTTATCTTTGGTTCCATAGTGAAAAGACATGTTCTTTCTGCTGCTTACAGTGTGGTCTCTTTTTTTATTTCAACCTAACGGCGAACATCAAACTTCTCCTTATTGTTTGGAGGACATCTCTAAATATGTCAGGTTAGATTTTTATCTTCTCTGTGTGCCTCTGTTATGATTAATGCAGTCTAATCTTTGAGGAGGGCTTACTCATCATATGCAATATGCTTTATCATACCTCCATTTTAAGATGCGTTGTTTGTTTGGTTATTCAATCATGGTATTGGCATTGGGTAGTTATGTACCTGCTGAAATCGACTGACCTTTTTAATAGATAGTGGAATTTCATTTACTTCGAGACAACCCTTAACGGTAGCTTCTTAATTGTTAGTTAGTTCACCAACTCAAAAGTTAAATCAAGTTAAAATTGTGCCGTTCGTAATTTGTCTTTTGATCTCGATTTGGCTTGTTAATTTTGAGCTAGACAGTATAGAACTTCCTCAGTAAGTACCATTCCAGTATGTCTATAGATATACTTCTACCTAGTCACATCCCAGAATAGCAAATAAAGGCCCGATTTCCCTTTGTTAGCAGGTTTTCAGAAGCTGCTCAGATCTTCTGATGAGCAAATCCATTTTCCTACCCTTTTGGCTTCACGCATTTCTCTAAATCGTCAAATATAGATACCCTTAGTCTGTCAAAAAGTAGCTGCCCCCAGCAAACCGGCGTTCCAGGCGGAGATACTACTGTCAAACTATGCTTCCATTTAATTGTATAATCAAATTAGACATCACTCCTGACCTCATCAAGCATAAGACCAGATTCAGCTTGCACATTCAGAGAGGGTCAGCTGACCTTCATTACAAGCCGTAGGAGGCTTGGATCAAGCATCAGGCTAAAGGCAACAACATACTCGCATGATGTGCTCTGTCAATTTCATAGATTTCCATTGGAATCCGAAAGAAATTGGATGCGACTCCTGATTTATATGCCATTTGACTCTGTGGTATCTAATTTCCCAGTGTCGACATCTCCAAGTAGTCCAAATCATCAGTAATTCCCACCTGCAGCTACATTTCAGCATCAGAACCTCAGTCAAAGAAACTAGGAAGATCAGCTAGAGAGCTAAAACAGCTACTTCAAAGGAGCAGCTCCCACCTTGCTTTAAGAGTAAACTTACTCATGCCTTTGTAACTATATTTTTACTGGACTAATTTATCAGGTGAGCAGAAAATGTTGCTCGGAACAAAACCTGTCGCATTCGGTAATGGTTTTGATGCTGCTATTTATAGTGTTGTCCGCCAAATAAACCGCAGATGTCAGGATTTGGGTGTTGGTCGACCTCCTATGATGCTTTTAGACGAGGCTATGTCCGTGCTTCTGGGAAATTGTTTGAGCACCACTGTCTCAGTGTGAAAATATGGTCTGCAAAATCAAAACCCAGAAAGAATTTAAGGGCTAGCATAGAGAAATTCAGTGTCGCGAAATTGCTCAAACGCTTACTTGAAGACTTAAATAAACACTTAACAGAGCAGAATCTGTCAGGGGCAATGCCTGTCCACATTGGCTGCTGCACGGGCAACCAATATTGCATTCTCTGTCCACGTTATTGAGGAAGAGTCAGCCAGTCAGATCGCCAAATACAATACCATATACAAAGAAACATGAAATCCAGGATCGGGTCAGAGGGAAAACTAGAAACTTGAGTATCATAAGACTGGCTTTCTTAGGTCATTGTTTCAAAGGCAGCTGGATCATTGTCCGCATATTCTGCCATCTCATCCTAAATGATGTCTCCACTTTTAGTTTTGGAAAATCAATAAGAATGGGGGAATGGTTCGACCACAACCTTCAACTCATTGTGTTTCTCTACTTTTTTAAGGTTGCTTAAAGCCTCCTCTCGTTCATCCTGGTCAAGCCACGGAGGAAGCACAAAACTTCTACTCTTCACTCTTAGGAGCATATTGCCTATTGTTGGAAAGAGATCTACTCACAGATTCCTCCCTACCCTTCTTTAATGCATTGCACTGATCAGCTAGCTCCGTGAGCCGCCTCTTACTACTTTGGACATCAGATTCAAGTTTCCGGTACACATTTCGCAGCTGTGATTTAGTTACTCTGTTGTTATTGTTAAGAAAGTGCATAATCAATGCATACAAAGAGATGGCTTTCATGGAATTCAGGTCAACAGTGAAGTATTGATCTTAACCTGGTTTCCGGCGCAGCTAGGAAGACTCCAGAAATATAACTGAAATTTCAAGCCGATTCCCACTATTAGGCATTTCAATGCTTTAGTCAATCAAAAGTATTACTTGAGTTTAGTATTAAAATGACATGGGAAGCAAGAGAGTTTGGAAGCATGAATATACGAGAAATCGCGTCAGTGTATTTCCTGTCGATATAGATTTGAGGGGGGGAACAAACTCAAGTCCGGAAGCTATGACTTACCGAAGTTCCAATCTTGTCCTTGGAGACTAGGTCATCATCTACCAAGCTTTGAACAACATCTTTGACAGACTGGGTGATAACACCTTTTCTGGGTCCCAATTTCTCAAGCTCCTTTAGCTGAAACGTAACAAGAAAAACTACTTTTGATAAGTGCTATCGACGACTTGTATTCTCATGGATGAACTTAATTAACATCAGTGAAGGCCTCTTCCGTTTATGAATCTAGAAGACTAGAACCCTGGGGACTAATCCTCTCTCTCTCTCTCTCTCTCTCTCTCTAACAAGAAAAAGTACTTTCGATAAGTGCTATCGACTTGTATTCTCATGTATGAACTTAATTAACGTGAGTGACGAATCTAGGACCCCAGGGACTAATCCCTCTCTCTCTCTCTCTCTCTGCAAGCTCTCATAAACGACCAACCTACATATAGCTTCCCAACAGTTGAATTACTCCCCTTCTTCCTAGGACAACGAACGCAAGAACATGATGTTGTTCCACTTCTTTCTAGACCACGATATCAGCAAAAACACGAAAACTTCAGCCAAACCGAAACACGTCGAGAACTGCAAGGCACTCGATAAATATAATCAGAAGCATCGGAATCTCGCAAGGAAGAAGTCTTGCGACCCCGTAGAATATCCGAAGCATCTTCTCTCGCTTCTCTTCCAACGAGAGTCCCCGCGTTTCTTCGACCGCGCACCACACCGAAGAGTAGAGATATGTAATCCACGGCACCATCTGGCAAGGCAATCCATAGTCACCAGGGGGGAAAAAAAAGCAAGCAATCCATCGAAAACCTGATAGAACTAAGTCAAACAACAGCCGGAAATCGAAACGATGCAAGCAAATATCAAACATTTTAAGGCTCCAGAGGGGTCAAAAAATGGCACTAAACCCAAAGCCGGCCGTCGAAACCGTCGAGCGCATGCATCAGGCATCAAACAGCGACTAGGTTGACTCGATAACTGCAGGCGATTCAGCGTTACACCTAGAACTCGAAACTCGAGAGCCTAGCTGAAACTGCGAACCAAATGCTTGTGTCGAAAATATATGTCGAGCTTGATATTTCGAGAGAAAAAAAATAAAGAAAGGAAATATCTACTGCACATGGGACTAGGCGGCTTAATCTCGTGGAAGAAACCAGACCCGTGACTTGTTGACCGAATTGTTACTTAGGCTCTTCGGCCAAGTGGTTTCCTTTTCTATGATTGGAGTCCGCGGCTTGAAATAGGAAAGTCCATCGGAATGGTCAACGTGGACATTGAGATAGACATTGACTCGGTTAACTATGGATCAGAGAAAGGAGAAATAAAATATACGGAATTGTTCTCTGCTTTACTGGATTTGGCTAAGGATATTAAGAAATCGAGAAAAGTCCAACTTGGACTTTCGGTTGACAGTGTCTCGCGGATTTGTATTCCTAATTGAATTCGGCCAATGGACGTGCCTTCGGAATTATGTATACTTGAACTTGGTGAGTAGATAATGGAGTAATGAAGCGCCGTTTAAACGAGTGCTTGACAATTGTGGGTCTTTTTTCGACAAATTACATTCAAGAATTCGAGTGTTCGAGTCATGAAAATCTTGCGTTAAGATTTGTGTACAATTCCTTTGTGAGATGGAGAGATTATTTCGTGAGAAATTGTGGAGTTAAACACTGCATGAGTTATTGAGTGTAATTGAGGTTTAAAAAACACTCAGAGTATTTAAGTGACTCGAGTGTGGTTGTAATCTCCGTTGTATCGCTTGATTTATAGTGGAATTCGTGCTGCTCTCTCCATGGACGTAGGTCACTACGATCGAACCACGTAAATCTGTTGTCCAATTTTTTTTTGTTCTGTCAAATTTATTGTGCTATCGCTTGACTTCTATGACATTAGGTTCCGCGATTTCTCTCTCTGGTTATTCTTTTGGTGGGAATTTGGTTGGGGGTTGAGGAAGCTCCGAGAGCTGAGGTTCGAGTTTTGAGCTTTTCAACTCGTTCGACAAAAAGTTTTGGAAAATTGCAGATTGCTCCCCAACTTTTCACCTTATTACGTTTTGCTCCCCTAAATTTGACAATGATCAAATCGGAGAGGTAATATATGCCCATTTCATTGTGATCAAATGATATTATCTCAAATTCCTGGGTGATGTATTCTTTTGTTGTTTACATGAGTTGACAATATATGTCGCGAAAGAGAGTTAAATGTCGAAAATATCGAAAATAAATCAATTGGACACGCTTAAATGTCAAAACATCAACTGCTAAGAGACGTTTTATAGAGTATTTACTCAATTTTAAGACGGTATAATCACCAAAATGAAACGACAAATTTTGGATAAAGAGTCCGTCGATCATTTCGCTTGGATTATGTTTTTCATTCCCAGTTCTTTCTCCTTCAATTCTTCTGCAACAGTAGGTGTCGGCGATGGAATGTGGTGTGATCCTTACATCACCAGCTCTATAACTTCGTCAAAAGGCTTGTGATCTGAAAAGCCAACTGCACCAAGTGGATAACTATCTCCTCCTTCCACTTGCTCACATTTTCTTCTGAGCTAAGGACATTATTATATGGCGCTGTGTTTCTGGACCCTTAACTCCATCAGCCATAGCTGTTGCACCGAGCTTCATGATTCATGCGGTATTAATTTATATACAGCAAGCTGACCTTTTCTTTAATCTTATCTGTACTTTTATTTTCGCTTTTCGTGTGCCCACTGCTTGCCGACCTAGCCGCTGTTTTCGTGTGTCTGATTAATGAAAAGAAATCATTTTCAGTGCTCTTCGTATGCACAAATCAAACGCATGAATAGTCCGAATCCCATCAATTGTCAATTGTTTGACCAGACCAGTGTGTTTCTTGAAAAGTAGATGTGGTTCTCCAGCTCAGAGATCTGATAAAGCAAAGAAAAAGATTCAATGAACGGCCTCTTTTTCTTTGTTTGGCTGTTCTGTGAAGACCAAGCAATTATTTACGATATTTTATGTGCACGTGTAGCAAACTAGAGCCTGATGAGGCAAACGAAAGGAACAAGCATTCTGATATAACATCACTGTGCTGCAGAAGTTTCAGCCATGCTGAGCTGAGAGATGATGGTGGAGATGTCAATTGGTTCCATTCGGCTGCTCTTTCTCTGCATTCTCACTGCAATTCCAGCAAATGGGCAGCTTCAAACAGGTCAGCAAATGGCTTAGTTTTCTTCTGATTTCTATTTGATTGAGGAACGGAATCTGTTCCTGCAAGTTGCGATTTTACGTGAAACGTCTTGTGATTGATGATTGTAGGCAGAACATGTTAGAATAGGCCAGTGAGAAAATGGATGTGGTGTTGTGGTCGTGGTTAAAGATCATTTGGTGTTCTTTCTTTTAAGCGTCTGCAAAATGTTTGCTCTGTAATTTGCTCGAAATAGGCTTCATAAGCATAGACTGTGGCGTGCCCGCGAATTTCAAGTACGTCGACCTGGACACCGGAATAAGTTACGAGTCTGATGGAGCTTACACCGACACCGGAACAAACAGGAACATCTCTTCTGACTATGCATACCCGAACAACCCCAATCTGCCGCAGCCGCTTTCGGATCTCCGAAGCTTTCCTCAAGGAAACAAGAACTGTTACACCTTAAGACCTGCTGCAGGTAACGCCAGCTTGTATTTAATAAGAGCTAGTTTCTTTTACGCAAACTATGATGGACTCAACGATCCGCCTCAGTTCGATCTCTATCTCGATGCCAATCTCTGGACAACGGTGAAATTCAGCAACGTTTCTGAGATCGTGACCCCAGAGATTATCAGTTTTGCATCATCGGAGGCTATCTACGTTTGTCTCATGAACATTGGTGCGGGAGTTCCTTTCATATCGGCATTGGAGCTTAGGCCGCTGAACAAGTTGACATATGACTCCGAGTATGGGAAATCTGCTTCATTACTTCTCTTTCAAAGGTTGAACGTTGGCTCAACGAATATAAGTGGCAGATACAAAGATGATATATACGACCGCGTTTGGGCTCCTTATGTTTCCCCTTCATGGGAGGCAATCAGTACTTCGTTGGCAGTTAATACACATGAAAATGGCTATGAAGCGCCTCCTGAAGTCATTCAGACAGCTGCTAGGCCGCGGAATGCGAGCGAACCCTTGGTTTTGCGCTGGACCTCAAGTAATGCAAGCGATCAGTTCTTTGTGTACTTGTACTTTGCCGAAGTCGAGCGGCTTCAGAAAAACATTTCAAGAAAATTCAATATATCGTGGAATGGATCTCAAATCTCTGGGCCTTTTAGTCCGCGCTACCTCTATTCAGCCACGATATCTAATTCAAAAGCCTTGGTGGGAGGTGAACATCGAATCGTGATCTACAAAACAGCGGATTCGTCTCTTCCGCCCATAATTAATGCTGTTGAGATTTACAAGGTGAGGTTGCTGGATGAATTGCTAACAAACAGTGAAGATGGTATGTTCTCTTGTCTTAGTGTCTGAAATTTTGATTCTGCATAGCCTATGAGCATATTGGAATCAGTAATGAGGACTAGTCTCAAGGAATGGTTAACTAGCGAAAGCAATTGAGGTTGAATTTGCTTGAGATGTGAAAAGAAGGGAGGAGCGAAAAAAACTGCATGCTACTGCAGAAATCTTGGAATTAATACTTATGTTAAGGCAATTTCATGGCTGTTTAGTATATGCTTAAACTAGATATGAAAGTCTACACTACTTTCTATCTGCTCCATCGCATCTGATACTGGATACAGCCAATGCTTTGCTTAGTGTCAAAACAACATACCAAATAAAGAAAAACTGGGCCGGCGATCCATGTGGGCCGAAGAAGTTCCCATGGGAAGGGCTCGCATGCAACTACAGCAGTTCGATTCCCCCCTCAAGTAATCTACCTGTGAGTTCTTGCGGCACATTTGGTCTGGGTCACATTAACCTGTTGGGGTGCAAATTTTAGCCTCAGCATATCTTCTATGATGTATGCAGGAACTTAAGCTCGAGCAGATTGAATGGGGCAATTGCTGCTGCTTTTGCAAAACTTCTATCACTGGAATCCTTGTGAGTGTACTAAGAATTCCATATAGCTCGGCCGTAATATGCCACAATTTGGTTTGCTAAAATGAACTTTAAGATTCACTTTGTCAGCTTGTAGCATCTCAAAAAGTATTGTCTTGTTTAGGGACCTGTCGAACAATAGCTTAACCGGATCAGTGCCTGAGTTCTTGGAAGAACTCAAAAACTTGAAGTACCTGTAAGTAGACAGAGTTATCTTCATCTGCGATATGAGTAGACACAGTAATTGTATGAGATGATTACTTGACTTTCAGGAACTTGAGAGGCAACAATCTATCGGGAACTGTGCCTAAAGCTCTTTTAGAAAGATCGAATGCACGGTTGCTCACGTTGAGGTTGGTATGCTCCGTTTGGGTCAATGACTGTCGTGGATGAACCCATTCTTTTCCCTCCCCACGTTTCCGTCCCATGTTACCAATTTTTTTCTCCATGAACTCATTTTCCTCTCTTTTCAGTGTCGATGAACAAAACCTTTGTGGCTCTGCTTCTTGCAAAAGGAAGAAGAGAATCATCATTCCCGTCGTTTCATCAGTGTTATCAGTGATGGCCCTATTTGTTACCCTGGTGGTACTCTGGCAACTAAGAAGAAAGTGGAAATTAGGTATTGATCTCCTTTTCCTTTTCAACTGAATGTTCTATAGCAAGCTTTAGAGAGGATGTGATGTGGTGCTAGCAGGACTTAGACATCATAGATGCATGGAGACAGACAGACAAAAAGGAAAGCTTTATGATTGTATCAGCAACAATCCTTCTTTAAATCAATGGCACCGTCGATGTGATAACAGTAGCAAGTCATCAATATGGACATAGAAAAGGATATCTCAGCTAGGCATTGAAGTTAGATGCATATCTAAAATCCCGAAAATAGAATCATGTGCCAGATTAATCGGAAACTCCCGTCCATGTCAAATCATCACAGGAACAGTTTCTACAAATGAGGGAGGAAGATATTTAGCATCAGAGAAGAGGCATTTCACATATCCTGAGGTTGTAAGCATGACTAACAACTTCCAGACAGTTATTGGGAAGGGCGGGTTTGGTGATGTCTACCTCGGCATCATGAATGAAGGAATCCAAGTTGCAGTAAAGATGCTATCTGCATCGTCTTCACAAGGGCCCAGAGAATTCCAAACTGAGGTTCGTACTATACTCTTAAAAATCAATGTCCCTAGCACATTCGAAAAAACCTAAATGCCACACACAACACGCTGAAGTACATTAAAGATAGTACAGGTTTCATTGCTAGCCACAAAGACCGATTGTAGATGATCCCTTTAGAGGTCATTCCATCGAGACAAAAGAATGTATAAACTTGTATCGTTTTCATGCAATGAAACTATTGTTTACAGAATATTATCAATCTAATCTTGAAGAATGTTATCTAAGTTACTATAGCTGCTGGTCCATCTGCAGGCCGAACTTCTAATGAGAATCCACCATAAGAACTTGGTCTCCTTCATTGGATACTGTGATGAGAGCAACAACATGGTGCTGATATATGAATACTTGGCTAAGGGCAATCTGAAAAATTATCTGTCAGGTAATTCTACCAGAACAAGAAAGAAATTCTGGGCGACTTATAATTATAGGCTTATATAGTATCATGCCAGAACAGTTAGGACACTAATGCAATCTTCTCCTGCAGATTGTGATTCACGTACATTGAGTTGGGAATCGAGGCTTCGCATCGCAATGGATGCTGCACAGGGTTAGCTTTTCTATATCATATCAAAGCTATAAAAACAACCTACTCAGGTCCTCATACCTTAATGGTTCGGTCACATTCTTTTGCTAATGAACTTGAACTTAAGACGTCAATTCATGAAATGCCATCAATCTTTTCCTGACATCGTGTGTTTCTCCTCATGTTTCATCCTGTAAGTTCTTCTGAACATTGTTGCTCACCAAATGTCAAGTCACTAATCCAAGTTCCACCAAATGCTCATGGTTTTCTGTAAGACTAGTAAAGAAACATGTGCATTGCACGTAAGGAACGTCGTGACTTCAAAGGTGTATGAAAACATATATCCTATAAGTGAAGTCGAGTCCGTTGAACTTTAATGTGGTTGTGCAGTAACCTTAATTTCAGAAGAAGAGAAATCTGAATCACGTGACAAAACATTCTATTTGGAAGAAAAAATCAGCTAGATTTACATTGAAAAGGTTATGCTCGATGTGAAATTCATCATCCTAAATAACGTACGAATTCGAGTTCCTTAAAAATCCAGTTACGACAAAAGAACATGATAATGGCTTTAGTTCCTTACTATCCAATGTAATCAATCTTTGTATTCGATCTATGTGCAAGTAAGACCTCATACATCTGTCGGTAATATACTTAAACATTAGATGCCTACTACTTCACTGAAACGAAATAATCAGGACACTGAAAAGATGGCATCAAACATTTTCAGTAACGAAAACAGGAGTAAAAATCATTTATATATAATTTGATTTATGATCCATCTTTCTTCCATTATAATAAACGGAGTTTCGGATGTTGGTCTGCAGGACTCGAGTATTTACACCATGGATGCAAACCGCCGATTGTTCACAGAGACGTGAAGACTTCCAACATTCTATTGAGCGAAAGCATGGAGGCTAAAATAGCGGATTTCGGACTTTCCAAGGTTATCCCCAGTGACGGCCTTAGTCACATGACGACTTCCGTCGTGGGTACAACCGGATATCTTGACCCAGAGTGCGTATTACTGGGTGAATGTCACTGAAACATAAAGCCTTCAGCTAAAGAAACATTGATTTCTGCTGATATTAGCTTTCCGTGATTTCAGGAATACAAAGCATAAATGATAACTAGGGCCATCTCTGATGGTTTTCTGAATCTCGTCCCGTCTATGCAGGTACTACATTTCTCGCAAATTGAATGAGAAAAGCGACGTCTACAGTTTCGGGATTGTTCTGTTGGAGCTGATCACGGGACAGCCCGCCATCATCAAAGCCGAAATGGCCGTCCACATTCTGGAATGGGCGAGTCCTTTCATTCAAAGAGGGGATATCCTAGACCTTGTCGATCAAAGGCTGCGGGGAGACTTTGACGAGAGTTCAGCGCGTAGAGCGGTAGAGATAGCAATGGCATGCGCAGCATCCACGTCCCTACATCGACCGACCATGAGTTACGTGTTGCCAGAGCTTAAGCACTGCTTGGAAATGGAGTTGTCCAGGGGTTTGGAAAGGACTGCCGGACCGAGGGACGAGGTGATCAGCATGACGGTTTCGACTAGTTCGCCGGAAATTCTTTCAACCAACTTTGATTCTATGTCAGCTATTTCGCCAAGGTAGCGGATTGAGTTGGAATGGCCATGGATTTGGTAGTCGTATTCTTAACCATTTTAACGTTTGTTGTGAACACTCTCGCCAGTGTTAACCTTCTGTCATTAGAGGCAAATAATGGTGATAATGGTTGCAATTACCCGTTTGTGTGTATATGTGTTATCTGGGATATTAAAGTTTGTGAATGTTTATTTTCTTGAACCCCACTTAATCAGCTGTGCTTCAATTTTTTTTTAAAAATGTCACTAACAGTTCGTAAACTTTAACCTAATATATATGTCATGCCATGTTTGGACTAACTTGAACAATTTATAAATATTCAATCTAGTCCCTAAACTTTAATGTTGCTCAATCTAGTCCTTAAACGTTCCATAACGAAGTCAAATCCGTCTTTGCTACTATTCACAAGTTTTCATAATTACTATACTACCCAAATTTTAGAATATGTTTTCATTTCAATCTATTTTCTTAATTAAAAAAAATGCTATCTTTTTAGTACCTTTAAAGTCTTTATAGCTATTATGATAGTTTGGTTTAGGTATATTCTAACTTATGATGTCTATAACAATAAAATAGAACCTCATTTAGAGTTATATTGGGTTTACATTCTTGCTAATTTTAATAATAAGTGTTTTCATGAAGATATCTAAAAATAATATTAATTCATCTATAAATAATCGTACATCTGAATGTTGTTCCTAAATTTGTACATAGATAAAATTTTCATGCTTTTATGTTTCGTGTTTTTTAATTAAATTCGGTTAAATCTATAAATAAGAAAACTGAAATAGCATGTAATTCAACCCGATACAACTCTAAATGAGGTTCTTCTTTTACTTTGATAGAGATCATGAGGTAAAAAATAATTAAATGAAACTATTGTAACATTTATAATGACCAAAAATATAAAAAAGTAACAATAGATTGAACATTAGAAAATAAGGTCTACATAAAACAAATTATAAGGACCCAATATAAGTTTATTGTTTTCAGTTCATGAAAAACGTTTTCTGTAGATCGATTAGTTTTCCATTATCCAAACACCGAAAAGTTGGAAAACAATTGCCCGGAAATAGTTTCCTTTCAAACAAACGGACCTTTAAACATGGATTAGAATAAAAATTGGCAAAGTAATTAATCTACTCAACAAAAACTATATGTATGCTCAGGTGGGGCTGCGCCATCTTGTGACTGATCTCAGTGCACCAACTAAGCAATAGCAACAGCTGATTCTGATCCATTTACCTGAATACTACCACGCAATACTCTTTGAGTGCACATATTTTTTTTCCTGATTGTCCATATCGACAACGTGTACAACTTACATTTGCTGTAGTACATAAGCTCCTAAGCATGACCGCTTTTTCCTTGTATTGAAGCAATTCAAACACAATGTCAAGAGAACGCTAGTTAGAGGTAAAAATCTAGGGTTGACGCAAGTTCAATGGACTGAAAAATTAAGGGTGAGCGATTCTAGGTTCCTTACAAGTTTCATGTGGAACCTAGAACCTATCCTCGGGTATAGATTTTTCATTTTTTGAAACCTAGAACCTACCCTTCAAAACCTAGAATCTATCCTGTCCCAGGTTCCATGGTAAGTTCCGAAGTCTTTTTTTTTTTTTTTTTTGAGTTCAAACAAGTTCTTTTTTTTTATTGCATTTTTAGTTAAACAAAATAAAAATGAACGTAATAATATTGAACAAACTTGTCATTCATCAAAGAGAATACAAAACACTAGTTTTCCTGGCATTACGGTTCAAATAAATATAACTAAAATGAGTATTCATTGCGTAAATCGATACTAGGGGTGAGCAGTTTTATGTTCGTATAGGTTCTATCCATGATAATAAATTCCTCATTTTTTGGAACTTGGAACATATCCTATCATGAGTTCAAGGATCGGTTCTAGAATATATTCAGGTTCCACTTGTATTATTAATTGAACAATTGCAGTGAATCATTACATTTAATAACCAACACTTACTGCTATAATCCACTAATTACAATTTATATTTAGACATATAAAGAATATGAAATATTAACAAGTCATAAAATAAAAACTCAGACTAGTGGTTCTAAATCATATATTTATCATCTAATACCATGAAACATCACAAGATCACGAAAAGACAAGTTCAGATTTCATGTTCCACTTAACTAAAATCTGAAATTTGTCCATCAAAATAGATTTTTTAATTTTTGAAATTTAAAATCTACTTTCCATATCTTGAAATATAAAAGATTCTAATTGATCAGGTTCTCCGATTTCAGAATAAAATCAGGAATCATGCTCACCCCTATGAAAAACCACCCTCTGAAATGTATCTGGGTTTTAACCTGCAAAAGTCAAGGAAGCCAAAAACATTAATGGAGCGGACCCAGAAAGTCCTAATCCCTCCATCTTTTCCATCTTTCTTGCTTGTCGTCGAAAACAAGGCAAGTGGGCAAATTTTCAAAACGCTATTTAATGGATCCTTCCACATCAAGCAATAGGGGGGCTGGCGATGATCTTCTTCTTCTTCTGGTCTGAACGGAGGAAAGTTCGAGGTAGCCGAGGATCTATAAAGCCCTACAGTTGCAGAGACGGACTAATCGTCAGTCTACCACCCCAGATGCTGTCTTTGACTCTGACGAAAGGAGGATGATGACCCATGGGATTGGAGCCATTATATTTAATGATGGAGAGGAGAGGAGAGGAGAGGACACTAGTAAGATTTGGACTCCTCAAGCTCACTTAAATGCTGCTTAATATAATAGCGAGCAAGGACTGACCTGCTGTGACCCATTTGAATAAGGGAAACGTTGCTGTTGAATTCAGAAGAAAACTACTTTTCTTTTGTAAAAAGATTGGATGGATGATGAGGAATTTCGCCGGCCATGCAAAGAAACTTGGTCTCTCTGCCCTGGTTGAATTATCTTGGATCTGACCATTCCAAGCTTGCTTTTCTCTAGAGAAAAGTTGGACGATTGTGATCTGGATTGGGACTTTTTAACATAGGGAGATTTGACCATGAGTGGCTCTAACACATAATTGAGACGCGCGAAAGAAATCTCCATATTGTAAGATAGAGCTCAAATTGGAGTCCATGAACCTATCCGATCAGAGGGTCATTAACTCAAAACTTAAATCAATTAGTTATTAGCTCACTACGATATATTATTGGTTCATACCACCACAATTCTATGATGTGAAGTTTCGTCTAACCCCCTCCAATGAATGCACCTCAATCGATCTCCACTCGCTTGTGTGCCTCCTGTGCTGCCACGGCAACCATCATTGCCAACCATGGACCTTGTTGCCACATCAGAACTCCTGCCTTCACCCATGGTCTCTCTTCAGCCATACCAACCGTGATGGCAATCTTTACCCAACAATTGCGTTGATTACGAGATTTCTTCCTCGAATTATTTTCATCAAATGCCGATACAAATCGGGAGTATCGACCAATCAAACACTACTCCGGTTGGGACATGCATCACAAGTTCAACTACCTATCATTGAGAGAGCCAAAATCCATGCCCAATGATATATACAATTAAACTCATTGTACTCAAAAGTTCAAGCTTATAATTATAGGTCATCTACATGATATTAAGTCATCAACTACTTCCCAAACTTAACTTTTGAATTTGGCGTCAACAGAATTTCTCAAACAACTATATCATTGACATGTCCATACAATATCACACACACCAATCTATGCGTGGAAAACGAGATCGCCAATTTAATATGTGATAGCATGTCAAATGTCATACGGCATAAGAATTCATATGAACGATGTTCCCCTCTCGACAACTACATGAGGGCACGAGACAATTAATGTTGATAGATTTATTGGTGGCTCTATTCAAATTTAGTTGGGTAAACCAAGAAAGATCGTGCAGCCTATACAAAGGGTGTCCACCTTTTCTTATTATAATTAGTAGTCTTTGTTTATACAGGATTTCCAGACGTACACGTGAGCTTTTTACTTTCTTTACGCGCTTCATTCGTCTCCATTAGGAAGTTCACGTGCAATTTCAATCGTCGAGCAAGCATGTCATTCAAGAATAAAAACCATATGTCCTAATTCGATGAAGTTTCAAGCAATTTCCTCGTTGATTTCGATCGTTCTTCTGCACTTTATTCGGTAATTGGGTTTTTACAATGCCGTTGAGACTTCAACATGCATTAGAATATATTTACTTCTGCTTTAAAGTGGAATTCGGTACTTTAATTGGCCATCGATCATCCTCGATTAGTCGACCCAGAAAAATAGAAGGCCATCCTCGATTAGACTCTGATCACTTATTGAATCCATTAAGCTTTTTGGAGACCACAATTCTGCGAAAAATACACGTAACAGTCATGTGAAGCCAAATTGAGCCAGTTTCGAAGAACTTTCGACTTCTAAAAAATCTCGACATCTTGTGGACGTTGCAGGTTTCGTACTTTTAACTCTTATACTTTTCATAATTTTTTTTCTAAATTCAAAACATGTTTTCATTTATAAATCACAAAGCATTAGCACCAAATGAAAACAATATACAATTAGGAGTTCGGAGACTTTGGAGGTCCATGCACTTTGTCCTTTCCCCTTCCACGAGTCAACAAGCAACTTCAGTGCGACGTGGGTGTGTATTATCATATGTCTTAAGTGCGGATCTTGCCTCGTCCTTTCCTAAGGAGTAATCGATTTTTTATCCGATCCGTTTTTCATCCGTTTTTCATGCGATTTTGTGAAAACTGATCATTTCAAGCACTTCATTTTGCAGTGAAATTTGATGTTCAAAGCAAACAAATTTGTCTAAAACATAACCACCATACTCTCATTTCACTATGAACACTTTGAGATAGTTTAAAATAAAATCCCACGTTACCTAAATAGATTTTCCTCATAATCGAGTATGTTACCTAAATAGATTTTCCTCATAATCGAGTATTTTGCCTACACCATTTGTATTTGTATCTGAACCGCACTCTAATCGATAAACTTACTCTAATCGAACATATAATTTGATCAAACCTGCCCCGATGTGAGTTAGCTAAAGAGGAGGTGAGAGCGTCGTGGGCAAATTCGAAAAGACCTAAAGAGGAGAGCAAGTGGAGGCGTGTGTGAGGGAATTCTAGATTATTTGGTTTATATTTAAAAATAAAAAATAATAATCGGTCCCGTTTCTAATTGAAATTAGAAACCGGACCGTCTAGACATCGATTTCACTTTAAAGTAACCGGGAGCATCTTGCTCATTTCTACTTTTCGCTTCAATACGGAAGGAGGGAGAGAGGACAAAGCATTCTCAGAGAGAGAGAGAGAGAGAGAGAGAGAGATTTACAGTCGGTCTCAAGAGACATGAGAGGGAGAAGAGATGCGTTTGATTCCATTGCAGGAGAAGGGAGAAACATGCAAGCTTGATGAACCCTTGACCAGTCAGAGGCCAAAGCGAAACTGGTGTGCTGACTAGAAAGTCACCCTCACAGGCAGCGACGTGGCTATCGCTAAAACGCTTAAACAAACGGCAACCTTTACTTTTAACGTAGGACAATCATGAGCCTCCACGCTCTATTTTTCCTGTACTTTTTTCTAGCCTTAAACATCTCTCCTGAATCGTGTTTCTGATCTCCCAGTTAATCAATCGACGAGTTAAAGCTATGTCAGCCAAATGAAGCCGCTTTGTTCTCACGACCAAAACCCGTTTAGGATGTCATAATCGAAATCCAGAAAGATGTGCTCCTCCCCCTCCCCCTTCCCCTCTGCATTGACTTCATCGTTCCCACGAAACGCGAGAGAAGACGAAGCGGTGGAGAGACTGGATACCTCCTGCAGCGATGTTGAAGAGGCGGCGCCGAAGTTGTTCCCACGAGTGCCAAGATCCGAACTTTCCACTGCATTCGGGGCTAGAAAGATCGGTGCTTTCTGGTCCTGATGATCGAAGCTGCTGTATTCTTGATGGCCGGGACTCGTGTGTAACTGGGTCAATGCGCTGACACTGCTGGTGTAGAAGCAATATGATGATGAATCTACGATATGGTCATCGTGGGTCTCGAGCTTAGGAACGCCAGAGGCCGCACGCCCGCCCAAGTTCTGATTTTTATCGCTTCTGAGACGAGCCGCTTGTCCCGCAGAGAGGAGCTTCTTCTTCAGCTTGGTGTTCCAGTGGTTCTTCACATCATTGTCTGTCCTTCCAGGCAGTTTCGAAGCTATTAACGACCATCTGGTCACGTCACAACAAAAGGGACACAAAATCATAAAAACACGAACCGACGGATCACTCGAAAAAACTCAAACCCGCCGCGCAAATTCATTTCGTATCAAAAGTTGAGCTGAGTGGCAGCGTAAAAATTGAAACTTGCCTGCTTCCGAGGACGGCGTAGAGGGCGAAGATGACATTGTCTTCCTCCTCAGTGAAGCCTCCATGCTTGATGTCCGGCCTCAAGTAGTTGAGCCATCTCAGCCTGCAACTCTTGCCACACCGCCTCAGCCCTATTCGTAGCAGCACCGCCAACAAGACCAATACCACTCAGAAATCCCAGTATTGTACCCAGAAATCACACTCCAGTCAAAACCATACTTGAGGAAGAAGAAGCAGAAGAAGAAGAAGGAAAGTTCTCCTTACCAGCTTTGGTGGGGAGGGTGATCCAGTTACCACCAGAGCCATGCTTGTGCATGTAGCTCTTGAGGATGGCGTCCTCTTCAGGGGACCACGCCCCTCTCTTGACGTTGGCTTTGTCGCAGCAAGGAGCTCTTCCCATGATTAGGAGCACTCACCTCACTCGCTCCCTACCACCACAACGGCAACAAAACAGGAGAGAGAGAGAGAGAGAGAGAGGTGACGATGGTAATTGATGATAGAGGGTTAAATACACAAAAACACACAGTATCGAACACATGTTTAGGGACTTTTCTACGAAGCTTATCTTGACCATGATTTGACTCTTCGGTTTAGTATAATAATAAGGCTGCATTTCTTCTGTCCCTTTATCCAAGGCACCAATAAATAAAGTAGGTTAATCGCCGAACATGACCATCACTCGCGTGCGAACTTAATTAAAAAAATATGAATAATCATCCGTATTTACAACTCGATAATCAAAAGTACCGAAAGAAATGGACAAAGACATATCACCATTAAAAACGAGTAATTGTACTGAGATTGATTCATAAAATTCGTCTATAATATAATTCGATGGGTGCTTTTGTCTCTTCGACAAAAGTTTATGGGTTTTTTTTTGGGTCAATTAAAAAATCAAGATATGCTTATTCAACATGTAAAAACGTTCAAAAAAATTTTTTTTCCGGAGGGGGGTGTTGGTTCATGAATAGGGTTTTATTCAACATCTTATTCAACATGTCTCTTTCAACTATTGTCGAAAGGGCCAAGTCATTGCACGAGTTCTGCTAATTCTCAAAGCTACTTTTCGTTTGTCCCCCCTGTGGGTCAATGCGGGCGATGTCTGTGCGGCTGGGGGGAGGGGAGGTGGGGTGGCACGGTGATTCCTAGATTTGAGCGCTCCGCCCACGTTGTCCTAGGAGAGTTTGCAACGCGGTTTAATGTTTGTTGACCTAGGATTCGGTGAGGTGAGAAAAGCGAGGATGCAATTGCAATTGGAATTCTAAACTATTTAGAACCTTCGGTGCATGATGCATTTCAAATGAGGAAGCTGGCTAGAAAATCTTGGACTTCTGGAAAGTATTGTAATTTACTTGGTGTCGTGTACTTCTAGACGGGCACCACTTGTGTCTCGCTAACCTCTTCAAAGCTTGGTAAGGTACCTGGTACGGTTGGTGACGATACATCGTGATGCGACACTCTTGTGAAAATCAATTAAGAGCTTGAGCTCAATAATTGATGATTTCTGGGAAGAAAAGGAGGTCGTTCAACTAAATTTCTGTATTGATGTGTAACGGTACAAGGAAGGTTTCGTGCTATTCGAGCTACACTAAAAAAAAGCCGGAGCAATTGATGAAATATCCAGAATCTACACTGGTTTTATTGGAATGTTAATTAGAACTATACTTGGCGCGGAGGCTGGTCCTTATGTGCGGATATATTATTTGGAGTAACCATGTCGAATTGGAAACTTTAAACTACTTAATTGGAGCATTAAGAATTTAACTACTTAATTGGGTCAGACTTTATCAACAGGTTTGGCCTTATGGAATTTATAGACTGTTAGGTTCTAAAGTCAAACCTTAAAAGCCATGCACAAGTTACACCAATCGCGTAAACAATTCAAAAAGAACATACGGAAAACAAATATCATCTTGAGTTCTCAAAATTCATAGATCACCATCTTCACTTTGTGCATTAAGTTTCAAATTGCATCTTAAAATCCATACATAATTTACTAATTTGCCACCTTTTATCCCAAATTGCTGCACCGCTTCTTCTCAACCTATCCACCACGAGAGCTCGCCGAGGCCGTTGTAATTGGCATTGGCCTCACATGTCAGGCCGAGAACTGCCGCGGGGTTAGCTTGAGGGACGACCTCGATCCAGCAATCATGGTTGAGCTTTGCTATAAAATTCGCACAACTCGCCAGCTCTGTCATAAAGACTCGCAATTGGTCGCGACCCTCACGAACTTGGGGCCGACCTCGCATAGCGACAGCGAGGCACGAGCTTAGGTCGAGATCGCGTGGTCGCGCTGCTCAGGCGAGCTCAACACAACAAGAGACGGGGGAGCAAGGAGAGGGGCAGCAGGCAAGGTGAGGGCTTAAGCTTTCAGGTCGCTTTGTGCCCCCATGGGATCGACACAAGGTGGTGGCTCATAGCAGCGGGTGTGGCTCTTATGGCTCTTGATCGTCGCTGTGCCATAATGCTGTGTGTAAGGAGAAAGAAGGGGTGGAAGAATAAGAGCGAGGGGAAGAGGTTTGGGTGTAGATTCTTTGCACGCAAAAAGGTCTTTTTAGGTCGGGAGAGATGTCGAGAGCATATTTTGAAATGTGAGGATGGTATTTGACACGAGTAAAAGAGGCGAAGATGATATTTCTGATTTTCCCTATATGTAACATAGGGGCTAAAGTGACCTAATGAAGCCAAACCCCTATATAAATTAAGGAAGACAGACTCTGTCCAAGCCCTCAAAATCAGTAATCAATAGTTTCGAGCCCAACCAAGCTTTTGATTGATGGGCAAGAATTTTTGTTTAAGCCAGTTCAAATGATGGGTGGGCCTCTAAGCCTAAGATCATGACATTATGATGTCATTTGTAATTTATTATGTCACCCTTTCTACTCTCTAAACCGAAGCGCGTACCCTGTTTTTCTTGATTTGCTGCTTTCTGTTGTTAGTCATGAAGGTACCAAATGTGAACTAATTTCATGAAAAGGAAGGAAACTTTAAGCATGAAATTGAACTATTTTAGCCAGAAGAATTTCTTCCCCTGTGTTCCAATAAATTAATCGAGCTGGATCTTCCAGCTCGATTCAAATGAAATTCCGTCGAAATAAGCGACACATTAGCTTTGTCTTCTTTCCCTCGCGAACGAAGCTAAACAAGCTCTTATATGGACAATGCCGCATTGTGCAAACGCTTCTAATGTTGGATGAGATGCATTCATACTATATAAATCAAGATCATTTGGACCGTTGATCAAGTAAATTATGTGATTGGACTTGCATAATTAATGGTTAGGATAATATGCATTCACATGGCCCGATAGACTCTCTGATTCTTCTATCTTGGGCCTGACTGACTGTGGCCTGTAGATATTATAAGCATGGGCTTTGTACCTCGCAATCACGACCGAACACAACATCTTAGCGGGGTTATGCAAAAGAAAATGTTTGATGCAACAATTAAAGAATAATATTCCTCTACAGAAATGCAGTGCTAGGTAAAAAGGGTGTACAAATTTCATTTACTATACCTAACATTACATAAATTGAAAAAAGAAAAATAGACAAATCCCATCTCTCGATCAAACATAAGAATGACGGGAGGGCTAAGCACAGCCTCATAAACTCTCGGGCAAAAAATAAGAAAGGGATAAATTGTCCAAGTATGGCCAAAAACAGAAAAAAGAAGGAAAAGAAAAGGCATGGTGGAGATTAATCGAGCCGCCATTTCCTATTTCTTTGGATAAACTCGATTGTCAAAATCAAGATCTCATTGAGTATCTCGTGATCTCTACATGTCGTGCTTTAGCAATAGGGGGTCATATGGTTTACCTGCCTCCTTCGGTTAAATCTGCTTTCGGTCGATGAGTGTTCATTTAGTTCCTTCGGTTAAACCTAACCGCCCCCTTTCTCAAAAGCCTTAATCACAGGATTAACTCGATTAACTCATCACACAATTTCAACACACAAAAAGGGGCAAAAGCCACCGAATCCCTTAAATTATGTTCACTGTGACACGGTTATCTTAAATTTTTTTATGTGACACAAAAAATCTCAAACTTGTTCATGTGTGACCCATTTATCCCCTGTTAAAGTTTTGTTGATAAAAACCGTTAAAAATATGCATACATGACTTTAGAAAGTAAGCAATGTTGATATGGCACCCACGTAGCTTAAGTTAAATAAAAATGACGTTTTGAAAAATCATCTGATGGAACCTTGACGGAGAGTAATTGTATCATATTGGTACAAGTTTGGAGGTTTTGATGTCACAAAAAAAAGTTTAGGGTAAATATGTTACAGTGAACATACTTATGAGTTTTTGATATCACAAATAAAGTTCATGGTAAATATGTCACAGTAGCCATAATTTGAGATTTTTTGTAACTTTTTCCTAAAAACAGATAAAACAAGGGAGTGACACATTGAAACTAACAGCCCATGATAGCGACCTTGCTCGACCTATTTTGGGTTTCCTCAAAATTTCAATTGGTCACGATAGTGTGAAGTTGTGAGCCAGACACCGAAGAAAACCTAACGATAGCGAAAGCAGAGCAAATGAACGGAGAAGGTCCCGACTCCTGAGTCACGAAATCAAAAGAGGGAGAGAATCAAGACCGGCGAAGAAAGGACCGAAATGGGCTAAACATAACCTATTTATTTGATGAATTAAAAGTGGGTTTATAACCTATCCACTAAAACCCATCTGTTTTAGACTTTTAACTTTAAAACTTATTATAACCCCTACTTTAAGTTTTTTTTTTTAAGCCCCACACCTTTAAGTTTAAGGTGACCCATTTAAATAAAAGTGGGTTAGAGTATGAATTTGTAACCCATTTTGATAGCACTATACCCATAGTGCACAAGATTAAAGAATTTTAGACACTTCAGTTAATTCGACGGGCGTCTTGTAGTTCACCTGCCTCCTTTTGTCTAATCTGCTTTCCGTTGATGAGGGTTCATTTAGCGCCTAAAAGCCAATTTCGCGGGGATTAAACCTAATAGTCCCCTTTCTTAAAAAGCCCTATTCATGGGATTAGCTTGATTAATATATCACATAGTTTCAACGCCAAAAAACACAAAGGAGTGACATATTGAAACTAATAAGCCCCTCTTAGTGACCTTGCTCGACCTATTCTTGTTCAAATTAGATCAATTCTCTCCCCCTCTCTCCCTACGTTCGATCCGGCAACTTAATTTCGTTCGAGACTCGTCATGTCTCGAGCACCCGCCTCCGATCAAGGATTGTATGAACACATCGCACAGACCATCATGCAGAACATATTTGGAGGTAGCGGAAGGAATATATGCAGCATATCTCCTTTAGGACTAAACATATGTTAAACGAAACAAGACTAGTGGACAACCTTCTCTTGTTTCCTGGTCCAGAGGAGAGATAGGGAGAGAAAGCAATGGCATCTTCCACGAACCCTTGTTGGAATATCTCGCGAGGGTCGACTAGGACCTCTTCGGACTGCAGTGATGCGTTCACTTTCACCGCTAAACATATGAGAAGGACGACTCATGGCTCGTGAGCCCAATAATGTCGTCCTCATCAATTTTACTCAAGAATCCACGTGGTGCCTGGGCATCGAAAGAGCCCGGAGGCGAGTACTGCATCGACTGAGTCTACTAGATTAAGTCGATCGCATTCGGAAAAATTCGTAAAAACTCCACATTAGGTCTCACCCATGTTTTTGAGTGATTCATCCACGACGATTAGTTCTATTCATCAAATCATCCATAGATTACGTCCATATAGAATTTCCTCCATAAAATTTTAAGTTACAACTTTTCCCTGTTCAAGGCACCAATTAAGCATTAATTGCAGACTGGGCGAACCCATATCTAGAGTCCAACCGGCTGCGAGTGGAAAGCCAAGATTGGCGATACACCTGAGCCCATGTGTTAGACAATCCAATTGAAAACTTAAGTTGATCAATTTGTGGATGTACATTCGTGAAAGAGATAGCACCGGCTGTGATATCATATTAAAAGATTAAACTCAAAAGCTTAAACCGATAAGTGATGAGAGGTCACAGGAATAACAGTAGTATATAAAATCCATTATTAAGTAATGTAGAATAATTATTTAAACACCAAACAGGATTTTTTTCATACTGAAAATAGGCTGGAGAATTGCACCTGTGATCTTTGATCTGCAAATCAAGTTTTGGATCACTCGACCCATTGTCGGGTAGTGAAGTTGTCCATGATCTAGAAGTACTTTCTTGTCTCATGATTTTACATGATGCTTGGTCTTTAATGGGATCTTTGGGTAAGAGTTTGAGATTCTTTCCTTCGACAATGACAGTAGTGGAGACCACAATCCGATGTCCAATTATAGGCCGGACGGTTTGTGGAAAAATTTGCCATGATAAGGTAAAAGATCTTTCCACTACCTTTGGTCGTTGAATTGGTAAAATTCTAATCGGATGACAACTTTACTAAGCTCGCAAAGGGTACGTAGCGAGTCATTAAGCATTTAATACGATCTCGTCGGTTCATAATCCCGCGACCCCGCCTCTCCCTCGCCTTTCGACGGATCCCAAATTGGGAAAACGCCGACGCACATAAAGGGCATTTGTCATAAATTATTCATCCAGTCCCGTTCCATCACGACTCGAGCGATCTCGACCATCGCACGTGCGGATCTCTCGGAGGATAATAGAAATACGATCTCGTTCCCCGTCTTTATGGTCGCCAAGTCCCGAAAACCGAAAGGATTGAAGGGGGGGCGGCCGGTGTCGGCAATCTCCCTTAGACATTTGCCATAGGAGTTCCATGCCCCCGGGCAGAATGTTCGGCGAGAGTCGTAGTCACGGCTTAATTTGGGCAGAGTTCACCATCGTAGGCTCTCACGGTCAATCCAAAATCATTTTTTTTGTTTGTCCAAAAGAGAGGGCGGGACACCCTTCTTTAATGGGGGACCGAGCTGAGAATTTATTGAGGGAGCCCGCAAAAGAAGCCATAGCGGTGAAGACCCTCCACATTACTCAAACCAAACCTTGTTAAATTGTCCCCTCCACTGTCGACATGCATCATCACCGCCCTTTCTTTACGTGTAAACTTAGTGTCCTTTTGGCACACCTCGTTATGCTCGTGCGCCAACATTGAATAAATATGTCAAAATCTACATTAAGAAATATTTGCAATTGACATATGTCTGTCTCGCCAAAATAAGATTCATAAATATACTTAAACATAAATTATTATCAATAATTAAAACTTCTATTATTGACTCATTAACGATTATTTTACAAAAAATTTAAAAAGTACTATTTTCCACCAACCTTCATTTATTAAAATCCGTAATTTGTTTATTAACATTGCTTTTTATCGATAGTTTAAACTTTTGAAATAATTTCGAAAGCAACTAAAATAGTAATGTGACTCGGTTTTTATCCTCGAAATCTACGTCTAACATTTCGTCATTTTGTTCTTTCACAAAATCAATTTTGCATCAGAGCGTAATCCATTTTACATTACTACATTCGAGCCGGTTCGGTCCGCGGCGGCTCATGATATTTTGTCGCATCCGGACTCATAACACATTTGAGAGAGAACTTTAAAGGACGGCCGATATCGAATCCCACAAACAAACGAAAACCGTTCTACGAAAATTGGCATTATAAAAATGAAATCTTTATCTTACAGACATGAACTTCCCACAGTCCACACATGGAAATCACTTCAGTAACGATAGACTCTTTCATGAACTCAAAAAAGCTTGGATGGGTTCTGGTCAGAGATAAGAAACCGACAAGGACAAAAAAAAACCAAGAGGAATTAGTAGACCATGATCTTCTTCTTCCAGACAAATATATACCCAGACAGAATCAGTAAAGATATATTGAAACCTCAAAGACATGTTTTTTGAGTCACGATACCAGATGATGATGATGATGATGATGATGATTACTAGAATAGAAAAAAACCCTTTTCAAGATCACTGCATCAAGAGGACACGACCGTCGACGATGGCTCCTGCGACCTTCTTCTTCTTCTTCAGTCGATCCAAAAAAAACAAACAAGAAACGATCGAAGAACGGAACGTGCAATCAACCCGCAATCAGGAGACCACCCGCAATTCGGGAATCGGGCCCTTGTCGAACACGAAACGTCGCCGACCCTTCCGTGTTCCGTCTCTCTCGATCATCGTCTTCTTTCTCTTTTGGGAACTGGAACCATCTTCCAAGTTCGCCTCGGCATGCCATCGAACGGCCGCCGGTTACCATATATATGTACAGTAGCTAGAGTCCGAAATCGTTTAACGGTTTACCCTGTTTTCCCTCTCCTCCGTTTCAGATCCTATTTACAATGAAGAGAGAGGGAAGACGTAGACAAAGATCCCGCTCTCACTTGACCAGGTCTGATACCCACCATACATCCGGGTAGGATTCAGGCCGGACGGTATCCAACGAGCTCTCCTTGTTCAGTTTCTCGAACATCTTGGCCCTCAGGTCCCTGCCGGACTCCACCCTCTCCATCGCCGGCTCTTCCTCGTACCCGCTCTCCCACGAATCGAGATACCCGATCCCGCCGCGCGCCGTCGGAGTGGATTGGGTGGTCGGCGTCGTGGGCACGCTGTAGAACCCGGGTCGGATTCTGGGGCCTCTGGGCGACCCGGAGCTGGACCCGCCGCCGCAGGGCACGGACTTCACCTTGTCGAGCTGCAAGTTCCTGAGGGAGGCGACCATCTCGGCCATCGGGTCCGCCCGGAACGGCGACCGGGACAGCGACAGCGACATGGGCGACGCCGGCGGGGACGAGGACAGCGACTCGACGCTCCGCGGGCTCTGCTGGCCGGGCACCACGCGCAGCTGCTCGGCCGTGTGGGCGAAGAAGCAGACGCGCCGTGTGCAGTTGAGCCCGTCCTTGCAGGGCTGCGTCCTGTACCGCGAGGGGTGGAGCCAGCACTCGAACACGCCGTGGGCGAGCTCGCACGCGTCTCCCTTCGGGCAATGCCCGCTCCGGAAGTCGGGGCAGGCCGCGCCGGAGTACCCGTGGCGCCGCGGGTCACGACGCCGCGCCTTCTCGCCCGGGTGGGCGTAGGGGCACTCGGTCCAGTCGTGGGACTTGCCCCGCGTGCACCGCCGGACCTTGAACTCGTACATGCGGAATTGGTCGGACGTGTAGAGGTCGACGGGCGAGTCGGGGCCGTCGGAGTCCGGGTCGGCCTGGTGGCGGCGCAGCGCCGCGATGATATCCTGCAGGTAGCGCGGGCTAGCGGCGGAGGCGGAGGCGGAGGCGGAGGCGAGGTGGTCGGCGTCGAACTGGGAGAGGATCTCGTCGGCGGGATCGTCGAGGGATGGCCACGAAGGAGGGATGCGCACCGTTGGGTGGAGAGGGTGGCGGGACTCGCCGATCATCATTTTGGCGGCGGAAGATGGTGGCGGAAGGGTGGAGGCCCGTGGTGGAGAAGCTGGAGCAGGCGGTGGTGGTGGGCATATAAAGCGCCAGGGACTAACCCTGGTTAGGTTTCGGCTCAACCGTGGTCAGGTTAGGTTAAAAACGCTTCGGGGAAGAGACATCCCGAAGTTACTGCGGCGGATTTGACCAAACAAAAAAGTTACCGTGGCGGTAAAAAAAAATTAATCTGCCGCGGGGGTGGTTCCGTGGTTTGTGTATAATAAACGGGTTGGCCTTAACTCTGTTCGGGTTCGGTTCATCCGTGGTTAGGTTAAGAATGCAGTGGGAAAGAGAGGTAATAGAAAGTTACTGCGGCGGTCAAAAAAAATCGGTTTTGAGAGAAAGGTAATAATGCAGTGTATAGCATTATACCAATGGCTTTGGGGTCACTGGGCGCATGTAAATTCAGTGCATCTTGATCTTTAGAATATATGAATCTCACATAATCGATCAATAATAAAGGATGAGATGATGTGAAGCACACATGACATTACGAGAGATGGAGGATGTTTTGATTACCTCGACAAAACATTTCTTCCAATATCTTATAGATTTTATTTTACGGATGATTCGATAAAAAAAAAGGTGTTTTAACTTCATTCTGAAACATGACACGCGGGTACAATTGAAAGGAGTTTTTTTAAAAAAGCCTATGTTCCGTGGAGTATATCGATTTGATTTGGTATAACGAGTTGCTATGATAGTTATCATGTGCTCAAGATCTAGTCCTTGATAAAGGAAATTATTTTCCCTTTTGTCTATGTCTACACTATGGTGCAAAATTTATTGCACAATAAAATAGGAGAACAATTAAATTGAAAGAGAAAAGGAAGGGTGAGGAAACTCTATCCATTTTCCGCATATTAAAGACACAAATGCGGGGGGATTGCAGAAATATGAGCATAATCAATTTCCGATTTTTCCCATAAGTACGAAAATAATTCCTTGAAAAACAGACATGAAGCGCCTTCCATTGAGATACGGGTCAATTTATTCCTCGACTAGCTAGTCATCCATTTGATGGGTTCCAATCGCGTTCATATATCTAAATTCATGTTTCATCCGTTTGCATGTAAGCGACAATCTTACAATAAACCCATCAATTACCCATTCAGGTAATGAATTTTCATAATCCCTTCAACATATGGAACGTGCATTTGGGCATTCCAAGAATGCCAGTACTCATTCCAATAAAAGGGTTTCCACTAAATAGTAAAAAGACCAAAAAGTTGCAAAATCAAAATTGAGATTCCATTTTAGCCTCGATTCTTCCCATAAAGAGCAAACGCGCGAGACAAAATACATGCAAGAAGAAGGAAAATCCGCTTTCTCCTCAACCCCTCCATTTTTGGAAGAATTTCAGAGACATTTTGACCGATCTCTCCGTCAACCCTTCACGGGAAAAGGACAAAAAAAAAATGGGGAGGTGTAACTATGACACTGCTTAAAGTAGCAAGGAACATTCAAAACGTTGGGTGAGAAGTACACAGCATTCATTCATTACTGTCGGAAGCGGATAAGATCGTGCCCCCCTTTTTTGCAAAGCTCTGACCTAGAAGTTAGCTGGGGAGGCTAATCTCCGTGCTGAGCTTGAGGATAGAGATTAGGAGAGTGTACTGAGGCTTCTTTTGGAAGCAATAATGACCCATAGACACCTTTAATTTTCCTAACTAATCTCAAGGGCCACTTTGGGAGCTCGTTGAATGGGATATGATAATTCATGTGCATGTGCTCGTCGAGCCTTTTAGGATGTGTATGGAACCCGATCTTCCACGAGAGAAACTCTACGCAAGCCCCTTCCTCCATCCTCGGTTTTTGATCGGTTCGCCATGTCGGTCGCGATACTTTTAGTAACTCGCGATGGTTAGGGGAATTTGAACTCGTGACATGATAAACCGGTCGAAAGTCGACGTTAGCAACAATATTGTAATCGTAATGATAAAAATAATTTCCTTTGTTGCATTCGACAAGAGAAAGCAACTCTTCGTGCTTTCAACCCGTCGAATGGGGAGATTATAATATCTAAAACTTCGTCGAGATGTTCCCGATTACTTCAATAAGAGAAGATTGACAATAAAGTATACATCCCATGCACAAACAACAAATCGCACGATGCCAATAAGCGGAAAATAATTTGAAAGCCAAAGTTAGGTATTCCTCCTCGGACGTGCAAGCTACGTCGCCATGGCATGCCCTGACTTACGAAAACATGTAAGCAGCGTGTGATCGCATGACACAAGATCAAACGAAGCAAATGGAATATAACCCATTTCTTGACTGCCTCATCAACCATACCGTGTTATATATCATTGAAAGGGCAATCCACAGACTGGCGCCACTGAATGCGAGACCGGCACATTGCATCGAAGTGAGACCCTGGAGACGATCATGCACGTACACATGTGAAGATCCTGCGTGCCCCCGAAACCCTGCTTTTCAAAACCCTACCTAGCTTTCGGATTCTTCCAAAAGCATCACGTATTATTAATCGAGAAACCCGCAAAAAGAAAAGGGAAAAGGAGTAAAAGAAGGTGCACTTGCACATGAGCGAGCGCACCTAACGTTAAGGTCTATCTGCCTCTCTACCCCCATCTTTTCTTTAAAAGATCGCGATCTGTCGATTGCCTTTCCTTTCACGGAGACAGTGACTCACGGCGTACGTGGAGGCTCTCCAGAGGCAACGCCCCCCGAGAGCCCGCCATGTGCATGCGACGAGAGGGAAGGAAGCATCCCGTCGTCATCAAAAGCTCTGCGGAATTTTGTTAGGCAGCAAATCAGCTTCTTCCCCCGCATCGGGAGTCACGTGAAACAGTGACTACGGAACAATAATAATATCGGTCCAGTCCTCTGCTGCTGCTGTGCTCGCCATACACCTGGACGGTTCTCGGCGTGTCTCGTTCACTGTTTCGAGGCTGTCGTGGAGACTCAGCTGCTTTCGGTCTTGCTCTTTTGTTCTGTACCCCCTTTTTGACTGCGTTCTTGGAAATTTTACCGGATGCGTGCGTGATTGGTTAATGCTGGCTTTTGGTCTTGCCTTTGACTGCTTCTTTTGGGAAGCTCACGTCTTGGGTCACTTCGGCTGAGAATCGAAACTTGGAGAAGCTCAAGTGCGAGATGGCCTGGGGCTAGGGATGATGGCCGTTTAAACGGAGATATTATCGCGTGCATGCCTAGCAGTAGGCACAAATGATCCTTGGATATGTTGGTCTCCACACCGAGCATATATGCACCGGGTGCAATAATAATTTTTCGGTTTCATGACTCCGTGGTTCTTTAAACATTGGCTATATTTTCTTCCAATCACCCTAAGTGGCTAAACACTTGTTTCGCATCAAGTGCGCCATCAATATTATGATGCGATGTCTTCCACCTCATCACATTCGACGGGATTGAATTCCTTATCTCGAGCGAGATCCTTTGCTCATTGATAGACCTCTTTGCATCTCTAGACACTTACTTTTTTCTTCTAGAAAGGGCGAAAACTCGCCGTCTTAGTTCTCTTGTAACTGGATTTTCCGGAACGACAAGACTCCTTCCCCTAGGTGACCTACCAACCAGTGGGAGAAAAATTAGGAAAGTAAGTGGGAGTGAACCTGTCTATCGGTCCCCTAATCTTGATTTCCATATTTGAGCTTTGAGTAATGACCGGTAATCGCTCGTTACTTTCATTGTGGATAATGTATTTGGCTCTCACTGAAGTTATTGCACAAAGATTTGCCACGATAAGAGAGGTCATATCCCGATGAAGAGGAAGTCAAAGGAGCAAGACGCTGCGGAGGGGATGCAGACAATCTAACTAGGAGCAAGAGGAGGCATGCACTATTTAATAAGATGGCCTCAAAACTTCCACCCTGCCATCTCTGCCCTGCGGTGGTAGAGAAACCGTCAAGTCAAAGGCCTAAGATTTGGCCAAAAGGCGCAATTGATGGTTTCACCATCCAAACTTCCCCCTACACTTTACCCGTAAGTTTGGTGGTCAGTCAACAATACGTTGTGAATCGCATTACATTTATCCAAAACAATTCTACTATGGGATATACACATATTTCATATGTAAATTGTTACATGATAGTATAATCCATTATATATATATAGGTAATTCAAAGTTTGAAAAGCTTGAAATATCTCTAAAACAATATATATCGGAGACGATACATCACTCACCTCCCCTTGAAGATGATACGAAATCTTTTGGTCCAACCACACATTTTTCACGTTTTTTAAGGTATGCGAATGTAGGGCCCACAAAGTGCGAGGGCTCGACAAGTCATTGTGGGTCGGCCTGCGACTTGGCAAAAGTGCGGAGGCCCAGTGGGCCAGCCCGACGAGCTTTAAGCCATTTTGGTTGGGCCAAATTCCATTTTGAGAAGTTGAGACCCGGTCTATCCCTGCCTGCTCAGCGATCAGATCTATTCTTAGTCGAGGTCAATGAGGACGCCTTCCTCCTTGCATCCCCGATTCCGTTGACCCTCGTCAGTCATTCCATTGATGGAATCCTTCAACTCCATTTGATCTCTTGGCAAAATTTTCATTGGAAATAGTTAGCGCGTTGAGATTTATGTTTTTTTTCTCATTTTGATTTGAATAAATTATATGTTTTATGTAGTGTCAGCAACCTATTTTGTGATTTGGATTTAATGAGCTCAATTCTGCTCACTGTATCGCTATCAGGTAGATACTTAGGATAAATGAGCTTCATTGCATAATTTTGCTGAGTTTTGTAAATACTAGCTACATAGGTTGACTTTGTTAGATATTATAAAATTCCGGTTGAGTTGTTTACTTCTGTCATCGGTAACGATGACTCAGATACGAAGAAACTTGTTGATATCTTGTGAATGTTCTCAACCAAGAATTTGGCTCTGTGATGAATGTAGATGCCTAAATTCACGTTGTCAACTTGATGTTCATTGAGAAATATAATTCGTGAATATAGTGAACATTACACAATTGTTCTCAGTGAGTTCGTGTTGTCTTTTATTTAATTTTTGCACTGGCTACTTCCTGTTAATTTGATCCACTTGTCCAACTTTGGACAAGACGACATAAAACAGAAAGATATGAATCTTCCTCGGAACTGTCTAAAGCCATTCTGCGGTTAGTCTCCAAAAGCAATTCTAAAGAGGTTCCCCGACATTGACTAATAAATGCTTATTTGCTTATGCCTAGAAAGAGAGGCGATTATGTCGATGAAAAGAGGAAGAACAGGAGTAGAATCTGTGGTGGAGCCGAAGTGGCTCGGATGGGTCGTGCAGAAAGCGCAGAAGGAAATCAAAAGATCGGCACTTTTGCCCCAGACGAGAAGGGGCTAAGTTAATGAAAAGTGGTAATAACTGGGTCAAGTAATGCGAACAATGCAGCAACAAAATGACAAGTGACGACTGGGTTAAGAAGTTATGATGCTTCGGAAGTAAACCAAAGGCATCCTTGTGAGCATATTCCATAATAAATGAAGAATCTTCTCGCATGTTCGCTTAAGACATATCATCACGGTAATAGCTCACTCTCCAATACTCGTGTGGACTAGATGTTTATTTGGAATATGTAGGTATAGTGAGTAGTGAAGCCCCATTTCCAGACTGCTCTTACGATACATCAGACCACAATGGTGGGAAAAAGGAGTCAAATGCTCTGAAGCAACACGATATCTACTGTTTCCGTCTTATCCTTTATTCATTTGTGCTTCTAAGCCTCGTGGGGCTACGCGGTCTTCTAGTGGGCTGGATACCGGCAAGTGTCCCAAGCTGCGCGTAAAAAAAGAGGTACCATATCAGCTGTTGTGTCAGTTCATTGTGTATGATCTAAATCAAAAGCTTTAAACAAGGAATCATGCTGCTTACATGGATCCTGAGAAATGAGTAAACAACTGTCGTAGAAGTAGCAATCACCGGGTGAGGAGGACAGTGGCTGGTAGCAGAGGTTCATGTCGAATGATGCTTAGGAGACCCCGTTTCCTGGAGCATAACAGTATCCCCTTTTTGTGTGGGTCGACAGTCAACAGCTTTAGGAGATTGCCTGCAAGCGAAATCTATGTTGTCCTGGAGCTGATCAAAATCGGTTGAAGGCTTCGCGATGCACCAAAGTTTTCTGTTTAATGTATCAAGCGCCAGTGACTTGGTCCCTCGTGCACTGAACAAACAGCTAGATTTTCGTAAATCCGTTGGAGAATTACGCAAAAAATTGCTGAGCACGCTTTATATGTTTGCCGCAGCATTGTAAGGCTTTCAATTAGGAGACAGACTGGGAAGATATAGACTTCAGCTACACAAACATGAACCTGAACCTCTTTCTTTGTTCATCATTTTACTCTTATTTTCACACACACACACACACACCTATAAATGCGCAATAAAGAGAGGCTTTGGAAATGACAATCCAATCTTTCTTCTCTGTACTGCACAGCTAAGTATACTTTTACTAACTTCATTTGTCAGTTAAAGTAGATCACTTGCGGCCTCAGGTTACGGAAGTCATTGCATTTGATGCTTCAAAATGCACAATTACCTAAAAATGTTATCCTTCATGTCTGGATGAGACGGAATGGGTTGGTCGGTGTGGCTAACTTGAACGACAGGCCCATGTGTTGCAGAAAGATGTCGAGAATCCTGTTCAGGTGTGCACTTCTTTTAGCTATAATTCTCCTATTAATCCTTACTGAGACCAAACGAGAGGTCGACCTGCTTGCAGCATTATAAAACTTCAACTCTATCGATCAATGTTGTGGACCTGTGGGTACTGAGACCATACCTGTAAAGCTCGAATGCCATGAAGCGTTTCTTCATTTGTAATTCCCACTTTTTGTCTCTACAAATCCATTGCCACTCCATTACAGATGATATCAATGTACAGTAGACAAGAGATGATGGCGTAGGGTTATAGTTTCTCGCAAAGTTCTATCCACACTATTATGCTAGTTGGTGTCGCAATCACCCATTGCTTCCTCAAAGGAAGATGGAACTAAATCTCAAAAGTTTGAAGTGCGTATTCTGTGCCTGCATTCTGGTTGGCGCACAAGAGATAAACGAGAGCAACGGGGACGATGGCCAAAAAGTGTTTCGGCATTGCAGTAGATTGTTGAAATTGATTGAGCACTGTGATCAAGGGGTTGAGAGAGACCAAGTAATGGCTTATTAAATGGATGATATTGCACAATTCCTGTTGGCGATACTTTGTATAGTAGGATTTAGAGTATCATACTTTTTTTTTTGGGTCTGTTTAGAGTATCATACTTTGCATAGTAGGATTTAAGCTAACACCCCTCAAGATTGTGCCACTACTACACATAAAAGGGATTTTGGGGGGCTCAATTTTGACGCACAAAAAGAGAGAATACGGGGAAATCTTCTGGGTGGGTTGGATTCCAGGAGTCTCCTCATCACGGAAATCTACTATCCGACATCTGAGTCCGCCATTTATCACTCTCAATCGCCATAAATATTGTTATGCATCCATCTCCAGTCATGATCTAAAAACAGGGCGTGACTAGACCATGACGCACTGAACGAGAGCGAAAATGTTTTTTTTTGGAGATGGTTTCCCTGGGTTGCAGCAGTTCTGGTGCTATTAATCGGATCCGAGCATCCTAAAAATGCTTGGACTCGAAGGTCAATAAATCCACCGGAGAGCAACCTCGGGTGGTCTCCTGTGTACGTCGAGTCCAACCTTGGTGTCATGTCCATTGGCTTCATGCTCCCCAATCATTTGGAGAGGGCCACGCAAGAAGAGGGATGATTAAGCAATTCCTGAAGGTAGTGTCCTGGGGAGAACTCTAATACTTAGTGGTTGATGCACCAACCCGACACCTCAGATGAGCACATCTCAATTGTTCAATGTCTTCAGGCAGCAGGCTTGGACGGTGCAATTATAGTCACAACCCCGCAGCAGGTTTCATTGATTGATGTGAGGAAAGAAAAAGTTTCTGCAAGAAAGTTGGAGTTACACTTCTTGGGGTAGCGGAAGACATGAGTGGGTGTTCCAGTCTCAGCCCGTGAGTGATTTCCGCTTCACGAAGATCATGGAAACAGGCTGAAAAGAATGACAGTCACGGAGTAGGCCTTGCAGTATATCAGAGAGAAACCACCGGAATTTGCTGAATTCGATTGCATCTAGCGAAGTGTTTGACAGCAGCGGCAGAGGTGTGGCAACAATGTGCAGGGAGATGGGGTACATTTTCTTGGTAAGTTACTGCTGCGGCTGAAGAAGGTAGATCGTGCTTCGTGGATCAGCTATGCATGGCTAGCACACCGGCAGTGAAGAGTATCACAGAGAAACCGTTGCAGAACCAGGGTCTTTGCAAATTGGCCATGGAAAACGGTACATAGACGACTGGCTTCGGTCTCCCGATCGAAGATCTTGTTGTCGACTCTTTCTTTTGTTATTTTTTTCTTTTCTGCTTGACCTCATTGTGATCATGCTGGGAACTGCAGAAGTGGCACGTAGATCGTGTATTTCTTGGCTATGTATTTATACTGATCTGATGGTTTTCCTAATTCTTAATGGTGCAGATATGCGATTTCGATCATATTTTGTGTGAATAACTTTTGGAGGGACATCTGGTGATATGAATGTCATATGAAAGTCATATATGATCTGAATTCTGGGTTCATGTTTGTAGATCAGTACCTAATTGGACTGGATCGTTCAACCTCAAGAAACATGTCATGAAAAATGATGCTCAACATAACCTCTCGAGTTCTAATTCTAGAGTTCTGGCCTTCTGGGTACAACCTACAATAAAACTGAAGATTGAGAACATATACTATCATTGGCATCTCTTTTCTAATTTGTTCTGTTCCCTTTTTTTCTCAGAAAAAGTACCCAAAATCATATTCACTTTTCACCCCGTTATCGCTTTACCTTAATCTGCTTTTCAAAATGCCACTTACAATCCTCTATCAGAATCTTATTGCTGCGAAGACCAAACTTGCGCCTCTTTAGATTTCCAGTCCTCCAAGTCTTCCGCAAGTCCTAGTCTTCATCACCCACATCCTCGCATCTTTGATCACCCACGACGGTCGGCCCGCCGCCATCGCGATAGTGCGTAAGGGGATGGAAGGCTTCGACCACAGCCGATGGTGGCAACTAAGCTGAGGCTTATAGTGGTTACGTTCTACACATTTAAGTTTGGTTCGACAGGAAATTTAGAACTAGGAGGGTTGCTAAGCTAACGGCACCCTTATTCACACGGAATGACGGTGCCTTTTTTACCACAATCTGCCATTGAAGATTAATTGGTAACCCGAACCTGTTTTAGCCAATTTTTTTCTGCTTATAAATTTAGTGTAGATTTTGTGCAATAATTTTGCACCACTCACTTTAAACCACAAAAAAAACCGGAAACTCAGACACAGATGATTTAAACATTGCTTCTATGAAAGAGCTCCCCTGCCCAAAACACGAAATGTTCACAGCTAAATAAGCTCATTAAAGCATGCCTACAGTAATCAACCATGGCAGAATGATCAATTGTAACATAACACATTAATTATCTAGTAAATAATGCGGCCCAATCCGAATATCTCATTTCGCTGAATAAATACATGCGGGGCACTTCAATTAGTAATTAAGTGATCCGCCGTTCATAATATGTTTAAGATAATATTCTATTTGAAAAAAAAAATCTTTAAGAACAAAAATCATATGATTTATTGAAACACTAGATAAAAATTCCATAGAGTTGGGTTAGTGGGTGAAAAGCAGATATACTTGTGTCACGGACGGACTAGAGAATTGGATCATTCTCGAGGTTACTTGAACAAAGTACAATGACTAATCCATGAATGAGCGGACGGACTTTGAGGATACTAAATCCTAGGATTTTCTTGTATGTTCCGGAATACTCTCAGGGGCGGGCTAAATTGTAATTGCATCCTCCTATAAGAAAATGGGGTAGATGGTAGTTGGAGGGATCCAATTTCCACCGTTAGATAGATAAGAGATCTATGGATACGATTGAGCCTGTATTTGTATATAAAGGGGTCTCCTACCCTCATATGTATAACTCATTCTCACAAGTGATACAACTATCAGAGCTTCTTTCTTTAGTAGTTTATCTCTCCACGAATTTTAAAAAAGATCCTAGTTTTAGAAAATTTTCAATAATTTTTTAGAAAAATAAAAGATTTATACCACTAGAAAAAGCAAATAAAAGGAAGGTGTACAAATGAGAGTGGAAACAAATAGGAAACTGAGAATGAGTGGTGATGGTTTTGGTATTTGGTACTTTCCTATTTTTAAAAAGAGATTTGTTTATTATTATTATTATTCTTATGTTTCCTTTTTTATAACTTTGCTGCACAGGAAATATAGACCAACGAACTAAACTGGAAACTAACTACTATTGCAATATTCCGATTCTCGCATTCACACATACTGAATTCTCAACCACCAACTTCTTCTCACATTTCCTTGTTGCGTCATTTCATCATTTGATCATGGTGATCTGATAAGAGAATTCCTTGCTCTGAAAATCATGTCTTCCATGCAAAATTCTTGGAATTTAGGCTTGAACTCAAACTAGCCACGACCCCCAATTCTTGGGATGTTGAATTTTTTTAGACAACAATTAGTATTCTGCGACATCGGTAGCCACACGACAATATATGGGTACCCATTGAGGTAGAGAGAAGCTTAATTGTCCGTCCCTGCCTTTTCTTTAATTGACGTGGATAGCTGTGCCTACATCGAATATTTGGTTGCCCGTCTCAGTGTAAATCACTGATTTCAGTCTTCCTTCGCAATACGGATTTTGAGAGCTACCCGTTTATGTAGCTTACAAGATTTATGTATGATGCTGATTCTAGACCAAATCTCGAAAGTGGACGACTCGGTTACGCGTGAGATGGTGGTCAATGTATGCTGTGGAAGATATGGAATGCTGTTTGGTTTGTCTTGAAAATTTTCACAGGGTGAAAAGGATTACAGAACTCCGTTGTTCCTATCTATTCCACCGTCCATGCATGTTGGAGAGTAGTAACTCATGCCCACCATGTCGCTGTCAATTAAATAGCTTCATTGGATGATTTTGACTGAGTTTTGTAGCTAGTAGCTGCATATATTGACTTTGTTTACTTCTGCCAATAGTAATGACAACTCAGATATGAAGAAGCATGTTAATATCTTGTGTATATTCTCAACCAAGAGTTTGACTCTGTGATGAATATAGATGCCCAAATTCACATTGTCAACTTTTCTCTGTTAGTTCATATTCTTTTTTCTTTGTTTTCTGCACTGGTTACTTTCTGCCAATTTGATCCACTTGTCCAACTTAAGACAAGACCATATAAAACAGAACGATGTGAATCATCATCGCAGTTGTCTGAGGCCCTTCTGTGTGGTTAGTCTCCAAAAGCAATTCCAAAGAGGTGGACTATTCTATTAGTAGGGAAATGAAGGACAAGCACTCATCTTCCGGCTGACCATCTTACTCAATCTATGCAATGTAATCATTGTCAGTCTCAAACGTGTCTGGCCAGCTAGAATTGACATGTTCTTTGTTTTCTTAGTAGTTGCTGCCCGAAAATGAGTAAAGTTCTTCTTCTTTTTTCTGAATAATGGCGGAAACGTTCAAGTCGAGTGTTGTTGCTTGAAAAATAAATTCGTCAGCTTGAACCGATTCATGATAACAACGGAATGTCACTACATGGCAGGCTCCACTGTTTTGCATAAGCATAATACTAATGCACTGGTAGGTTCAACCAGTGAAACACCTACGTTCCTGACTAAGAATACTTAATGTGTTGTTCAATAATTTGTACTTCGTATAAGTTTGTTTGGACAAAGGTGACCTATTTGCATTTTGCAGGGCATAAGTAAACAAACGTTCAAAAGGAGTTGCGTGAAAAGAAAAGCGGCAGGGGAGATTGAAACTCCTGAATTAAGATATATTCAAAGAGAACAAGGATGTCGTGGTGATAATTCTCTCCAAATTATACGAAGAGTCTTCTCATGCATGGCTTAACACATACCATAATAGCCAATACTTCGATATGTGGGAATCATATGACTAGATGTTTATTTGGACAATATATGTACAATGAGGAGTGAAGTCCCAATTCACGACTACTTCCACATTACTTTTGCCTAAAAAGGGTTAAAAAAAGAGCAAAATGCTCTGAAGCAACACGGTATTTACTGTTTTTGAAAACGATCACTTGTATCGGTTGATATGTTTTTGTGTTTATTATGGTCGTAAAATGTCACCTAACCATTCGATCAAAATAGGCAAATCACAACTCAGAAAAAGAAATATAAAAAAAATCACAATCAATTCCTTCAAGATAGTAATGAAAGAACGAGTAAAAAGAAAAGTGCGGTAAAGTAACCCAATACAAACCGGTCAAAGAATATTACATGACCTTGTTATTAAGCCCCAGGACAGCAACCCCTGACCTCATTTCAAATCAAATCCAATATCTTTTAAAAAAGATGAATCTTCCTAAGCCTAAACTAAATCAAACGTACTCATTAAAAAACCGAGGCTATACGTACACTAACTGAATGATACAAGGCTAATTCTAATCTTAAAATCTAACAACCTAATCAAGAGCTGTTTCTAAGCTATTTTCTGATTTTTTTTTATAAAAACTTCGATTTTTTAAATTTTTTGATTTTTAATGAAAATAGGGACCGGTATGGATGATCAGTTGACATAGTCTCATGGGTTTGGGCCGCGGACACGATTGGGCTTGTTTTAAACTCATCAAGCACATTCTGTTGAAACTAATTGCACTAAGCCCATTTTCCTTTTTGCTGTTTTAAGCATACTTTAAGCCTATGGCAAAAGTGTCAAAAAAGTCCTAAACCTTTTCCATTATTGCCAATCTAGTCCTAAAACTTTTTTTTGTGCCGATTCAATCCTAAACCTTTTGCATTTATGCCAATTCAGTCCTAAACCTTTTTTTGGTGCCAATTCAGTCCTAAACCTTTTGCATTGATGCCAATTGAGTCCTAAATCTTTTGCATTTGTGCCAATTGAGTCCTAAATCTTTTGCATTGGTGCCAATTGAGTCCTAAACCTTTTTTTGGTGCCACATGAGTCCTAAACCTTTTTACATCTATGCCAATTTAGTCCTAAACCTTTTGTATTTGTGCCAATTTAGTCCTAAATCTTTTTGAGTTAAATTAACCGGAAGGACTAAATTGACACCAAAACAAAAGGTTTATGACTGAATTGATATCAATGCAAAAGGTTTAGGACTAAATTGGCACCAAAAAAAGGTTTAGGACTCAATTGGCACCAATGCAAAAGGTTTAGGACTGAATTGGCACCAATATCAAAAAGTTTAGGACTGAATTGACACTAAAAAAAAGGTTTCGGACTCAATTGGCACCAATGCAAAAGGTTTTGGACTGAATTGGCATAAAAAAAAGGTTTAGGATTAAATTGGCACAAACACAAAAGGTTTATGACTTTTTTGACATTTTTCCCTTAAGCCTATAATTGACTAAAGCCCTAAAACCCACACTCAGTATATCTCCCATTAATAAAACCCCCTTTTTTCTTTTTCATTTTCTCCTTTTCTTTCCTTTATTATTCATATATATATTTTTAATTCCTTTCCCCTCGACGCTTGTCTTCATCTTCTTCCCATTGCAGACTAAAAAAAACTCCACAAAAACGAACACTAACTCCAGAACATTCAAGATTCAACCAATGATCTGTTTTTAGCACAAGGGCCAATCAACTGGAACTAATTAAATCAATACTCCTTTCCTATATGCACAACACACCAAACTTTCCCTTTTTTTTGGGCTGAATCCCACCATGCGAAAGCTTTGGATCCTCTATGATCAAATGTCCACAGACCCCTTTTTTTTTTGGGCCACCCAAATGTCCCATACCCAAAACGTGCCCTAAATGGGCGGCACCTCACCAAAATCCCAATATAATCCCTTTATATACATAAAATCAAGGGATAGATATCCTAGAAGTCCTAAAACTTATCATGAAAGTGCAATTGAATCTTAAAATTTTCAAAAAGTGGGATAAAATTTTCTAAAACTTATTAAGTATTAAAACTTGTCACGAAAATGCAATCAAGTCCTGAAACTTTCAAAAAGTGCAATCAAGTCCTAAAATTTATTACAAAAGTATAATCAAGTCCTCAAATTTTCAAAAAGTCCAAACAAACAAATAAAACTTAAAATTTGTTCAAAAATGCGATTAAGTCCTAAAACTTGGGAGGATCGGTTATTTTCTAGGAAAATGCAATCAAGTCTTTTAAAAACTTTCTATTTTTAAATAAATGTATTTATTTTTCTATTTTCAAATGGAACCAAAGTCCTAATGGAAAACATTTTCCAATAGAACCAATTAAAAAAAGTAAAGGCAAATGGGAAAGATTCCTCAAAAAATTTAAAAAGTAAATATATATTTTGAAAAAGTTTCCAAACAAGGGCCTGAAACCGGTTCCACTTTTAGGAACCGAGAAAAACTTATCAAATTTGTTCAATCAAGTCCTTCCATTGATTGCACTTTTTAAAAGTTTTATGACTTGATTGCACCTTCGTAACAAGTTTTGAGATTTAATTGCACATTATGAAAGTTTTAGGATTCAATTATATTTTCGTGATAAGTTTTAGGACTTTCAATGCACTTATCCCTTAAAAAAAAAAACTCTCTCTCTCTCTCTCTCCCCCCTCCCCTCTCCGTTTCCCCAAAGCAATCAGGACCGTTCATTGAAAACAGCCAATCCGTCGTCGCCGCCGTCGCCAAAAGATATTTTTCTTTTACCAAAAATCGCCATCTCCACCACCACCACCACCACCACCACCACCACCAGCCATTCCTTTCATAAAAAAAAAAAAGAAAAATATATATATATATATATATGCCAGCTTGCTGGCCTCGAAAACAGAAAAATATTCTGGCAACTTGCGACCCCCCTCGTGCGTGACAACTGACAGAGCAAGGCTCGCATCCCGCCGTCCATCCATCGCGACGGTGGTGGGGGGGGGGGGCCTTGGACGGTCGGATTTGGCCCCTCCCTGCGGTTGCCGCGCTCACGTCTCGGCCGTCGATTTCAAAGCCGGGGCTCAGAGATGATTGGGCGACCGTATGACTGGATGCCGCGTCAGTGTCGCCCTGAAGTCGCAGTCCCGCAATCATTTTAAAAGATCTGGTTCCACGTAACGCTGAGTCACGCCCCGCCTGGCAACCCGTAACTTCTTAACTTCACGTAGACATATTTATTGGGTATTTTGCAACGAGGGGCCTGAGCTTTCGTGAAATTGCAGAAGTTCCCGTGGAAGGGATGTATGTTCCGTGGAATGCGGTTTATACGCGAGACCTACGATCATGTTCGTCATTTGCTGCTTATGTTATGGGAAATTGGAGCGCCTGCCTGCCTGCGCGTTTATTATGTTCCGGGCTATGGGTTGAGCTGCATGCGGTCGGTTTTTTTTCTTTTCTTCCTTCTTTTTTTCCCCCTCGTGTCGAATCGAAGACCGTGGAATGATGGCGAGCGATGCGCACGGGGTTGGGGCCGAGAGATGGGCGGCGAGATCGAACGAATCGAATGGAATGCGGTAGAGAGAGAAAAGAGAAAAAAAAAAGGGCGATATGAATTTTTAGTAGGAATTCGGTCGTGTAGGAGATGGCGGGTACTGATCGCTGGCGAGGTGATCGCTAGCACTAGCGGATGGAGAAATTCCTATGGAGACGGGGGCAAGAGATTATCACCTTAAATTTCAAATAGCGTAATGATTTGACGTGGCGTGCTCTTCCCGTAACTTAATCAAGTCGAGAAATTCAAATTAGGTACAAATTTGTAAGAGAAAGAGCTAGGCATGTACCGCTATGTCGAGCCTATAATCATCATCTTAAAATCAAAGTGAAACGGTTATATGCGTCTTAGCCACATGCAGGCCTTAACAAATTTTCTCTTCTTGCAAACCGTCGAAATTCAGAAAATAATCTCGGAAAACGATATGGATCGGCACCGGAGATTAAATATTTCCGCAATTTATAAACCCGATTCGCAATTCTTGCTCAGCGAGAAGGTGGCTATCAGAGAAAAACGCTTTATGTCGCCATCAATCGACAAAATTAGATATATATTTCGATACCGTCATTTATAATTTTGGGGTTTTGAACATTTTTATACGAGTGATCACTAATCAAAATGGATAGTTCTTACATACGCGCATTGCCCTTTTTACCCCCGCCCCCAAAAAAAACAAAACAGAAAAACCCTAGTCAAATGTATCTAATTACGGATTTTCCAGCCTGTAATTATTATTGTTATTATTCCCAAACAAAGGACTTTCCCGATTCGTTTTCTTTTCATCTCATCTAATTTACGGTCAAAGATATATATATTTGGTTACTGACACGCAGCCTCGTGGGTAAAACTCTATCCAAAATCCAATCCAATTTCGGAAGTCCCTCGATCGCGTCTAATCGACGTCGGTTCCGCCAGGTCATCAGCTCGCGACCCGATTGGTGCGTGGAGCGCACGGCTCACCCCGGCGCTCGCGTTTAGGGAAAAAAACCCGCACATGCTTTGGACTTAACATGCATGACGAGCGCGCGTCCATCGGATGGGATAGGGTTTGTTGAGATTGGGAAAATAAAAGAGGCAAGAAAGCTCAGCTGCCCCCCGCTTTTTTTCAGTTGAGGACTCCAAACATTCCAAATCGCTGATCAGGACCTGTGAGGCTTTCGAATCGCAAGACAGGACCCCTCCTTGTCCCCTCCTATAAATAGGCCCCCTCACCTCCGCCCTTTTCCATGCTGCAAGCACCGCAAAGACAACGATAGCTTCTTTCGATACTTTCTTCCCGTGCTCCGTTTTCGAGTTCGGTTTCTTTCTGTGTGTTGCTGTTACTCTGCCTCGAAGAAGAAGGAGAAGAAGAAGATGACTATCCTCATTGAGCAGATCGAGAATGGTAGCCATGATTTCTCTTCAAGTCGTTCTTTTTGTTTGGGGTCTTCCCTATCGTTTCGTGCATGCGAATGGCCACTTGAGGTGAGGCTTTTCATCTTGTGGGTCTGGTTGTTTTTTTCCCCACCAGGCGCCGCCCAAGCGGAGGAGCAGAAGACGCTGACGATCGCCAATGATCTGGTGCTCGATGGCGGGTTCGCGCTGCCGAAAGAGGCGTCGGACGACGGGTTCGTGGCCCCCGAGATCAATGCGTTCGGTCACTCTTTCAGGTCCCCGCTCTTTTCTCTCTCTGGCTCACCCTGGCCCATCCTTCTGAGACAATGCGAAGATGTTTTACTTGCGGCGAAGCGGTTTCTGATGGGACAAATTTCTCCTTTGCTTTTTTCTGGGTTGGCAGGGACTATGATGCAGAGAGCCAGAGGCAGAAGACGGTGGAGGAGTTCTACCGGTTGAACCACGTCCACCAGACCTATGACTTTGTAAGGAGGAAACCCATCGACGGACTTTTCGGTTTCTGTCGGATCCACCATTAAAGTTGGCATCTTTTTGCCCTTCGCTTCTTGTGCTCGAGCTTACTGGAATGCTATGAACACCCCAGGTGAAGAAGATGAGGGAGGATTACGGCAAACTGGACAAGATAGAGATGAGCATATGGGAATGCTGCGAGCTTCTGAATGACGTGATAGACGACAGCGATCCCGATCTGGACGAGCCTCAGATCGAGCACTTGCTCCAGACTGCCGAGGCCATCAGGAAGGATCATCCTGACGAAGATTGGCTGCATTTGACCGGCCTTATCCACGGTATATGCCCCGACTAATATGCCTCAAGATCCTATTTTTATTGGCTCAAGCAATCCGGGGCTTGACTAAGAACAGGGGGATTGGAAAACCCACAAAGAAATTCCTGTGACAAGATTCTTATTTTGTTTTAGAGATTGGACCCTAAAAATGGGAAATGTCCGTTCATGGGCCCGCCTTGGACAAGGCCCGACCTATTTGAAATTTTGATCGAACACGAATGATCTCACGTGAGATCCACGCGATTCTGAAAAAATGTCGTGACCGGTTCAATTAGATAACTACCTTGTGCCGGCATTTTTCGGTTCAAACTAATCCTTGGCCGATTTAACCTGATATAATTAGCTGTGTACCATACGGCACGATGCCATCTACGGTACGGCTTTAAAAATGTTGTCCTTTTGTTTTGCATAGTAAGGTGCCAAAAGAAGGTAGAAGATTTTTGTTTTTTCCCTTAGAAAGATATTTGATTTGCTGACTTTTCAGATCTTGGAAAGGTGCTGCTTCATCCTAGCTTCGGTGGGCTTCCCCAATGGGCTGTTGTTGGTGAGTTTTTCTTTTGTCATTTTCCTACTTATATTTTTGGCCATGACTCGTTTTTTCACTCAAATTTAAAATTTTAAAATCTAATTACTTTTGACTAATTTTACAGGTGATACACACCCTCTTGGATGCGCCTTTGATGAATCGATTGTCCACCACAAGGTCTCTTTGCATTCCCACGAATTCCACTCAATTTGTACATTCAACCTGTGACAAAGACCTTGGTCATAACCCTAATCTTAACCTTAACCTTAACCTTAATCCCCACTAATTTGATGCAGTACTTCGAGGGCAACCCGGACTATCACAATCCTGCCTACAACACCAAATGTGGGATATACAGCGAAGGGTGTGGGCTGGACAACGTGATGATTACTTGGGGTCACGATGACTACATGTACTTGGTAATTACCCTCCTATTTTTCGAAGGAAATTACCATCAAGCAAGTGATTATCATTAGTAAAAATTGGTAATCATCCAAAGATAGTAATGCGATTATGTTGATTGGAAAATCTGCAGGTGGCCAAAGAAAATAAAACCACTCTCCCTCCGGCGGCATTGTTCATTATCCGTTACCATTCGTTCTATCGTACGTGATTTAAGTTTGCGATTTAGCCGGTTGCTCATTCCTTAGTGATTACTGCTTTGATACTTCAGTTGATGATGAACCTTGTGCTTTCATCTTCTTTGCAGCATTGCATAAGTGCGGGGCATACACTCACCTTATGAACGAGCAGGATAGGGAGAACATGAAGTGGCTTAAGATATTCAAGTACTGATGAAATTCAAATAATTATCGGTTTTTTTTATGTGCTTTTTGTTTGGCACTGATTTGTGGGTAATTCCCTTGGGACCAATGACTAATTTGTGCTCTGCTTAAACTCCTGCAGCAAGTATGATCTGTACAGCAAGAGCAAGGTCCGGATCGATGTTGAGGAAGTCAAGCCATACTACATGTCCCTCATTGAAAAGGTGAGTTTCCCTCAAATAATGATCGTATAATTTTAATTTATGCATATATATATATATATATAGTGTATAAAGAAGTATGCATTTTTCAATTTATTCGTGGCTTTAACATAATTTTTCAATTGCAGTATTTCCCGGCAAAGCTCAGATGGTGATGATATTTTAGAAGGTTTAGAGGAGTTCATTGGCTGAGAAGGCAGTGCATTGCTGTTTTAGCTTTCTTCGGTTGATCTTATGTTTGGTTAGTTGATGTAAAGAGCGAAAAAAAAAATTAATAAGAAGAAATATGGGTATGTGATTGTCCTTCCGTCCAATGTGCAATTATTTCCTTGTATCTGATTGTTCAATGTCCAATGTGCAATTATTTCTTGTTTTAATTTCAATGTGTGTATCGTTGGCATTTAGCAATTTCGAAATTATCTTTGATTATAATCTTGCTTGAAACATTGACCTATTTCGAGCTAAAACGATAAAGGGTATTATTTTTTTTTGGTAAGGTAAATAAAGGGTATTATTGATTCTATAAAATCTCGAAAATGGTAATATACTTCGAAAGTAATTATCGGAAAAATAAAATTGGTTTCCACGTTTGACAATTACTATCGCACATTCGTTGTTACGTATTCCTTGTATCCATATGCAGTTCGAATGTGCATGTTTTCAATGTGTACTTTGACAACAGTTTTGTTTGTAAAATAAATGCACTTTTACATAAAATAAAATGCGACATGATTCAATAAAACTTACTTCTCTCGCTGCCGAGCTTAAGAATGAACATTAAAAAGAACTCTTTTTTTTTGTGGTATAGACATGTGTAAACCGCGTCATATCAATACTTAATCACAATCACTTGCTCTAAAAATTTAGGTTAGATAAATTATTCGATGAAAGAGTGGTGGTTTAATGTTTAAATATTTAACTTTGTCTTTCAAGCTTAGGCTGAACTGTCGCTTAAGAGAGTAATGACTAGAAATATATAGAAGGGGGGGATTTATAGGGGATTGAAAATATTTGAATTTAGGACTTCTTGCTTTGTTGGCATGTGAAATTTTGCGGGAATTCAATTTTAAAGGTAATTTCTCGTCTTTAGTTTAGCCAACTAATGACGTGACTTGTGAGAAACCATTTTCCTATGCCCAGGACATGATTATTTTCTTTGGAAATAAATCAACTTTTCCAATGATTTCTCATCAAGCCGCACGTATCAGTAATAGACGACAAAAATCTTTATTTTGTCTTGTTATTTAACTAGCCCGATTATAACCTATACTCTTTTCTCATTTACAATGCGATCCCGACGTGAAATCACGATGGCAAAGGAGCGATACATTCGATTTTAACAACGCGACGAAGGAAATAAAAAAAAGAATTGGAGAAATAAAAAGGATATGGGCTACGTAGTACAGGGCCTAGGCCCGGCCCACGAGATTCTTCCTCGGGGACTGAAAAATGAAACCTCCAAAGAAATCGACAGCAGCGCAAAATCTTAGAGGGGCCCACGAAATCAGCAGGACAAGAGCAAGCCAGCTCAGCCAAGCGAGTTGGTGGAGTAGGGCCGGGTTATACTTATGCGTCACGTGCTCGATTGTTTTCCACTTTCATCTCCCACGTGGCCCTGTGTCCACGTGCTCGGCGCGTGACTTGGCCCGTCCTCTTTGGGGGGGATGGGTTGGTCCCACCCGAGACATGGTCTTCCGACTCGGTAGGAGCGATCGGTTTCAAGGTGGGTAGATTTCACGGTCTGGAACAACCCACCCTGGAACCCGAAACCTACAATGTTAGAACCGATTCCCAATTTTTGGAATCTAAAATCTAACATGTTTGCCTTGAAATCGATCTCGAAACCTACCTTGTTTTTCCGATCGAGTTCTAATGTATACCCGGGGACTGGTTTCTTCTTCTTCTTCTTCATTTTTAAGAAATTGAAATAAATAGCAGCCACGTCAAAATAGTACGAGTGACAAAACGGCTCAAAGTAATATATCGATACAAAACAAATAGAAATGCAAAGTAAGAAGGAAGTTAGGTTTATTTTGTAAAGACAAATCATCTCCTTCCGACTTTGATTTTCGATAGGTGGGTTCGGCACCCAGAATGTGGAACCTATCCATATAGTACTAGTTTTGAATTTTTGGAACCGGGAATCGGAACTGCTTCCCATGATCTGTTCGGTCCGGTTCCCGAATAGAACCGAACCGGTCGCATAGCCCTGATCAGGATCCACAAAGAATTGCTATGCATTTGGACTAATCTGCCTTCGGAAGAGTCTTGGACTCATTTTGCCTTTTGACTTTCTCCAGACATCTTTCGACAATTCCGTTCCGTAATTTGACGAGGTTATTGACGGAAGAAGTGAAATTGGACAAATCCTCCATACTTTTCTTTCTTCCAAATGATGCGTCATTCATGACCAATTTCGCAAAGAAACCCACAAATTCGTAGAATTCAAATCTTTCGAAGATTCGCGTGCCCCATCGGAATTCTAATCGGGTAAAATCGAAACATAATATTTCATGGTTCTATTGTTCATCGTCACGCCGATAAATGGAAAAATTTGTTCAATTTGGAACAAAAAATTGTTCATTGAGTAATTTTCTTTCCCCGAAAAATTTTTCTCGAGAGTGTCTTCTAATTTTATTTTTGGCTATCGAGAAGTAGTTTCGATCGCCTTAAAATGAAATAGTGCATTCCCGGTATCGTATAGATCACCTTAATCAACTCTAGAGCTCTGTTTGTTTCGCGAAAAATAAATAATTTGAAAATTATTGTATTTAAAAATGATTGGTCATATTGCTTAAGATAATTAGTCAATGAAAAATATTTTTATCATTGACGACAATTTATTGTAAACGGTGAAAATATTATTCATTTATTCATTTTTGCAATCGATATAGACGATAACTTTTTAGGAAAATAATTTTTAAATTATTTATTTTTTCGTGAAACAAACACACCCTTAATTAAGTTGTATTTGGACATCAATGTCCTTGAGATTCTAGAATTGCTCCGTCAACCCATATAATTATGATTATCCAATAGCGTGCTTTTTCTTGGAACGACCATTTCCGGTTTTGAAGTAATTATATCTAAAATGGGACCGCAGAAAGATTTAATTTTTAATTATATATATATATTCGAAGTCGTGACGTATTATACAGGAAAAGAACTATAAATTATTAGAATGATTGAATCTTGGCCTTAGGAAGTGAAAAAATTAAACACTTCGTGTCTCGTCATCACCTAACGTAGTGCCACGATTCAAGGTAACGTGTCCCGCTCGACAACATGGGTCGATTTCGTGCCGAGTCGTCACCCTACCAAACTCATATTATATTCCCATTTTCCAAAGATTTCGCCGTAATTGTCCATGGAAAATGAATTATATTGAACCCTTAAAAAAATACCCGTAGAATGTACGCTATACGAGGGGGTGTAAAAAAGAGAGTATAAATACACACGAAACCGTAGTACGTAAAAATTATTTTTTTTTCCCTTTTTCACAAGGAGTTGAATGGCCCTTCCGTTGGACGAGCCATGAGAACGGTTATTCCGCGAGTTCAGAGCAGTCGACTATGGTCCCGCATGATATCGTGGTAGGATCCCGAGCTCCAATCTTTTCAGGCACTTATTTGTCCCCTCCATTATAAGGTTTTATTGGGTGTATGTTACGTATAGAAAGGGTCATTCGGCTTGTGAAATTCAAATAGTGAGAAATGCGCATTTCCGGTTTCTTGCACGCAAAATCGAGTTAGCGGCGAGTGTACATTTTACGGTTTTCCATAAACGTTCCGCTTTCGAAATTACACATATGGTTAATATAATTTCGCCGGCTACATAAAAAATGGTCCAATGGATTTTACTAATAGCGCCCCGATGGAGAAAAATGATCCAAAACTTCTGTCACGATCTCTTTCCTCGTGATATGCACGATTTGTGCTCCAAAATTAGAAATTTTTTTTGTTAAGTATATTCGACAAGTGTCTACATGTTAAAGTTAGGTGCACAAACACAACAAAATCGAGAGTAAAGGCGAGAAAGAAGAAAAAAAAAGAAAAGATACAAGATTTATCCTAGTTCACCCTTAAATTAATGCTATATTCAATCATAGTATCATTTCTCTAATTACAACTATAAGACTGGACTTATGCTCAAATTATCGATAAAATACGGATTCAAATTATAAAAACTCTTTAGCGGCTTAGGGGCGATGGCCCCCCACGACCCTGCTGGGGCGGCCCCTAAGACCTTTGTCCGCTCATCGGGAGCGGACCCCACGTCTTTCTCTTAATGGGGAGTATGAACCGTACCTCAACGACATTGGCAACGTGCATATATACGGAATATAATCGTAAAACGATACGATAATTCATGTCCGAAAGTGGTGGGGTCGTCGCTTCAGACTTCGTGAACAAAGTGAAAAATAGCTGCGCCGAATTGAAATACTTTTTCCCAACTTTGCGGGAGGCCTTCCTCTTGCGCGCACAAGACGAACGATGAATGCTGGCTGAATTTTCTTTTCCATCTTCTTCGAGGACTTTGTAATATAATAGGAAGGGAGGGAGGTGACGCCCGTGGTGACCCGAAATGAGCCGGACGGCATCGCCAGTCAGCGTTTCGTTTCCGACGATTCCCAAAGACAACGTGGAAATTCCCAAGTTTTCCTCCTCTTCTTGATTCCCTCCTCTGCATGATTTGTCTCTCCTCCCTGGCCCCGCCTGAATGAATTTGTCCCGTATATTAGCTCTCTTACATCAGCCGCAAGAGCAAGCCACCCCCACCAATCATTCTACTTGGACACCTATAAGTGTCCACCGGTCTTTACCCTCCCCATCTCTCTCTCTCTCTCTCTCTCTCTCTCTCATTTTGTGCAGAGGCCAAAAAAGCGGGGGGAGCTGTTGGGGCGGGGAGGCATCATGGATGCTCCGCTTCTGGGCAGTGATGGTTTGATCAATCGTGAGAAGAAGCAGGGGAGGAGGAATTGGGCCAGAGCTCTGCGCTTTTGCCTTGCTTTCATCACAGTAGTAGGTGGGTTGTGTTTTTCTTGTTTGGTTTCTTTCTGGGTCGGGATCAAGAATTCTGGGTTCTTGTTCTTTCTCGTGCTCTGGCTCTTGAAGAATAGTTTGTCCGTGAAATCCGAACTTTCTGGGTATGCAAAATGAACCCTTCTCTAGCTGAATCTTGTTAAGAGTATGCTTTGACTTTGGGGGGGAGTAAGGATTTCTTTATTCGACTTTTTCCCTTCCGCATTATTGGTTTGCCAGATTGAGCGAGAAGGTTACTAACCGAAGCGTGACCACTAATTCAGCCTGTATCATTCGATCAGGGACCACATAGCTAAAAAAATTGCCCTGTTTGGGGCAGAAAGAGAATGAAGGAAAGAGATAAAGCACATGAGAAACGAGAACACTTCTTATGGTGCATGCTTTAATGTCAGAACTGGCAAGTCAAGTTGCTTAGATCAGAGTAGATACGTGCCATGTGAAATTGAAGAACCATGGCCATAATGGATATGCTATTACTACCTTAGGATGGTCTTTTAAGCTGCACCAAAAGCAGTTTTATCACTCATAATGTATGGGACGTGAGACGTTGTTGTTCTAATTTGGGTGTTCATCTTTTGCAATTTCAGTTCTTGGGCTTATAGTATCAGGGGACATAAATGCATGGTCTCTGGGAGCGGGCAGCAAGTATGGTGGGAGTATTCTGAACAATGCGATAGTTGTCGAGTCGGAGAAAGGCGTTGTTGCTGCTGATGATGGCCGTTGTTCTGAGATCGGGGCGTCGATGCTTAGGAAAGGAGGGCACGCGGTCGATGCCGCTGCCGCCACCGCTTTGTGCGTCGGTGTCGTCAATCCGATGGCGAGTGGAATTGGAGGTGGTGCTTTCATGATCGTCCAGTCTTCATCGACAGCAAAAACCGAAGCCTACGACATGAGGGAAACAGCTCCTTTGGCCGCTTCACAGGTTTATCCTCTCTCTGCCACTGAAGTGAATACACAAACCTGCTCAGTTGATAAAGGCTCTAGCCTATTTTTAGATCATCCGTTCTCTAGTCTAGTAGTGCTAATTATTATCACGACTTAGTCATTACTCTAGTAGCCATCTGTCAAGCTTTGGAATTGATTCGTTAAACGCCGTCCTCTGAATTTTTATCGAGTGTTTAACTTCTGTTCAAATTGATTATCTTGGAGGTATAGAGGAAACAACTAGTCCCATTGGGATCTCTCCTATGTCGAACAATCTACTTCGTCCCTCCCAACTGTTTTAAAAATCGTAACTTTTAATGCTGTCAACAGGACATGTATGAGAACAATCCCTTGGCCAAGTACCATGGCGCTTTGTCTATGGGAGTGCCTGGTGAAATAGCTGGCCTTCATCAGGCGTGGTTGAAGCACGGCCGTCTGGCATGGAGGACCCTGTTCCAACCGTCCATAAAACTGGCAAAGGAAGGGTTTGTGGTCGCTCCGTACCTTGCGCATTACATAGCAAATTCTGCGAAGATGATCTTGAATGATCCTGGCTTAAGACAAGTGTTTGCGCCTGGCGGGAAGCTGTTACGCTGCCGGCGATACCTGTTATAATGTGGAATTGGGCCAGAGCTTAGAGGCCATAGCAGAACAAGGGCCACAGGCATTTTACAATGGGAGCGTCGGCCAGAAGTTGGTCAAGGACGTGAGAGAGGCTGGAGGGATTTTGACGATGGAGGACCTAAGGAACTATAAAGTCGAAGTAACGGATGCGATGTCCGCTGAGGTCATGGGCTATACTATATTCGGAATGAAGCCTCCATCGAGCGGAACATTAGGGCTCTCTCTGGTGAGTAATTTCTTTTAGATATTCCGTTTGCTGTGACACTCAACATACGAAATATCGATCATCTACTAGTGCTACGAGATAATGTTCCAATTCCAGTAGCCTATGCCTATAGCATGGGAAGGTGTTGTGATCAAAGGTTGATGCGGAAGTTGGAATTTGTCTATGAGAGAGTGACAAATATAGTTGTTCTTTAGAGGATAGACAGACTTAAAGTGCCTGATCTTGTGTAATGGTCATGAACAGGTCCTGAACATCCTCAACAGCTATGGAAATTCGAATGCTGCAGAGGGAAGTCTCGGGATGCACCGCTTGATAGAGGCAATGAAGCACATGTTTGCTGTCCGGATGAACTTGGGTGACCCTAATTTTGTGAGCATCAGTGAGTACGTGTCCGAGATGCTCTCTCCGTCCTTTGCGAAGCAACTGAGGCAAAAGATACTCGACAATACTACTTTCCCTTCGGAGTATTACATGTACAAGTATGACGATCCTCCTTCGAATTTGGCAAATTCAAAACAGATCTCCGCTTTGCTGTGAACTTATTGTAATTTAAACTGTTTTAACCCTCTGTTGGCAGGTGGAGTCAACTTAGAGATCATGGTACCAGCCATTTCGGTATCGTAGACGCAGATCGGAATGCCGTATCTATGACTACAACCGTTAATTATCCATTTGGAGGTGGGGTTCTCTCGCCTACTACAGGTATCGTGCTCAACAATGAGATGGGCGACTTCTCGACACCCACGGAGATTTCCCCCGACCTCCTGCCACCTGCTCCAGCGAATTTCATCGAACCAAACAAGAGACCTTTGTCTTCCATGACCCCACTCATCATCACCAAGGTATGCAAACACAGTTCTTTGGCTTTGGTTTGACATGAAGAGAATCTACAGTGTCTTTGACAGAATAGCTCTATCTCGTATTCGTTGAATTAAATTTAAGCAAGTAAAAGTACAATGAACACCAGATCAAGCATTCTTTAGAAAACTTTCCCACACTTCATCTATCGAATTTTCCAGGAAACCTAAACTTTGTCTCTTCTAAACTTGAATTTTGGTTTTCTAATCCAAATCTACTGAATGCAGGATAACCAGTTGGTAGGGGTTATAGGAGGGAGTGGAGGAATGAACATAATTCCAGCAGTGATCCAAGTTTTTCTAAATCACTTTGTCCTGGGAATGGAACCATTGGATGCTGTTGAGTATCCAAGGGTCTACCACAGGGTACATTTCAACCATATTCATTCAAGAACTTCCAATTGAATTCCTCTTACAAGTTGTTATGTTCTGGTCATTTTTGACTCGGTCCTTTTCCTATTCCGCAGCTGATACCTAATGTGGTATTGTATGAAAACTGCACCTGCATCGATGGTGATCACATTGAGCTTGCAGACGAACGGAAGCTTTTCCTGAAGGGGAGAGGTCATAAATTGGAAGCCAGAGCGGGAGGAGCAATTGTCCAGCTTGTCGTTCAGAGTTTACAAAACACGCCCGATTCGGGTCGCAAAAGTCGCAAGGACTTGAATTCCGGAGTCGTCCGTGGAACTCTTACTGCTGTGAGTGATCCTAGAAAAGATGGGAGGCCTGCTGCGGTATGATCTTTCTTGTAACTAATTGCGAACGAAAAACGGCGGATTAGAATGATTTTGCGGCGTGAATACATGGAAGCTGCAAGTGATGCTGCTTGTATTATTGAATGTAAGAATCAGGATCTTGTATATATGTATGGTACAATTACTTAGGAAGGTACGGTCCAGGCTGAGAAATTGTTCCGGAGGAATTGAGAAATAAGTGCTTTATAAAGATAGATGGTGAATGGTATTGAGATCACCAGCCATTGCTTCAATGATGTTTCCGCACTAGGACGCAATGAGCTCCATGAGTTTGCTTCTACACAGCTCATTAGAAAAATATCAAAGCGATGCGTCTTCGACTTTGAAAATGCAAGCAGAAGCCTTCCAACTGAGGCCAATAATTGGGCGAAAATCATTAAGCAAAGCAAAGCAGATAGCAGTCGACGTAGACAACACTTCCCATAAGAAAGTCATGAACAGTAGAACAGGAATTGGGAGGAATAACATCACAGAACCCAATATAAGGTTTCTGCCTCCGCGAGTCGGTTTTTCAAATGCATTTAAGATGACCTATTGAATGCATATCCGACATTTATCAGAAATGTACATTACAGCTCTGGTACTGTTGACCTTACCCAAAAAAAAAAAAAAAACTCCGGTACTGTTGCAAAAAGACCACACCAACCCATAATCAGTTCCTCCAGAAATCCACAATTTGTCCTCGAAAAATTGTACAACCACGCACGGATTGCGCATTACAAAGAGCGAGAGTTTGTAATATACAGTCACCAAAAATTCTCTCTGAGTTCCCTAATGTGTACCCTTGGCGCGCCGTCGAGAGAAAATGAGGACACTTTATTGGGTATGGTTTCATGATGATTTCTCCATCAGTTGTATGGGTGTCAATATGTTTGATTTGCTGGTCTCCACAACGCATCCATTCATGACCATTTCCTCCAGCATGAAATGTGCCTTCTCCAAGTGGAACATGATGTCCAGTTCACACTGCATTTAATCAGAAGGAGAAAAAAGATAAACATACTTAACCCGGTTTGAAGTCATTTTTGAAGGAACTGAAGGGGAGAGGCTATTGCTTTATGACTCACCACATTGCCGAAATGACGATCCATAGTTTCAACTAGTAAATGTATGAACTCCAAGATCGCAAGCTCATTCTGGAACATATTACACAGATGAATCAATGCTACAGCAGGAAAAGTTTTAGGTGGCCATGTACATCTAAAGTTTGAAATCATAATTCATGAGTATCTATACCAAAAAGGGACTTAATAAAAATATCTATACAAAAAAAGAGGAAAAGTTAGTAAATGATAGCACGATCTCCATCAAACCCATAAAAACACATCTGAGGGTCCAAACAATCTTAAAGAGCAAGCAAAACTAGGCAAGAAGATGGTACTTTACCTCTTCATTGTCAACTCCAACCAAGAAGAAAAGTGAAGCATAGCGCCTATAGACAATCTTGTAATTGCGATGCTCAACAAACGAACACTGTTGACAAGCAAAAGTTCCAAGCAACATGCAAAATGGATATCCATGTGAGAACCAAGATGTACAATGACAAGATAGTGAGCAATAATACTTCCATAACCAATTTGTATTAAATGGAAATACAAGATCCTCTAGCAGGACAGCAGGAAGGAGTCAACTTTATGAAACTAAACAATTAGTAGTGAACATTTAAGAGCTAAAAATATTCACTTAATGAAGGTTGTGATTACTGAATAATTGAAAGTTGAAATGTATATGTAGTCATCTGAAATCTAACTGACTGCAAAGCTTCTACCACCATCACCCGCGCCACACCATTATCGCCTCCACTACCACCGCAATCCAACTCCAGTGCTGTCATTGCCAATCCCCATGGCCATTCCATCACCTTGCCAGCAGCAACACCACATCCAACACCTGCCCCATCACAAGTTTCGCCTTCCCCATTAATCAATCTCTTGGATCATCAATGTCAGGATCATTACCTTAACCACCGCCAGCATAAGAAGAACACCACCTCAACCCCTGCGCCCACCACCTCCAACATTTCCTACTCAACCACTGCTTCGCATCATGCTTACTATTGACAACAGGACAGCGGCTATTCACGTTAAACCTTCTTCCAGTATCAAGAAGGTTTCCTGCGACTTAAGCGGGTACATGATTTAGAGCAGCAGTTAGTTAATTTACTTGCATCTACAACAAACTCACCAAACACACTCGAATAGCGTTAAAGTGCTGAAGCATTCGATTTTTAGAGCTTAAAAAATGCCTTATTCAAGAATGGACAAGAGCAGCAAAATACGCAACAAGGAACTAACAGGAAAGCAAAGTCCTTGACGAGGTCATCAAACGAAAGACCGACAGGAAAAGCTCCCTCTCATCGCCCATCCTCACAAATGCAGCAATGTCTCCCATGAAGCCAGCTAGTTCGCAAGAATTTCACGGAATCACCAAACAGTCACCCATCGAAACTGTTGATCCTACGCCCAACCTCTAGGCTCCATTGATCTAAATAGTTATGAAATGTCAAGTTATGGCGGATGGCTATTCCATCTAAAATGCACGGATTACTGGATAGGACGTTGCCTGTAAAAGAACTACATCCAAGAATCAAGCTAAGATCATGCTTCGAACACCAAGAACTCGCGAGAATCGAAATTTTGCAAGAATCAAGCGCGCCGATGTTTCCTGATCATAAATCCATAGTTCTCCTTCCACTTAATGCGGCAACCCATAATCAACTCGAAACGGGTACCAGCACCCAATCTACGATGTCAAAGAAAGCACCACCCAAACAAACAAGAATCACCCAATGAAATTCGGACCCAGATGGTTGGAACCAGGGAGATCTGACGGACCGATCGATGGATGCGGATGAAGAAGGAGGAGGAGGAAATTGGGTGGGGGAGAAACCTGTTGCTCGGTGCGGGCGAGGCATTTGCGGACGATCTCGCCCTCAAGAGCGCGCCTTTCTTCGAGGGTGAGGTACTCGTAGTACTGGGCGAGACGGGTCTGGCCTTGCTTGTTCACCATCAGTATGAATCTGATCCCCATCCCTCCCCCTCCACCTCTTTCACCTTCACCTTCTCCTTCAGAGAGAGAGAGAGAGAGAGGAATTGCTCTGCTTCTTCTGCGAAGCTCAACGGGTTGACACGGGAGCTGGGAAGCAGGCAATGGTTTGCTTGGCCTAATTTTCTTTTGGAAAAAAAGGAAAGAAGGCCACAAAAAAAAAAATACCACACTATGCCCATTTTAACACATTCGATTTTTTTTTTCTATGACACCAAAATCCTCAAATTTATATTTATAAAACACGTTTATCCTTCATCGAGATTCCTCCAATGTTGATATGACGATGATACGGTGTTCACGTGACTTTAATAAAATAAAAACGACATTACTTTAGCCAAAAATCAAGTAGCAAAACCTAGACGAAAGGCAAATGTGTCATATAGATACAAGTCATATTAAAAGGTATAGGGTGAATTGTCACGATGGGTATAATTTGAGGTTTTTGATGTCACAAAAGAAGTTCATGGTAAATATGTCATAGTGGACATAATTTAAGGTTTTTTGATGGCTTTTTCCTTAGAAAAACACCAATTTTAATTCAGATTTCAATTCCGATTCACAATTATTCTTGACTCACAAAGTCAAATACCACAAAAAACCCAAATTATACCCACTCCGATACTAATATTCCAAACTTTTATTTGCGTCACTAAAAATCCTAAACTTGTCCACTGTGACACAATAATATAAATTCGAGATTTTTTACGATACAAAAAAAGTTTAGGATACTTATGTTATGGTGGGCATAGTTTGGAGGTTTTGTGGTACTAACCCTCACACACAAAACACCAACTTTGAGTTGGTGCCCAAGTCCGACCGCGTTAAATTCATGCTCAATGATGTCGTTCAAGTGTAAAATGTCATTCCATGTATACTTGGGACTCACGGTTGTGTTGATACACAATCTGAGAGCTTTTCCTGTTTTCGGATGCCACAGCTCGCGAGTTCAAAGTTCCGTTTATCTCGATTTTCGGACATGCTCAGATCCGGCGAATCGCTCGCGCGTGCCTCGTTTTCCCCAGGTAAGTCATTTCTTCAGTCCAATTTCGATTTTCGTCTCCAAAATCCAACCGTAAAGGAATTGAGCCTTACTTGTTCAGTTCAGAATTATCAATTCGCAGGGTGCCGGCCTATTCGCCTAACAGCTGAGCAACGTGTTGACTCGGGGAGCGGGTGAAAAGGTTCGCTTGGAATCATCAAATTCGCTTATGGTCGTCAGATTCGTCTCTCGTCTTTAAAGGAGTGTTTCAATGTCATCAGAAACTGTCATTTTCTCAAAAATCGGTCAAAACACGTTAAATGGCGTCGATTTGGAGTTGGTCGCATTCGTATCTTGCCAACAAAAGAACAGTCTGCGTGCAAATATACGTCGCTCCATGGACAAGTTGTGGCAGAAATTGCTTAGCTTGGGAAGGAGGTAAGGTTGACTTCGATCACGTTCAGGCTGTCTCATCAGTGAAGCGTTTTGGGCAAAAGGGCTGCGCCTACCTGCCATGAGCAAAGCCTCAGGCGAACTCCATATCCGCCTTCTTTCTTGCATCAAACGGTTTACTTGCTGAGAGAGCAGAGAAAACCAGCTCTTGTGCAACATGACCAAGTTCAGGAATTCAGAGGATTCGTGAGGAAAACATTTCATTGCGACTCAAACTCTAAGAGATTACACCGAGCAAGCATTGACTACGTTGTCTTACGTTTCTCCAGCACATGTATAGCTATATACAAACCGATAACTTAGATCTGCCAATCAATGTATTACGAACAAATTAGCTAATATGCTCACAGAAATATCGCCATAACTTCAACCGGTCTCTTTCCCGATGCCGACCAGGCCATCCTCGGTGCAGATTTGGTCATCTAGCAACTCTTTTGGTGGCTCTTCTTCTCTTTTGACCTCGATCACGTCTTTAGGACTCCAGAAGCTAGGCTGGTTGGTCGAAGACAAGAGCCTTGCCCACATCCGATCTGTTATCACAACTTTGTTCTGCTTCTCTGTAATTCTCTGGAGCAAAAGAAAACAACAAAGAATCGGGGTAAGGTGAAGGATTGCACGCGTTACTCACACCGAAAGAAACCGCGATTCGAATGCCGATATGTACTCATTGACCATACGTACATAGAAAGGTATGTATGTCTGTCTTCCATTGACAAGTCCTGAAGTGAAGCCAGTGTAGCCTGCCATTGTTCCGTGAACGACGCTTTGAGCGAGAAGCGTGCAGTACACATTGTCGGAGGCAATGCTTGGTACGGCGCGGATCATATACGTAGGGTCTGTCAAAACAAACATTTGATTAAAGTTAGATCCTTCTGTCGCTTTCGGACATAAGCATACTATTACAATAGCACACTACAAAATACCGACCTATGTATTTGAGGTTTATGGCCATCTTACCCTGTTGGGAAAAATGATCCTGCAGAAAGAAAAATCAGGAAACATGTTCAGCAAATCAGTTTTGAATTCGAGAAATTGGAGAGGAAAGAAGTCAAAATGCGATCTTAAACACTATGTCCACCTTAATTCTCTGGGAGATCCACAGGCCGACGTCTTGGAGGAGCTTGTTGCCAGAAGCATCCTTACTGTTATCCAGGGATTCGATGCTCTTGGACATGAGTTCTTGTCCCGTGCCTTCGGCAACCACAAGAACCATGTGCCCGTTTTCCTTCAGTCGTTTGTCGATGTACTCAAAAAGCCCACCTGCACCTTCAAGGTAAAAGGGCGACTCCGGAATCAAGCAACAGTCCACGTCGCGGCTTGCGAGAGTGGCATACATCGCAATAAATCCTGGCACAAAACCCATCTCTAAGTTCAATCACATGCTTGAAGAAAGATGCGAATATCGTGGACATAGAAGCAAGAAAATGATGCACTCAAGAAATAGTGTTAGAAAGTCAAAATTAGCTGATTCATGTCGACAAGTCATGGTTCTAAATATTCCCTGGCACATGATAATGCACTAACAAGAACTCAGACACATCAAAGAACAGATTACGACATATTAAAAGGAAAAAAAAAATCAAGAAAGGAAGCTCACCGCTGTGGCGGCCCATCAGCTTTACTACACCAATACCATTCTCGACACTCTCAGCTTCAACATGGGCAGCATTGATAGCACGCTGAGCCTCCTCAACGGCAGTGTCGAAGCCAAAAGACTTATCAATAACCTGCATCAGCCAAGGGCATAAAAGTGAGACACTGTCCATTCTACAAGTTTTGAGTAGTTCAGATGGTAATGGTACATACTGGAATGTCATTATCAATGGTCTTGGGGATACCGGCCACTGCTACTTTCAGACCTCGTCGTCTAACTTCCTGCATTGTTAATGACATGGGAGTGTGACTCAACTTCAACAAAGTGAAACATGGCTTGTCGTCACCAACAAAAAAACTCAACAGATCATTTTTTCACCTCGAATATCAGAGATGCCCCTCTCTGAGATCCATCACCCCCAATTATATAGACCTGAAATTCAGAAAACTGTAAGCATGACTTCCTGCGACGGAAAAGCCAGACTGGAGAGTAGTACATGTGGTGTCTCAGAAACCACATAAAGTTAACAAACAGCAAAAATTTGTAAATTTGAGAAATGTGGTTAAAGACCTGGTTGATTCCCCTATCTTGGATGCTGTCGACTATCTTTTTTGTATCATGACCACCACGTGATGTCCCGAGGATGGTTCCTCCACGTTTATGGATATCATTTACGACCTTTGGAGTCAAAGGAATTGTATTTCGAGCATAGAAACCCTTGTAGCCTCCCTGCAGATCCGACATTTGATAAAAACTATTCCATTAGGAAATTCGGCAACATATCCCTAACTTTAGTTACACAGCCAGAGATACGAAAATATATCGACAAATTCTCGAGTAGGACCAAATGGAGTTCTCATGTAGAAGAACCCAACAAATCGTCATAATGTCCTCCATATTTCTGATCATTTTGGAGTTAATGACAATGCCTTAATGAGTGGATTATGAGCACTTACGTCTATGCCAAGAACTCTCTTGACGCCGTACATATTGTACAACCCGCACACGATTTCCCTGATCACCGTGTTGAGCCCCGGACAGAGACCACCACATGTCACAATACATGCGTGAACATCATCGGACTCAAAGTACACCTGCATGATATCGAATTGTCCAACAGCATTAGTCAGTCATGAGCATTAGAGCGCGGTATTTCTTCTGTCATGACAGAGCAGAAGGAAACTTATACCTGTTGACGCGGCCCTGCACGTCGGAAATGTACTCCTCTTGGAGTGTCCTTGTGCACGACAATCTGCAGAAACGAAGATAATGTTATTGAGATAACAGACGTGCTATTTCCTAGAAGATAATCGAAATCTACGCCAACACAAGAACGGAATGTGTTGCAGAAGGGGCTAACCTTTTGGGGTACGGTGTCATCGAAATCGACGAAATACTGTCTGGTTAAGGAAAACATAACATGTCAATACGAATGTCCTTCAGTTTGCGACATAAAAACCTTTCGAATCAACAAGAATGAGGAACAATTTTTCCGACTTACTTCACAACTGAATATGAAGGGTTGTTTTGCAACGGATTAGGATAAGTCTGCAAGAAAACAAATGAACATATAGCAAATGAGAACATGATCAATTAACCGCTAATGACCCTTCAAGATTTAAATTTGATGAATCTTTCACCAGGTTTAGCACTAGTAAAATCAGAAGATTGCAAACAAATCCTATCAGAAGTGGGTGATTGACTCACAAAAGGACCTGACATGACATTTTGAAGCTGAAGAATAGAGTCAACTCTGAAAATGAAGCCACGAATCCAACACAGTCGATCAATCAGCAACTTACTTATTGGAGAACAGCCCTTGTTATGATGGTACTGTACTTAATGTCTTTCATTTGAAATAAACAAATTAAGCCAAACTAGTGTCAGATTCTCTCTTTTTTTCCAACTTGGAGAAAGAAGAAGAAGAAGAAGAAGAACAAGAGACTTTTGCCTCTGTTCCGTGAATCTCGGAAGCTAGGGAATGTAAATTCATTCACACCCTTTTCAATTTCCTCCGATTCCGGACCATGAAACGCAACAAATAGTATAAGAAGAAAAGCAAAGTGAAATCGATCAAACAAGCAAGCAAGCAAGCAAATTTAACCAAACTATCGATTAGAGAGAGAGAGAGAGGAGATGTACAGGGAGATTGGGAATGTAATCAGAGAAATGAGGGACGTCCTCGAGGACGTAACCGGCATCCCCTTTTACGATCTTCTTCTTCGTCACGTCCGAAACGCCGGCCGATCCCGCGGCGGCGATCGCGGGCGACCCGGAGCAGCACGGCGCGCCGCCGCCGCCGCCGCCGAGCTTCCCGGGATCGACGGCGGCGAGATCACGAGGCTCCGGCGGCGCGAGCGAGGACTTCAGGTCGGGGCCGGCGGCGGAAGGGAAAGCAGGGATCGAACCCATTATTCAAAACCGGCTGGCCGACACACAGGGAGAAACAGGGAGGCAGAGGGGGGTGGGAGGAGCTCGAAGGAGGAAGGGGGCCGTGGAAAGTTTCAAGTTTGAAGGGTTGGCATGGGATCAGCGGAGCAGAGCATATTTAAAGGACGATTCCGCTGACCCGGACGAAAACCAGAGGGACGCCGTGGGGCTGCGCGTGCTGGTTTTTCGCTGCTTTTCTCTCTCTCTCTCTCTCTCTCTGTCTCTGTCTCCCTCTGTGTCTCTCAGTGGTCACTTTCACTGTACAGCTTTCTCTCTCTCCAGTACGTGAATGCGGAGGAAAACCTGTGGCCGACGCTAGTTTAGTTATTTCGTTTTAACCCGGAGTTTCGGGGGAAACAGAGGAGGGGCAGAGAGAGGTACAAGGTCAAATTTTCCAAAGGAAGACTTTTCCTTTTCCTTTGATGCGGTTCTTTCTTCCTTTCTTTCTTTCCTATTGACGATTGGATACTTACGTGCGGAAGGGGGCGAAATTTTTCCAACTGTTTTTCCAGAAATTTTCACGTGACCGTGTATACAATTTATATGACATTCTAGGACGTTCGGGCAAACTCTTTCTCATCGAGTGCGCTCGTGACGACATAGACAGCAATCACAAAACGATGCTGCATTAATACAAGGCCCGTAAAAGCACAAGTTACCGGTTCGACCGTTCAGTACGCATGGATTCGACTTGTGGATCCTTATTGGGGTGTAATTCATACTCCCCATTGACACAAAGAAGCACGGGTGTCCTGCTCTTCGGTGAGCGAGCGGGCATTTGGGAGGGCCGCGCAGGGGCAGGCCCCGAGCCACTAGAAGACTTTTATAGTTTGAGCCAATATTTTATTACTAATTTGGGCTTAAGCACATGAATAGCTAATGGGTATATATAATCTTATTCTCTTAGAGAGGTGCGATGTGCTAATTAATTGTTGGGATGCACATGTGAGTTATTTTAGAGAAATCTCATATTGGAGATGGTGTGGTGTAGAGCAATTAATATATTATAATTGGCTCATAACTCATTAGCTTAAGTTTTTGAGTAAAGGTGGGTCTAATTAGATGTGTTGACAAACTCGAATTTGGGTTCCCTTTTGGTGATCTCCTCGGGTGAAAGTATTAGGCATTGGGGTTTTTATTGCGATTAAAGGAGAGTAGATCTATCACCGAGGAGATTGTTGAGATGCACATTTGAGTAAAGGTGGATCCGACTGGATATGTTGATTGGTTTGAACTTGGGTTCTCTCTTGGTGATCTCCTCAGATGAAGGCATCGGGATTTTACTGCTTTCACAAAGTAACATGAGAGATTCTTATCGAACGTTTCATTGTGATTTGATTACGTAAGTATTCATCTATAACTGACTATGCTAATTGCAAACCGATTTCATTAATCGATCTATGCATACCTAATACTGTGGATAAGATTGATACATGTTTAGTTAATCTAAGGTCCTATTCTATATGACATGCTCAAGTCAATGTCCTCTAATAGAAATCAAGATGACCCCTTAGCTCCGTATATGATTATTCTACCTAGCAAATTAGCACCACGCGTAGATTTCATATATATTTTCGACCCAAAAAAGAGAGACTCGATATTAACAAAATTAGAACCTCACGTCACCATTTTCTTATAAAGATTAGAACTTTAATATATAAAAATGTCACGCGGTCAACTCACGCGTGCGTGATTTCCTCTAGAAAACAAAGGGATTATTCAACCAAATACCATCTTTTCTTCTCCAGGGTCTCTAGTCAACGAACTCGAGCGTGTTTTTCTTTTTTTTATTTTGCTTTTGAAGTAAGAAAAGTGATATTCGAAGTATCATAAACTATTAAAAAAAAGGACAATAAAAATCCAAATTTAGCTTTTCGTCCGCCCTTTTTGATAATTTATTTGACGCGGGTTCTCCTCGGTAAGGAAGGAAAACAATAGGCCTCGAATGCTGTTTTTCGCACATCATTTCCAGATTTTATAATTTATTCTAGTTCTTCTAAGAATGTTTGAATTGCAAATTTATAATATATTAATGTTGACACCATACAAATGACCAACTTTTGATTATAATCGATAAGTGACAAATTTTGTCGATAATAATAGAGTTTGGTAAACAAGAAAAACCACTAACGAAAAAGGCAGTCGACAACTTGAATGGAGAATTGATAACTCGCCGCCAAGAAAGCCATCAATAGTGGCCAATTGACACAAAATTGTACCTGCTGGGTGGATATGTTTATTGCTGTAATTATAGGATTTATGTAACTTCCCATGTATTAGTGTTGTTGTAACTTCTCGTAATCGCAAATAGAAATAGGAAGTTATCTTTTCAAATTCAATAACCACTTGTAACCTTTGATTGTGGTCTATAAATAGCTACATTCTACTATTTGTAAAAGATCCCCAATCAATTAAATAACTTATCGTTCTCGTAAATTTATTATTATCTTTACTTTCCTACAATTAAATGGCTGGTCGCGATTATTAGTATCCGTACCTTTAAATTTCTTGTCATTTACTTTCAAAATCAATAAAGGACCCCTTCAGAACCTTTGTTGACTCATATCAATCCATCTATATTCTTGAAAGATATTTTATTGACACTTTTAAGTGAAACACATATTAAGAATATCACTCTAGAAAAATCAAATTGTTTAATAAAACACAAAAGGGTTATGTATTTTTCCTTCGAGCCGAATAATCAGGACCATATATAAGAGGGATAATGACTTAAATAGTCTCTGAACTTTGACATGATGTGTGTTGTGATTTATGAACTTTAAATTTATTCAATGTAGTCCATAAACTTTAGCCTAAAGTGCAATATCATCCTTGAACTTTAAATTTATTCAATATGGTTCTTGGACTTTTGGTGAATATTCAATTTAGTCCCTAAACTGTATGAATTTTCCTTTCATTAATTCAAATTCATGGGTAATATTAAACATTTTTATATAATTCATGAACTAAATTAAATATTTACCAAAAAGTCTAAAAACCACGTTGGATAAATTAAAAGTCCATGGATGACATTGCACATTGAAATAAAATTCAAGAATTTCATTACATATTTAGTCAAAGTTGAGGAATGATCATTTGAGTCATTTACCCTACAGAAGAGTAATGAATTTTCAAATCGAGTTAAATAGTGACTTTGTTGTACTTTCAAAATGAAGTTTATTTAGTCAACTGACTATATTTTCCATGTGGACTAGGATTTCGAGCCCATTTCTCCTGGCTATTTTAAGTGTGCAATCCTTTATATCAACTTGGTACATTCGGAATTTTACTTCTCATGTGCTCCTAACAAGGGTTAAACCTAAAACCACAATAAGAGGAATAGTCTCTCGCCACCTAAATCCCCATTGGTGCCGATTTTCAATTTTGTCAAGTGAATTTATATGGTTCGACACACATACGAGAGTAGACACAAAACATAAAAGTGACATCAATCAGTACGGGAGGACGGCATAAATCAACGTGGATCGTTCGACCGAAACATAAACATTCGTAAACATAAGGATCGATTCGATTCGCGATCCGAATTCGATGCACGGACCCAAAAAAAAAAAAAACCAACGGTCTTGGTTCAGAGAGGAGGTAAAGGGTCGGAAGCCCTTTTGCTTTTGGACCCCCTAGGAATTGCACCATCATGAAAACCACTTTGTACCCAGTTATGTGTATTTCATTAAGATTCTAATGACAAGGAGTCGCAATCTAGTAATAGATCTTTTGATAAATTAATGATAATCTAACAACTCTCACGTCTGGACCAGAGAAAAAGGCAAAACGAGGAAAGCGAGAGAGGCTGTGAGAAACTTGGGGAGGTGGGTCGGTCAAGTAGTTTGTCCGTTGGGACGGCGCGTGGAAGGCCGCCACGCTACACGCTCAGCCGCCATTTTCGTTTGTGCGGATTGCAGAAAACAACCGAAGTTGCTGGGATCTGTTCTTCGGACCTTTCTGGCATCGATGAAGCTTCCCATCTCTGGCTGGCTACTGCCGTCTAAAACAGTCCGCATATTTGATAAAACGATGACAATAATAAGAAAGGCAAAAGACACTAAAAATCCTAAATTATATTTAATATGATATTTTTATCTTAATTTTTTTTTGTGATATAAAAATTTTAAATTTGTACTAGGAGTGATCGGTTCCTGATCTCGCTCGGTCCAATTCTCCTTTGAAATCAGGAACCGGATCGCCCGAATCTTGGTTTCACTTTTAGGAACTAGGAACCAGATTGACACTCTCGGAAACCGGACTGAGCTGGCCAGTTGGGTCCAGTCCAGGCAATTCTTGATTCGGACAGGCCGTTTTGCTATGAGTGTCAATGGTTCGGTTCGGTTCGGATTTTTAGGAAAATCAAACCGAACCGAACCATTTGGAGGTGCGCTTTGATTCAAACGGAAAGGCACACAAACCAAATATGATCCGAACCAAAAATGCAGTTTGGATCGGTTCGAATCAGTTCGGTTTTCAATTTTTCTCTTTTTTTCTTTTTTTGTGCTTCTTCTCTTGGCACCCTCCCTCCTTGACCCAGACCAGCGACATGGCCACGCCAAGCTCGCCGTCATCCCTCGCTGCAACCATTAGCTTCCCTGAATACAAGGATAAAGACAATTCTTCACCAGATGATTTTGGAGGCCTTCAAGATCTCAGCCATGCTGGACGACCTCAAGCTCCGCCGCGGCATGGAGCTCGAGGCCCAAGATCGGGAGGGCTCGATCTCCGCCGTGGTATCCGATGGCTCAAGATCCGCCACGCCATGTAGAGATGATTGCTAGGTATTTTAGGGTAGATGATCGTTTTTTGCACGATGATCTCGAGACCCAGAACCTTTCAAATTTGTCAGTTCTCGAAATTTCATATCTTTGCTCATCTAGAAGAAGATGGACAGTGCCAAGATGGGACACAAATATTGAACTATTTCTCTTATCTTAAAGAAGATGTTCGGCATGGTGGAGCCGTTCGATGTCGTAGATGGAGGAGGATGGTTGCGGTGACCCTGAAAGAAGGGAAACCTTTTTGTGCTTGGCATCAAGCTCCTTGGAGACGTTGGCCTTCTCGTTCAATGACGATCCACCAAAATGAGATCGAAGAAGGAAAGGGGAAGGATGAGACATTGGCCTTTGAGCCACATGATTGAATATGTGAGAGATGGAAATGGAGTTTTGCGGAGATAGAGGAGGAGAGAGAATAGGGAAAGAAGAGCAATAATGAACCGTCAGAGTCAGGAGAGAGAAAGAGTACTCAAAGAGAAGAAAAAACAAAATGAAACTAAAATTCGATCCGATCCGAATAGAACCAAATCATCAACTAACCAAAATTTTTTACTCATTATTCGAATAGAAATCGAAACCGAAATCGAAACCGAAACCGAAACCAAAATCGAAACCGAACTGAACCGAACTGAAAAAGCATAAATTTTCTATTTGGTTCGATTCGGTTTCTAACACTCCTATGTTTTGCACATCCCTAACTTGTACTATGTGAGAAATTTACCCTCCGTCAAAATTCTGTCAATGAGAACGATTAAAAATATGCCTACTTGGACACTAGAAAGTAAATAATATTGACATGACGACCACGTGACTTAAGTGACGTTATTTTGGCTGAAAAATTATTTAACGAATATTGACGGATGGTAAATATGTTATATAGGTACAAGTTTTGGGTTTTTTATGTTACAAGAAAAAGTTTAGCGTAAATGTGTCACACCAAACATGGTTTGGGATTTTTTACGTCACAAAAAATATTCAGGATAAATGTATAATAGTTGGCATAGTTTTAGATTTTTCTGTAGCTTTTTCAGTAATAATAATAATTGAATTATTGTAGTCGTATAACTCCTTTATTTAATAGAAGAACATGTTAGAACCCTCAACTTTTTAAGTTCAATTCAATTCTATCCTGAACTATTTTTTTTGTCTGGAAAACAAAAATTCACAAACTTTCATGGTAGTCCAAAATCTGTCTTCGCGTCCAAAAATCTCCACTAATTTATCAACACTCAGGGCAGCTAGAGGTTTATTATCGGAACCCTCGTCTTCACTAGCACTATCACTTTTGTATGGAATAATAACAGTCTCCCAATGTTGATGACTTGAAGAAATTAGTGGCGATTTTTGGACGCGAGGCAGATTCAGGATTAGATCGATAGTTGGTGATTTTTTTTAGACAAAAAAAAAAGTTCGGGGTAAAATTGGGAATTGACCAAAAGTTGAGGGTTTTTTTTTTTATAAAATTAGGCCGAACAAATTTAAACACAAAATGTTCGGGGACCAAAATGATGGAAGTATAATATATATATATATATATATATATATATATATATATATATGTTTTACAAGGCTTACACCCTTTTATTTATTGATTGATTTATTTGTTGTATGAATTAGAAACTTGCTAAATATCTAAAGCACATCATCTTTTACATTGCATGGACCCCCGTAATAGTACAAGTAAGACAGCTTGCCGTCAAGCTTCGAGGTCAGCTGGTGAGCTATGAATCCACAGTAGCGCTCCTCGTACGCCTCCATGCACAGCTCCATCGCCTTCTTCAGCATGTGATCCTCTTGGTAATAGGGTTGACCGATGAACTCATCATAAGCCATCCACTGCAAATGGTAGAATTAACCAAACCTTGAACACATTCTGTTTGAGGGTGCGGTGGTTGTTCATGGGGAAGTGTTTTCTCGGAAATAATTTTCCAAACTTTCACCCGTTTGGTTTACCGAAAATGATTGGTCAATCGAAAGCATTTTCCGGTCAAGGAAAATATCTATGCATAAAATTAGGGAAGTGAATTCCTAAATCTGAGAAGGTAGAAACATTTTTCGGAATTACTTATCTTGAATTTTTTAATATTTATTTTATCTTTCTTTTTTTTTTCTTTTCCTTCTTCCTCCTCCACTGGTCGCCGGGCCTTGGCGACCAGCCACGGGCACGTGCTGACCTTGGGCGAGGTCGAGCCTTGCCAGCCTCGATTAACTCGCCTGTGGCCAATGAGCTCGAGCCTCGCCATATCCTAGTGAGCTCAATCTTGCCCGAGGCCAGCTAGGTCAGCCCTCACCATTGGCCTGTCATGGCCATTGAGCTCGGTGACCAATGGAGGAAAAATAAAAAAAAGAAAAAAGAAAAGAAATAAAATTATTTAAATGTTCAATTTTTTTTTTGTTTAAGATAAAGTCTGAAAGATCGAAATTGTTTTTCAAATAAAATTTAAACACCATAAAATATTTTCAGTCACGTGTCACCAGACAAAGATAAAGTAGCAATTTATATGAAAAACGGTTCCTCAGAAAGTATTTTAAGTTCATCCTAAACAAATACACTCTAAAGTAAGAATATTATATATAGTTTATGCATTAATTGAATTTATACCTTGGCGGCTTGGATCTCTTTGTCATCAATGGTGATGTCAGAGGACAGGGGCCTAAGCATGCACACGAACAGTAAATCTGACTTCTCAAAAGCCACCAGGTGGACATGCCTTCCCATGCCGACAGAAAAAAACGGACAGGAAACAGAGATACGTAAATAAATAAATAGCTAAGACGAAGTTCCGCGCCGGACAAAGTCCATCCTCATGATCGTAGATATACACGTCGAGGTGTTGTTGTCTTAAGTTTGTACAGATCGTCAAAGGGTGTTTCATTTCGGTCTTACCTGAAAGCGACCATTTCCAGGAAAGCTGTGTCGACCTGCGTGACAAAACTGAGTGAAGGTTCGGAAACCATAAGACTTTATGACAGACTTTTTGGAACGGGAAAGAAACGAGGGGAAGAGGCTCAAATTGACCGTCGTTCGATCGGTTAAGTCGCGCGCTCGTTTCCGAAATCAATCGATCTAGTTTGTTGGTTTGGCAAATTTTTGTGGGTGGGCTCTGAGTTGTCGCAACAAGGTTTGGTAGGAGCTGATGGGGCTAGGAGTTCGAATGTCCGCGCAGATCACAGCCCGACGAATTGACTGGCGCCGTCAAAGAAAGGTTTAACTTTACTGAATTCACTTTTGTGAAGGATTTCCTTTGGGAGCTCCGATGACCAAAGTCCTCAAACATGGGAGTTTATTTGAGCTTCTTGTTGCTAAACTTTAATAAAGGTTAACTTGAACTTACGCCAGTTTCTTCCTTCACTTCTCTCACAGCTCCAGAGAACAAATCTTCAGACTGAACAACAGAGACAACTCGCTAAATAAGGACATGTACTTTCAAAGCTGTCGAAACTTTAATTTGGGTTTGCTGTAGAATCACCTTATTGATATAGCCAGTTGGCAACTTCCACACATCAGAACAGTTGCAAGAACATTTTTCCTTTACCACGAGGACCTGCATCGAGCTCGGAAACAATGCAGCGTATCAGTAGAAATAGTAAAAACCAAGCAAAGATTCACGAGAAAAAATATGGCAGAAAGAAAATGTGAGTATTAGTTAGTGAACCTCTCTTTTGTCATTGATAACAAATCCTCCAACACCAATTTGATGGGAAGGACCGGCAGGAAGAAGGCAGGGCTCATCAGGGATCCAGTATGTTAGCATCAGGAATCCCGGTTCGGCGTGGTGGTACTTGAAGCCTTCCTGTGATGCCGGAAACAGAAGATTCGGCCATGTTTTATGGGGTTTTCACATATGACATTCAATCTGATGTGGTCAGATGAGTGCTAGGAGGATTTAGCTCTTGCCTGTATTGCAATGGGAACAAGGTCTGCTTGCTCTTCAAGTATTTTGAGCCATATTCCCCTCTTACCCTGCATTTCACACGATCGATATCGTGATTGCGTTTTACGCTGGAGCTGGAGTATGTGAATGGTGAGTGAGTGTCGCCTTGAGCTGCTAACAGTGTTCTATCTTGAAAATTAGGTGCTTAATTCCCTTGTTACATTTAGGATCAACAAGGACTTGAAGCAAGAACAAGTAATGCTTTCCAAGATTAAAAAAAATGCATTTTAACCATACACAATTTTCTTTTTCTGTTTTTGCGCATGCTTACTTATGCGGGTGAGTGGAAAATTAGGCAGCTTAATTTTTGTTGCTCCATGCGAACCTTCAATTTCCAGTCGGATAGCGAAGTTTTAAGGGCAGATGCAAAAGCATTTGCACTCGAGGGTAAGCTCCAAGGATCGATGACAACCCCGCCATACTGATCGTCCCAAGCATCAAGGACCTCCGGTCCCCAGCTAAGTGCTGATATATCTGGAGATACAACATGAATTCTGTCCCTTCTGATTACGTCGTTGCCCGTTGAGATAGTCAAATTCAAAGTTTTCAGAGGAGATGTCTTCCATGGGAAATCTGAATGAAAAGGACTAAAACATTAGTACCGTTTGTTTTATCTACTAAATTATTAAAGTAATTGGAGACCTCGATGTTGGGACATAACTCACCTCCTGATGAATCATACGGAGTGAATTTTTCTGTTCGCGAAACTCTGTGCTCTTTCAAAAGTTTGTGGCAACGAAATCCTAGAAAGTTCCTGCCAAGTACTGCCGCTGACACCATCTTCCTCCTCGAACGAACTTCAATGAATTTTTCAGTCCTCTGCCGATGTTATATAGCGCTTGCGACATCGAGCAATTAGGAATAGAATCCATCGCGGCAAGTTGGGGAAGATGGCAATTCAGGTGCTGGGTCTAAAATCTTGAAGTCCGCATCTTGTTTCTGACATAATCCAAACTGAAAGAACCAAAGCTTATTCCCTCTCTGTAACATACTGGAATTAAAAATTTTAAGTAGGACAACTACCGTATCCACTAGTTCAATGATCCTCCTTATTTGGTTCTGAAATGTGCGTGCATACTCTTGGTCCATGCTTGGCTCAATTAGGACTCGATCTGCAGAACAACAATTGCGAGATTCTCGCATTGTTTCATTATCCTGGAAGAATGCCCATGGGGTACTTATTCCCTCCAAGATGCTTCTGATATAGTTCCTGACAACAAGAGGCCAATAGCTTCTCACCAACTTACTTCACTCGTGAATCTGTTCTTATTCCCTGATCATATTCTCTATGGCAGGGTGTTCCATCAGATTTGTTCGTCTCGAGTACCTTCAATTGATGTCACCGCGAATGACAGGTGTGTGTGTTTGCAGCTAGTCCACAAATATAGCTGTTGTTTAGGAATTGATGGAGCGACATTTTTTTCAGGTCTTTGCAACAGGCACAGGAGGAATTTTGTTCATACATGCACTAATTCTAAAGAAAGAAAATACCGAGACAAATGGTCTTTTGGACAAACAATCACTTCTCAAAGACTAGAATTCATGCCATGGTGTCAAACTCTTAACTCTCCCTCTTTGATCATATTGCTTCTATTTTCTTATCATTATCACGTGAATGGCTGGATTTGCGCCTGATGCGAACTGTCAACAATTAGACTTACGGATACAGAAAATCGTTTGGCATCTCCAAGGACAAGTACCAAGGGAAAACAGGGAAATTTGATCTCGTATACGCAACATTGCCAATTACTTCTTAGGTAAATACAACTAGATGTAACATATATTCTGCACCGTTCTCTGACAGTTAAAGCATAGAGAATAAACATCAGCACATTCAACTTTATCTTGATATCCTTTCTAGTTCGATTCCTTGTACCCATTTACAAATTCATGGGTTTACATGAACTTCACTGTCAGAGTGGAGTTATAATGAATTTTATACCAACGGTGTATTGTTAGGGAAAGAAAACAAAAAAGGAAAAGAAAAACTACTCTCCTCAGACTTCCTTCTCCAGAGACATCTCTCTGCAATCGAGGACTTGCTTCGAATACAATTCCACTGATTCTTAGAGATGAAAAGCATTGGGCCAGGATTTGCAGAAGCAGCGTCGAGACTTATTAGGGCTCCTTAACTCCTTTAAGATTAGTCATCATTACTCAGCGATGTAACCGGAGACAGAGTTTGATTAGATGGTCCATGTTGTTGTACTGATCATTGTTTTAATGGACTAGACTTGTTTGCGAAGTTCAGTTGCATTATAGCTCAACCGACTTAGATTCATGCTCACATCTGCATTGCACTCTAAGGTCATTGACGAAAGTTAGGCGTAGATGAAGTTCAAGGTGCTCGTACTACGAATTTAAGGCAAATGTGGGCGAGCAAGCCCCGGTCATGGATGTTAGTTCACATTTGCAGGCATTCACCTGCCCCCTCGATTGCCTGATTATGTCGAACCTGTAGAGGCCAAGATTAAATCCTTCGAAAGATAGAATTTCTTCGAAATTTCTTTTGCTTTTCTGGGAAGACGATCGAGCAGTTAACAGTTTCCCATTTGTTTGCAGCTCCATCAATGGGACACCGATACCCTTTGGTGCTCCCCATCCTTCTGGAACCAATGCTGTTTCAAGAGCCATTACGTATTGTTCGGGAAGTGGCGGTCATTGGAGGCGAAGTGACTGCTTCTTTGGTACCCACGATATCACTGCAGGTCATTTGTGCTATTTTCTGCCGATTTACAAACTGAACTAGATGCAGCGATGGCTTTTTCAAGATTTCCAAATTCAATAATCACCTAGTCTAGTGAGCATAAACTATTGCGATATAATTCTTGTTGGATGAACTTCAAATGACTATTTTAGAGCTTAGTCCGAGAAACTCAACAGTAGTAAGATCGCAGATTGCGATGGTTTCGCTTGGGACCATTGCGAATCTATGAGATCTAGTCGTGTGGGGAAGCAAGTCTTTTTGTGCAGCTGTCTCCACCAAATGAATAGAGCTTATTTTGGCCATCCATATGTTTGGCAACTTGTCTTCATTTGCCCATGGCAATCTAATAGACTGTGAAATGTCTTGATGGATATCTAATGATGATGATACTGCCGAGTGTTGCAAATTGCTGGCTTGCCTTTTTCTCTGTTGTGCCAAAGCTCTCGAGTAATGCAGTCAGTGGGCACGCTTGGGAGAGCCAAAAGGGCAATAGCGACGCGTCGGAGTCTTCTGGGACGGGCCGGGCTCTGTGTTGCAAGGGCCTCGGGAACACTTCCTCATTCCCCTCCTTGTGTGCGTTCTTACCTTGTGGCGTGAGTAGATAATGTCAGTTGCAGAGTCCAAACTCCAGCTTCAATGCGGTGTTCCTTAGCCCCGGATCAGCGGGACCAAGGTCGTTGCTCAAGTCGTTTGTCACCGGCGGGCTGAGCTCTATGTCCATGATACACCCGCCCTCCTGCACTCCGTATTGTTTTCTGTTTGCACTTATCGCAGTGGATACATCTGTACGCATACTTCGGCGTGCGGCATGGCTCGTTGCCGACCACTCCAGAATGTGAGGCGTAAAGTAGCATTTGTCGATCACGGGGGCTAGCTCACCGGACAGAGAGCAGGAGATGATGGAGTAACTTGGAAGCAAGCGAGGGGGCTTGCATTAGATGAACCAACCCAACAACGATGCATTGTTTTAGGAGTCAAATCCAAACCATCTCTCTCTCTCTCTCTTCCCCACAGGTAGGAAATTGCCTGAGATTAGACTTGTCTTGTGATCCAAGACATTCCACATGTTAGGCGAGGTACGACATATAGATTATGTCCTCCTCATATGCTTTTTCACCTTTCGTGACTTCACCGACAGCTGTTCTAATAACACCAGTGAAGCCCAACAAAGAGTTCATTTTACCAAGAACTCTCTCCCTATCCTTTACTTTCTTTCCCCCCCTTCCCAACCGAAGAAGGTAACCTGATGTAACTCTCCTCTGCAGCATTCACAATCACGAAACCGGGTTTTCCCGATTTTTCATAAGGTGTTTAACAAGCATCCCCGAGTCATACCGCCTGAGTGGTCCTGAAAGGGTCGTACCGCACAGGAAAAACTAGTCCCGTTTACGCGAGATGGCTTGTATTTATGAGAAGATGTCGATAAATGAAAATATTGGTGTAAATGTTGGCTGAATGAATTGGATTATCTTGTTTTTTTGGGGGAAGAATATGTCAAATGATATTCCATTACAGATAGTCAAAAGGGCTCTTAGCAGCAGCCTTCATGTGCTGCCGTAGAAGAAATTTGGCTTATATTAACGGCGGGGAGTTTTTACCTTTCTTCTTTTTATTTTTGCGATTCTTTTTGACTGACTAAAGTTTATTGCCTTAATGCCATAATTACGGTATATGTAATTGAATACGATCAATGTGAAAATTAAATTGAATTTTGCAAAATCACAAAATATTGGTCATACGTTATTGATTGATGTTACAAACTGATGTATGGAATGCGAATGTGCAATGATCTTCTTGGCTGCATCAAACAAGGGGGCGTATGCTTTTGTGTCGTTGTCGTCAACCACCAATTTCAACATGTACCTGAATTTCAGAATATGATCAAATAGACCATGTTGAGAATTCTGGTAATAACGATTGAATAATAATTACGAGAGTCATTTTTTTTTAAAAAAATGTACGAATAGTAGTTTTTTTTAGTGGGTTTAGATTTAATCGAATTATATTTCTATATCGATTTTCTTAAGTTTTATTGGTAATTCTATTTTATATAGAGTTTATTTATTATTTTAACTTAATATTTGCTTAGTTTTAATTGAATTTGATGTCTACTTTATTTATTTTAATTAATTTTTGTAGGTAATTGAAGTTAAAGGAAGCTTAGGGACTAATTCTGTAATTTGCTGGCTTTCCACGCGTTTTGTCCTCCTAAGCCGCGTGAAAGTATCCAAAACAATCCAATTGTTCCTAAACTATGTAGAAGCTTCCCAAATTGGAGATCAAAGCCCTGCAAATCTGAAATCAAGAAGAATCAAGCCTATTTTGGGAAGAAAATCAAAGTCCAAGCTAGAAAAAAGAGTTTTATTATTGAGAGGAGTCCTAAGTTGGAAGAACCTTTAATTGCAATCCTATTGTGATTAAGGTTTCTTGGAAAGCAAGATGAAGTCTATATAAAAGACATTAAACGGGATTTCAGAAGGGAGAGAGAAAAAAGAAGAAGGAGGCAACTTAAAAATCAAGTCTTGATTATTCTTGGTGAATCTGTTCTAGTTCTTTATCATGTTTAGTTTAGTTATTTATTTTAGTTTAATGTTCATTATGTTCTACACTACTTGTTGTTAGAGCTACGATGTAGCTTAACTATGATCAATTTATTTTCAAGGCTTGTTTATGCAATTCTAGATCTCATATGTGTGAGTTATATGTTATGTTCTTAATGCTTTTAAGTGCTTGATCACCATTAGAATGATTTTTATTGCATGATTAAACCAAAAGGAGATTCTATGCGAGTGCTTTATGATATATAACCATGAATTTAACTTAGATAGAGATATACTAGGTTGTTTGTGTGGTTTCGGTAGTAAGTAAATTGAGGGTGGTTTATTGAATCGGGAACATTCATAGATTTTAATGCACTTAGGTTTACTTAAATTCCCATGGACCAAGTGTGGGTTGCTAATTCTAAGTAGGGAGTAGGGTTGCTATACCGGACCAAAAATAGTAATTTAAATTAGGGACTTCTACTATCACACTATGATTTCAATTTGATTGCATGACGAGCTTGGTTAATTAATCTTGATTGGTTAAATGAAATCAGATGCTCTAACGTTTTTAATTCTTGATCAAAGTCATTTGCTTCTTGCTTCTTTATGTTCGAAATTTCTAGGTTTAGTTTGTGAATTTCTATTTTCGATTTTGGTTTGCTGCCTTGGTTAATTTAGCTTTCGAAAATTTCAATCTTAATAGGTTAATTTAGTTTTCTTTAGAATTTCGATTGTTTTATAAAATCTTTAATTGGTTAGATAAAGTTGAGAATTGTTCACCTTTAGTAAGTAATTTGATTGATTTGTCTACAATTTCAGTGGGAACGATACTTTAATTCATCACTTTATTACTTGTTCGATACGTACACTTGCTTTGCTAATTTAGAGAACATTTATTTGAATAGATGTACGGGGAAAATAACTATTTCAACTATTTAAAAGTAAGATGACGATTCATGGAAGAAAATAAATTACAAGTATATGATTTCTCTTGTTAATATGTACTTATAAATAAAGTGAATGCAATTTCGATAAAAGTGGATTTATACATTGCATCACTACAATTTATATTTCAAGTTAGATTGATTTACTTGGATAACCAACTCAAACCAATTAAAAAAACTTGGATCTCGTACCAAATTGATTTTAATGTGCTTTGGAATAATTCATATTTTTAGTAGATGATCCAATCTATTTAAATACGTATAGTAAAATAGAAATGGCATAACCTATTATCAAATTTAGTTATAATCAATACAATAAACCTCAATATGTAAATTTCAATTAAATTTGTTTGTTTAACTCGCAGTAGACACTTAAGACTAATTGTCAATTTCATGCAATTTTGAATGTCATTTACCCAAATTCGCAAGTTGCGTTGTATTATTTGTTATGCCTAATGCCCCGTTTGTTTCGTGGATAACGAATGATTTGGAAAATCTTTTCCTAAAAAAATCGATTACATCGCTTGAAATAATTAGTCAATGAAAAATGTTTTCATTATCGGCAATAATTTATATATAAACATTTTAGTGGACGATGAAAGTTTTTTTAGTTTATTCATTTTTGTAAGCGATCGTTTTTCGAAATTTTTTTGAAAAATCATTCATTTTCCTTAAAACAAACAGAGCCTAAATATCTCCTTGTTTTTATATCGATGTAGAAATTTTCCGGTGTCAGCTGACAATCGGCTAATCCAATGGGAAAATCCCTAATCAACCCCATCTCGGCTAATCATAATGACTGTTCTACGTCACCCTGTTTTCCACACCCTCAAATCTTGAGATAGATGATGTGATTGTCTAAGATGGTATAGAGTTTCACATCAAGAATTCTGAGTTTCTCAACTTGATCTTTGTCCTCCTCTCTCTTCTGTAAATATGCCCACAAAAAAAAAAAAAAAAAAGTTTCGACCTGCAGATACAATGAGCGCAAAAAGATATTCTCATACCTTGAAATAGATATCATGGCTAACTTTGCTTTAGGGAATCAAAGTAACTAAGCCCTAGCTTTCTCTGTTCCACACTTTATATTCTGAGTTTTCAAATATATGATATTCACTTGGCACATCAAGCTTTACTAAAATCTAGACTTTACACTCCGATTATGATGAGTTGAAAAAAAAAATAATAGAGGGTGCAAACTACAAAGTGTAGGAAATTTGAAAAGAGAGTACAAAGTAGGGTTAACACCACGAAAAATCTCAAACTGATATACTTATGATAAATTTACCCCAAACTAAATTTTTTACCACAAAAAACCCCAAAATGGTACACTTGTGATAAATATACCCTTCGTTAAATTGGATTAATACCACGAAAAAATACAAACTAGTAAACCTATGACAAACAGAGGAGTAAAACCTTAAATCGGTATATCCATCAAGTGCCACGTGTTATCCAACTCAACAGTTTGATGGTAAAATTTAACGGAAACTAACGGAAGGCAAATTTATCACAGGTGTACCAGTTTGGGGTTTTTGATGATCAAAAAATTAGTTTGGGATAAATATGTCACGAGTACTCTAGTTTAAAGTTTTTCATGATATTAACCCCATAAAGTATAAGAATTGAAAATTTGCGGTAGAAGAAGTTGAGAAACACTAAGCCAGGGTTATGTTTTCCTTTATTCTTAGTTGGAGGACATCACCCATATATGTACTTAACTAAAAATATAAATGCGGGTAATGTCCATGTTTGTAAATCGCCAGCAAGAAGATGGGTCGGAGGAAGTTTCTTCCGATTAGAATTGGAGGCAAATATTGTTGTAAAGCCGCGATCGATCGAAATCGGACGGTGAAAGTTGTCCCGCAGGTCTATTTGGTCATCCAATTGCAATCCTTTCTCTTGGAAAAAGGAGATATGGTCATATTCTCATTGGAAAGGGCAATCATCGGTTGAAAACATCACATCATTGTGTTTTTATATGCTGGGAAACTATTTGCTCACATTTCTCTAATCAGAGCCTCTAATTTCTTGCACTAAGCCAACTGAATTAGTAGTTAGTCACAATAATTAGGAGGGATCCTCGTTGATTTTGGTTCATTTGGTGCTGATCACATGCCCTTTTATTATAATTAAATCGCCTCTTAAATAGCTCCTATGCAGTACAGAATGTTCAAAAACAAGTGCTAGCGCTGCAAAATTCACAACCAAAAGAATTAATCGCGCTTGCAGTCCTCCTACTTGAAGAGCGTTCAATTTTAACCCCTGCTTTGTTTTGCTATAATGTTGATCTTTATAGTTTATACTATTCTTTGGCGAAAAATTAAAATGTTCCAATGCAAATGCATTGGAATGCTGGTCAACATCTGCTATCTTTGATCTGCAGAAGTTTGGTAAAATCAGCTTTGACACTCTACCATCACCAATAGTATTCTCATGCAGATTAGAGACACCAATGCATCATTTCTCCTGGTTCTGTTGGGCGACAAGAAATCCACGTCGCATTGACTTGAGGACTCGTTCATGTAGCGGGGAGACATTGTCAATTTGACCATCAACCTCGACTGACTACTAGTTAGGGTCAATATAAAAGCTCTTCGAGTTAGCAACGTTTTCAAAAGCTTGTTAATGTTGATCGTAGAAACTTGTGCATGTAGGAGTCCGAAATGCCTACCCGAGATTTCCGTTTAGTTTCACATGGAAAGGTACAGCGAAAGCTCTTGAAGCATCGGTAAAAAAATAGTATGCGGATCAATGTTGTCACAAAGAAATATGCTATAGGGTAATCTCTATGTTTAGTGGCCGGTGCTAACTCGGCCAAGTCGACCAAACTTCGGATGGAAGCTCAACGAAAGATTTCAATCATTGCCGAAGAATGAATAGTGCAATGATTAAGATTATCACTAAGATAATCTCTATGTACTAAATCAAACACGACTCAGTTAACCATCCTGGACCGAGGCACATCATCTGCAAGATAGCCTCTCCCCACAGTCAAACCATCCATATTCTTTCAGATGCAATAACCAATTACGATCTCTAAAGACAGAATTAAAACCCAGTAACAAAGCTCATAATTAGTTAAAAAAAAATCTCAACCCTTTGACAGAAAACAAAGGAATGCATAAAAAAATAAAGTAAAAAAAGTGAAATTTTGATCTCAGACAAGCTAAGGCAGCATCATGGCCATTGATCTGTTCTGTGCGAATGCAAGAAGCACTATTTGGTCCCTCCATCATTCCCTCTTGACCGCCCAAAAGCAAAGATGGAGGAAAAACGTGACCCCTAAACCATCATCTGATTTTGCACAACATCAAGAGCACACAAGATTTCACAGGTGGGCCCCGCGTTTATATGTAAAGCGGGGCCCCCCTGGTCCACGCCCTTCTTTTTTTTTTTGGCTCATAGTTTCAATTATGTACGAAGGGCCAACAGTGCAACATATCCTAAGAATGGAAATAATATCCAAGGCACAAGCCCTAAAGGGAGAAGGCTCATCGAAAGGGTTAGGAGAAAATATCCAAGGCACGCTTCCACTCGTTCTATCACAGAACATTATGATTTCCATGAAGCGTGTAAAGATTTACTTTAAAATATGTGTTATTTCGTGCTCCTTTTTGAATCTGGCGACAAAAATCCCGAAAGGAAGCCGACGATACGTAGCTAGAAAGAAAGTGGGTAATTTCTTTTTTATGTGGGAGTTTAGATGACATTTTTAGAATCTGAATCACCTGTGCTTGCTGTAGACGTCTCTCATTAGATATTTTCTAATAATATATTATGGTTTTATAATGAAGTATTAACAAGGTGAAGAGAGAGGTGGTGGGGGTCCATCAAGTAGACTGCTCATTTGCCTTGCATATGAAGCAACCTTGTAATTCTCTCTCTCTTTCTCTTTCCCTCTCTCTCTCTGAAACATTCATGGCAAGAGAATCATGATCAGCACTCCAGCTCAAAACCCATGTGAGCTCCTCCTATCATCTCTTTTCCGTTTATTTTTCACTCCCGCAAATATTTCTCAATTAAATAATCAATCTTTTCTTTTTCCATCCATATAAAGATCTTTATTTATTCTGCTTGAAGGTTTCAAACCCTCCCCCGGGATCTTCAAACAGACCAGGCTTGAAATTTTCCTGCTGGCAAAGTACTTTTGTTGTTTTGCTTTGTTTCTGCTAAGCGTCAAAATCCTCATACCTACAGATGTTTGGTACTCCATGCAGTGCAAAAAAGTTACAGCTTGATTTTGCGGGAATGGATCAAATTCTCCCATTTTTCTGTAATTAGGTTTTCTTCACTAAAAAAATATCTTACTGTATATTGTTTGAATAGTGAAATGGAAAAAAGGAAAATTCATGTGTTACTGTGCTTTTCAAGGGCTGTTTCTTGCCTTTTGCTTTAGCAGTCAAGGTTAGCTTGGAACAAAGGTGTGCAACAAGAAGGCCTTGGGCTTTAGAAAAAAAACTTTAAAAAAAAAGAACTGTGATTTCATCCCTCTCTCTCTCTCTCTCTCTCTCTCTCTCATCCCTCTCTCTCTCCCCAGCCTATTCTCCCTCCATCTTTCTCTCTCTTGCACGCATAAACCGCCTCCATGCTCAGGTTAAGTTAGCAAAGGGCTTTAAAGGTGATACGTATAGGTTCTGAAGCATTGCTTTTCCTTCCCCCCCCCCCCTCTCTCTCTCTCTCTCTCTCTCTAACTGGCTTCGGTTAAAGTAGAGAGCGAATTCTGGTTCTCTTTCCATGTTAAAGCAGGTTTTCTAGCTCAAATAAGCTGCGACAGTTTCCTCTCTCTCTCTCTCTCTCTCTCTCTCTCTCTCTCTTCTAGAGACTATTTTTCATGCTTTGGCACATGTAATACTTGCGCCTTCTTTGATTTTGTTCATTTTCTTTGCCAGAGAAACTCGTGAGGTTTTATGCAATTACTAAGTTTTATTCTTTTCTCTTCTATGATTCTTGAAAAAGACTGATCTTTTGTGTGATAATCATCTTATTCATAGCTTTCTATCTTATGAGGTCTCTGGTCTTTATTTGGTCTATTCATCTCTAGAAGTACTGCCCTTGATCTTACTCAGTTTCTGTTCATCTTATTTCGGATAAAACAACGATTTTTCGAGCAGGGAGCTGATTATTCTTGATGGTGAGGGATTTTTCCATAGCTTGAGGGAGTGATATGGAGGTTTGAAAGCAGATATGTGGAGAGGGGAGAGAGAGAGAAAAGAGAAGAGATAGTATCTGCAGTTACGTGAAAAAAGAGCAAAATAAAGAAGAAGGAGAGGATGAATAACAGTAGTAGCGGTAACTTGGGTTCAATCAGCAGCTCTGATCTTATTGATGCAAAGCTCGAAGAGCATCAGATTTGCGGATCCAAACAGTGCCCCAGCTGCGGACACAAGCTCGACGGAAAGCCGGTAACATCTTCTTCTTCTTGTTTCTCTTATCTTTATTTCTTCTTTGGGCGCGGCAAATGCGAAATAAAGAAAACGATAACAAGAGTTTTGGCAGCGCTTATTATGAAATTACTGGTAATTGTCATTCTGGGGCCAAGATAATGAAATCACTGGGGTTTGATAGAGTGAAGTGATGAACCTCAGTGAAAAAAGAAAAGAAAAAAAAAAACCCCATGTCTCTCCATGTGTTTTCGTTTCTGCTGCGTTTCCAATGCTTTTTTTTTTTTTTTTGCTGAATTTTTTTGTGGTGATTTAACTTGAATTTGGGGGCAGAAAAAAGTTGAGGGGCGTTATCATTTTCCAGGATTGGTTAGGTCTACCAGCAGGAGTCAAATTTGACCCGACAGACCAAGAACTGATAGAACACCTCGAGGCCAAAGTGGAAGCCAAGGACATGAAATCTCACCCTCTCATCGACGAGTTCATTCCTACCATCGAAGGCGAGGATGGGATTTGTTACACCCATCCTGAGAAACTTCCAGGTCTCCTTTATTTTCTCTACCCTCTCAAGAAATCTCTCTCTCTCTCTCAAAAGATGTTGAATTTTTACTATATACGGTATACTATTTATAGACAAAAAAAGTAATTTCACATGACTATATGTGGAGGGTATTTATCTATGTCTACATTGCCCAGCTAGCTTGTAACTTCCTCCTCTTCCTCCTTCTTCATGTTTGTTATGACTTTGCAATTTTTTTGCACATGTACATATAGTTGGTTATACCTAAGTCAACCTAACTTTGACTTTTTGGGCACACAATGGTGGTGGTGGTGTGTCTGTCTCTCTGTGTGTTCTTTTGTCTGAATTCTTCTCTTTCCTAGGAGTGACAAGAGATGGGTTGAGCAGGCACTTCTTCCACAGGCCGTCCAAGGCTTACACGACCGGGACACGGAAGCGGCGAAAGATCCAGACTGAGTGTGACCTCCAAGGCGGCGAGACGCGGTGGCACAAGACGGGCAAGACAAGGCCCGTCATGGTGAATGGCAAGCAGAAGGGTTGCAAGAAGATACTGGTCCTCTACACCAACTTTGGCAAGAACCGGAAACCCGAGAAGACCAATTGGGTCATGCACCAATACCATCTTGGCCAGCACGAGGAAGAGAAGGAAGGGGAGCTCGTGGTTTCCAAGATATTTTACCAGACGCAGCCGAGGCAGTGCAACTGGTCTGAGAGGAGCGTTCCTGCCACTAGCACTTCCGCTCATGCCACCGAAGGAAGTGGCGATCCGAACAATAGCAGCAGAAGAGGTGGTGGTGGCGGTGGGAGTGGAAGCTCTTCTACTTCGAAGGAGACAATTTCTCGGACGGATGAGATCCCTGGAAGCGGAGTCATCACCGCGGTTACCGCTGCTATTTCCAGTTACGGCGCTGCCACCGACCTTCAACAGTTGAAATCGGAACATTACGGATTCATCCCATTTAGAAAAGGCTTCGACGAGGTAAATTCTTTACATTTTCGTCAAACAAGTAAAAAAAAATATGAACCAATGTATATAGCTTCTGGATTCTGATAGACACTGCTTTCCTCGAACCAAGGCTAAAAAAGGAATCTATACCCTTCAACCTTACATGGAGCAAGTTGTTAAACTTTCGGAAAATTTTACTAGGAAAGATGAAATATCCTATTCTGTTACCAAATAAAACTTTTCACACGAAATTTCTCCTATGAAACCAACAAAAAAATGACTCATTTTTGTGCACGTATGTACAAGACCAACTTGGTTGTATGAAATTAAATTTTTGTTCGACATTCTTTTGGTAACTTTATTGGATAAACCATAATCTAGATAAATGATAATATACTACGAAATTTTTTTTGGATCTTAAGATTGAAAAAGGTTTGCACGAATTGAACGAAAAGGGCTTCTCATCTAAATGATTTTACGGTCGCCTTTTTCTTCTGTTTTGCACATAAAATGGAACTTGGAAAATAATCACCATCAGCTAACTGAACTGTTGCTTGGACAAGCGCAAGGTTTACATCACAACAGAGGGTGAAATAAAGCAACTTAAGAAGAGAATAAAGCAACATAAAAAAAAAGGGAGGGGGGGGAGAAACTAAGGGGAATAAGGAGAGTGTGAAAAAGGACTAGTTAGCTAAAAATCGTGTTCACAATTACATGGTTTTACTTGGGTTAATTACTTTTTCATATAGGTGGGAATTGGAGAAGCTTCAACCGCAAGGGAAGCCCCGACATCCGGCACCTGCGAGGACATGAGAGATCATCATCAGTACCAGAGGTTGCATCATCCTGTGGCTCCCCATGATCATCAGCTCCATCATCAGCACCACGTCAACCACCCAATCGCCACTACGGCATTCCACATCAGCCGGCCCTCGCACCCGATCTCCGCCATCATTGCCCCGCCTGCTCCTCTCCACCAGACGGCGGCCTCCATCAACATTCTCGATGAGGACTCATTCCACGTCTCGAGGATGATGCTCCAGAATGAATTCCAGGTACATATATAGTTTTCTAAAGCCCCCCACTTCCGTTTCTTGTTCGATCTATATAATCACATGCGAGAGGCGTCAAGTTGTGTCAAATGCTGAAACTTTTCAATATATATTTAGCCGCTGAATTTTCAGTCACCCATGATCAATAGTTTCGTTCTTCTTTCGAGTTGCATCTCTCTCTCTCTCTCTCTCTCTCTCTCTCTCTCTCTCTCTCTCTCTCTCTCTTTCACACACACAGCACACAATTATATATTCATTTAGCTTACTGCTGTTGCATGCTCAGTCTAGTGTCGAATACTATATTGCAACTACGACTGCACTCATGTGAGTTGTGCTAGTTCAAAATGTCAGCTAAGTTGGGAGCAATTACTGTCATTTTCTCCACTCTCTCCTCCCTGTTGAAGACATTATCATGATTCGGACGCAAACTTTTTTTTTTTTTCAATTCTTGACTTCTTTCTCGTTTTTTCTACCAAATGAAACGAAAATACACACAGCAACAGCAGCAACAGCAACAGCAACAGCAACAGCAGCAGCAAGAACAACATCATAAAATGGGAGGGAGGTCAGCGTCTGGTCTGGAGGAGCTCATAATGGGATGCACTTCATCGTCGACAGATATTAAAGAAGTGAGTTATGAACACGAAGTACTTTTTTGACTCTGAATTTCATGAGCCTGGAGGTGTCACTATGCTATGCATGCAAGTAACTAAAAGAGAGGAAAAAGAAGGAAGATAAACCCTTGTTTTTGTCATAACAACTATATAATAAGCTTAAAGAGAGAGACCCCCAGAATCCCCTTTCTTTATTTTCTTTCCTTCCTTTTTCCCTTTCTTCCCTTTTCTCAGTAAGCATATTTTGACGAGGGTATACGAGGCTTTAAACAGCATCTGCCTTAGGAAAAGAATAACATTAAGGACGTACCTTAAAGTTTGGCAAGACTGTGCATTTAGTGCTTAATTCAAAGAGTTTTTGTTTTGTCCACCAAGTTGCGAAGGGAACTTTAGATAAATGATGGATATTTACAATCTAGAAAAATCAAGAAAGGCTTCATAAATATAAATTCCAACTGCACACATATCAATATCTTTAAGTAGGATATGTAAAGCCTGTTTTTTTATAATGACAGCGGAAAAAATGAAAATTCTCATTAAAAAGTATTGGCTGTATAATATTTTAGTCGCTAATTAAGAGAACTTGACACTAGCATTGTCTAGTGATGAAAAGCAATTCAACTGAGAAATTTTTGGAAAAGCTTTTATTTGTCATGAGTTTGTTTTCTATATTTGTCTATCATTTCTTTGAAGTTCTTCTTTGGTAAAATGTTATAAGCTTGCCTTGATGGCTAGATTAAAAAAATCATTAGGGTATGTTATATATAACGTTAGATACCAATATTTGCTTATCTTAAAAAAAAACTGAGTGCTTTCCATTATATTAAAATCAAACTCGAGGATCATAAAATTTTAAGAAAACTAATGAAGCTAAAAGAAACAGTAGCCTACTTCAAAATATCAAATGGATATACTCGGAGAAAATATATAAATGAAGCTTTCCCAATCTAGTTGCGAGGGCAATAATTTGCAGCTGATCAGAGGGAGTGATGATAGGATTAGACAGCCATCTTTCTCCGCAATAATTATGCTTTTATGTCCTCCGTAACAACAGACAAACCAAACTCTGCTTCTTCCTCCATTGTTTTCATGCGAAAAAGTTGGTCGTACAATCCCTAACCCCGAGCCAAAACCCCCTCCTTTTTTAATCCTTTTCTTTCCCACATGCTCCTGCAGTTTTCTTTCTTATCTTTGCTCTTTTTTTCTTTTCTTTCACAACCTTTTTGTTTTTCACACCTCTTGCAGGAGTCATCAATCACAAACCCACAAGAACCTGAGTGGTTGATGAAGTACTCTCCCTTCTGGCCCGACCCTGACAATCCGGATCATCATGGGTAGGAGTGAAGAATTACAAAGAGAGAAGGAAAAGAAAAGGAAGAAGATGGAAAAAAAAAAGGGTTCCAAACAAAACGCTCAGGGACATCATCATTATCAGCAGTATCATGAGTACTTGAAGCCCCTCCTCTAACAAGTTCCTTTCAAGCTTAGAGAGAGAGAGGAGAGAGAGACCAAAGGACACCTACACAGTATGTACTTTGTCTTCTTTTGTTTTTTTTTTTTGGTTATTAAGGTTCTCTCCCTCCCTCTCTCTAACAAAACCAGAACTAACTGTTTAACTGTCCATGTTGGAAAGCAAGGTGTGGGGAAAACAAAGGAGAATGAAAGAGGGAAAAAGAAGGGAAAAGAAAAAGAAAAGAGAGGAAAAAAAAAACCCAAAGAAAATGAAAGAAGCCTCCCAAGAAAAAGCTGCTCTCTCTACTGACATTTTCGAAGGAGAAGCCAAAGACCCAATAAAGCAAAAAAAAAAAATACATCCTGCATGAAAATCAGTGCCGCATGATTGCCAAATCATCTTGCGTGGCTATATTCTCTCATTATTTTATTTTTTTCCTCGCTCTCAAGAAGTTTGTGTAATCTCTTCCTTTGTTTTTGGTTACCCTTATTTAGAAGCAAAAGAATACACCGCATAATTTGTACAAATAGGAGGACAACTTTGTTGATTATGTTGTGACTATTCACTTTCTTGATTTGATGTTGTGGATAGTAATTCAATATTCTTCGGTCCTTCTGGACGATTGCAAATCTGTATGAATAGATTGTTATATTAGCGAGTGGCCTCGTTTAATTTTTCACTTAATTACTTTGCGGTATCTTAGGTTTGGATGAATTGTTCTTTTCCGTCCATTATTGGTGGTTTGAAAATTATGCAGATGCAAAACAACCTAATTATTCGGTCAATTATTAAGCCAACCATGTATTTCTAATCAAGTATTTTCGGGTACCGATTTTTCATACTTAAGAGAAGACTGTCACTTTTCATGAACCCTAGCTCACCATTCGTAGAACTAGAAAACTACATGCGTTCACATATCTGTTAGTTGAGTACTTAATTAATAAAATCCTACACCACATATTATCATCATATTTTAGGGAGGATTTTTCCTTTTAACTCCATTATTCTTGCTAACATTTAGCATTACCACATCAATATAATCTTACTATAGATATATGAGAGACACTGTATGCTTGATACGTTCTTGAGCTGTCCACGCATTGCAAAAGAAAGAAAACAAATGAGAACGGGAGTCCCTTGTTGGAAATTTTGGCTTTGATGTTTAAAAAGTAACAAACGGCATGGCAATGCATCAGAAATTCATAAAGAGTACCAGCTAGAAAACCATGCAGAAGTGAGATCATGCAGCAAAGTGCAGAAGAGAGAAGTTTATACATATGCTCAAAATCTGGACTCTTCAATTCAAGTACTTCGATTTAATGCAAGCCTTACAGTAAGCAGATTAATTTCGAAATACTACTACAAAGAAATTTCAGATGAATGATTTTATGTAGGACATGCGGCTAAGAATAAAGAGAAGTTTATATCTCTGATAATCTTCATCATTTAATATGCACGATAGCCTCAGGATGGAACAGATGTCACATCTTACTTAGCTGATATGATGTTGATAGGCGGAGTCAACACAAGTATTATTTTGTATAAAATCAAGTCAAGATGTGAAGCTCAATGATGGTGAAGCTTTTCTTTTGATCGTTTACTCAAATATTTTATCACCTTTCGTAGCTAGAATCATGCATGGCAGTAATCATCGTTCAAAGTCAATCATGCATGTATCGTAAGTGGTGTAGTTTGCCTTTGGTATAGTAATCATGGTTTCAAAGAATGATTTTTCAAGCAATGCTTTGATTAACAGGTCATCAGTCAAAGTTAACTGGACCATCTTTCTAATCGTCGTCGAAATTAAATTCCTTGACATAATTCAATTAGAGTCAGACCGATGGTATCAACATAAACTTGCAACTGAACACTCATCTTTTAGATCGGGAAAAAACCACAAAAACCCCAAACTTTCCCCCGTGACACATTTATCCCGAACTTTTTTTTGTGACACCAAAAACCCCAAACTTTCGTATTTGTGACACATTTACCCCAGTGTACATTATCCATGGGCATTTTCGTCTTTTCCTTTTTTTTTTTTTTTTTTTTACTTTTTTTTCCTTTCCGGCGGGGGGGAGCCGCGCCGGCGCCGGGCGAGGGCGCCGAGCCTTGCCCGAAGCCGCCTAGGCGAGCTCACCCGATGTCAGGGCGGCCCGCGCCCGCCATCGGAGGCGCTCCGGCGGCCCCCCTCGCCGGAAAGAAAAAAAGAAAAAGTGGAAAAGACGAAAATGCCCATGGATAATGTACACTGGGATAAATGTGTCACAAATACGAAAGTTTGGGGTTTTTGGTGTCAAAAAAAAAGTTCGGGGTAAATATGTCACGGGGGGGAAAGTTTAGGGTTTTTTGTGGTTTTTTCCCTTTAGATCAATAATCACTGGTTTGAGTTCTTAGTTCTCTCGTCGAAAACTCTACACCAAATATCAATTCAGAGAAAATATTTTGCCTGTCTAAAATATAATCGGATCGGGTAGTAATGGAACCTTGGAATAGAGACAGAGCTCTCATCTCGGGCCATGCTATTGTTTTTGTTTAATTGGAGACGTCACAGAATTTGCTGCTTTGTTTTATTCCATATTCTAGCTCTTTATGCGAGCACGTGAGACTAGAGATATAGCTCGTGTCTTTGTGTTTCTGTGTAATAGAGAGAGAGAGAGAGAGAGAGAGAGAGAGAGAGAGAGAGAGCTATATGCACAACCTTTATTTGCTTCATGGGACGTGCATGAAATAAAGATAAAAACAAACAACCGGAAAAGGAGGCAGCTTCATCGTAGTTTTATAGGGAATAAAGAAGGGAACAAGAATAAGCTTTATGTCTTAAATGACCGTTTTCTCCGGCCTCTTTGGAAAACTATACTCGGTACAATTCTTTCTTTTTCTTATGAAGTATAGCCACCGTCATTAACTTAATTAAGCTAGTGTCGTATTGCATTAATCGAAAGCTAGTATCGTGTGAAAGATTATGGAAACATTATAAGTTACAAACTGTAGCTGTGTTTTGTATAACGGCTTTCATAGTGGGTTAAAGCATCAGGTTGCTGATCCGTTATACGAGTTAGCCTCCCACCTTTGCAGTTGAAATGAGAAATGCTTAACTTACCCATGAAAAAAAGACTTCGGGTTTGAATACCAGTGAAATTTCTGATGCTACAACAAGAGGGAAAATAATAGGCAAAACTCACTCCAAAAGCTAACTCGAAGTTTCAACCAAGAAATTAACTTGTCCGATGGAGGATGGATGGATGTGTGTGTGTGTGTATGTATAGCAAACTATGATGACCTCAGTACCACCTCTCGTACATGCGAACCAGATGAGAATAGCACATTAAGTTCAAAGAATGAAGAATCAGATGAAGAATAACTCACAAGGAAGATCGAGCATTAAATTGGGTTATGGAAAAAATAGAAACTTAACTCTAGTGCCCTGTTAGAGAATTTTCTCTACTCGAGAGCTTAAATTATTGGCAAATGATACTAGATAAACCCAGTTATTAATTTACCAATGTGGAATGACTATGAAAATTCTATTGTATATTCTGCTGACTAATGTATTGAATCTAGATATTTGAACATTCCATTAAAAGTTGATGGGTACTGTTGCTTCCTGCTGCAACACATGATGACTGCAAAACAAGCAACGAGGTGAAAATAACAGCATAATTTTAACTTTAGCTCCTCTCACTTGCTAGTTGGTAGAGAATCAAAACACCGGTAGATATATAGATGCCCTAAAGAAAGCATTTTGCTTCTCCAAGCGATGGTTAAGAGGATAATAGAAAGAGAAAGGAGATGTGCCTCTTTAAAAAGGGTAATGACATGTCCTGTTCAACCTGAAAAGGTGATATTCAAATTCTTCCAATCCATGGAAGATTTTGTGGTCTTTTGCTTGGAGGGGTGGGGGAATTAGCAATAAATCTGTGCATTAAACAGGCTTTTGGGCTTGCTGATTTGGTCCCATAAAGAAGTTGCAGGAGGAACTTAAGTAGTGCAATGAGGAATATCACAACATGGCCAGAACCCACCTTTTTTGGGATTCTTCCATAAGGAATTTGTTGCTTTATCAGATGGTAGCCCACCCTCTCCCTCATAAGCTCAAAGGTGTGTCGCTTGGTTTGTGCCATGGGCCTAGATAGTTCACTTAGGATTTATACTCCGTTGCTTGCCATTTCAGGCATACATTTTTGTTAGCGTTGTGAAGAATCCTATGACAATATATTAAGAAAAAAAAAAAAATAGGACTGGTAAGCATCGGGAAGTGCGACGATTTTTGTGGGCCAAGTCTTGGGAGTATCCGGATGGTAACCTTTGGAGTGGGTCTTTATCCAAAGTACTACTTAATTTACATGCTCTTTCGAACTTCATTCGGAACTCGAAGTGTCAGAATTCTCTTTTCTAGTATTCTCGTCTTCGTTAGTGTCACAACTTACAAGGCAGGGATCTTTGGGAGATATATATATTTTTGGAAAATAGTTCCTCATGGTTTAGCCCTTTTGCCCAATAGGGTTCGAAAGGTAGCTCCCATTTTTTCTTATTCTGTCTTAAAAAATATTGGGATTTCCATATTTCTCCAATATCATCTATAATAATCGATCAATTCATGTTGACCAACCCTTCCAAAAGAGTACCATGTACAATGGCCTTCCAATTTTATTTGTACTTAAAATCACTCCACAAACCCTCTCTTTTCATATGAAAATTTGAAATTCTGCCGATATCGTCGATGCGCACATGAATCCAAGATTAATGCATGAATTGAACTTAGGATTGTACATTGCAACAGTGAACTTCGAATCGAAGGCACGCTACCAAAAATTCAAGTCCTAGCTCTTAAAATTTATCAGCACATGGCCACAGTATATGAGTGTGAAAGATTGCACAACCTTGTTTAATTCGTTATTCGATTAAAGAGGCTGTTTCTATGACTAATCATGTTTGATCTTGATCTCTATACACGTACGCGATGCAGTTCTTTTATAAGTTTATTCATCTCCAAGAGTGAAATTCATGTTGTTATTGTTGGTGTTGTCGATTCAAGTTAATCTCGATGTGATGGGGACATATCAAGCTTCGCATGCATAATCGAAAAAGGTCCTTAGTGGCTGAACATCATGAAAGGACCTTTCTTAAATGGTTCAATACTATAAGAAGGACTCGACAGTTGACACAACAATGAGTAAACAAACATTAGGTGCGAACGCAATATACGCCGGAGAAGAATCCATGCGCATAGAAAATTATGGTACGAGTACAGAAAGATTATCGGATGAAAATGCGAGCAGACATCCGAAAAGTTTGACATGTCTTTGCTGCAATAAACATGCGATAATGTCGTCCAACGAAGATGCAGATTGCAGAGAATGGAATTTATACCTTCTCTTTTCCTCAACGTTATCCGCTTGAGTTAGTGGCCCAAAAAAATAAACACACAAAAAGAAAGAATTGTCCCCGTGAATTGATGGAGCTGGCGGCCAAAAAATGGGCTTGAAGCCCACAAAGCCAGAGCATGAGCTGTAACGAGAGAACATTCAACTCTGATTGAGCAAAGCATATAAGCAGAGAAATTAAGAATGTCTACGAATTTAGCCTTATTCCCAACTCGGAATCGTGAATCGTCATTTCTTTTTCGCATCTTTGCCTTAAGGATGTTGAGTTCGAGGTCAAATCACGCGAAGCAAGCATCACGCCTAAGCATCAAGAATGCGGTAGACAAAAAGCTAACAAAGATCCAAACCAAAACATTACCTGACTGTGGCTTGTAGAAAAGGCTACATTTCTTTATTCAGAAAAAGAAATGCACCCCATTAGGCCGTCATCTGTGACTTCAATCAATGTGAAAGATATCAGATAAAGGGGACTAGACAAGATCGCTTAGTTTACAGTTTAACCCTGTACAAGCTACGCAGGACCATGCTGAGCACAGGTTGGCAATTAGCCAGCATGCGCCTCAGGCACCGGTGTCTGCCCAACGACTGGTCCACAAGTACCACAAACCCCCAAAGAAGCACAAAGGCATGACAGCTTTGTAATCACAGGGCTACCGATTCTCACCTTAGGAGCATCCGCCTTCTGCCTGCCAAAATGACCATCAGAAATCCCACAATTCCCTTCCATATTGGCATCTGTAGTGGTTACTGCATCTTCAAGGGAACAGCTGACCGCAGTGACTGGCCTTTGCTTGCTGTACTCTTGAACTGCCTGCTTAGTATGACGTTGCCAAGGGGACTCAGAGTCAAGCAGTGAAGTTTAAAAGCATGAACACCTCTTTAGACTACCATTACACTTTTGTATTAAGGGTTCAGAAATGTGGTCAAGATAATGATATAACTATCGCTACAATGGTGGAAAGCAAAAGTTATGCATAAAAATCTTACTCAAGCAAGCAACTGATCTAGCCTTTGAGCCTGATGTGAGCAGCATCACGCAGGAAAGAGTCGTGTAAGATAAACAGAATAAATTACCGACAAAAAGATTGTGAAAATTACAAAGTCAATCATTTAACTTTTAGACTATTCTGGATTAGGTTGACCTTCCACCCAGTCACCATACTTTCGAAGTGGTTTCAGATCAGGACAACCCATACTCAGTTAAAGAAACAAAAACTTTTAGCGGTACTTTATGGGAGCCAACACGGCACTTATCAATGAATCATAGTGTAGCAGGGTATGGCACATCAGCAATCTTTTACTCATTTAAAGAATGCTTAACTAAGTGAGTTGATTGAAAACACTTAAGAGTATAGTGACCAGAGTGAAAGTAACCCTAAAATTGAAGAAACAGAAATGTAACTTGTCCAGTAATTCCTTCAATATAACGCAACTTCATTACTTAATCAAGATTGTAATGATAGGCATGAACAAGAAGAAGAATAACCAGTTCTTCTCACCTTCCACTGAGAAGAAGTTAGCAGCACTCTGGGCCTTCTAGAACGCACAAATTCCAGGGCGGTGCTAGGAGTCATGTGCTTATGCTTCACCTGCAATCCATGAAGCAGCCAATGTCACCCTCAATTATAAGCCAATAGTGATAAGCACAGTTGATCTGTGTGCAACAAACCGACAGTATCCTTAATTTAGTCCTTGTATACCAAATAGCAGAGCACAACTGTTGTGCTCCTTCCTCTCCCAGCTTTGCAGTGAACATAAGTTTTTCGGGCCACAAGATGCGTTTCCTAAATCACAGACAAGACAAGTTGTTGGGACAAAAAACAAGTTTTTTCATGGCATCTACTGTGACCACGTTTGTGAAGGATTACTTACTATGAATAAAGGCCACCGCGCGGTCAATATCATCAAGAGAAGGAGCATAAAGATAGTCTCTTGTAGGTATCACCAAGTGATCAATTTTATAATCCTGGCAAGCACAGAACAACGAAACTATTAAAGACCCTGAACATGACTTAATCAAACGGGCCGAAAATCCCAGAAAGAAAGGAAAGAGATCACTGACACGATAAAGCGATGACGGAACCAAGTTTTCGTAAGGTTCATTGAGAGTGATGACACCATCAACACCAAGCCGCTTCAACCGCCGAACATCCTTGCGGAATGGAACTGCGCCCAACAAAAGAAACTGGTCTATGTCAACCCGAATAAATAGCATATCAGAAAATAACAGCTTTTCTTCACCAGATCAACTCTGCCCAATCTATTCTGCTCCGGGCGGCATCAAGAACGGAAAAGCCAATGAAATTCCAAGTCTCCAATCGAAACACACTCGAGACTATCATTCGCAACATGGTTTCAACAATTTAAGCTCAAAAACTCCAACCTTGCAATTGAAATGAGCTTCTAGATCACCACCAGTACATACAACATGAGCCCCCGATAGAAGGGTTCACAAAAGTCAACAAATTCAAGAGACCAGAGCCCAAACACATCATGAACCATCCCACCGTATCTCATCAATCAAACCCATCACCACCCGCAGCCATACAAATCAAGCAGACCAAACTTCAAACCGCAATATCGAAATCGAAGAAGGAAACGACCAACGAAACGAGGGTCCGAGACAGATTCCGATACCTCGTCGACTTCATCCCACCATCGGAACTCGGTTTGGAGCTTGTTCCTCAGCACATTGTACAGGAGAGTGGGGTAGAACAAGATCCTCGCGCCCGCGCCCACCAAGGCGCGCTTCCCGTCGAACCTCGCGACCCGCCGCGCAGCACGGCGGCCGTCGTCTTCGCCGCCGCCCCCGGCGCTGTTCGGTTCGCCGGTCTTCACCATGCCGCTCGATCCGGCGAGGTAGAGCAAACGAAACGGCTTTGCTTCGGAAGAAATTTCGGACAAGGCACGACAGCTGCGAACGTTCACATCTATCACATTTGTTTAAGTTGACAGGGAGGGAAGAAGAGTACGTGTATATATGGCTTAATCCCTGAAAAATACTCAATTTTAAGTCCAGTTTCAATTTTAATCTTAACTTTTTTTTGTCTCAAAAAAAAAAAAGCACAACTTTAGGCCTAGTCCAAATTTGTTCCGAAATCTTTTTTTTATTTTAAAAAACCTCACACTTTAGGGTTCAATCCTAAATTTATCTAAACTTTTTTTTTGTCTCGAAAATAATCCCAAACTTTAACTCTTGTCTCAAATCTGCCCCTGTTAGCCCTTCGTCCCAAAATCGCCTTTAGTCATACCTAAATTGCCTTATTTTCATATCAAAGAACGATTTCTTTTCAGAGATAATTTTCTACGTCAGCAATCTTGCTGATGTGGTTTTGTTACCGACGTAGAAAGATCAGGTCAAACTACTACTAGTGATTTTTCTCCGTCAAAAACTTAGTTGAGACTAGATTGAAAATAGGTTTTATTTTTTAGACAAATAAAAATTCGAGATAGATTTTGGATTAGAGTTAAAGTTAGTGATTTTTTTTATCAAAAATTCCGAGACAAATTTGGGACTAAACGTCTAAACCTAATATTTGAGAGTTTTTTTAGACAAAAAATAATTAGGGGTAGTTTGAGACCGGACTTAAAGCTCGGCTTTTGAGACAAAAAAAAAATTCAAGGCAGAATTTGGACTAAACCTTAAAGTTAAGAGTTTTTAGGGAAATTAAGCATGTATATAAAGACCATATAAATCCGTTATTAAGCTACGTAGGATCTTTTTTTATCGGAGAGAGGAACTCCAAAACAATTTTTAAAAAAAAAAATCTACATATTTCTATAGTGAGCAAGAGAGAGAAAAACTGAATTCTTCTGGCCAACAGTTGAAAAGTCCCTCAAATTTTTTTTTTTTCCATTTTTGCTTCTAATTTCCATTCTTTTTTATTTTTTATTATTTATTTTGAGGGGTAGGTTGTGTCATGTGTGCATAATTTTTTGTCCCTAATGACCATGGAAACTAGCTGCCACCCATTACTATTCAAAGAAAGCGCGTCTTCTTGCACCTCTTTATGCTGGTTTGATCACATCATGGTTCTTCTTTTGGGCCCCCCTTCCTTTGCCCTTTTGCTCTTCAAGGCTCTCTTTTTGAATCCCCCAATCATGGACTCTGTTGCCCACAATTCACTCCCTCTCGCTGCTAGCGTGGGGAGCACTTCCATATCACCGGACGTGCCGGTGGGGTCCGTCGCATCTCGCCTTTCGTCTCGGCGGTGTAGGACGCGATAGCGCAGCACATACTGTGATCGTCCGGCCTACACAGAGTCGGGATGAGTTTTTCATTATGAACTTAGGGATGCTTATGCTGTCTGACAATCTTCGGTTCATGTGTAGTTCTGAAGCGAGCCGTGTGGCGTAGGAGTTCCATACACTATGTAGTGCATGCTTGGCGATTCACGTGAGTGGGTAACAGTGATAGTTGCATCGAGTCATATTAACCCGTTTTGAGGATACTGAGTAGTATACTAAAGAATTAATGCCCGACAGAGGCCATTGATGTCGACCTCTTTGGCCGGTCACGCTTCAATGTAATTGTTTCCTCTCCGGTGAACCAATTTACTTCAGAACAAGGGCAATCTTGAATGATGCAACCTTCCCGATAGTAAATTAGATAACCTCCTGCTGCTGCTGCTGCTGCTCTCTCTCTCTCTCTCTCTCTCTCTCTGCATGAAATTTACTTATACAGCAACTTTGCTGTTCATGTTGTGGTTAAATTCTGGACTCAACAAACAGTCCATCATTAAATGCTCAACACATCTAATAGAACTACACAATAATGGAATCCCAAAAATAAGAGCACAAAATCAAGAAATCCTCGTAGAGACAACAACAGGAGTAAATGCACGACAAGCTAAAACCCCACCACTCGTTTTTCCCTTTCCACTGAGAAAGACTTATGCGGACAACCTTGCAAGCATACTAAGGCACAGAACACACCTCGCAGGCTGCAGCCACTCACGCCTAAGGAAAAATGGAGAACTGGCTTTTGGCTTTTCTACTCCTCCTGGCAATGCCGATTGAAGCAGCATATATCGGCGGCGGAGTCGGCATCGGGATGGGCGGCGGTGATGCTGGAGTTGGCAGTGGGCGTGGAGGCGGAGCGGGCAGTGTCTGGATTGGTGGAGGGATCAACGCCCCAGCTCCATCAGGTTCAAGGCTGAGAAATGCCTACACAGCTCTTCAGGCATGGAAACCAGCGGTCACCGATGATCCAAACAAGATTATGGAGACTTGGGTTGGTTCTGATGTGTGCTCGTACAAGGGAGTGTTCTGCTCAGATCCCCAAGATGGAATGGGTCCTTTAGTTGCAGGCATAGATCTCAACAAGGCAAATGTCCAGGGAACTCTTGTCAAAGAGCTGTCTTTGCTCACTGACATGACCCTCCTCCACCTCAACAGCAACAGATTCTCAGGCTCGATCCCCAACACTCTCAGAGATCTCTCCTCTCTCCAAGAGCTAGACCTCAGTAATAATCAGTTCTCAGGCCCTTTTCCTGCAGTTGTTCTTGAAATGCCAAATCTCATTTACTTAGACCTCAGATTTAACAGCTTCTCCGGCCCAATACCGGAAGACCTTTTCAACAGGAAACTTGATGCCATATTTGTCAACAACAACTTTTTTGAAGGTGAGCTTCCTCAGAACCTAGGCAATTCTCAAGCTTCAGTGATCAATTTGGCCAATAACAAGTTCAGCGGAAGCATCCCAGCTAGCTTTGGTCTGATGGCCTCCAAACTGAAGGAGATTCTTTTTCTGAATAACCAGTTATCAGGATGCATTCCTCAGGGAATCGGGTTGTTCACAGAGATGAAAGTCTTCGATGTGAGCTACAATTCATTGATGGGTCATTTGCCCAAAACGCTTTCTTGCTTGAACCAGGTCGAAGTCCTGAACTTGGGGCACAACAAGCTATCGGGGGAATTACCCGACCTGGTCTGTTCACTCAAAAGCCTCGTGAACTTGACAGTGGCCTACAATTTCCTGTCTGGGTTGAGCCAGGAATGCACGAAGCTGTTCTTTAGGAGCGTGGGCTTCGATTTCTCGGTCAATTGTATTCCTAATAAGGACATGCAAAGGCCTCAACCAGAGTGTTCTTCCACACCAGGAGGAGGGCCGAGTTGTCTAAGAATACCTTCGGTGCAGCCCCTCGTTTGCGGCGCGATGGCTGTTCTCTCTGGGACAGCTTCAGATGTGGCCTCCATGTCACCATGAGCTGTGAGTTGGTTATGGCTGTCTGCAATTAATGAGTGTCATGATTCAGAGCATACCGTCTTAATTTTCTGATACAATAGTTTTCGTGGGAGCTGTACTGGATAAGATATGTCTTGAAATTAACGGGGTTTTGTGAGCCTAGAGGTTATATATGTGTAAGTACACCACGTTAAATGTTTATTGACTGGGAAAGGCAGTTAAATAATCACAACTTGCATTTGTCAAAAGAGTGCCTTGTACTGTCTTGTGGCGCATCTGCCATGTTTCTTAAATACTACCACCACATTTAGATTGTTACACTTACAGATCCATAGTAGAAACACTAACGCCCAAAATTCAGCTCCATAAGTCGCATACTGCCAAAAGGGGGAACAAGAAGAAACCGCACAACCAGGAAGGCACAAAAAAGAGAGACCGAAAAACAATACATAATGCAGCTTCCCAGCGAAATTTTCACGTTGCATCTTGCAGATACTCGCACAACATAGGAATAAAACAGTTATGGAAGTAGAAGAGAGGGAGGGCTTGGAAATTTGAGTTCATTAGCATGAAGATGATTATCTTCAGATCTGCATGATATTCAGAAGTATATGTGAAGTTCTGAAGGTTTTGAATTCCTTGGTCAGAGACGACACAAGTTTCACAAATTCTGCAAAAAGAAATGCACCATAAATTTTTTTGTTATTAATTTGGAAGTTCACACCAAGCCTATGAATACAGGGAACATAGTTGAAAAAAACAGACATTATTTATGCGCATGCTCTTCATCAATACTAAGAAATATAGGATATAAACCTACTATGAGATGGTCGGTGTACTGCATCATCATATTTGAAGTTTGCGGGTACTTCACCCTCAAAACACCAATGGTGTGCAGACATAGGTTTTACACAGAGCGTGTGTGCACAAGAAACTACACAATAAAGGGTAAATCCATTGTTCATCTTATTGAAAATAAGAAAAACATGAAGTCATTGCCTGGCAATGGTAACGACGAATGACTTGTGCGGAAAAGAACCATGTTCATTCAATACGAATCAATGTGTCACATCCATGTTCTCGTGCTTCACAGTTTTGACATCATTGTTGTCAAGAAATGTAGTACATAGGGTTCGGGAGCTTGAAGGACCGTTTTGCAATAGCAAAACCTAGCAAATCACTCCACTGGTCTCCGGAGCTCCCATGAATTGTATAACCCTGGCTTTCCAATTCAGACCTCCTCTCTGATTTATAGACAATTGCAGGTTTGCCTTGATCAGTGGCATTCCTGATTTCATTATAAAGAAGGCAAAAAGTTCAAATCAAATGTACGAAAATACAAAGCAGCATACAATATTGCTTTCATAACCAAGAAAGGGCTGAAAGCTAGAGAACAGGATCCTTATTTCACAACTTTACCTCAAGAGAAGCCTTTCCCAGTCGCTGTACCCAGCATATAGAAGATTCTTTTCAGTAACGTTTCTTTGATGTTCACTGCGCCCAGTCAGCAGAAAGATTGTGAAACCCAGCTGTCGAAGCTCCTTGTACAAGCTCAAGCTCGCAGGTAAAGCAGGGGCGTCGGCCAAAGCCACCCAATCATCAAAAGTGTTCTCATCAAAGATCTCTGATCTACGTTTGAAATAAAACAGTCAACAACTATAAGCCAGATCTGGGACGATTACCCTATCACAAGGGAAGAAAAAGAACTCCCAAGTCCTAACCAGATCAGGTAACATCCAAATCAGTCCACACCCCTTGGCAAACATCTGTAACCAACTAGGAACTCAAAGCATGAACCGAACATTGGAGAAGTTATTCAAGTAGTATATCATCCAAGAATAAACTAAGCATAAAAGTGGATTTGTTCATTGCATCTAGACTGACTTTATTGCCATTATCTTTTCTGGTAGGTAAGTGAACCTCCTAATACTCCACCAAAGAAAACATGGGTTGACTACTCCCATCAAAAGCCACCAAAGAAAAACATCAGGCCTTCAACAAATTAGTAACCTGTCACAACCACCAGGATTTTACTTCAACCCAATAATACAACAGATGAGAGCAACAAATAAGACAATGAATCAAAATGACTCACTTTATTCATTCTCATCTCATGTAGCTGGTCAAAGCTTCCTCCTAAATGAGAAAGAAATGCTTTTAAGAATAAATATTGAACTCATTAAGTGGATGAAAGAGGAGAATGCATCACATAACTTCTCCATAATCCAATTTTTGCTCGGACTCTTTTTCAGATAGAGCTCATTCCACCAGCAGCCACATGACGACATTTTGAACGGTTCAAAACAGCAACGTTAACACCATAATCAGGTAATGCACAAACTCGGCAAATTAAAACCAATTGGTAAGGGATGGTGGCATTTTTGTCTATCCAATCGCGAAAAGCAAAGAACAAAATTACTTATTTGCAACTTCGAGTAGGTGCTTGCTGAGCTCTTCGGCGGCTGGACTTTGGTACTAATGTCATTTCAGCTTGTACTTGCTAGTAAGTGCTTCTAAATTTTCAGGTGATCTTCGCTTAGGGAAGTTCTCCAATAGTAACATCCTCTAGAGCTCAACTCTGTCTCCAAGCCTAGTGTATCATGATTAAGGATCATTCCAGTACATCAAACAAAACCAGGAACGGGTTGCCCGGAATGTCGTGCATTTGAAAAAGCTCGAGATATAAGCATAGACTTATTCAGGTCGTGCTAATCGGAGCTAAAGACAGGTAATTTTGCTTCTGTCAAGCAACATCAGACCAAGCTTGATCATGAAATAGAAAAGGGTAACAGCAATTGTCAAACTGCTCATTCAATTCGATCTAAAGATGAATTTTGGACCCTCAAGCTTGTAATTTTGTAACACCTTCAGGATGCCATAGAGACGACAGAGTAGATTAATAACCATATTTAGGCCTTTCACCAACTATAGTGAGCCTCCACGGTTAAACGAATCTAACTCCAGGAACACGTTTCCACGTGTCGAGATCCTACTGGTTCGATCCCTAGGCAGAGCAACCAGCAAGCAATCACCAACCGGGGACGGGGAAAAGGCTAAACGCATCCGGACCACACGTCACCGGACCGAACGCGAGTCAAAGAAGAAATCAGCGAATTCAACGGCGTGCGACGAGATCATCGCCACCACGGTCGAACTTACCCGAAGCCATGGGCCTCGTAGTACGGCAGGTTCGAGAGCAGGGTCTCGTCGACGTCGAACACCCAGGCGTCGCTCCCGTCCCCGGCGATCTCCACGGACTTGGCGAACTCCGACGAGTACTTCGCGACGACCGCCGAGTCCGACGCGTACCGGTCGCCGGTCATGTAGGCCGGGACGAACTGCTCGCACCGCGACGGGATTTGCGTCCAGCTCCCGGCGTTGTTCGTCTCGACGGCGAGCCGCCAGCTCTCGCAGTAGAGGCCGTCGTCCCTGAGGAACTTCCGGCCGCCGGAGTAGAGGCGGATGAGCGGTTGCGACGGGGAAGCGGACGCGAGGTCGAGGAAGAGGAGGAGGAGGGAGAGGGGGGAGAGGAATCGGCGACACGCCATCGACGGAGCCGGAAGGTCCGCGGGTTAGAGAGAGAGAGAGAGAGAGAGAGAGAAACCGCAGATGAGATAATCCACACAGGTGAGGAGAGGGACAGAGAGAAGGACACCGTTGAGAAAATTATTCAGAGGCGAGGGAGAGAGACAGAGACAGAGACAGAGACAGCACGCGCACGTGCTTCTTGTCTGGAAGGAAATTTATTTTTGGGAAAAAATGACAAAAAATCTCAACTCATATCACATCAAAAACATGAAATTATGTTAACCGTAACGTATTTATCCTCAATATTTTTCAAATTTATACGTACATTTATTTTCCGTCAAGGTTCTATAAAATGATTTTTCAATCAAAATAATATCGTTTTTATTTCACTTAATCCACATGGGTATTATGTTAACAACTTTCTGGCATCCATATAGTTAGATTTTTAACGGTTTTCATTGACGGAACTTTGATGGAGGGTAATATGCTACTGTATTACAAGTTTGGGATTTTTTGTTTCAAAGAAAAGTTTTGGGAAAAAATGTGTTACGATGGACACAATTTAGGATTTTTTGTGAGTTTTGCCCTTAATTTTTTTCCTCTCTTTTTTAGTAGAAAAAAGATTTGGTAGCAAGATCGTTAGTTATGTCATATAAACATATTTATCTTAAATTTTTGGGGAAAAGCCATAAAAAATCTCAAGCTATGCCCATTGTAACACATTTACCTTAAACAATTATTGTGACATAAAATATCTTAAACTATATCAATTGTGACATATTTACCCTAAACATTTTCTTATAATATAAAAAACTTCAAACATGTACCTATCTGATACATTTATCCTATGCCAAAGCTTCGCCAGACAATTTTTTACTCAAAACAACATCATTTGTTTGCCATGTCAACTTGGGGTGAGCATGGTTCGAGTGGGCAGTTCCCACCTTAGAATCAAGAACTACCCCTAAGGACTGATTCTAAAAAATTAGAATTGGAACCACCCAGGTAGATCCATGAAACCGGTCTCCAATCCCTATAAAATTGTATTCATCAATCAATACCATAATGAACCTAGTTTCTATGTGGATACTTCTTTGCAAGGAAAAATGTTAAAATAATAAAGAGATCAGCACGAGGATCTTGCTTATTAAACACGAAATGATGTTGTGCTTTTAGGATGAATGCTCCCATTTGGACATTCGGTTCCATTTCTTGCTTATCATTTGATAGAATAGCCAAATAGGCTTTAAAGAACCATTTGTTTCGGTTTAAATTAGACGTTAGGCTTTCTAGCATAATCAAAATTTGTGAATCCAAGAATCTCTGGTTTGAAGCAATCTCCCACTCTTTTCTTAGGTTCCCGACCAACCTAATTAACAGATTAGTGTCGACTCTAAAAAAAAATAATTCATTAGCCATTAATCTAAAAGCTAAATTGCGATTGATAGGGGTTGTGAGAGTTTGTGCGCAATGCAAGTGCATTCTTGCGAAGGGTCGCGACAAAGATAATCTTAGCGAGGGCTTTTAATTCTCCTGGAAGAAAGCCTAGAGGGGAGAAGGAAGGATGGCACGGGGGATGGTTTCGAAAGCAGGCTGTTAAGTCCAATGGGCTCTATTATGCCTTCATGAGTATTCTAAGTGGGGACATTGGTGGTTTTGATAGATCTCGTAAACTCAAAGCATAAAAGAAAATAGTAAACTCAAAGGATCAAAGAAAATAGAAATAAGTGTTTAAGAAGTCTTAAAACTTATCATGAAAGTATAATTAACTTCTAAAATTTTCAAAAAAAGCATTCAAATTTTAAAACTTGTCATAAAAATACATTGTAAGTCCTGCAATTTTCAAGACAAGTTTTAGGACTTAATTGCACTTTTTGAAAGTTTTAGGACTTGAATACATATTTTGCAAATTTTAGAACTTAATTGTATTTTTATGACAAGTTTTAAGACTTTCAATGCACATATTAAAAAAAAAAATGGTAGTTCGGCATGATGTCCAATTGATGTGTTTGCTGGTGACAAGAGTAAGAGAATGCAATGTTGCAAGCATTGTTCCTTCATTTTTCAAGAATTTATCCTAGTATCACAACTATGGTTTTACATTTGACGAGAAAATTACCAAAAAAATCCTAAATCTATTGCATTCGAGCCAATTTTTTTTTTGGCATAACATTTGAGCCAATTCAATCCTTAACATTTTGATGATTTACCAATTTCATCATGAATCTTTCAATTGTGCCACGATTTACTAATTTAATCATTCCGGCCAATTTTTGTTAGAATTATTGACTAGGTGGTTTAGTTAGCGTCGGCTATCCCACATGGTAAGGGCAACGTTAACGTGGATAATTTTTATAATTTATAATTTTTATTCTTTTCTTTCCTTCTTTTTTTCAACTCTGGGCCAACAAGAGTCGTAGCGCTCACCTGGATATGGCCAAGGGTCATGGACCCAGACTTGGACAACAAAAGAAAAGAAACTAAGGAAAATAAGAAAAGAATAACAAATTTAGAAAAATTACAAAAACTACTCATTTCAAAGCACCAGCCGTACCATATAGGATGACCGATACTGACTAAATCACCAATCAACATTTTTTCAGAATGACTAAATTGACAAATCATCAAAAGGTTCGTGACTAAATTGATCAAATCGAAAGGTTTATAACTAAATCAACATAGGTATAATAGATTTATGACTTTTTCGGTAATTTTTCCTACATTCACCATTTCAGTTGGGCAATAAAAGGTTATCTTACGTGCCCAAAAAAATCGTTTAAATGTGAATTAAGGGTTTATTCTTGTCGCTAAAACTAATGGTAGATTTATCGAAATTGATTTATCAAATTGGTATATGAAGAGATATGACGAACCAATGGAAACTATTGAGCCTAACTCAATCAGTCAAAGACGCACTTATAATTTTCTATGTCACTTTATATAGGAAAGCCTATACTTTGCTCCATAAGGTTAAGGGTGCGTTTGGTAATCATTTTGTTCTCGGAAATAATTTTTGCTCAGAAATGATTTTTTATTTTATTCCCGGAAATAATTTATAAGCATTTGAAAGCGTTTGTTAATGGTTCAAAATTTCCATTCCTGTAATAGAAAAAAAAAAAAACAGAAATGCATTGGGTAACCGCACAAAATTTCTTTTTATTAATAATATTTTTAAATATTTAAATATTTTTTTTTTTTTTTCTTTGTTTCTTCTTCTCCTTTTTGGCTATGGCGGTGCTGGCCACAGGCTAGGGCCGACGAGGGTGAGGGCATAGCGGCTCTTGTCAACCATAGGTGAGGGCGAGGACTGGACCTCGATCTCACCCTTGACGGCCCTGGTCTGTGGCCGGTGGCTGGAAGAATAGGAAAGAAGAAAAAGAAAAAAAAATCTCTTCTATTTCTGATTCTTGTTTCCAAAATCAAGAATCAAATTTTTTTTCAATTTTTCATTCCATTCCAAAACTGATTGGGAACAAATTTATGCCGGGATCAAAAAATTCACTAAATGAATTTCTGTTATTTTTTCATTTTCTAGAAAAAAAATAAAATCAATCGTTATTTGGTAAGTTACCAAACACATCTTAACGTACCAATTGCACAATGCGGTGGACTAGTGGCCTCATAATGTAGGGAATGTACCGTCGTATTATTCATTAGAGAGCGACGTGCGGGCATCCACTTTTTCTTCTATCATCTTCCTAACGTAACAATTAATGTTGTTTTTATATTTATGGGTTTGTCTTGCGTTTCCTTGTCTACCAAGGACGTAAATTTTGTACTAAGGGCATAAATTCTCACGCCCGTAATGTACCCCATTAATCTGACACGAAACTTTAGTGAATGTGAGAATTTAAAATTTTAATCAACGGATGCAACAAACTTAACTTAGGCTTTATTTATTTTGCGGAAAATGAATGATTTGTAAAATATTTTTTTAAAAAATAATAGCTCATATCGGTCGGAATAATTAGCCGACGAGAAATGTTTTCATTATCGACATCAATTTTCGTCTCGATATTTTATGGGCGATGAAAAATATTTTTCGTTTATTCATTTCTGTATGCGATACAAACGATCATTTTTAGGAAAATATTCGTCAAATTATTCATTTTTTTCGCGAAACAAAACGCACCATTAATTTTGTCTCTACGTAATTACAGAATAATACTTTTATTCAAAGCAAATGTATTTTCCTTTTGGCAATCTAAACCGTTCAAATTCAACGCATTATCTTGGTCGCCCCCACCACGTGATATGATCATTCCTGCCAATATTTCTGCCGAGGAAACTTACCACTCCACATCACCATATCCTTGTTTCATAAGATATAGATGCGTTGACTTGACTTGCCGTGTTGACGACACCCGAAAAGCCCCCGTGGAATATTTTCATTCTAAACTTCCAAAAATTTTTTTTTTTTTTTGGTTCTACCCTGAATTTTGATTTTTAATCCTCATTTTATATCAATCTAATTGCATAAAAATCTAGTGCATGCGCCGACAGGTCGACAAACAAACACCGAAAAAGCTTAAACGAGAGAGAATGGGACATCGAGAAACCGCTTATTGCAAATTTTAACAGTCGCATGTCCATAAGCACGAGACCGGGGCGTCGAAACTCGCTCACGAGATTAGCCCGTTCATCTGACTTAAATATTGATGACGGCCTGATGGGTTTCGGGAATCGAAGGCGCCCGACAAATTGCTAGCGCCCGGCTCTCCAAGCCCGTTCTTCTCAAAACGGGCAACAACCGACCGGCCAAAAAAAAATCGCCCGGCGATAAGTAAGCATACCCGACTCCAGGCTATCACAAGCCGGGTGGATTCCGAATAGCACTTGCATCCTCTACATTATCGGAGCCACTAAAAATGTCCGACAGGGTGATATAAAATGGTATTTTATGGATTTCGTCAACGAATGTTCCGGCGAGCCATTTTCTTTTTTTTTTTTTTTTCCTGAAAACACTATTTTTCTGGTGCCGTATATAGATATCAAATTGATTTCTTTATTAGGGTTTTTTTTTTTTTTTGGGTCTAATGTTAGGGGTTGATGAGGGCGTTTAATACATTTTATTTTTTTTCCATAAAAATTTCGAGGGGTTCGGGGCGTTAATTTTAATTCCAACCTACCATTAAAAAAATGACCGACCAAAGAACAAAAGCAGGCCGCCAGCCTTCTCCCCTCAGCTATAAGCTACAGCAGGAGGAGGAGGAGCATTTCAACGTCAAGCGCGGACGACGCGAATCGAGCGAGCGAGGAGGAGGAGGAGGAGGAGGAGGAGGAGAAGATGTCGTGGCAGACGTACGTCGACGAGCACCTGATGTGCGAGATCGAGGGCAACCACCTCTCCGCCGCCGCCATCATCGGCCACGACGGCAGCGTCTGGGCCCAGAGCGCCACCTTCCCCCAGGTTTCGAGCCCCTTCCCCCGCCCTCCCCCCCTCCGCCGCGCCGCCTGGGTTGTTGATTTTCTCTCCCCGATTCGGCCGTTTCTTAGGGCTCGGGATCGTTCTGATCGGGTCGGGTTCTTGCCGAGATCTGACCTGTCTGGGCGTGTGTCGGTGGTAACTTTTGTGCGCGCGCGTGTTCCGTTTCGCGTGGATCGATTTGTGGCGTTTCGATTCGATCTGGGCGGATGTTTGCGAGCCGGAGGATGGGTGTTTCGGATCTCGTTTAGGGTTTCCGATGGACGGTTGGGAGCGGCTGTCTGTGGGCGATGGTTCTCGTGGGGGCTCGATACGGCGTGCCTGGATACTTTAGCTTTCGGCGTGTGCTTTTGGGAATCGTGTTTTGGGCAGGGTGGCTTTAGATTTCACGAGAGAAAAGGAAGAAGAAACCCGGGTTGCTTGGATTCCATCCTGTCCCTCCCTTTTTTTAGTGGTTTGATGATTTGGGACGAGTGTTTCTCACGCTTCTTGTTGCAAGATTTTTTGCACAGCTCTGATGGGCAGCTGCACCCGTATAGGGGCTTTCGATTCCCTCTTCAAAATGACCTTTTTTTGCCCATGAGAAGTGGCTGGTGTTGAATTTCTCTCCGTGTTCCTCTTTCTTTTGTGCAATGCTGATTCCGTTGCTCGATTCTTTAGTTCAAGCCTGAGGAAATTGCTGCAATCATGAAAGATTTCGACGAACCCGGATCACTTGCTCCGACGGGGCTCTTCCTGGGGGGCGTGAAATATATGGTGATCCAAGGTGAGCCTGGAGCTGCTATTCGGGGGAAAAAGGTACGGTTCCTATCCATCCTTTATTTACCATTGCTGACTGCTTAAGCTAAAGCATTTGCCATTCGCATGCACCGATTTTTGCTACATTTCTATGTTCAACGGGGGACCTTTCCTCTCCTAATTGAGGTATCGTGACAAATTGATTTCGAAATTAGGATGGACTGGGCATGTTGTTCCTCCTCATCTGTTGATCTGATCTAGCAACTTTTAGAGTTCCGTATTCTTGAAAATTGTGACCGTGATGCAGTGTCAATGGGAAAGAGTTGTTTCTTTTCCAAGAAAATGTTTTACAGCCGTCGAGTCTCATACTTTTGATCAAGTGCAAACATGGTTGACAAAAAACTTTATATTATGATTTCTTCTCCTCCATTTTTCGATGTACCTTGAAAAACCTTATCGACTTACATAGTGCTCTTTACTTTTTAGAAGATCATCGGGAGGCTTTTACCGTGTCCAAACTATTTGGGCCCCCTAAACATTAGAAATTCCTTTTAAGAGGGTGTAAGTATTTGCAGCATTATCAAAGACTTAGGGATTAGGGTCAAGGAAATATCGCATGCTCTAGAGAATAAATGGATCAGGTTATCGAAGGATACTTCTGTTACTTTGACTAGTCGTAGTTGTTATATATATGGCATGGTGCTCTCGAAAGCAAACTTTTGAGCATTTGATGCATTTGGAAACCTCTGGCATTGCGATTCGACGATATGTGTTCTTATTCTCCATTGTCAAGTATTCTTTATAACCATTGTGGCTTTACTTTCAGGGCCCTGGTGGTGTCACTGTCAAGAAGACCAGTCAGGCCTTGATAATTGGCATATACGATGAGCCCATGAATGCAGGCCAGTGCAACATCATTGTAGAAAGGCTTGGGGATTATCTAATTGAGCAGGGTCTCTAGACAATTCGGTATGTTCTGTTATTTTGTTGGAATCCCTGTTGCTTATTGCAACCTTGCGTCTAGCAATTGCCCTACTTGGATTGTGAATTGCAATGATGACAATACTCGTGTAATTTGAAAGTTCTATGCGCACTCTAGAAGTTTGCTGCTTGAGAGTTGATTTCTATGGTGTCTTATGATTGGCTCTGTATTAATCTGAATTTGATTGGATGTAATCGCGAAAGTTTACTCTGTTGATGTATCTAATAGAACTGGTCATTTCATGTACTCTCTTCCATGGGTTTGTGTCGGTTGATGGTGTAAGGACCAGGCAGCGACGTCTCTGCCTAAACTTACTCTTTCTAGGTTAAAATTTGATGGGGATCAACTTTTAATGAAGGAGGCCATACAACTTCCATCGGATTGTAATAGATTCCCCGTTGTAAGACACACACATGTTAATTGCACTCATTTTCTCATTCACAAGGTAGAAAAAGTATGAAATCGAATTGTTCTGAGAATCTCCTTGCTTGTCAAGGGTGTGGCTAATTATCCCATGGGTCATTGACTACTTTCAATGGGTAAGAAATCAAACACTTCCCGTTTTATCTAGGGTGACAACCCATGTTGTGTCTCGAACTTTTAATTAGTATGATACAGGGATTGGGTTTTGTAAAAATCCTGAGCGACAACTGGCCACTCTCATGTTAAACATGTTCGTGTCGTGTTACGCTGGATTTCTCTCAATTGGTCCTACAGAAATTGTCTTATGTCAGAAATTATAATCAGCGTATTTCCTGCCAAAACCTCATCATCTATGGGATTTTGCATTACGATTACCGACTTACTAGCGGCTTTTGGGTTAGCATACATTTTTCAGTACGGTATCATCGGACCACCTAGATTAAGTCACTTAAACGAGCTATTTTCTCATAGTGGTTGCGATATTTCTATCTGTTATGCTCTGTAAAAACATTTCCCCTTGTGATAAATCTACCATTCGTGGCCAATAATTCTATTCCCTATAGCTCTTAGTCTTAGTTAAGGAACTTGTGATGCTATACTGGCCATGAAGATTGAAGCCTTTTGCAGAGGCTCGATCTGCATCCACAAGAGACTCTTTTAAGTTGGTTGATCGATTAGAATTACCTGTAAATGGTGTCTGGATGTACAATTGCAGTGTATGCATAGATGTAGCGTACCCAAGATTCTCACACACAGATCAGAGGGCGAGTTAACTCAGTCCATATGGTCACTAAGGTACATTTACTTCGCGGAAAAACGAACGATTTTTGAAAATGTTTTCTTAAAAATGATCATTTGTCCAAGAAATATTTTTGTTGTTAATGAAAATGTTTTGACATAAATTGTTGGTTAATAATGATAATATTTTTCATTGATTAATTATTTCAAATGATGCAATTGCAAATGATCATTTTTAGGAAAATACATTCTAAATCATTTATTTTTCGCAAAACAAACGAAATAATATTCGTTGCAAACCACTGATTCGAAAATCGCACCAAACTAGCGGGTTCGACTAGCCTACCTGAATACAGTCCAGTTTAACTGCAACCATTTAAGAATCCGGTTTAACTGCAACCATTTAAGAATCCGGTTCGGTCTCTAGTATAGTTTTGAATACACTAGTACACAATTATGAGGATCCAGACTAAGTTTTCGTTTTTTCATTCATTTCCGTTTATCTCTCTCTCTATTTTCTCTATCCGCTTCACTGTTTAGTCATATGGAAAAGAACACATCCTTTTTAATGCACTTAAAATTCTTGACGAAACACGATTCGACACGAAAACATGAGAAGAGGCTTTATCCTAACAAATTATCAGCAAACTTAAAACTTTGTTGGTCGGCTTCCCACTAAAAGTAAACATTTTGTAAGGAGTGGAGGGAGTGATTTATGCAACCCAAAACTTAAAATTCGAGGGACATGACCATGAAATCCTATGGATTGTGTTCGTGTCGGAGGCCTGACTAAATCAATCAAGGGTTAGGTTTCGAGTTCAAATCACGTGATTTGAAATTGACCTATGTGAGCTTTTCAATTAGTAATATCGCTAGAAGCTCACCGTTTACATTTACGTACAGAATCGCAAGCACAGGCTCTTCACATTCTGCATTTTTCTCGAGCAAGTGTGCTCTTGATAGTTCGTGTGGAGGCTTTGGACTTGGTGAATTATGTGGAAGTGTAGTTAGGCTTGTCAAACAAGTAGGTCGGGTCGAAAATGGTCCGACCCAAATAGGCATCTAATCTATTTTGATCCATTTCCATGTAATGAAAATCTAATGACCCATACCCGACTCAATACATAACCGATCTATATCTGACCTGACTCATATTGCTAAAACACTTTAATATATAAAAACTGAAATAAGAGTGTGGAGTGAGTGAGGGCAAAAATTGAGTGAGAGCGAGACATGAGTTGAGTTTAAATAAGTTGTAAATCCATTTATAACCTATTTACGACCTATTTAACATCTATATACATTATATCCACTTATGACTTATTTAAAACCTATATAATTAATCAATTTATGACCCGTTTACTGATATATGGGTTAAGAAATGGATTCATGACCCATTTTGACATATCTAAGTGTAGTCTTAATACATGCTCGAAGAATTGCTCCGTAAAGCATGGCTGAGAATTTTAGTTAGAAAAGACTCTCGAATTGTATCAAAAAAATTAAATCTTGGGCAGTTGGGGATAAATAAAAAAAAAACTTTTCCTAGACCAGAGAACTTTAAAATGGAGATTAATGGTATTGAAAACTAACATACAATTTCATAACGGCCGAGAGGTCGGGCATGTGTGTTAGGAAAGCATACACATCTCCCATTAACCTCGGATGAGGCCCTACCCATCAAATGCAATTTCTGAATTAGAATATCAATAGGAAAAATCATGTAAACAATTGATTCCTTTGGGGAGGAGTTATCTACCTCCTTTTTTTACTCGACAAATCGTGAGCGATGGTCGTAAAATCATCGGAATTTTTAAATGTGAAGCAAATTTGAATTGAATTAACATCTAACTGACAAAAAATTGTTCAAAATGTCTTAAATCTATTTAGTTCTAAACTTTTTAATTATGTTAATTTAGTTCTATACCTTTTGACAATTTGTCAATTTCATTCTTCCGGCCATAAGCGCTAAGGCATGGCTAACACTAGTATGGACAATTTTAATTTTTTTCTTTCTCTTTTTTCTTTTTTTTTCTTTTCCCCTTTTTTCCTTCGTTGGCCTCAAGCGAGGGTAGTTGGGCGAGGATCCCCTTCGCCGGCCTTAGGCATGGGCTGCCCAGGCGAGGGCAACCCTTGCCAGCCCAGGCGTGGGTGTCGGCGGATGAAAAAAAGAAAAAGAAAAGGAGAAAAAAAGAAAAAGAAGAAAAATTTAGAAACATAAAAAAAATTTAAAAAATAGGCCACTTCAGTGCTAACCATGCCACGAAGGGCAGCCACGGCCGACTAGATTGCCATTTTAGCAATTTCTAATCAAAATTGACAAATTATTAAAATGTTTAGGATTAAATTGACGCGATTAAAAATTTTAGGATCTAATTGATCACCATATAATAAGTTTACGAGCAATTGAGCAGTTTCCCAAAAAAATTTACTGTACATATTTAGATAAAGTTTACTACACTCCTTTCTGAATAAGACCCGTCTATCGTTTTTATCGTGTTATTTATGATCAGCACATGGGCGTGCATTCTTATCCCGCTCTCCTTTCTCTGTCAATCAACACTTATCATCTCTTTCATGCTTATCGTCGTATTCTTTTGACGATGGATTTGGCTTTTGATCTACATCAACATTATTCCCGCATGCCTCTTCGACGAGGTTATGCGTCGCTCGCTGATTTGTTCTAACAAACATAGTCATGCAAAACTTATCGCGGTTTTCTTTCTATTCTATTCTATTCTATGCTAGGTTGATAGGGATAAGTATATCACAAGTGTCATAATTTTCGTACGGTGCCATGACAATTTGAATGCCATAACTTTTAAAAACATGTTCATTTGAGTGCCATAAATTTGAATTGATCACTTAAATATCATAACTTTTCAAAAATATTCACCAAAGTATCGGAAATCTGATGTGGCATGGCACTCGTGGTGAATGTTTTTAAAAAGTTGTGGCACTTAAGTGACCAAATAAAAAGTTTTATGGTACTCAAGTGATCGGGAAAAAGAAGAAGTTATAGCACTCAAATGAGCGCTGTTACGTAAGTTATAATATTCAAGTAATCGAAAAAAGTTATGGCACTTAAGTGGGCACCGTATGAAAGTTATGATACTTGTGATATCCTTTTCCATAGGACGATGTGTACAATGCAGAGCTCCGATCGCTGGATTTGAGCAGAGTCAAGACACCCAAAACAAATTCTCAAAATTTATACTAGTCTAAATTCTCCGACTTTTGGGGATCAATTATTAGTCATAAATTATGCAGTTCGACCATTTTCTGGAGCTCCATTTGTTTCGCAGAAAAAGAATTATTTGAAAAACACATTTCTTAAAAAACGACCGCCAGTAGTGCTTGCAAAAATAGGCGAACGAACAACAATTTCAATCGTTCACGAAAATATTTGGACATAAACCGTTGTCGATAGCGAAAATATTTTCTATCGACTGCTTGATTCAAGCGATACATGTAATTAATTTTTTTGGAAAAATATTTCACTAAATTATTCATTTTTCGCGAAATGGACAGAGTCCCGATCGATAATGATTTCTAAGGTTTTTGCGAGGGGAAGAAGGTGTCCGGGGCTTTCTATGTTGCGTGTAATTAATTCCAATTCCAGTGCTGACTAGATATAGATACTAATGAGGATGAGCCGACATTGACCCGATCGTCCCCCACCAATTACAGGGTCCCGAAGATAGATGGTGATTTGGTTTCGAAGCACCAATGTCAATGTCAATGTCACAAAGTGCAAGTGGCCACGATTCAAACGTCGTTAGGCCTCGTTTTAGTTTCCCCCTAGGGAGACATTATCGATTGCTCAATCCACCTAGCTACCCACCTATAATTTGCCTTCCGGGTAACCCTTTTCGGTAGCGACCCTCGTCCCATTTTGGCGAGGATGGAGGAGGGAATTAGATGAGCTGTTGACCCTATACAATCCATATGAATCTACATTGCTTTTTTCGCCTTATCTCGTGCTGAATCGACCGATACCAAAGTGCTTATCTTGCTATTATTATCGTCGACGAAATGATTGGCGTAATGAGAGACATCATTTCCCGCATCGCGGGTCGCGGGGGTTGGGACCGCGTAGAGCACACGAAACCAACGTTGGCATGGCATGGGTCAACGTCATGTCCGGCACGGCCTGTCTGTTTGCCCGGAGAAGAGCCGCGTGAGGATTGGAAAAGGATATGAAGCGCGGGAAGTTTCGTCATGTCCAATTCTCTTGTTTGGATAAATACGGGAAAGTTATCCAAAAATTTATAAACCTATTACACTTTTGCCAATTTAGTCCTTAATCTTTTCATGTTTTGCCAATTGAGTCTATCCGACTAATTTTGGTTAGCCGGCTGTCTTACGTGGCACGATCGACGCAGGCGTGAATAATTTTTAATATATTTTATTATTTTTAAATATTTCCTTTTTTTCTTTTCTTTTTTTAATGTCGGCCACAGGTGTTGCGGCTCTCATCGGCCATAGGCGAGGCTATCAGACCCTTGCCCAAATATAGGCAAGGGCCGCGATGCCCACGCTTGGATCTTTGCAAAGTGGTGGAGGCCTTACCTTGTGGTCGGCAAGGGCTGCGATGCCCATGCCCAGCTACTTGTGGTCGGCGATGGTTGGTCGGCAACTTCGTCGGCCAGAGGTTTATTAATAAAAACAAAGAAAAGAATAGAAAAAGAAAAAGAAATGAAAGGAAAAATAAAAGAAGAAAAAGAAAATAAGAATTAAACAAATTAATAAAACATTCAAAAAATATTAAGTATATTATTAAAAATTATTCACATCAGCGTCGGCCGTGCCATATAAGATGGTCAGTGTTCACGTTAGCGAAATCCGGCCAAAATTACCCGGATGGACTAAATTGGCGAAACGTGAAAAAGTTAACAACTAAGTTGGCAAATGTGCAATATATTGAGAACTTTTTGGACAATTTTTCCTATTAAGCACCGGATACGATCATCTCCTGGATTTATCCAAAACTTATTCAGATCCGAAGGTTTCTTAAAGTGCCAGATAGGATAATCTTTATCCGAACCCACGTTTTGTTTGGAGGACAAACACGGCCCGACCGTTTTAGCTTCACGATTTAATTATCCTTTCTGGTCTTTTCATTCTTTGTGCTCTCTTGACTAGGAGGACACGGACCGTTGTCCATTGTTTATGTAAGCAAAAGGGAAGGGGCATGAAAATGCATCCAAGAGCTCTTCAAAAACTTTAATAAGCTAGGTCATGGCGGGCCACAAATATATAAAACGAAAGGTACAAAGTCCACGATGTCCAAAGACTCCAAAACTATGTGGCTTTGACAAAAGTGGGATTCGTACGTCGCGACCGAAACTCCCGAGCCTTTTTAAAAGAACGTGCAAAAAGCAGGAGGGCTCGCCTGGTATTTGCTAAGTCTAGGTTTGGGACTTAACTCGGGTTCTCCCAAGCCCATACCATATCGCGACTTAGGGTTTAATTTTTTTTTTTTTTTTTTTTTTTTTAACATGTAGGTGATTTACATGCATGAGTCGCCACTAATCAGTTTGGGGTAGGTCGATTAGAAACCCAAATAGGGTGATCGGAGAATCACCCTATTCCTACGAACCAGAGATTAACTGAATTCGGGGACTTAGTTACACTAGTTGGATAACTAATGCCCTTTTCGGTACCATTTTACCCCTGTTCATTTTTGAAGACATTTATCAAGCAATTTGGATTGATTTTAGGACCTTTCTCCTAACATGTGAGGTGATCAAGCGAGTGCATAATCAGAAGCGATCAGCAATCAGGAACACAAGTCATGCAGCCTAGGATTTTAATCCTAACTAAGCCATATGACATTCAAAATACGGCAGCTCATGCAATTGTATTAAAACATGCATACTAACTACATTACGGTAATTAAAAAAACATGCAACATGCTATCGTGCAATTCGAACTTATTTAATTTAAATAAAACCACAACATGCATAATTATAAAGGATTATAACATTCAAATAAGTCAAAAAAAAATCGATTTTTTTTTTTTTCGAAAAAAAAAAAAAAATCGAGAAAAAAAAAAAAAACAAAATAAAAAGAAATATAAACATTTTTAGAAATTTTTTTTTAATTTTTTTAAGTTTTTTAATTTTTTTTAAAAAAAAAATAAAATAAAATAAAAAGCGGAAAAGGAAAAAAAAAGAAAAAAAAAAAAATTTTTTTTTTTTTAAAAAAATTTTATATATATAAAAAAAAAGGAAAAAAAAAAAAAGAAATAAAAACCAATTTTTAAAAGTTTTTTTTTAATTAAATTTTTTTTTAAATTTTTTAAAATTTTTTTAAAAAAAAAAAAGAAAATAAAAAAGAAAATCCGGTCGGTCCGGGTCGGGTCTGGGTCGGACCGGTCCGACCCGGGTCAACGGATCCGATCCGGGCGTTGACCCGGGTCGGATCCATCGATCCGGGTCGGTCGGGATCGACCCGAGTCAATCGGATCCGACCCCCGGGCGTTGACCGGGCCGGATCTGTTGATTCGGGTCAGATCCGACCCGACCAACAGACCCTGCTGGGGGAGGCGGCGGCGAGGAATAAAATTGGCCATTCGCCGGCCGACCCAGACCGCCGCCGCCCTCTCACCGACTCCCCCGACACCCTCGCGATCCTCTCCACCCCTCGGCCTCTCGTGGGTAAGGCCGCCGTTAGCCGGCCGGCGACCAACATAAAAATCGGCTTCATTGAGGAATATTGTGAACAGTGGGGGCGCGGGTGGAGAAACCGGGTATTCTCGACCTCCTCCGGCGATACCGGCTCGGGACTTACCTTTTGCCGGCAGGACGGCGACACACGACGGGCGGGATCGGCAGAGGGCCGGAATCGCTACCACAAGGTCGGCCACGAGTCCCGCCAAATCAACAAACAGGGAGAACAGAGGCGACTGGCCGGGGAAGGCTCACCGTCGGCCCAGTAGCGTCGCGGGGGGACTCCCGGGTGCTTTCGAAGAAGCGGCGGCCCTTGGTGAGGACTGCGAAAACACTACTCTCCTCTCTTTCTCTCTATTATTCTCTGTTTCTCCTCTCTCTCTCTACTGTTCATTCTCTCTCTCTCGGTCTCAGGGCCTGCAGCTTCCTCTCCGTGACAACGGGGTGCTATTTTTGCTCCGGTGAGGCCTTACTCACGCTCACTCTCTCGATTTTTCTCTCTTTTCTCTCTCGATCTCTCTCGGTTCTCTCTTTTCTCTCTCGGTCTCTCTCTCTCTTTTTTTTTCTGGAAAATGGCTGAGCCCCCACTCTCTCTCTCTACGGCCTTTTTTATAGGCCGGAGGCAGATGTTTCTTGGCTCCCCTCTCCCGTGGCGTCTGCGTGACGATGGTGGCGCCGGGGGGCCAGACGCGCAAGGGGGGGAGGAGAGGAGAAAGGAGAAGCGGGTCGGGCCTACCAAGGAAAAAAGAAAAGGAAAAGGAGGAGAGGGGCCGGGTGCGCAGGGGAAGGGGGGGTCATGGGAGGAGAGGAAGAGGAAAAAGGGGGGGCTGGGCCAGCCTTGGCCCAGCCCGATCCGATTTTTTTTTTTTTTAATAATAAATTTAAAATAGATTATTATTATTATTTATTATTATTATTCATTATTATTATTATTTTTTTTTAAAATTTTAATTAACATTTTAATAGACCCTATTAATACAAATATGCCTAATTTCTATATGCAATGCACTTAAATAGAAATATTTTTTGTTTTAGGAATTAAAAAATTAATTCCTAAATTTTGCATAATTAATTTTGGGCAAATTAAAAATAGGTGTCAACCTTTTGCCCCTCTTTGAAGGTGAGCTCGCAAAGTTTGAGCTCGCAGAGGTTACGTTCAAAGATAAAATGACACCTAAATCGACCCATGCATGTCCGATGAATGTTATTTTTGGGAGATTGTGAGTCTCATTTTTTATGATGCAATAAGATGATGCATGCTAAAGTAAATAAAAACATACGGGGCTACTTACCTTGCCAAGGGTAGAGCAACTCCAGATAGTTGATATCATGGGTCAAGGACTTGAACCTTTCTTTCATCACTACCTTGACGGGGGAAACCACTTGCACAGGACCCGAACCTTTCTTGGTCGCTTTGGGTGGATTTCGTTTGTCGAGGACCCGAACCTTTCTTCTGGTCGCCTTTGATGGAAGAAATCGCTTTGCACAGACCCGAATCTTTCTTGGACGCTCGATTGATTTCATTCATCACGGACTCGAATCTACCTTCGGTTGCGGATCGGGAGAAATCATTTACACAGACCCGAACTTTTCTTCTGGTCGCTTTGATTGATTTCGTTTTGTCTAGGACCCAACCTTTCTTGATCGCCTTTTTGTCTGGATTTTGTCGGGACCGAACCTTTCTTCGGTCGTCTTGACTGTTTGGATTTTTGCCAAAGTACCTCGGAGTCTTTGCCCAAGAATTTGACGGTTTGCCTACTGGGTCCTTGCCATCAGGTCTTGGAAAGCTCAAACGATGAGCACCTCGGGGTCCTCGCCCGGGGATTTGGTTTGCCTGGTGGGTCCTCGCCGGGGATTTGGTTTACTGGTGGGTCCTCGCCAGAGGTCTTGAAAAGCTCAAACGATGAGCACCTCGGGGTCCTCGCCCGGGGATTTGATGTGAACATAGGGAGTCAGTTCCGTGCTCAAAAGGGTGAACTGAAGGGTCAGTCTAATGTTCAAAGGGGTGAACAGAGGGGTCAGTCCAATGTTCAAAGGGTACCATAACAATTGTAGGTACATGGATTTTTGGAACCGTGCATGAGTAGAATATACTTACGGATACACGTTCCCGCCCTTAAGGGCGTGTCTCCTGTCAGACAAGTTTTTCTTTGTGCAAACATATATGCATTCATTGAAGGAATAGACAAATGAGGCTATTCTTGAATATTGTACGAAATATCTTGACCAGCTAGTCAAGATGCATTTCATTTTCAAAGAAACACCCGGTTTACCTTCTGGGTAGTTTGAAAAGCAATCTGATGATTTTGAAATCAGGTAAGGGTAGAATGTACTTACCTAGGCACGTTCCCGGAGGTTTGATGTATCCTCTCTTTGAATAACCAACCTTTTTCGGGGCATCTCTATTGGGATGATAATGAGGGCTTTTCCAGTGCCCGAATTTTTGTACTCCATCACTGGGGATTAAAACTCTGAGCTGTCAAAGATGATTAGCACAAACATACATGCATTCATCAGGGATAGACAAGCTGGGTTGTTCTAGAGTGTGCATTTGAGGGTTCATGCATGATGATTTTTACCATGTTTGCATCACCAAAAATCCACCGAGGGTTAATCAAGACAATTTTTCGCAAGGTGGACTTTCTCAAGATGATGAACCGAGTGACTTTCAGTCGAGAGGACTTTCCACTCGCTCTCATTGAAAAGGGCTGTCTGTCCTGTCCATTAATGCGGGAACATCGAAAACACTCAATCGACCGCTATCACATCGACAAGAGTCCGAGTTTTTTCGCAAATGCACGACAACGCCAATCCGAGAGGTCTTCTCCGTGATCGTAATGTAAGCTTGGTCAATGGCTTAACAAAGGTGACTATTCAAGTCAATGCCATGAAAGAAAATATTCTACAATTATCTCCGGGTTCACAAGTCAAGAACCCCCAAAAGAGATAAAAATAGTCTTGCTCGCACCTCCTTGAGTATTGTTTATAAACATTTGAAATCCAGCGTTAATTCAAATGACCCGGTCGAAAAGAGACTTCATGAGGGATATAACATGGGTTTGATTTAAGGGTTGAGAAACGAAATAATCGTTAGGCTCAAAAATGTGTGTAAAGGTGAGAATTGGTGATCCTCTTAGCATTGTCACCGGTCTTCCTTTCCACTATCGGGATCCCTTTTGAAGACTCCTGGGTAATCCTGTGTTTTAGCATCTTTGACAACTTCTTCCGGAGGAGTTTTTGGAAATTAGGGACTCCTTTCTCTTCATCTTTTTCATCATTTTTCTTCTTCTCCATTTTTTTTTTTTTTTTTAAATTCATGGGCATTGGCCTTGCTTTTACCAGCACACTGCTTTTTCATGCCCCTGTTTTTTCAGTTTTTTTTTTTTTTTTTTTGTTTGTTCTTTTGGTGTTGTCAGGACTAGCCTGAACAAGATTGAACAGAACAATGTTTTTAGGCTCTTGGAGTCTTCATCTTCATTCGGTACTTGAGACCGTGATGCTCAAACTGTGGTGACTTTTGTCTTGCCCCGGCGTGGAGGATGATCACCAAATGGGTTCATATGAAATGAAATTGATGGCTCAATTGGGCTGGCAAAAGATATGAGTGTATGGGGTAGAAGAAAAAATTGCTCTTCATCATCCTGGGGCACTTAAATTATCGCAAGAGTTCATCTGCAATAAAAACACTCAAAGAATGCAAGTGAAAGCAAGAAAATTTCTATACATCTTTTCGCCTTGTGCAAGTTGTTGCAGCAGATGATCATAGAAAATTTTAGATATTACAAACTCTTCATCCTTCTTATCTTGCTCAGTGAAAACATCACTGTTATCAATAATATCATTGGCATTCTGGGCAAGCATTAGTTTGCTGCTTCTCTCCTGACAGAGCCTTCTTAGTCTCGACTGTCCGCCGTCGATGGTGTGTTTGTCTTGGAGGACTCCGTCGAGGACCATGGGTTCCATGAAAACAGCGAGGTCGAAGCCATGAGGGCAGTGACCGAAAAGGAAGGGATGTTTTTCTTGTTTCCTCTGAGTTTGAATCCATCCTGTGTGGCTAATTTGCCTCAAGTTGCCCCAATGCGGGGTGGTTCTTGACAGGGGTAATTTGAAAGGAATCTCTGAGTGTATGGGCTCAAAAATGGTCAAGCAAAGGATCAATGGTAGTGTATGGGGCAGAGAAATGAACCGCCTCTCGTTACTTTGGCTACCGTACCTTATGCGAGAAATCCCTTTACCTTGTAGAAATGCAACTCTTTCGCTCATCTTGCAAGAGTTTGGTTTGGTATGTGTATAGACCAAGGATTGCCTCTCATCATCCTGATACACCTCGTTCAATGCATCGGAGCAGTTCGACACCATTCGTCGAATTGTCAAAATTTTCACAGGGAATTGGTGAATTAAACAGGTAAAATTACCATGCCAGGGGCCTTTTCGTGTAATGCACTTGAGGAAGGAAATAGTATCCATTTTCTTTAATTATTTCTTCCTTCTTGTTTCTTTTTACTCTTATGAGAAAAGTTTCTTTTAGAGAAAGAGATACTTACCTATCTTTGGGACAATGGAGCATACCCGCAAGGTAATAAGAAAGATCATGTTAATGAATGGGCTTTTGAAAGGGAAGGAATTGGAAACGATACAACATTACCCTTCGTGATTCCCTTCATTGAAGATTTGACTAACAACTCCTTGAGTTTTCTCGGATGTTGATAACTCTCTTCCCGACAAAAAACAGGAGTTTATATTAGAAGTGAAATGATTAAGGGAAATTGAGAACGATACATGATTACCCTTCTTCCATTTTGCCTTCAAAGCTAGTAGAGTCTTTTCTCCTCTTTATTTTGTTCAGCCTTCTCTCCGCCTCACCGCTTCCTCCCTAAACTTGAGCTCGAAGCTCGAATGAGATCCTCTATAATTAAAGGTGTCTTGAACTGGAAAGTCCTATTGTCGGCGCATGCTATGCTAACTCGGTTCTGGCATGCTAAGGTATTTCCTGAAAATCCTCTGATTCCGGACATGCACAGGGTATGTGCAATTGCTTGCATGGGGATCTTCGCAGCAAAGCTAATCTCTACTTTAAAGGTCTTTGACCGATGTACGCGTGACTACTGTTGAGACGTCAATGGTTGGCAGGATCAGCCTTGGCACAATTCCGCACATGCACAGGGTATGTGCAATTGCTTGCATGGGGATCTTCGCAGCAAAGCTAATCTCTACTTTAAAGGTCTTTGACCGATGTAATGCACGGGGTATGTGCAATTGCTTGCATGGGGACTTTAAAGGTCTTTGAGACGCCAATGGTTGGCAGGATCAGCCTTGGCACAATTCCAGACAAATTCTCCAACAAGGATTCTTATTAATAACTTTTCTGCCAATTCCCTTGTTATCAATCAGGGCATAGCAATTATTTCAAGAGTAGTACTTCTTCACAGCATCCGAGTTGACCGGATTGGAGAATTGGCGTCCATCCATTTCAGTCAGAATCAAGGCTCCTCCCGGGAGTGTCTTTTTCACGACATAGGGACCTTTATAGTTCGGAGCAAATTTGCCTCCAAGTTCAGGAGGTAATGGTAGTACTTTCCTTAAGACAAGGTCACCTGCTTCGAAGTGTCTTGGGCGATTTTTTTGTTAAATGATCCGCTATATTCTCTGTTGATAACATTGTCCGTGACAAATAGCTTTCAACCGTTTTTCATCAATTATATTTAACTGCTCCAATCTTTGCTGCTTCCATTCCGCTTCAGACAATTTCACCTGGGATAAAACTCGGAGCGAGGGAATCTCTACTTCAATTGGCAAAACTGCTTCCATGCCATATACTAGAGAAAAAGGGGTTGCTCCAGTGGATGTCCGGATGGATGTTCGGTATGCCATCAATGCAAAAGGCAATCTTTCATGCCAATCTCGGTAGTTCTCAGCAGTCTTGGCTAAGATCTTCTTAATGTTTTTGTTAGCGGCCTCAACAGCTCCATTCATTTGAGGACGATAGGGAGACGAGTTCAAATGGCGGACTTTGAATTCATTGAGCAAATCATCAACAAACTTGTTATTCAGATTTGTCCCATTATCAGTAACGATGGCTTCAGGGACACCATAACGGGCGATTATATCTCGCTTAATGAATTTCATCACATGCCGAAAGCAAAGGACATTAGTATATGACGCGCCTCGATCCATTTAGAAAAATAATCAATTGCGTACCAAGATAAAACGATGCCCATTTGATGCTTTCGGATTAATTGGGCCAATCACATCAATGCCCCACATTGAAAATGGCCACGGTTCGATAACCGATGTAGCTCAAGAGGGTGGAGCGTTTATCTTGTTTCCGTGGATCCGATAACGATGACAATTTCGAACGTGTCGGATGCAATCACCTTCTAAAGAAAGCCAAGAATAACCCAATCTGGTTATTTTCCTAGCCAACATGTGTCCATTCATGTGTGGATCAAGATACTCCTTCATGCAATTCTTGCATGATTTGCGCCGCTCAATCGCATCCACGATCTTAGCAACATAGAGTCATGGGATCTCTTGTACAATTTCTCCCCGTCGACAAAGAACTTCGCTGCCATCTTCATTATATATTTCCCGTCTCGCAGAGGTAATTCCTTCCGTGGAATTGTTGTTCCCCGATGTAGTTCATGATGTCATGGTACCAAGGTTTACCATCGTGTTCTCGGGTCACGGTCATGCAAAGGAGCCGGGTTTGGTCAGACATCAATCTTCAAAGGTTCCACTTCCAAACCATTGGTAACTCAGAGTATGGATGATAGCGTAGCCAACGCATCAGCAAATTGGTTATGAGATCTAGATAGGTAATCAAACGAGATCTCATCGAATTCCGAAACCAACTCGTCCAGATAGTCATGATAGGGTATTAGTTTAGCATCCCTAGTCTTCCATTCTCCGACGGTCTGGAGTATGATTAAGGCAGAATCACCAAACACTTTTAATTTGGCGATTTTCATATCAATTGCTGCTTGTAAGCCGAGAATACATGCTTCATACTCGGCTATATTATTGGTACAAGGGAACACCAATTTTGCAGCCACAGGATAGTGCTGTCCATCTGGAGATATCAAGACTGCCCCAGTACCAGAACCAGATAGATTTACTGCTCCATCGAAAAACATGGTCCACGTGTGTTCCTCCGTTGATAAAATGCGATCATCTGGGAGATTATCCTCATGTATTTCTCCAGGGCATTCAGCCAAAGCATATCAGCGATCACTCGACCTTTTACTGATTTTTGTGATGACATCTGAATGTCAAATTCAGAAATTAGAATTTGCCATTTAGCTAATTTTCCCACTAACGCTGGTCGATTAAGCAAATACCGGACAGGGTCATTTTCAGTCACGAGGAACGTCTGATGGTGCAAAGTATATTGTCGAAGCCTATGCAAAACCCACACCAATGCGACACATGTTTTTTTCCGATTCGAATAATTTTGTTCAAATGGTGAATTTCTTGCTCAGATAATAAATGGCTCGTTCTTTTCCATCATCGGGTGGCTCGGGCCAATATTCCCAACGATTCACTATGAATCGTTAAATAGAGAGTTAGAGGATGCCCGCAACTGGTGGGACTAGTACCGGGGGACTCATTAAATATTGCTTCAGCTTTTCAAATGCTTCCCGACAGTCTTCATCCCAATTGATTTGGGCGCCTTTCCTCATAAGTTTGAAGAAAGGTCGTGCAGTTTCAGAGAGTTGGGAGATGAACCGAGCAATATAGTTCAACCTTCCCAATAGGCTTCTGACCTCTTTTACCGTGGACGGGGGTTGTAATTCACATATTGCTTTGACTTTCGAAGGGTCAACCTCAATTCCTTTGCTACTCACGATAAATCCAAGTAACTTACCAGAGGTCGCTCCAAAAATGCACTTTGCAGGGTTCAGGCGTAATTTGAACTCACGCAACCGGCTAAATAGTTTCTTCAAGGCTTCAATATGATCTTCTCCACACCTGGTCTTGGCGATCATGTCATCGACATAAACCTCAATTTCTTTGTGCATTAGGTCGTGAAAGAGAGTAACCATAGCACGTTGGTATGTTGCCCCGGCATTCTTCAATCCAAAAGGCATAACTCTGTAATGAAAGGTCCCCCAAGGAGTGATGAACGCGGTTTTCTCCTTGTCCTGATCATTCATCCTTATTTGGTTGTATCCAGAGAATCCATCCATGAAAGAAAATATTTCGAACCCGGCAGTGCTATCTACAAGGACATCTATGTGAGGAAGCGGAAAGTCATCTTTCGGACTGGCCTTGTTCAAGTCGCGATAATCCACACAAACTCGAATTCGACCGTCCTTCTTCTTTACTGGTACGATATTTGCTATCCAATCAGGATATTGAGAAACCTCGATGAACCCAACTTTCAGTAACTTCATCACTTCTTCTTCGATCTTTTTCGACAGCTCAGGCTTGGTCCTTCGTAGCCTTTGCTTTTTGGGTGGCATGTCGGGATTGGTAGGCAAGTCGTGTCGACAACCGAGGATCTAATCCCGGCATATCGAATAAGACCATGCGAAGACGTCCCGGTATTCCTTAAGAAGAGTTGTTAGTCGTATGGCTTTCTCTTCAGGAAGACTGGCCCCAATCTTTACTTCTTTTGGATTCTGAGTATCGCCCAAATTGACGGTAATGGTATCTTCGATTGTAAGGGGCTTGATCCGTTCATATTGCTCCCAACTTCTTTGGATTTCAAAAGGGTCATCGCTTGAATCGTCAGAATCACCATCACAAGATTTACCTCGTCAGCCGGATCGCATTTTAACTCCCTTGCAAGCCGCAGGATCATGCCCCGAAACACAAGGTAAATCGATCGATAAAACAAACAGGGATAAAAATTTTTGTTCCTTTCGCTTTGAAACATTTTTTTCGAAAACCTTATGAGATTTTTTAGAAACGAGGAAGCATGGGGTAGACTGGCCTCGTAATACTTTCCTTTTTCATGGTCGATATCATCAACGGGCCGGTTTAGTGTACTACCCCATGCCCTCAAAACATCATTTATTTATAATACAGAAATTTACAACCTCAAAAGAGGGAAAGTTTGAAAAGACATTTCTTTCAACAGAAACAACATAAAAAGAAACAAAACACAAGGATAGCCCCCTTGTCCGGGGGTTCATGCAGGAAGAGGAAGAGGAATTTACTCAAAGGGCTTGCGCCCAATCCCTCCATCGGGTCCTTCGCCTATTGCGCCCACGAAGAAATCTTCCAAATCATCGCTCCAGAATCCTACCATCGACCCTCTCTTCATTGGTGTCGTTTTTCCAAGTCGCTCCATCCACTAGGAGTACCATTCGATCGCCTTCATAAAAACCGGATGGCATCCGTAGTCAACGAATAGTCGAATTTACCACCGGGTTGGCCTGTGGTATCCATAACGCTTTTTCCTTTGCGGCCTTATCGAAAACCAGGGCAGGTGCGGCAAGGCTGGGCACCACCAAAAGGTCATCTTCACCATGACATGCCCACACGAGCACTAAAAGTAAATGCCCCGGCATCCAATAGGTCCCGAACCTTATTTTTCGTGAGCATCGCAATCATCCAAATGAAAGTGCCCAACCTCTCCCCGAGTGAAAGTCACAAGACCCGGAAGGATCATAATTAATGAAATACTTAGGAGTAGGATGACTTGGCCTCCTTGTGATTAGTCCTTTTCGCAAAAGGATAGGGAATATGACATCCAAGGATTTGGGAGTCTGGCGAATATCGCCGATATTGCCCCGCCATCGTAGGAGTTGAAGGTCTCGCCAAGTTTCGCGGGGAAAAGTTTTCGACGATGAACCGCCTTTAGGACGATTTATCCGAGTCACCGCTCCCCGATCGGAAACCGAAGTGACACGCAGAGATTTGGCGAACAGTATCTGTTAGCGACGCAAGTAATTCTACTAGCTCGTCTAACTGGAACTGCAAACGCGTGAGTAAATCAGGCGGGTTTGTACTGATTCTGAGGTTGAGTCCTCGTGTATGGCCCCTATAAAAATGTCGTCAAATAGAGTGACCACCTTATCCAAAGCACTTCTTCTTGTCCACAATCTTCTTCAATTGGTAGCTTGTCTGGGTTCTGATGTTGATTAACAACAACATTTAAGGGAAGCTTAGAGGAACTCTGCTGGTTTGAACATTCGGCCTGACGCTTGGATCCCTCATTAAATCGTTCTGAGGGATTAAGATAAATTTTTTCCTCCTGTAACAATTTAGCAGGTGACGGGAAGGTTTCACGGATATGGGGAGGTAACAAACCGACCTGACCTGTCATATGCCCCTTGCTGGTTTGTGGATTTCCTCCTCGATACCCCAGACCCGCGGTACGGTGATGTTTGGTGACTTGGATAGGTTCTCGAATGCCCCGGCCTCCTCTGCCGAGTCCCTGACCTGGGGTGAAACCATTTCCAACCATGACTTTTCCTACCATGACGGAAGCTTTTGACATATCGGGGACAAAAGGAGAAGTTCCCGATTACCATGAACAGTTGAAAACGAGTTCAATGGATTGATAACTAGATTCCACCTTGCCGCTTGGCTCAACATACGGGATGGCGGTTTCCTGGTAGACTCGATGGTCTTCCTCTCCAAGGACAGTGATCAGCTTTCCTTGGGCTACAAACTTTACACTTTGGTGAAGGCTAGAAGGTATAGCTCCAGCAGAGTGAATCCAGGGACGGCCCAACAGGAAACTAAAAGCAGTGGGGATGTCCATTACTTGAAACAGGATGCTGAATACTATTGGGCCAATTTGGACATCCAAGTCGATTTCTCCCCACAGTGTCCTTTTTCATTCCGTCAAAAGCTCTGGACAGATGTTTTGGAGGTGCGGTTTAGATGTGTCCACATTAAGACGATGTAAGGTTGCGGCGTATATTTAAAGCGGACCCATTATCTTTCCGAGTATGGCCAGGACTTGTGAAGGTGGGATCCAGCAACGGAGTGAATTGTCTTTTCTTATACCGCCTTGGAGGTTGACGACTTGAGGTAGACCGGCCGTTTGCTTTACTTGACCTGTTCGGGAGGATGAACGGTTTGAGGTAATAAACGCCCCCTTCCGTGAGGGGCTCTTTTTCTTTTCGTATTCGGCCTTTTGCTTGTAGACGAGGGGTCCGTAGAAACCATCCATCACGCAATCCCATTTCAATTCGTTCTCCCCATGTGAACAAGACGATTAAGAGATTCAGCAAATTGGCACCTACCAAAGCGGTGTCTATATTCATATGGGAGCGACTTTTATGAACAACTTCACTTGTTCATGATCATGAGTTGTGGAGTAACCCGGGCGGCCAAGTTTCTCCATCCGGTAGCATATCTTTTGAAAGATTCACTCTTCTTCTTTTTTCAGGCTCCAAATCATCCCGAGTAAAGGTGACATCGAGGTTAAATTGGTACCGCTTGAGAAATGCATCAAAGAACATCGTCCCTGTGATTTGAAAGCATCAATATCCTTTGACATATACCATGTCGTGGCTGGTCCCTTAAACTTGCCTCGAAAAGTCCGAATCATGAGGGGTTCATTATCAACGATCAAGGTCATCCGCACATGATACATGTGCAAATGGTGTCTGGGGCATGTGGTCCCATCATACTTTTCAATTCCGCATCTTGAACTTCTCCCGTACTTTGACCCGCTTTTATATATAGACAGTCGAGTGGGATAGCATTTTATGGACCTTGGAGTCGCTTTCAAAGATCTCTTCGACTTTTGCAAGGCGTTTGTCATGTTCTCACATCGGTGCAACTTCGTGATTCAGGCTTCCCGACAGCAAGGGAAGTGGATCGCCCTCTAGCAGAGGCATTTCTTTGTCACTAGCGTAGGCTTTATCTTTTCCGTAGAAGGTGGGGACAACACCACTTCAACAACCGCAGCGTGGGCGTGAGCTTGTTCGAATGGATTCCACCTGTTTTGTAAGATTTTGAATTGCATTAAGAACCAACTTCATTTCGTCCTCCATGGCATTGAGACGGACGTTTTCTTCGCCATTTTTATAACTACGTGGAAAACGTTAAAATAAATGAGTATAATATTCAATTAAGAATCATTCCATAATCTAAAGATATCATTATTGCATAATTTATTTATTTGCAACAAAAAAAAAAAAAGAATGAGAGAAAATTTTTTTTTTTTTATTATATATATTACAAGCGGCGTCCCCGGGGTTCGAACCCCGGTCGCCTTCGGACCGCTTTCCCCATTCCCGGATACCACTGGGCCAAAGGCCGCGGTGGTGTCACGAAGGGACGGGGAAATTCATTTAAGGCTTTAAAAAAAACGGCGCGGGCTAAATTAACATTAGTACAACCCAAAACGTTTTTACAGACAAAAACCAAAATCCCTAACATAACTACTAATAAAATACAAGGGCTTTTTACAAAAAAAGGCGGTCCTCCCGGCTGTTCATTCTATAAACGATGGGGAAGCTACAGTCTCCGTCGCTTTATTTTCATGGACAAGCTCCGCAATAAGCGTATCCTTTGTCCCCATTGTCCTTTCGAGCTGGTCGATTTGTGTTTGACGACTGGGCTTGTTGGTCACATCCGGGACTTTTGGCTGGAGATCGGCCGGAATTTGGTGATGTACGATGTAGTATAAAGAGGCATGGTGAGCCTTTTTCCGCCCCTTCAATAGCTTGGGTACAAGAATGCTCTCGGGTTGGCATCGAGTCCATTTTCTCTGGATGTCATGAATTTCCTCGGCATAGTTATAGTTCGAGCGGGTAAATCGAACTCGAAAAACATGTCTATCTTGAGGGGCGGTGGGTCTCTCTGAAGGACCTCAGATCGGGCTACCCGGTAGGGGTAGTATGAAGTAATACCGGATAGACCAAGCAGCCGGAACAGGTTATGAAACCGGTGGGCGAAAACGGGCCTCGACCTCATGGAACCACTTAGCATGCCACAAGAAAGCCTCGGGATCGGGGTTTTTCAAAAAGTTTATCCAAGTAGAATAATCTTTATGAGGGGCATTATTTTTTAAAACTTCAAACCTTTGAATCGGATGCGTAAAGTCATCTATTTCAAAAAGCTGCATGAGATGCCCAAATCCCCTCAAATGAGATAAAAACCAAATTTGCAAAATCTCTGGGGCGGCCCGCATGATTTTATCATCATTTTGTTTAAAACGGTTTAAAGATAAAAATGTTTCTGCCAAAACCGAGTTAACATAGCCCGAGCCAGTGCAAATTTGTTTGGCCACATATGCAATCGAGGGGTTTATTGAATTTCTGCGATGGGGGAAAAGGACACATCCGACAAAAGCAAGGATAAAAATCTTAGCTTTTTGGATCATGGGTTGACTTTCAAAACGCTCATTTAGGAAAAACTAAAGGTGCATTGCAATGAGCTTTGACAACTCTTTTCACGGTGTTGCTATCGGTTCGCAAAAACCGGGATAGTTCGGACAGAGGGGCACACCCAAGAGTGGTTTGATGAGGTCGATCCCAAAGGCTTTCCAATGAGAGTGCTATACTCTTCCAAGGTCGGGGTCATTTCAAATTTACCAAATATGAAAGTGGATGTCTGTGGGCACCAGAAATGTCCTAATGCCTGCATCATGCCAGAATGGATGTTGATTTTGAGCAAGGGGAGTAGGCGACCAATCCTTGATTTGACATACTGCTGGGCATTTTGATCGAGTCGGTCCCACCATGCCAAAAGCTCTTCTTTAGGAGTGGGGACGAATTGGACATCAGCTCTTCCCATCGTGTATAGAATGCAATCAACGGAGTGACCTAATAATAACAAATCAATTGAATTAGTAGACTGCACAATAATAAAATAAGAGGGGATAGAATGTATACCTTTCCTTGAACCATGGCAATCACAAAGACATACACATGAGGAGTGAGGCTCGATTTCCATCTAGACTGGCTTAGCAAAGTGAAATTAAAAGGGTGCCTGACCATCGCAGTCTCGCGTTGGTGTCAAGTCCTTTTAACCTCGGCCAAATCGAAAGGAACATCTTATAGTCACGCGAATAGCGGCTAAAGATATTTCTTTACGATTTTTAGAAATAAATTTCGGGGAAAAGAAAGGCAACCTCTACATCGCGGACTCGCGTTCGAGGTCGTATCTTTCTTAACACCATCCTAAAATGCCCTATCGCGGCCCGGTCTGGCGGCGTGGTTGTGTGTGCAATAGTGTAGTGCTAAATCATTAAAACATGCGCAAAAAATTATAAACAATTAATTGGAACCTGCAAGAACAAATAACACCTTATTGTCAGGCTCATACCTGAAGTCCTTGCTGCCAAATAAAAATTATTTTGAACAGGGTATAAAAATTTGGCTTAAGTCCACTTTTAAAAACGCAGATCCCCGGGAGTCGCCGGTCTGTCATGACCAAAACTCCCGAGCCTTTTTAGAATAACGTGCAAAAAGCGGGGGCTCGTCAGTATTTGCTAAGTCTAGGTTTGGGACTTAACTCGGACTCTCCCAAGCCCATACCATATCGCGACTTAGGGTTTTTTTTTTTTTTTTTTAACATGTAGGTGATTTACATGCATGAGTCGCCACTAATCAGTTTGGGGTAGGTCGATTAGAAACCCAAATAGGGTGATGGGAGAATCACCCTATTCCTACGAACCGAGATTAATCGGAATCGGGGACTTAGTTACACTAGTTGGATAACTAATGCCCTTTCGGTACCATTTTACCCCTGTTCATTTTTTGAAAACATTTATCAGGCAGTTTGGATTGATTTTAGGACCTTTCTCCTAACATGTGAGGTGATCAAGCGAGTGCATAATCAGAAGCGATCAGCAATCAGGAACACAAGTCATGCAGCCTAGGATTCTAATCCTAACTAAGCCATATGACATTCAAAATACGGCAGCTCATGCAATTGTATTAAAACATGCATACTAACTACATTACGGTAATTAAAAAAACATGCAACATGCTATCGTGCAATTCGAACTTATTTAATTTAAATAAAACCACAACATGCATAATTATAAAGGATTATAACATTCAAATAAGTCATAAAAAAAGATTTTTTTTTTTTTTCGGGAAAAAAAAAATCGAGTAGAAAAAAAAAACAAAATAAAAAGAAATATAAACATTTTAAGAAATTTTTTTAATTTTTTAAGTTTTTAAATTTTTAAAAAAAAAATAAAATAAAATAAAATAAAAAGCGGAAAAGGAAATAAAAAAAAAAAAAATTTTTTTTTTTAAAAAAATTTTATATATATAAAAAAAGGAAAATAAAAAAAAAGAAATAAAAACCAATTTTTTAAAAGTTTTTTTTAATTAATTTTTTTAAATTTTTAAAAATTTTTAAAAAAATAAAAATAAAGAAAATCCGGCTGGAAGTTTGGTCCGTCGACCGTCCGACCTGAATAATCTGATCCGATCCGCGACCCGTCGGATCTGATCGATCCGGTTTGGTCGGATCGACCCGAGTCAATCTGATCCGGACCCGGGCGTTGACTCGGCCTGACTGCTGATTCGGGCCGATCCGACCCGACCAACAGACTGGCTGGGAGAGGCGGCCACGAGGCCAATTAACTTGGGTCGCCCGGCCGACCAACCGCCCGCTAAATGACTCAAACACCCTCGACAATCCTCTCCGCGCCCGGCCTGGTAAAATAGGCGCGGATTCGGCCGTGGCGTCAACATAAAATCGGCTTCATTGAGGAATATTGTCGAACAGGTGGGGGGGCGATGAGGAAAACTGAACTTTGGCCTCCTCCTACGAAATGATCGACCGGACCTTACTCGCTTACGACTTGACGACGGACGTACGGGGGGGGTGATATGGGCGGGAATCGCGCCACAAAGGCGCGCGAGTCGGCCAAAATCTGAACAAAAAGGGAGGGAGAGCAGGCGACTCGGGCGGGAGGCTCACCCGTCGGCGGTAGCGTGCGGGGGACTTGGTTTGCACTCGAAGGGCGGCAGCAGGGCGAGGACACCTGGCTCTACTCTCTCCTCTCTTTCTCTCTATTATTCTCTGTTTCTCTCCTCTCTCTCTCTCCATTACTGTTCTCTCTCTCTCTGGGGTCTCCCGAGCCTACGGCTCCCTCCCAATGACAGCCGGGGTGCTATTTTTGCTCGGTGAGGCCTTACTCCATTCACTCTCTGGAGTTTTCTCTCTTTTCTCTCGATCTCTCTCGGTTCTCTCTTTTCTCTCGGTCTTTCTCTCTCTGTTTTTTTCTGGAAAATGGCCGACCCCCACACACTCTCTCTCTCTGGCCTTTTATAGGCCGGGAGGCGATGTTTCTTAGCTCCCCTCTCCCCGTGGCGTCTGCGTGACGATGGTGGCGTTCACGGCGCGACTTGCAGGCGGTGGCGAGAAACGAGGAGCAGAGGGCCGAGAGAGGAGAGGATAAGGGAGAGTCTCATGAAAAGAGAGGCGGGACCGGCCTTAATGGCCCCCTGGCGTGTTCATGCTACCGCCCGACCGGGATGACGACGATGAGGCGGCGCTGGGCCGCAAGGCCATCGCTCGGGTCGCATGTGGGAGAACAGAGGAGGGAACAAATGACGCTGGGAGGGAGAAGGAGAAGGAAGAGAGGCCGGGCCGGGCCGGGCCTGACGCAAGGGGGGAGAGGAGAAAGGAGAAGCGGGCTGGCCTACCAAGGAAAAGAAAAGGAAAATAGGAGAGGGGAGGGGGGGCTGGGGGGGGGGAAGTTGGGGCGCTGGGGAGGAGAGGAAGAGGAAAAGGGTGGGTGGGCCATTTTGGCCCAAATTTCGATCCGATTTTTTTTTTTTTTTTTTAATAATAAATTTAAAATAGACTATTATTATTATTTATTATTATTATTCATTATTATTAT